>CM029647.1:5136575-5736575 GCA_017311315.1 Dendrocalamus latiflorus | reverse complement strand
GTACTTCCTTTTTTGTTCTGGTACCACCGTACTAGATGGTCCCGATGTTGCATTTCATTGCGACACAGGTGCTGAAGGCTTGGGTATACAGGGCAAAATAGAGCTGAGATAAACTTTTTCTTGGACTATGCTATGCAGGCAGCGAAATTGGAACCCAATCATATGCCTGCTCGGTATGCTATTGCAGTTCACCGTATCAGAGATGCTGTAAGGTCACAGTGTTCTGGTGATCAACTTCTCTGGGCTGCAAATGAAATGGCAACGGTTCTAAAAGAAGGAGACCCTTCAGCAGTTGATGCCCCAATTGCATGGGCAGGGTTGGCAATGGCTCACAGGGCACAACATGAAATTGCAGCTGCTTATGACGCTGAACAGATCAATCTACCTGAGGCAGAAGAGCGAGCTCTTTATACACTAAAGCAGGTGATGTTTTGCAAACCATCACCAAAACAAAGTCATTCACTTCAACCTGAGCTGGGAAGTGCAAATTGTGGGCACTGGAAAGTAGGGAAATAAATATTCTTATTTTGACATCTTATTTGCAGGCAATCCAAGAGGACCCAGATGACGCTGTTCAATGGCATCAACTTGGTTTGCACAATATTTGCACAACTCAGTTTAGCAGATCTGTAAATTTTCTCAAAGCTGCATTAGCTCGTTCCCCAGATTGCAGCTATGCTTGGTCTAATCTTGGTAAGTCTTGAGCTCAGTTCAGTCCTGTTTATATCTTGAGTCAATAAGCCAGTAGAATGGAGCGATAACAATGGAGGTTCCTTTTGTGCGCTCTCATATGAGCTTTTGTTGCACTAAAACTTCAATTATTTTTAGTCTAAACTTTTTTTTTGTAAATGTTGGTTCCTTTTTAGTGTGTGGGGGACCATGGCATTATATGCTTTGCCCATGGATGGCCTAAAATGACTTGTTAATATACTTATCTGGTTCAAATTCTGGCAATCTTCTCATTTCACCGATTCATCTAGTCAGTTCAGAAATGCCCCAAGCTATTCCTCTGAACAAAGGAACTAAATCCCATATCATAGATCTACTGGAGTCTCCCATTTACTTTTCTGTAATTTAATTCCTTCATGACTAATGAGTATGCACCGTATGATGGTTATCTGACAATAACTTACTGTTCACACAGGTATTGCATTGCAACTATCAGACGATCCGTCCTCTGAAACTGTGTATAAACGGGCACTTGTACTATCTTCAAGCCAGCAGTCGCATGCAATCCTCTCTAATCTTGGAATTCTTTATCGGCAGCACAGGATGTATGAACTTGCAAGAAGGATGCTGTCGAGGTCTTTAGAACTGTGTCCTGGATATGCACCAGCAAACAACAACCTGGGGCTTGTATTTGTCGCAGAGGGCCGTTGGGAGGATGCTATAGGGTGTTTCGAGAAAGCTTTGCAATCTGATCCCCTGCTTGATGCTGCCAAATCGAACTTGGCAAAAGTTATTGCATTGTCTAAGAAACAGTAGAACAACAGAATACGAAAGGTGACCTTCAGCTGGAGCTTCAAACAAGGAAGCATTCCCGTGCGCAAATGTCTGTTCTGGAGTGTCTCAAGGGGCCGACTCAGAAATTATACTTGGTGGCTTTCGATTGCTCACAAGACTGGAGGGTGTTCAGAAGTGCAGCTGCCTTTCGTATGCGAGGATAGGTGCTCCGCCATGAATAGTGTTTTCATGCTTTCTACTCTAACAAAAATGACACTAATCTCAAAGCATATGAAGGGATAAGTAATTATTATCTACTATTCAGTTCTGCTTTAAAAGTTGTACAAATCACTTTGAGTAAAATATGAAAGCATGGTGGTGATCAGTTGGGCTGTGGCTTATGGCTTATTTCACTGTAGCTAGCTGAAATTACACTGTAGATGAAGGTGGCTTATTTGGTATAATTAAATTAAAAAATTTTAAAAATAGAAAAAATAGGTTAGCCCATCAGGTGTAATGCAAACGAATACAGGAAAAAAAGAACCGGTAAAAAAACTCAAAAAATAAAAAAAAATCAGAAAAAGATAAAATTTAGGAATAGTGAAAAATAAGCTAAAAGCCGAAGCCGAAATGATTGGGGCCATATTCTTAGCGGCACGTCACTCTAGAAAGGGCCCAAATTTTGAAGTCATTGTGTTCACTGTAACAAGCATGTTTGAATTCCCACTGTTGATGCACATAACGCCTCAAGTTTAGCTGTAAACACGGCTCACCGTAAGATTGGTTATTTCCGTTTCCTTTAATGGAAAGTGTGGTGTTCTGTTTCAAAGATGACACTTGTACTAGACATCAATGAGCGCTGGATTTTCCTTATGCAACCTGCAAAGTAATACATACAGGTACTGTAGCAACTACAGTGTAGCTTATGCCGGAGATGAATATGATGCAGCAGCCAAAGTAGACATCTTTTAGTTGAACCATTGTCAAGAAAATGTCAAACTCCGTAAAAATGGCTAATTGCTGCAAATTCAGTGAAATTCAGTTTAAAACAAAATTCAGGTAGCATAAGGGATGTTTTTTTGTTGTGGTTTATGATTTATCGCTAAAGTTGTTGTGTTGTGGTTTATGGTTTATCGTTAAAGTTGTTGTGTTATTTCTAGATTATGACTAAATTTTCTCGATTCAAAGAGGACATCAAACTGTCATTCCCGAAAATGCAATGCGCATAGTTCGTACTGATTTATTTGGAGGACACCGCGTGGGCAATACGTGTTTGCTACATGATGCATAACTTTATACAATTAGGCATACATAAGCACGTACAGATAGCCGTACATAACTTTGCCCATGACAAGTATGTATTACACAGACGTACACACATGCACGTAGCACGTAAGGACACATGCACGTTGCAAGTAGGTTGCAAATCGGTATTCATGCACACGTGTAAGCTAGTAGACTATTCGCAGGAGCACACGAGCAGGTCAATCGTGTGAAGGTGTGACGACAAGCCTGCACGAAATAATGTCATGATCATACTCAATGTTCGCGTTCTTGTTTTGTGCCTCCTCCATTGAGTTATTTGCGTTGTCGGGTTCATCACTTGCATATTCATGCCCTAGTATGGAATCTTTGAAATCCTGGTCCATCGATGCAATATCGATTATAAAATTGTGTAGCACCATTGTGGTGGATATTATTTATGTTTGTCGCCGCGGTGGGTATGTATTTATGTTGTTAAGAATGCATTATTTTGTTTTTCACACTTCGAACACTTGTTTGATAACATTGTGTAGTGACGAATTTAGGTAGTTGAATGCCTCATTCTGGCTGTGGGACCTTGCACCTGTGCCAAACTCGGTGACATGGTAACACGTGTTTCTGTACGCGCGCGAGATAACCTGTCTTGTTAGGATACATAGTCGATGAGGTGGTACATACCTGCAATGACAAGAAAGAGACATTAGCGCGTGCGGATATTTTGTGTGATACACATGAGATGAATATGCAAATGTGATCTCACTTAGCGGCAGGTGTGGAAACAAATGGGGCAAGCTAGCCAGGGTGTCAAGGAGGATCCGCATGTCGTGCGCCGATCCCAGCCATCCGACAGTCACAAATGTGAACCTCATGTCGAAGTCACACATGACTATGACGTTTTGGCTTGTGTACCCGTAGCGGTTCATGTAGATAACTCTAGATTCATTCAGAATTGTAATCGAGATATGTGTGCCATTTATTACTCAGATAGCACCCGTGAAATGTAGGTAAAACCTCTGTGACCTCAAGGTAGGGTGTAACATGCTAAACATGGGGTCCAACGGCTGCACGGTGTACCCAGCCAAGTCATACACTTACCGAAGGACATCCCCAAACTTAGCACTAACCGTAGAGCGTGAACATACAAACAATTGCTTACCCGAGTATTAGCTCTAAGGCATGGTCACAGTCAACAGGAACATGGCCAAGGCTTCTTTGGACGAAACCTGCGATGTGGCTCGTAAGTTGTGGTGCACAATGAGATAATCGTGCAATGATTCGAAGCATGCCTTCTCCATCCGAGACATCTCGTAGCACAGGTTCAATGATGAAGCTGCTCGTCGAGACACTCTTGGCCGGTCTGCATGAGCTCTCTTGGAGGACGTCGTGATGACGATGCTTCCATCTGCATCTGGAGACTTTGTAGGAGAGCCAATTCCAACCCGGGGAGGGGGGGCATCACGATTGTCATTGTCATCCTCGGGCCTCGACATGGCAACTCTACAACAAATAGTGGAAACTGCACACACCACCAGTAGGAAATCTTGCAACACTAAAAGTGGAGCCACTGCTTACACCATGAGTGTCACCACCACCAACTGTTGCACTACCTAGGGTGGTACTCGGTTGTCATGCACATAAATGGGATGGTGCCATTACAAGTTCTAAATAGGATGAAATGTTGCTATTCAAATGCAAATGTTCATTATTACAACAAGTTAAACATAGTAGATCTAGATAGTTACCCGACAATTGTACATCGTAGGCTTGGAATACCACTCGACCTAGAGGATAAACTCTCCAGCACTTCAAGCCTCTTCACATGGTCACCTACAAATTCCTTCTTTGTTGGTGTCCTACCTAGAGAAGAGAATGGTGTTAGTTTAGATATTCAAGAAGTACATTTTGATGTACAAATTTAGGAGAAACAAGAAAGAAACAAAGGTTAAATACAACCGATAGGTTTCAACCTTTCAAATTTTCAACTATTCCAATGTGGCCAAAGTTTTGTAATACCACTATTTCCTGTGAAGTTCATGTAAAATGAAGGATCTGATAGCTATTAAGTTGTATTTGTGCTTGCGACTATGGTCACCAGATAATTGCATATACCAGGGCACGAAGTAACAAATAGCTAACATGTTGCAATAGGGGAAAGCAAAAAACATTACCTCTTGAAAGATGGAAATGAAAAGATCACAATTGCCTGACCTAACTGGGATTATAAATGTACCATCGGGTAGCTAGCCAGGACGACGACGATGTTAGTGATTATAGTGGCTCATAGCCCACATGTGGCATAGCTAAGCGATGCGATGCTTGGTGGATATGATGGTCATGAACATGTTCTGGTTCTTCTTCTCACATGGCAGGATGGTGGCATAGGACCACTCCTTCGTACCCTCAGGGTACCTATCCGAGATAACCAGCTTGATAAGATTGTCGCACTCCTGTCGGATGGTATCTTCCTTCGTGGCCATGCTAGCGAGCAGCTTCTTGTAGTAGTTGTAGATCCTTCTCATGCACTCAGACGCCCGGTCGCTCCTGGAGCGCTTTCTGGAGCAGAAGTCCACGAACCTATTCCTGTGTCATGCTTCCTGAACCTCTGTGCATCATCATCGAAGCTGACGTCCATGTTGAGTCGACTACCTACTAACGTGTCAGTGTTCTCGTTGGTGCACATTGCGTTGTCGAACATGTCATCCATGCGTGACTCATGAGGTAGTGGTGCTCTCTAGAACTTGTGTAATGACCCTAATGCTTGCCAGGAAGCAGGAACACAATGTTAATTTACACCAGGGTAGCAACGAGGACAGATAGGATATGGGAAACACCGAGTACCATACTGAAGAATCTAGACCTATTAATATGAGTTAATAATATGTTTTATAATTAATATCAATCATATTGTGAGACTAATATTTTTTATAAGTTGGATGAAAATGTAATGTCCCATGGTGATGAAGACTTTGCAGGGCATCATGATTTGATCATCATTAAGTCAAGGTTCAGGATGAATGATAGTATCATGTGTTGATGAGTAACAAGTCAAGATCCTAAAGAGGAGATGATCATGAGTTGATCATCAAGCCAAGTGAAAACCATCTTGTGTTGATGGAAGGCAAGTAAAGGGTGCATCGTGTGTTAATGCATTAAAAAAAATGATCGGGCTTGAAGTGAAAATATTCATCATCAAGCTTCAAGAGGATGCTCAAGAAAAAAATATAACTAGCTAGGCTAAGAATATGTTTCTTAGTCAATTTACCAATCTTGGTGTTTAGTGAAAGATTGGGTTGCTAGTTTAGTTGCCGTACTATTAAAATGGGTCATCTCTAGTAGCTTGAGGCTCATCATGTGTTGATAGCTTAATCTAACTTGTTCTACCTCTCCATGGCATGATGCTAGTATTTGCAAATATGTTTTACAAATAGTTGTATCTTATGCATAATCCTTATACCATGTGACTTATATTTACAAATGTGTTTTGTAAATAGTTGAAGTATATGTTCCCTACTTATGGCATGAGGCTTAGATCTGCAAATGGTTGAAGATCATGCAATGATCCTTGTAACATGTGACTTAGATTTGTAAATGTGTTTAGAAATGGTTTGAGTCTATGTACCTAAAACCTTGTGTCGTGATTCTAAAAGTGTGCGAATGTGTTTTGTAACTTGTCGAGAATCATGGTTCGATCAATATGTGCATCGTACTATAATTTGTAAATATGTTTTCAAATTTATTGAAGTATATGCACTCCTGTCTCTGTTGAAAAATACATGGAGGTATGACAGCACTATGCATGGCGGTATGACCGGGATGGTCAGGCCAGCTCTATGTAGCGATTAGACCAGCTTTCGATAGGACCAGCAGTTTGTTGGCGGTCTGATCACCCATTAGTTAGCGATCAGACCGGCTCATGCGAGTGGTCAGATCAGCGTGTGGCATTGCGGTACTATTGGGCATTTGTCACCGGTAGTTATTTTCCAAAGAGCTTTGTTTTCTCAATTTGGTCAGTGCGGTCAGACTAGTCTATGTGGCGGTTTGACCAGCCCTTGTGAGGGCGGTTAGATTGACCAAGGCTTGTAATGACTAGTTTTCTAGCCATTACGAGGAGAGCGGTAGTATCAGCCATTTGCCTGCAGTATTTACGCATTTTCTGGTTTTTGCTCCCAACGGTTAGTTTCTTTGTATCGCTCCCAACGGCTAGTTTCTTTGTATGGGATATAAATATCCCTATGTGGTTGATTGAAAAATGTTGTTGACACCCCATTCTGTATTCTTGAGTTAATGTGAGGCTCTCCATTCAATTGTGCATGTGTTGCACCTTGTGAGCAAGGAAAGATGTCTATAGTTGTATGTGTTACATCTAGAGGTGGATTTTGTATCCACATTAAGCTTGTGCATTTATTGTATATGGTAAGAGTCAAACAATGAGCTTAAATTATTACTCTTAGAGGTTGACGACTTCTAGACAGTTTTGGAGGCGTTATGCCGGTGATCTTCTCAAAGAAGCTTGTAAGAAGGTCTAATGTGTTGTGAAGGTGGAGCTTACCTACCCAGAGGGGGAACTAGTGAATTGAGATAATTGGCTTAATTCGTGGAGCCGATCCCTCATTTGGGCTTACCTCAAATATGGACTAGGGGAGATCAGTAACTCTTTGAACACCACGATAAAAAAAACTCGTATCAAGTGTGGTTTGATTTCTTATGCTCAATTGACATACTTATAATTTATATTAATAGAATAGAATTGATTACATATCACTTACGGATTGCAAAGTTTGATATAGACTTAGTGCATTGGTGCACTTAGATGAACCTAATTGATTTAGACCTTAATTATACAAAATCAATTTAATTTATGCTTCTGCACATAAACTCAGTTTTAACCAAAAAGTGAATTTTAAAAACATCTATTCACCATCTTTAGTCGACCTCCTTCACCTTACACATACCTGCTCCTGCTGCACCCGACACAACATGTCCACAACAATGGAACCTATCTCCAGATTGAAGCCTAAACCCGATGTGTTGAGTTTTAGGGTCTTCCACTTCGTGTACTCCCATTTTATGGCATCCTAGTGGTTCTTGAATTGCCTTTTGGTGTAGGAGCGGTCGGTACAATCATTGAACTTCCTAAGGATGTTTATGTACCTGCGCCTATTTAGAGAACCCATTGGACGGTAGTTGGCGAGCTCCTCCTCACGGCAATTTCTAGGAACGCCAAACTGGTTCCCATGCCTTGTTGTTTGTCGGGGAGTTGTCCATATGTGTGCGTCAGCAATTCAATGTCAATGGTGGGAAAGAGTCAGGGCATGAGGGCCGCGAACACATGAACACCAGAAGGGACGTGCTTGGACAAAGGACATCTTGTGAGATCTGAGAAAGAGCACACAACGTTTACCTTCGGGGTGGTATTCTTGTGCTCGAACACGGTGGCGGGCATAGCTTGGAGGAATTTTTTGTACGGATAATCCATTTTTATTCGAAATTACATAAATATACCCGCGGGAAATTTTTTTACAAAAATAGGCTCCAGTCGCCGAATGGTTGGACGACTGGAGCCTATCGCCCAACCAGACCGCGACACAGTATGTCTCGCTGCACAGTAGAGCGACTACATTTAGTCGCTCTTCCGTTAGGCGACTAGCATGCAGTCGCCATCCCGTTAGGCGACTAACATGCAGTCGCCATCCCGTAGGGCGACTTCATGTAGCCCCCGTGTATTGTTTTAGATTTTGTGAATTTTGTAACGTTGAACGGGTAAAAAATACGGTGAAGTTGTAATAAAAGTTTATGTTCATTGTATATTGTAGGTGTGTAAAAAGTTTTAAAATTTTTTTTCATGAAAGATTGAGTACAGAACGATCGATACATACACTGTTAAGTGAGATAGTTTATGTGCGGAGAGAGATAATAGACTTCTGTAAATTTAAATAAACTTCATAATATAACTGTGAGTAACATGCCGCATGTTTTTTCATTACATGCATAACATATATAGCATCTGCAGCGTCGCCTCACTAGTCACCCTGGTGTGCCCCGTCACCGCGCCCGCGTCCTCCCATACGGCCTCGCTTGGCCCTCCTCCGGTGCAACGGGTTAGGACGATCCGAAAAAGTAAAACGAGGAGGAGGGTGTCTATCCCGCCCCCGCGCTGGTGGAGTCAGCTGCACCTCTGGTTGTGTGCTCTCCGGTGCACCGGGGAGGGCACTGCCAGAGATAACCTCCGGTGCTACGTCGGAGAAGTGTCCAGGCCACTCCGGTGTAGACGCGAAAAACTGGTCCACTTCGTCCGGGCCTGGGGAGACGTCGTGCTGCTGGTAAGTACCTGCAATATTAATAACGTTAGTTCGTTGCATGTCGTCTTCGGATAAACACGATATAAGAACCTCTGCGTACCCGTAGCTGGCGCCATCTGCGTGGGGAAGACAGGGGTGTGCGTAGGAGGCGTGAAGTGAACCGGTGTAGGAGGCCCTGCCCAGGCTGAACCCCCTGGCTGCTCCGGGTGAGGTGGTGGAGGACGTATCCACGTAGGTGCACCAGAGTAGTGCCACGCTGGTCGGGGTGGACGAGTAGTCGAAGCGGTGGGCGTGGAGACCGCCGGTAGCCTCGTGCAGGATAGTAGGCTAACGATACGTCTACACCCGTCGTGCATCCGACGCGCAAAGCTGATGCCCTCCTCATGGGTCAGGTGCGCACCACTGGAGAGCCTCTCCAGTACTGTCCCGGAGTCGGCGCATAGGGCAGAACCGATGTCAGCCTGGACACAAAGACATGAAATGGTCGATTATCGAAACGACATTACCATTTGGGAATCTTTGAAATGACATGTAACGTACCGCGAGGTGAGCGTCGCGCGCGAAGTGCGCGGGGTACGTGTCCGTCAGAGCGGCGACGTGTGTGGCAGGCGGGTCTACCACATATACGAGCCTGGTACGGGTCTGCGGCTGGTACCAGCGCAGGTACTCCGCGTACTCCCTGCTGTCGTACGGGCTGTCCTCCTCCACGCGTTCGTCGAGCGCACCCTGCCACTGCTCGACCCAGGGCTGCATCCTGAACGACCAGTCCGTGCCTCTTTTCACTCCCTTCGCGCTGTGCCTGCGTATAGAACCATTACTGGATGTGAGATACTTGCGAACGCAGTAGTAAGTATGTAAATATTTAGCACAAACGATCACTCACCCGTGCACGTGGCGCGGAATCGATGGTCCGACTGGTACAGGAACCGGCTGCCGTAGCCCGAACTGCCGCATCACCCGCTGGGGTGCGTAGTCCTCCACGTAGATGAGGTACACGAGCTTCCGGCGGGTGAGCCAGAAAGCCCGGTCACGCCAGCAAAGTGAGGACAGCCTGCCAGGAGCACGGGCCTGAATTGCCGTATCTGCGTACGGCTCCCAGCGCACGTCGTCGGCTGTGATGCGGTCGAGCTGCTCCACAAAGACCCGGTACGCCCGCGTGACCTGCACGTGCGCGAACTGTACCTGCAAGAAATATAAGTTGTTTAGAATGACGATCGTCCATAAGAAAGAAATAGTTGACCGTGATAATACTTACTCGACGACGGCACCAGATAGAACCCATCGTCGGCCGGTCGACGTCTCCCCCTGGATACATCTCGGGCCCGTACGGACCCATGTCGTCTAGCACAGGTCGCCCGAGGCTTAAGCGCTCGAACGACCACAATTGCAGTAGCAGGGGACAGCCCGTGAGGATCGAGTTCGCCTTGATCCTCGTGCACGCATCGCATAGGGCGCGGTACGTCGCGGCAAGTACGGCCGATCCCCAGCTGACCTGGTGGGGCTCGCCGTCAGCGATCGCCCTCGCATAAGCGATAAGGCGCGCATCCACCGAGTTGCCGTGGCTGGTGGTGAAAAGCACCCAACCAAACAGCCACAGCACGTACGCCTCCAGGTGGCGCGACACCTGCTGATCGTCTGCCTGTGGAACCATGCGCTCCACCTGAATTGAAACAAGTTGTTATTAGTACCTAATACCACAAATAAACGGTTCGACGACACGATCGAATGTAAAAACCACGTACCCGGTACTGTGTGAGCCACCTCAGCGTCGGCCCATTGGTCTGCGCCTCTCTGAACACGTGGTGCTGAGGGCCCGGTGGAACGACACCCTCGAATCTGCCAAGCAGGTCAGCGCGCCAGTCGTCTGGGGCCTCCGGTAGGAAGGCAGCGTCTCCCGCGATCGGAAGGCCAAGGAGCAGGGACACATCCTGCAGGGTCGGCGTCATCTCCCCGAATGGGAGGTGGAAAGTGTGCGTCTCGGGCCGCCAACGCTCCACCAAAGCCGTCAGCAGGGAACGGTCGAACGGGAAGCGTCGTGATCGCTCCCCGCCCGCCTCGTCCCCGCCCTCGTCCCCGCCAGCGGCTGCATCCTCGTCCGTGGCCTGCACCATCCGGGCAAGAGGGAGTAGCCCGGCATCCCGCAGCCTGCAAACAAAGTGAAGGTCAGCACGGAACGAACTTACGGTCGCACTAAACGCTGGAGTAGTGCAAACCTGGCAGTCCAACGAGGGTCGAGTCCCCCAGGCCACGCGAGGTGTGCGTGTCCGGACCACTCCCAGCTAAGGCGGCTCGTCCGTGCTCCCCGATGGCGGCACTAGACGGGAAGCGCGATGAGAGCGGTCCACGTGCTCGTCCAACAGCGCGTACTGCCACTCGGAGTTACGTCCAGCACGAGTCATACCTGCAAAATTTGTACAATAATTTCTACATTAAATTTTCTACATCTAAATTTATACAATAATTTCAACATTAAATTTCCTATATCTAAATTTGTACACTAAACTTTCTACATCTAAATTTCTACATTTAATTTTCTACACTAAATTTTGTACACTACATTTTCTAAACTAATTTTGTAAACTAAATTTCTAAACTATTTTTGTAAACTATATTTCTAAACTAATTTTCTACACTACATTTTCTAAACTAAATTTCTAAACTACATTTTCTAAACTATTTTTGTAAACTATATTTCTAAACTAATTTTCTACACTACATTTTCTAAACTAATTTTGTAAACAAAATTTCTAAACTACATTTTCTAAACTATTTTTGTAAACTATATTTCTAAAGTAATTTTCTACACTACATTTTCTAAACTAATTTTGTAAACTAAATTTCTAAACTACATTTTCTAAACTATTTTTGTAAACTATATTTCTAAACTAATTTTCTACACTACATTTTCTAAACTATATTTTCTAAACTAAATTATCTACACTAATTATCTACACTAATTGTCTACACTAACTATCTTTCTACACTAACTATATTTCTAAACTAATTATCTACACTAACTATCTTTCTACACTAACTATATTTCTAAACTAATTATCTACACTAACTATCTACACTAACAAAAAATATAACACAAAAAATTACCTGGAAATCGCGCACTCCCTCTCCTCTTCTCCTCCTCTCCCTCTCTTTCTCTCCCCTCCCTCTTCTCCTCCTCTCCCCCTCCTCTTCTCCTCCTCTCCCTCTCTTTCTCTCCCCCTCCTCTTCTCCTCCTCTCCTTTCCCCTTCTCTTCTCTGCGCGCCGAAGGAAACAGTGGCCGTCGGTCGGCGGCCGAGCGCGTTTTTGTATCCACCCTCAGTCGCCCAACGGTTTGGCGACTGAATTTCAGTCGCCCAACAGTTGGGCGACTTCCTTGCAGTCGCCGAACCGTTGGGCGACTGAAGTTAATCGCCCAACGGTTCGTAGACTCTCCAGTTGTCGCGATCCGGTTGGGCGAAAAGCTCCAGTCGCCCAACCATTAGGCGACTGGAGCCTATTTTTATAAAAAAAATTTCGCGGGTATATTTATGTAATTTCGAATAAAAAATGGATTATCCGTACAAAAAATTCTAGCTTGGAGCAGGGCACGAACGGTGGCCAGAGACACCACGCGAACCACAGCTTGCATGATGGACGGGGAGGCAACAAGTGCATTGGAGAGGGCGCGTGCGATGCTGTAGACCTCTGACTGGCTGGTGACCGCGGTTGCAGCGTTCGATGTCATGTCGGCTTTGGATGCCTCCTACAATTTAATCTACAGAATTGAACAAAAGGAAGGATTTGTGATTTTAATATACATAATTGAACAAAAGGAATGATGTGTACAATAAAAAGGCAGGGAATATTCCTAAAACATGACAAGGAGAACTCTTGATTTGCATGAGAATGCAACAAAGAGAGAGAGAGAGATCCTTGAAACAGTTCAAAGGGAAAACTTGATTTGCACCTGGCCCGATTCGATCAAATCCGCGCAAAATCTGTAGCAAAACAAATCGCACCGCTACAAAACGGGGAATGGAATCCACCGCACGTGCATAACCCTAACAAAACCAGACGATTGCGAGAAATAAGCAGGTAGGAAGAGGAAAGGAGAGGGGGAGAGGAGGGGGAACGTATGGTGGCGAGGCGAGCTCTTGCTGGTGCATGGGCTTGGTGGCGGAAAGGGGTGGTGATTTTTTGGGGGTCATCGGCGACAGATGAACTCATCTGTTGCAGTTTGACGGAGGAAGACGAACGCCTATGCAACTGGGGTTTGATGGAGGACTCGCGACAAACTAGGCCCATCAGTCGGCCGGGCTGACTAGGAGTGACACCCACGCGCCCATTTGCCCAATTAATCGTCCAGTTAAACGTGGGTGTTAGTTTCCTCACAAAAATGAAAATACGACCCTGCCCCTACCAATTGGATGGCCAGATGTGGTGAAGGTGTTAGCACCTCCAGCACCTCCGTATGGACCGAACCAACGTTTAACCTTATTCCTATGTAGTCCAAGTAATATAGTTCAATTTGTGTTTAACTTAACCAAAAGTCTGGTTGGAGAAAACATAGCCAACATTACTAATATAGTAGTGTTGACTTCAGTAATCTCATGTATGCATATGCTTCCAGGTTCTTTCTTCTTGTTGTCAAATCCAAGTTAAGAAATAAGTAAGTGCATGGTGGGTTCTTTTGTAATAAAGTCATTGATCGGGAAGTTATTATCTCTAGGCAGAGGAGGAACAACATAATAGTACTGGATTCAGTTTTATGTTTGGTCATTGACGTGTCGTCGTTAAAGTTTACAGTATGCCTAATCGAGTAGTACTGCCTGATAGAGTACAGTTGGAACTTGGAAGATATGGTGAACCACAGCATCAGCAGTTGCTGCTAGTCTGGTGCCAGCACTGACACTACAACACGTGTAGTCTGGATGAGGGAAGTGATGTTTCTCACCATTTATCTTATAGAAATCCCGGCACTGTCTTTGAAGGAAATCAAGACAGCAGATGGTGCATTTCGTTTAGAGTTGAAAGCACCCCCTAGGAAACACACGAGGAAAAAGCTAGCTGCACGGGGATACATTGCTCAGTCTGGATATGTGATGAAATACCTTCCAGTACCCCCTAACTGTCTC
Organism: Dendrocalamus latiflorus; assembly: GCA_017311315.1. Lineage (NCBI taxonomy): Eukaryota > Viridiplantae > Streptophyta > Magnoliopsida > Poales > Poaceae > Dendrocalamus > Dendrocalamus latiflorus. Next base: position 5,722,458 of record CM029647.1, on the reverse strand, counting down.
TACATTCCAGAATTCACAGATGGGCAGAGCATCCTGTCCTACATGAGTTTTCTTCTGTGCACTTCCTGGTTGTTCATAATTTTTCTGACTGTTTCAAGGCTATATTATGCCCTATTCTACTTGCTTCTCATCTCAGGACATCTCAATAACTCTGTTGAAGAAGGTACTTCAAAAGATAGAGCAGATAAAAAAAATATCAAGAGCTGGTTCCCCAAACTTCGAATCACATGAAGTTGAATCAAGTGATCTACAACTCTCTATCGCCCAATACATGCATATAAGGGGCACTACAAGGGTATGTGACATGATTTTAAAACAGATAATTAATCATATTTACATGGTGCATGAACCATGAAGAGCACAGTCAGAAGACTTGTGGCTCAATTAGATAATAGCTGCAAACTAGTTGAAGCTCCAATGAACCAAGCTTGAGTCAAACTGTTCAAGCTTTTTTTTCTAAATTTTCACCAAGTTATGAATTAGGATTGATTACAATCAGCTCGGTTGAACTCAGCTTGGTAATTGTGTGTTTGACAAAAGATGATAGGAACATTAACAACAGGATAGCGTCCACCATCCTCTTGAGTGTTTTAAAATTGGAAAACGTGGAACTCTAAATTTTCTGGCGAAATTTCGGCAATTTCGTCATTTTTTCTGAACTTCAGATTTGGGCAAGTTTTCGTCCGGATTTCGGGTAAATTTCGTTCTATTTTCGCCTAGATCTCGGCGCAACATTCAAACGTAATTTGAAAATTTCATCCGAAATTTCAGGCATTTCGGTTCTTTTGCTGGCTTCCGAAAATTTTCCCAAACCAAAATAGTTTTCCCTGCTGGGGACTCGGTTGGAAACTGAAATGTCGAGTGAAAAATTAGCGAAAGAAAAAATAGGAGGGGAGAATTTGGGCAGAAAATCTTGTGGAAGAGAAAGATAGCAAAGAAACAGGTGTTGCAGAGAGCTGCATCAATGTCGCTGAGCCTCAACGCGCAAGACATGGGATTGACTGAGCCAATACTGGCGGCGTGGAACAAAGAGCCGTACCACTTCCGCGAATGAGAAATTGATACTATGCCACTTCTTTAGAGTGGCTTCGATAAAATGACACTCTCTAGATGGTAATTATTAAAATGATATCTAATACATGATTAGCTCTATGATTTGTCATTTTGGAGGATTTAGCTCTTTTATTTTCATTTCTTATTTTTTTTTCTCACAGAAATTGCATAGGAAACGACCACTTTACCCTCCACACCAATACTCAAAATCACATCTCTCTGTTCGTTCTCCAGGAGAATGCCGAATGAGAGGAGAGGGCTTCTCTGCCGCCGCCCCCGCCGGTACGGCCGCCGCCGCGGCACCCGCGCGCACGGACGACCTTGTACGCTTCTTGCGATTGAGCCTCCGCCACCACGGGCGCGCGCACGGAATGGAGGGTCATCGAAATGGCAGTATGCTTCTTGCGATTGAGCCTCCGCCACCACCTTGTATGCCGCCTGTTCCTCAGACCAGTGTAGCAGCCGTAGCTCAAGTGGTTCCCCAGCATATTGGGGATGGTATTGGACCTGGTACTCGAGTAATTCTGGATTATGTCAAACGCATGCAAGCTGAAGACCCGGCGTTCTTTTATGCCATGCAGTTTGTTGAGGGGAATCCAGTAGGAAATGTCTGAGGACCAATTGTACCCTCCGGCGTACAAGGTGGTGGTGGAGGCTCAATCGCAAGAAGCGTACAAGGTCGTCCGTGCGCGCGGGTGCTGCGGTGGCGGCCCGTACCGGCGGGGGCGGCGGCGACGGAGAAGCCCTCTCCTCTCGTTCGGCATTCTCCTGGAGAACGAAGAGAGATGTGATTTTGAGTATTGGTGTAGAGGGTAAAGTGGTCATTTCCTATGCAATTTCTGTGGGAAAAAAAATAAGAAATGAAAATAAAAGGGCTAAATCCTCTAAAACGGTAAATCATAGAGCTAATCATGTATTAGATGACATTTTAACAATTGTCATATAGAGAGTGGTATTTTATCGAAGCCACTCCAAAGGAGTGGTATAGTATCAATTTTCTCTTCCGCGAATGGAACTGGTGACACATGAGTAGCTTTTTTGAAAAAAATTTAGCTACAGACGCAGTTTTCGTTAATCTAATCATCTCTTGAAGCCCGGTAGGACACCGATCAGCCGCATAATAAATTAATTAGTGTTAGTTATATTTAATTAGTACTAATTATATAATATGATATTTAATTAGTGCTAATGATGATAAGTTTAATTGTCTGTCGAGCTGCGGTTGCTCAACAGGTGCTACTGAGCCACCGTGGCACGGCAGGCTGCTAATCTCATGGAGAGGGTTAGATTTGAAAAAACAAGTGTCTAAGAGCAAAATTGAAAAAAAAAAGGCTACAACTGCCATCGCCTACCGTAACTACCAAGTTCATGAAGGAAGCTACATTTACAAAAGCAAATGTCCAAAAGTAAAACTAAAAAAATAACTAAGTACCAGATGTATCTCGAGGAGATCCAAAATGTGGCGCCACAGGATGTGCAACAGAGGCAAGGTCACTTACGAAGCTCCATTGCGCTGCGAGCAGTGATTTTGACATTGACGAGGATGCTGCTTAAGTTGCATGACGACATCGCGTCGGTTGCCTCCACCACTGCCTCACGACTTCACTTATGGGAGTCGTGTCAACCACAAACTCACCCTTTGAGCAACTATAACCAGTTATGCACGATAGGGTTGCTAATAGATTTAAATATATCTATATTTTTATATCAGATTAGCTTAAAATTATAAACGGATTAGATCAAATTTAGACATTTCTTTATTGGGTTAGATTTAGGCTAGATTGGACTAGTCTTTGGGCCTCATATTTTTATATTAATTACTAAAAGTAGATGAGAGCTGATTCTAATTGGTTTTATTGATCATATACCCTCCCCTTAGATGGAAATTCAGGATTTACCTTCCTGGCCCACGCGTCAGTGACTTATGATGACCCCACATGTCATTGATGTGGGAGGGTAAATCCTGAATTTCCCAACTAAGGGGAGGGTATATGATCCAATCCCCCATTCTAATTAGACAACTAAGAGCAACTCCAAGAGAAGATCTAAATCATTTTCTAAAGGTAAATTTGGCTATTATTGAAGAAAAAACGTCTCCAATAGACTCTGTAAATGACTCTCCAAATTTAGTAGATCTCCATCCCTCTTCCTTCGCTCTCTATTTTTGGATAGCCTACCTCGCTCACCATCCAGCCTCTTGGCGCGATCGGCGTTTCCTTCCCGCACGCTGCGCCCCATTCCCGCGCGTACGCAACCCACTGCGCGCCCTCTAGTTTAGATAGCCTGTTGGAGTAGTCTTGTTTTTTTGGGTGAGATTCATTTTAGAGAATAGCTAAATCACTAAATTTAGATACTTCTTTTGGCTAATCTCTTGGAGTTGCTCTAAGAAGGTAAGAAAATAGAGGTGCTGGTCTAAGCTAAGGGCTAGATCTGCTTTTGGGCTTGGATCAGACTTAAGCTTACACAATTTAGGCCATGCTTGAACCTGATCATTCTCAATTTTATTTAGATTTAGATTAGATTTAGACCAGATTTCGGCCCATTAACAGCCCTAATGCACGAGTTCGCCGATTGCTACTGCCGTCTCCCCATGACGCTTGCTCAAGATAGCAGAGTAGACGGAGCGAACTGCGTGCCACCACTCGCCGACGTGCTTGGCCTCAAAGCAGACGGGTTAGAGTTGTGGCAAGTAGGGGTCATATGAGGAAGCTGCTCACCGGTGCCATATGCGAAGTCGGGAACGAGGAAGCAAAGCAGGTGTGGGTTGCTTGAGCTCACATTGCCCCATCGTGGAAGAAGAGGATGTTGAGGAAGATAACCCCGTTGCAAAAGCAATTACTTCTGGCTTTTGCTTTCTACAAGCTAAAAGCCATTTGCTTGGCTTTTTAACATATTTTTTTAATTATCCGTAGAGATATATTGGTTTTTTATTTTTTTATTTTTGCCTTATTTTGTAAACTGAAATAGCTTAGAAAAAACTAACAGCCACCACAATGTCATTTTGGTTACAAACTAAAAGCTAAAAGTTAAACGTCACGATACTTTAGAAAAATGGTCTAAGTTGAGGGCAACAGTTCTATGAGAGGGTTAACTAGCCAAGCCACAAAAATACATCTGTCTGTGAGCCACGTCAGCGGCCGTCGCCAACTTGGCTTATTGAGACATGTGATGCCATTTAAGCAAGTTAAAGGGTATAAAATATGTAACTGTCAAGTTCGACTCGACATACACACAGACACGCTACCCTCATCGTTAGAATGCCATAAAAGCTGCAAATCAGTTCTTTATATTTTTCACCCCTCTCTCCAGACAAATATTGAGATTAAAAGTCAAAATTCCACGCTCAATCCTACTAAAAAAAGTTATTTACTTCGCAATGGTTTGCAGAAACGGAACTTTAGACGTATGTAGCATTGTATGCCTTCCAAATTCCAAATATAGCACCTTGCGCATAAAAATTCTGTTTCTGGCCCCTGTTCCGACCGCGGGACTCCGGAGGCTTGACACGTGGGCAGTCGTGCGGTCTGACACCGCACGATCGAGCTACAGTCGAGACGTGCGGTCCCGGACCGCACGTCTTCACTGTAGCAACGTGGTCGTGCGCTGCCAGTCCGCATGTTTGCAAACAGTTCATCGATCTTTTGTTAGTGAATATCAAGATGGATTAATGCAAACAGTCTTGTAATCAATGATGAATGCAAACATGAATGCAAACGTGCGGTGCTGAACAGAGACAATTAATGCAAACAGTTTTGTAATCAATTTGCAAAGAGTTGGATGAATGCAAACGTGCGGTGCTGGTACTGAGCCAATGCAAATCTCTCGAAGACGTGCGGTCCGGCAGCACACGACCGCCTACAATGAAGACGTGCTGTCCCAGACCGCACGACTCGACTGTAGCTCGATCGTGCAGTGCCGGACCGCATGACTGCCCACGTGTCGAGCCTCCGGAGTCCCGCGGTCGGAACAAGAGCTAGAAACAAAATTTTTATATGCAGCGTGCTATATTTAGAATTTGAAAGGCATACAATGCTAGATATGTCCAAAGTTCCGTTTCTGCAAACCATTACGAAGTAAATAACTTTTTTTTTAGTAGGATTGAGCGTGGAATTTTGAAGGCATACAGTTCGGGCACGGGCCACTCTTTACTTGGAGTCGGAAAGCGGGTAATCGGGGCTCCACCAGCAGCAACCGGCTCATAACTCGACACCAATACACCATCACCACTGAACACAAATCGGCCGAGCAGGCGACGTCGACGACCCCGCCGACGATTCCTCGTCTTCCACCACCTCTCCCCGCGCGTGCGAGAGGAAGCCCATCGCCGCCTCTCGCCCCACCAGATCGGCTCCCTTCTTGCCGCCCTCCCCTTCTTCCAGATCCTTCTAGACCTCTCCAGATCCTCCGAGCGCGGGCGCGCGGGAGAGAGATCTCGGCTAGAAATGGACAAGTCCAGCGCCCTTGAGTACATCAACCAGATGTTCCCCACTGGTACGCGCGCTGCTCGAAATGAATCGATTCCTCGCACGCAAACTCGCTCGCGATGTACTGCCGCAATGCGCTCGTTTAAGCTGCTCTGTTCTGAGATTTAGTAGTATTTGTTGGGGGCACTTAGGGTTACAGTGTGCGCTTTTTTTTTGCGGCTTGTCAGAGGCGTCGTTATCGGGAGTTGAGCCGCTGATGCAGAAGATACAGAGCGAGATTCGCCGGGTGGACGCCAGCATCCTCGCCGCCGTTCGGCAGCAGGTTCGTTCATGTGGTTTGCAATGTCTACACTCTTTGCGTTAGGACTGGTTAATCTGGCCAAACTGATGTGTTATGTACTTCGATGAGTATTGTGATGATGCAATAGTAGCGAACTTACTTTGGATTTACACTTCATGAAAATGTGCTGCTGGAAGCTCCAGACTGAAATATACTGAATTGCTTGGTATGTGCTTCGTATTTTTTGTGCTTATACTATATGTCATAATGGGAGGCTATTGTTACTCCACAGAGCAACTCGGGAACCAAGGCTAAGGAAGAACTTGCTGCAGCAACAAATGCTGTTCAGGTCATTGTTTTCACTTTTCATTTAGTGTGCACTTTGCCCACAATGAAATTGCTGGATCAATTCATCAAGAAACATGTTTTTCTCTGCTATAGTTGGATTAGCTCCGGGAAGGGGAAAAAGGTTAATCAGATACTAACATGAGCTCTTAATGGCTTGATTGGAGCTTAACTTTGTTGTCTACTAACAGGAACTAATGCACAAGATACATGAGATAAAAACAAAGGCTGAACAAAGCGAAACAATGGTTCAAGAAATCTGTCGTGATATAAAAAAGCTGGACTGTGCCAAGAGGCATATAACAACTACAATAACTGCTCTTCACCGTCTTACTATGCTTGGTTAGTTTCTTTAGTTTTCTTTTTTTTTGGAGTATATGCTATTGTGCTTAAAAAGACATGACACAATAACAAATTATACGTCCACCTAAGCTAAGTCATATTGCTCCATGTGTCACGTGCAGTTTCTGCCATCGAGCAACTTCAGGTCATGGCCTCAAAACGCCAGTATAAAGAAGCAGCTGCACAGCTAGAAGTAAGACAATAGTTGATACCCTTGTAAACCTTCTAGCATTGATCTCCATGCTTGCAACACTTTACAGCTTACCATGACCTTCTAGCATTAAAAGTCCTGATTCTTTTCCTTTCTTTAGGCAGTAAACCAGTTGTGTAGTCATTTTGAAGCCTATCGGGATGTGCCAAAGATAACAGAGCTCAGAGAGAAATTCAAGAACATCAAGAAAATCCTCAAATCTCATGTATTTTCCGATTTTTCAAGGTACACAACAAATAAACTTTTGTTGTTAAGTTTGTGAAAAAGGTACCGGTCTAGTTACCACTTACCTGTTGGTGGCAGTGCCAGTTTCTGGCCAATTCCTCAGCAGTAAACCAGCTAGGCAGTCAGGTACTGGAAGTAAGACCATGGCTAAGGACAAGTTAATTCCATGAGTCAGCAGGGAACAGGTGGCCTAACTTGGGAAGTGTGGTGTCTTTCTCCTTTGTTTTGTCATTTTCAGTAGTGAGGAACTCAGCCAGAATAATTCAAATCCAATGTAATACTGAAAACCTGATAGGAAAAGCCGTAATATATGCATCCTAAATTGCTTGGTTTACCAAATACTGGTCTGCTGGTAACCAACAGTTTGAGAACCCTGAGCGTGTTTCATGCCTGGACAGTGGAGCTATGCAAAGTTTTACTCCAATAGGCAATTGTTCTGTTATATATCTACTACTTCTTACTGTGGAATAGGCCCACAACCGACTAATTGTTATACTTTTGCAGTTTAGGAACTGGGAAGGAAGCAGAAGATGCCATTCTATTGAAGCAGCTATCTGATGCTTGCTTGGTGGTTGATGCTTTGGAGCCATCTGTGAGGGAAGAACTAGTAAAGAATTTTTGCAGCAAGGAGCTTACCTCTTATAAGCAGATCTTTGAAGGAGCAGGTCAAAACCTTGCATATGCTACTTAGGTCAAATTGCTTTGCCATTTTAGTGTAAATTTACATACTCCTTTTCTTTATTGTTTTTTGATACTTCTGAAAAAAATGCAGAACTTGCCAAGTTAGACAAGACTGAAAGGAGGTATGCATGGATTAAGCGTCGGCTACGGTCAAATGAGGATACCTGGAAAATATTTCCACCTTCCTGGCATGTTGACTATCTGTTGTGTATCCAGTTCTGTAAGATTACAAGGTTTGATTTCACCCTCTCCAATTTTGCGGTTAATGAACTTCCTCCGTCAAATTGAGATTTACATAGAACTAAAGTAACCATTGTTACAGATAGTTTTGTGGGAATCCAATACCGGCGCTGAAACAAGTAATGAATAGCACAATTGCAATATAGTAGGTTATAGATAGAAAGTCTAGTTTCCAAATAGGAGTTACAAATAGTTTCCAATTCCAATTGGGCTCAGCTCTAACAATATATAAAGGGCTGAAGTATTGTAACCATGGGCAAGCAATCAATACAAATATATCTTCTTTAACTCTCTCTAAGTTCTGTTTCTTCTTCCGACCAATTCTGGCATCTCAATTCTTACAACCTTCGTTCTTCCTCAAGCCATGGCTCAAAACGTAACAACTTGGTATCAGAGACACAATCCCGCCTGCCATGCCACCCAAACACGATCCACCATCCGACGGTCGACTTGACGCGTTAGAACAAACCCAGTCCGAACTTCACCAGGCTATTTCCGACATCCAAATGACCATCGACAAATGGTTTTGTGAGCAGCAGTTAGCCTTCGATCAACGCTTCGACAAGCTGGTCATAGAGATGCGACGGCTGTTCGATGCTCTACGGGAGCACCATCCATGGCAACCATGGCTCTGCCAATCGGAGTTCCCACCACAGCGCACAACGGAGCAGGATTGCTGCCTTTACCAACACCTGCCAAAGATGCTCTCATGGCACCGCTGAGTCGAGGTGTCTGCCACCCAACGGCCACGCTCGTTTCCCGAAGATGAGTTTGATGACAACCATGGTTGCCGGTCGCACCATGACACAGGCCGTCTCCGTTTGGATCAACCACAACTCCCTCGATTGGAATTGCCAACCTACGATGGTTGGTGGATCCCATCTCTTGGTTGACCAAATGTGAGCAGTATTTCCGCGCCTATCAAACGCCTGATGAAGACAAAGTTTGGATGGCTGCGATCCATCTAATCGACATCGCGCACTCCTGGTTATATCAAATTGAACGGGATGAGGGTTAGATTCCATGGGAAGTTTTAAGCACTACTGCTCCATGAGATTTGGGCCAACGATTCATACCAACACATTGGGTGCTCTCAAAAATCTACATCAAACCGGCTCTTTGGCGCAGTATCAGCAGGAGTTTACCGAGCTTTTGTGCCACACCTCTAGGTTATCCCACTCCCACCAGATCGAATTGTTCACTGCAGGCCTCGCTGAACCGGTGCGAACCCATGTCGAATTGGAAGGGCCGACCTCTTTGCAACACCATGAATTTGGCGCACCCCTATGAACGGCTCCACCCTATTGTAGCAAATCCGACAATAGCTAGCCGTCCACGTCCCTCCAATCGATCGGGCGCTCACGCATGGATTCCCTTGCAATCTCGCACACCATCCACACTGTTGCCACCTCCGATTATTTCTCAGCCATCCGCCCCAATGGCCAACGCTAAAACCCAAACGGGGGTGTTCCGTCGTCTATCCACTGCAGAGATGGCCGACTGGCAGCAACGGGGGTTGTGTTTCAATTGTGATGAGCAATTCACGAGGGGACACCACTGTAAACACTTGTTTTGGTTGGAGCCGATTTCGAACATGATACTAGGGACAGGGAGAATGCTCAGTTTCCTGTCGAACCGGAACCGGAGATCTCATTGCTCACGATCATGGGCTTCTACATGGCACAAACAATGCAATTGAAGGTCCGCATCGGCGACTTTGAAGGGACGACTTTAATTAACACAGGATCCACCCATAATTTGCTCAACCAAGCTTGTGTGTTTGCTATCAATTTGCCCGTCCGACCTCACAGCGGCCTCTGGGTGAAGGTGGCCAATGGCGACCGGCTTGACTATGCCGGTATTTAAAGACATGCTCCGATGACAATTGCTTCGTCCTAGTTTGTCGTTGATCTGTACGTCATTCCCCTCTTTGCGTTTGACGTCGTATTGGGGGTACAATGGTTACGAACCTTGGGGCCCATCCTATGGAATTTTGATCGGATGCAATTCTCCTATTGGGAGCACGATCGGCGCATCACTTGGACCGGTCTGCACTATCCTATGTCCGCAGCAATGCTTCAAGCAGCTGTCGGTGATGACCTTATGGCCAAATTGTTTGCTGAATTTGCACATTGGTTCGTGGAACCATCGGGCCTTCCTCTTGCCCGTTCGAGCGATCACCATATCCGTCTGGTCCCTGACGCACCGGCAATCTCCGTGCGACCTTACTGATATGCACACATTCAGAAAGATGAAATTGAGCGCTAGTGCGCCACCATGCTAGTATAGGGCATCATCCGTCCGAGTTCATCTCCGTTCTCATCATCAGCACTTCTCATTAGCAAGAAGGATGATTCTTGGCGATTTTGCGTCGATTACAGGGCTTCAAATGAACACACCATCAAAGACAAATTCCCAATTCCACATGTTGATGAACTACTCGATGAGCTGGAAGGATCCTGTTATTTCACCAAATTGGACTTAAGGTCCGGCTATCATCAAATCCGCATGTTTGTCGACGATGTGCTCAAAACGGATTTTCACACTCAGCATGGCCACTTCAAATTTCTGGTACTCCCTTTTGGCCTCTGCAATGCTCCCTCAACATTTCAGGACATGATGAACTCGGTCCTTAAGCTGTTCCTCCGTCGGTTTGTGCTTGTCTTTTTTGACGACATTCTCATTTACAACCGCAGTTGGGCAGAGCACCTTTGCCATGTTTGCCAAGTGTTGCAGACTCTTACTACACATCAGTTATATCTTCACAAAAAGAAGTGCATTTTTGGCCAACAACATATTTCTTGGGACATGTTATCTCTGCCGCCGGGGTGGCCATGGATCAGACTAAGGTCTCAGCTGTGCTTGATTGGTCGCGCCCTCGTACTATCAGAAGTCTGTGCGGATTTTTAGGCCTCGCCGGATACTATCGCAAATTTATACAAGATTTCGGCAATATTGCAGCACCATGCACTAAACTCCTTTGCAAAGAGGGTTTTTGTTGATCTGACGAAGCCACAGCCGCATTTGATGCTTTGAAGCAGCTCATTGCCGTAGTGCCTGTCTTGCAGCTTTCCAACTTCACAAAAGACTTTGTGATTAATTGTGATGCGTTCGACAAAGGCTTTAGCATCATCCTGCACCAAGGAGGCTGATCGATTGCATTCTTCAGTTAGGCTGTTGCTACTCATCAAGTCTAGCTGCCCGCTTATGAGCGTGAACTCATTGGCCTCATGTATGCGGTTCGTCATTGGCATCTGTATATCTAGGGTCGCCGATTTTGAGTCAGGATCTTGAAACATTTGTTGGATCAACGTTTGGTGGTGGTGCCGCAACATAGGTGGATTACCAAGCTCCTTGGCTATGATTTTACCGTGGAATATAAGCCCGTCAAAGACAACATTGTGGCGGATGTGCTCTCGCGTCGCCATGAGGATCTCGCTCTGCTTGTGATTTTGGCAGTCGATTTTGCTTACTATGATGATCTGCGTTGTCAACTCAAATCACAAGAATCCTGACACCGCAAGTATACCTAGTGGACTACTGGTGCTCTTTCCAGCAATTGGGAGTTTTTGGATGACCTTTTGCTCTTTCGCCGCTCTATCTTTGTTCCGGCCAATTTCCCTGGTCTTCACAATCTCGTTTTGGTTGTGCATTCAGTCGGACATGAGGGTGTCCCCAAGACGTGGCATCGTATTCAGGCTAGTTTCTACATCCCGGGGGGCCGCCGTTTGCTACAGATGTTCATTTGCAATTGTATCACTTGTCAGAAATACAAAGTCGAGCAGCTGCGCCTGACGGGTTTGCTTCAGCCTCTTCCAGTGCCTCATCGCGTGTGGGCCGATTTTAGCATGGATTTCATCGAGGGTTTGCCCAAGGTTGCCCACAAATCAGTCATCTTGACCGTTGTCGACCAATTCTCTAAATATGCTCATTTTATCACTTTGGGTCACCCCTTTACAGCTCAGTCTGTGGCCCAGGCATTCTTCGACAACATTGTGCGCTTACATGGTTTCCCCGAATCTATTGCCAGTGATCGCGACAAGGTCTTCACAAGTCATTTTTGGAAAGATCTCTTCCGCTTAACTAGCGTCAAGTTGCACGAGTACCGTGTATCACCCGCAATCGGATGGACAGACTGAGGTGGTTAACCGAACGATTGAAATGCATATTCGTTATTTATGTGGCGACCAAGTGAGGACATGGCCTCAATGGCTGGCTTGGGCTGAATTTTTTTATAACACGTCATACCACTCCGCTCTCAAAGCTACCCCTTTCGAAGTTGTTTATGGGTGGCAGCCTTCTCCATTGATTCTGCATGATAGAGATTTCACGGCAGAACCTGCGGTTCAGAAGTTATTGGAAGAACGGGATGAATTCTTACCGGAAATACGGCTGCAATTACTTCAGTCTCAACAGCACATGAAGAGTTTAGAAGACCTTAAGCGACATGAATTACACTTTCATGAGGGTGATTGGGTATGGCTTTTTTTTTTTTTTTTTTCTCGAACACGCAGGAGAACTGCGCATCATTATATTAAGAAGAAAAGAAACCCTAACAAGACACACCCACTCACACCAAAGGAAACAAAATAAACAGACGCGCCCTAAATACACAAAACAGACGACCTCGACCCAAAATTAACTCCCATTCGGCCCCAGGGCAAGGAGGAAATTGATTCCTTGTGCCCCTGCCAAACTCCAAAAAATAAGCTCCTCACTAGCGAACAACAAAGCTCTAGCTAGGTTTGGAGAATCAGCATCAAACACACACCGATTACGAATATTCCACAAAGTCCAAGCTCCCAAAATGATGATGGAGTTGAGGCCCTTTCTTAAGTGAACAACCACTGCATTTGAACTTCTTTCCCACCAAGCATCAAAGGAAGTCTCATCAGATTGGGGGGTAAGCAATTGCAAGCCCACTCTACGTAGGAGGAAGAACCAGAATTCACGGGCAAAGACGCAAGTTGATAGCAGGTGGTTGATATCTTCTTCCTCTTGATCGCAAAGGGGGCAACAGGTCGGGTGTGGGAGGCCTCTTCTTGCTAGCCGATCGGCTGTCCAGCACCTGTCTCGGACAACTAACCACATGAAAAATCGGCATTTACCGGGAGCCCAAGATTTCCAAATCCTCTCATAGGGACTGAAAGTCACCATACCCCGAAATAGAATTTCATAAGCCGATTTTGCTGAATATTGCCCATCACTTGAAAATCTCCACACATGGGAGTCTTCTACCTCTGGCTGTAGCACAACTTCAGAGATGCTGTCCCAGAGCGCTAGGAACTCTGAAAAGAAAGCAGCCGACAAGGCACCCTGGATGTCTCTAACCCAAGAGTGATCTGATAGAGCCTCTAAAACAGTCCTCATCTTCCTTTTCCTGTTGGGAACCAAAGCCAAAACAAGGGGAGCCAAATCAGCAATGCTCTGGCCATGAATCCATCTGTCTGTCCAGAAAAACGTCGCTGCACCATTGCCCACTACTGAAACCACAGCAGCAGAGAAGAAAGATTGGACACAATTATGGACGGAGATGTGAAACATATTCCACGGACGGTTAGGGTCTGTTTTTTTCAACCACAGCCATCTCATGCGAAGAGCCCAACCAAGATTTCGGAGATTAAATATTCCCAGACCACCAAGCTCTTTGGGGAGGCAAACTATGGGCCACGCCACCAGGCAATGACCACCCTTGGCCTCTTTCCTTCCTCTCCAAAGGAATCCCCTTCTTATTTTATCAATAGACTTGATGGCCCAAGGAGGAAGATCAATGGCCATAGCTAGGTAGATCAACATTGAGGTGAGAACATGCTGCACCAGAAGTCGCCGTCCTTCCTTGGTCAACAGATCAGCCTTCCAACTGGGCAAACGTGCAGCAATTCGGTCAATATAAGGCTGCAGCTGAACTTTTGATACAGTCCTCAATGACAGAGGGGCTCCGAGGTATTTGCAAGGGAAATCCTTCAGCTCGCAGGGTAGAAGATTTTGAATAGCTGTTATGTCATCCTCTGAACATTGGATAGGAAACACATTACTTTTTTGCACATTTGTTTTTAAACCAGAGGCTTCACCAAAAAGGCCGAGCAAGTCAAGAGAAATCTCCATATCACTAGCAAGAGGCCGAAGGAAAAGGACCACATCATCAGCATAAATGGAGATTCGGTGATGCAAAGCTGTAGAGGATAAAGGCTGGAGTAAACCTACTTCTGAAGCCATAGTGACCAGATGACTCAAAACATCCATCACTAAAATAAAAAGCATAGGTGACAACGGGTCACCTTGCCTCAGCCCTCTCTGATGATAGATGTTCTCACCAGGGACGCCATTCAGGAGGACAAGCGTTGAAGAGGAGGCAAGAAGACCACTGAGGATGTCACGCCAAAGAATACCAAATCCCAACTTTTGTAGCACCTCCAATAAAAAACTCCAAGAAACTGAATCAAAAGCTTTAGAGATGTCTAGCTTGAGGAGCATACATGGTTGTCTTTGCTGGTGTAAAAATTTTGCAGTGCGGCTACATCAGCGCTAACTCTAATATAGCTCCTGGTCTTATTGCCAAATTGCGCCCTCGTTTCTTTGGACCATACAAGGTGCTTGCTCAAGTTGGTCCGGTTGCATACCGCTTGGAGATTCTTGAACGATCCAGTGTCCATAATGTTTTTCACGTTTCACATCTCAAGCCTTTCCATGGCAGTCCCCTTGGACATGTTCCGGCTTTGCCACCCCTTCATCATGGCCAAGTGCAGCTTCAGTTGGCTAACATCGTTCGTGCTAGGCTAAATCGCAGTGTCTGGGAACTGAGAGGTCAATGGCAGACCGATCCCATGCATGATCCGGAAGAAACTTGGGTGAAACACGATGATTTCATCAAAGAGTTCCCAGATTATCAGCTCGCGGATGAGCTGTTTCAAAAGGAAGGGGGAAATGTTATGGATAGTTTTGTGGGAATCCAATACCGGCGCCGAAATAAGTAATGAATAACACAATTGCAATATAGTAGGTTATAGATAGAAAGTCTAGTTTCCAAATAGGAGTTACAAATAGTTTCCGATTCCAATTGGGCTCAGCTCTTAACAATATATAAAGGGCTGAAGTATTGTAACCAAGGGCAAGCAATCAATACAAATATCTCTTCTTCAACTCTCTCCAAGTTCTGTTTCTTCTTCTGATCAATTCTGGCATCTCATCCTTACAACCTTTGTTCTTCCTCAAGCCATGGCTCAATACGTAACAACCATTTGTCACTTGATTTTACTTCTTGTTTGCTGCATTACGTTGCTACTCATTTTGTACAAATTGGTCTCTTTTTTTTTGTCTATTTCTGCCCTGTCATAACCATTCAGCTGCAAATTTGTGCTATAACACTAAGAATTTAATATCAATTCTTATCTTCTGCCCCACACACCAATTTACAGATTGATAAGTTACTTCTTTTCAGGGCCCAGCTTATTGATATCCTTAACAATCTCAAAGACAAGCCAGACGTTGCAACTTTGTTACTGGTAATTTTCCTTGTTATTTCTTTGAAGTATGGATAACAGATGGAAATAACTATGTGCCCTCTATCTTACCATGCTATGCAAATGATTGATAGCCTACGTTGTATTAATTATTTTAGTTTTTTTGGGTGACTTTTCTAGTGGTTTTATTCTCCTTCAAGGTCTTTTGTTAGATCTTCTATTGGCTTTAAATTAATATAATAAAAGATCAAGAAAACAAGCAAAATTTATGCACTTCATGATGCTGTAACATCACAAGTCTTGGAGTGCTAGAGATATTACTGAAATATTTGAGCAGGTGAGTTGAGTATGTAAGGTGATTCATTTGCAATATAAAATCTGTACCAAACATTTTGAGATCCTTGCAATGCAGGCGTTGCAGAGAACCCTTGAATTTGAAGAAGAATTGGCAGAGAAATTCGGTGGTGGGGCTACGACTGCTCGGAATAAAGAGTCAGGAAGCGGCGATGAAAATGAGGGTGGAGAACGCAATAAAATTGTTTCAGACATACGGCAGAAGTATGAGAAGAAACTGGCATTGCCAAATGATGGAGTTGAACAAGTATCTACTGTTTAGTCTAAAACTTTTGTTCCCCTTCTACTATATATTTTTCTCAACTCTTCTGCAATTCTCAACTGGCAGGACAACGGCAGGCAGAAAGATTTATCAGTTACTGGTGCCGGGGTTAGTAGTCTATCAGCTATTGTGCAGTGCATGTTTATTACTGTTTCCGTAAGTTTGGTTGATGAACTGTATCATATACTCATATATCATATTTGCCACTCTGTTATTGCAGTTCAACTTCCATGGAATTATATCATCTTGTTTTGAACAATATATGGCTGTGTACATAGAACTCGAGGAGAAATCTTTGGTGGAACAGTTAGATAAACTTATCCAGGTGCACGAAGCATACTTATAATTGGAACCTTTAGTGTTCGAGGTCTCTTTACCTTGAGCTAACCGTTCAATTCTGGCAGGATGAAAAATGGGAAACAGAGGAAGGGAGTCAGACAAACATTCTATCAAGCAGCATGCAGGTAAAAGGAAATAATACATGATAGCAGTTTCCAGGCTTGGTCAAAACACTTGCCAACATCCTACTATTTCCTCTTGGATTTTGCCAAAAAGTGATTCATTTCTGCTCTTTTTTCCCCCTTGGGGTTGTCTTGGAAGAATTTATTAACCTTGTGTTATGTGGAATGGTATAAACTGCTCTAAACTAGGAATAGGTTTTCCAAAGCTGGCCTTCTAGATGTGTGCAACTAAGCATTTGATGCTCTGCGATTTTTTTATCAAACTATTATGTTAATCTGCTTTACAATTTCACTTGATCAGGTGTTCTTGGTAATTAGGAGAAGCTTAAAGAGGTGCAGTGCATTAACAAAGAACCAAACATTATTCAACTTGTTTCAGGTAGACAGTTCTCTCCAGTGTTTGTTAGCACTTTTCCTTTTATGGACAGTTCCATGTTGTTGCCCCCAGGCCCCAACAAATGGTTCCTTCGTGCATGCTGTTTATGTAGCTGTTGGGATTTTTTTTTGTTTTTCTAATTTCATCTGCTTACTGCAAAGTGCTTTTTGAGCAGTTTGTTCTGCTATGGCGATGAAGGCTGATTGATTTCACTATTTGGAGTCTTCATTACTGATTGTTTGCTACCTCTGATATCGATCTTTATGTGCTGTTCATTTGTTCAATTGGTGAAAGAGACTGGAGGATAGGAATCATACCTACAGAAGATAAAATGTACCATGGACTAACCATGCACAAGAATCATATGAAATTAAAGTTGCTGTCTGTATGAATTATCTCCAGACACTATACCGACCTTTCTGAGATTTGATGAACTACTTGTGCACATGTTGACTATGGTTGTGTTTGTTAAGATTTTATGATGTTACCAAATCTGATGAAGTTCGGCCTTTAAACGGGTTCATTACTGATAAAATATATTTCTTGCTAGGTATTTCAAAGAGTACTCAAAGCCTATGCAGCAAAGTTATATGCCAGGTTACCAAAAGGTGGTACTGGTATTGTTGCAGCTGCTACTGGTACTGATGGGCAGATCAGGGTATGATAGTTATCATTGCATTGCCCCCCCCCCCCCCCCCCCTATTTCTTGTTTTCCCCATGTGGTACCATCATCTTATATCCTGTGGCCATTACTGCAGACCTCTGACAGGGACGAGAAAATGATATGCTACATTGTTAACACTGCAGAATATTGTCACCAGACGGTAAGTTTACTTTCCCTTCAACTTGAAGTAAACCATAACTGGTAGCCTGGTGTAGAAGGAAATGGAATGAAATTATGGCGTTGTTAATCTCTTGCTTGGAGAGACAGAAAGAACATATTCAGAATAAATTCTAGGTTCATGCATTTAAGTATTAGTGACATTGTGTTCTTCAGTGATGCTTACATTTTTGCCATTCAACAAAGCATTTTTTCCCTTTTTTTGGGAAAGTTATCTATATGCCATTACATTACTACTACACTTGCAAAATGCCCCTACAAACAAGCCTCTGAGATATGCTACTGCAAACATAGATTAGTTTGGAGTTCAATTTAGCCAAATTGCCCCTTGCATATTTTCAGATTTTTTTTGCGTCTAGCCCTCCTTTATTGCCAAATCAATGTTATTAGTCCATTGTTCTCCATGGGTACCACTTGGCACTTTCCCAGTGTTGTGGACGCCTTTGTGGCCAGACTTATCAGCGGCGTCGGCGTCCAGGGGATAGTTTAGCGGTAGGAGAAACAACAGGGTCAGCCGAACCTGACCAGGAGTCCAACTCGGTTTGACAAGAGATAAGATCTCTGATTAGTTACCTTCTTTAGAGTATTATTGTTAGGATAGTTTATCTCTGATTAGTTACCTTCAGAGTATTATTGTTAGGATAGTTTGCTATCTCTTCCTTAATATGGTAATTTTCCTTTTCTTGAGTTAGTCGCCTGATATATGAAGGCCATGAGTGCTATTCGGAAGAAATCAATAAAGAACAATAGTTTTTCTAACCGGCTGTTCGCAGGTCAGAGCCTCCAGCGTGAGGATGACTTGAGCCATCCTGGCATTATCTTCCACCCTAACATCTTGGTATCAGAGATGATGATCCCGCGGGCATCATGGAGGCGACTTCTATTGCTGATTTGAGCAAGCAGTTAGCACAGCTTTTTAAGGTGGTTTGCAGTCATCACAAATGATTTGAAGACTTGGAGAGGCACATTGGCCAGAGTTCTAGTCGTCGGCTGCCAAAACAGCACACAGAAGACAACGTGTACAAGGGCAGCGATGGCAAGGCACTTGGTGAGGGCAACTGTGGTGTGTCGCGGTTCCACAAGCTGTCCTTTCCGATGTATGACGGGAAGGAGGATCTGTTGCCATGGCTTAATCACTGTGAACAGTTTTTTCGGGGGCAGTGCACGATGGAAGAGAAGGTTTGGCTGGCATCCTATCACATGACGGGGACGACACAACAATGGTATTACCGTTTGGAGCGGAGCAATGGTGTTCCAACATGGCTGCGTTTTGTCGGTCATGTGAATCTCTGATTTGAACCGCCCTTCCGGAATAATCCCCTTGGCAAACTCATTCAACTCCGTTACTCGGGTTCCATCGAGGAGTATCAAGAACAATTCCTCGCCCTGTTGTGCAGATGTGAGGAGATGACCGAGACACAACAAGTTCAGATCTTTACGGTGGGACTCCGCAACCCATTGCAGACTGATGTCGAGTTGCAACACCCTACCACCCTCGAAGCAGCGATGAGCTTGGCACGGCGTATGCCAGGCATCTGACCATGGAAGATACAGTGGTGACCAAACCACCTCTCAAGACAGGCGGGTTGTCACATCTAGCAACACCTGCGTGCGGCTCTTTGCTGACCTCAGCGGCCACATCCAAGGGCAACCTACTCGTCGCACCTGCACCATCTCCCAGCGCAACAGCTAGCAAGAACCCACTGTTGCGCTTTTGCTATCTCACATCTAGGGAAGTTCAGTTGCAACCACGTCACTAAATTGTCTAGGGAAGTTTAGTTGCGACCACGCCACTAAATGTTCCATGAAAGGGATTTACTTGTTGGAGTTGGAGGAGGGCGATGACTCGGCAACACCAGATCATGAGGAGGTTGAGATATCCTTGCATGCCTTGACCGGTGTCCGGACTAGCAAGACAATGCAACTGCCCGTCGTCATCAACGGGGTTTCCTTGCGTGCATTGATTGATTCCGGCTCCACACACACCTTTGTTGCGCAGACCGTGGTGGCCAAGTTGGGCTTGACGTCGGAGCCGTGACCAGGCATGCATGATATGGTTGCCAATGGCGACCGTGTCTCCAGCACTGGGTTTTGTCCCCATATCAGGATGACAGTGGATCAAGAGTTCTTATTTGATGTGTATGCTATTCCATTAAATGGCTATGATATCATATTGGGTGTCCAATGGCTTCGCACTTTGGGACATGCCATATTGGGTGTCTCTGGGACTTTGACAAACTGGTCATGTCTTTTTGGCGGGATGACCACCAGGTCATATGGCATGACATACAAGACTCAGGGATACAACAGGCGTGTGTGGCTGCTGGCCAGGACTTGTTGGTGGCTCTCCTGGAGGAATTCTCAGATGTCTTTGAGGATCCCCGTGGTTTACCTCCGGTTCAACGTTTTGATCACCATATTCACCTCCTACCGGGTACGCGCCCATTGCAGTCCGCCCTTATTGTCACCCTCAACTCCTGAAAGACGAAATCGAGCGGCAATGTAACGACATGCTTCAACAAGGCATCATTCGACCGAGTACATTGGCATTTTCTTCACCGGTCCTTGTCAAAAAGCATGATCAATCTTGGCATTTCTGTGTCGACTATCACGCCCTCAATGCGCAGATCGTCAAGGACAAATTCCCGATTCACATTGTTGATGAATTATTGGATGAATTGAAGGGAGCCTGCTTCACCAAATTGGACCTTTGTAGTGGCTACCACCAAGTGCATATGCACTCCGCCGATGCGGAAAAAACAGTTTTCTGCACGCACAGGGACCACTATGAGTTCTTGGTCATGCTGTTCGGCCTCACCAATGCACCGGCGACCGTCCAGGCGCTTATGAATGATATTCTGAAGCCCTTCCTATGCCAGTTCGTCCTTGTATTCTTTGACGACATCTTGATATACAGCCCCTCCTGGGCCGAACATCTTCAACAGGTTTGCATGGTTCTTCAGGTCCTGCGGCAACATCAGCTGGGCTTGCGGCGTTCTAAGTGTCACTTTGGTGAAGAATCTGTGGCATATCTCGGCCATATTATCTCCAGCCACAGGGTTGCCATGGACCCGTGCAAGGTGGATGCAGTTGACGCTTGGCCTACCCCACATTCCGTCCGTGCTCTGTGTGGATTTTTGGGCCTCACGGGTTACTACCGCAAATTTATCAAGTCCTACGACAAACTAGCAGCCCCCCTCACCAAGCTTCTCAAGAAGGCAGCGTTCGTTTGGTCTCTAGAAGCTACAGCTGCCTTTGATGCCCTCAAAGCTGGACTAGTGTCAGGTCCCATGCTCCAATTGCCAGACTTCGACAAGCCTTTTTTGGTAGATTGTGATGCCTCAGGTGCTGGGTTCGATGTGGTTCTCCATCAAGACACCGGCCCTATTGCATTTTGCAGTCGTGCTGTCGCCCCTCATCATGCCAAATTGGCCGCCTACGAACGTGAGCTCATCGGCCTTGTTAAGACTGTCCGCCATTGGAGGCCATACCTTTGGGGCCGGCCGGTCATTATCTTCACCAACCCCACGCAGTCCAAGTTGTCACCTCGGTACTATGGGCCATTTCCAGTGTTGGCTTGTATTGGTGAGGTGTCCTACAAGCTACAGTTACCACCGAAGGCCCGCATACACAATGTCTTCATGTCATCTTTCTGAAGAAGTTCATTGGGATGCCATGGGATGCTTTGCCTCCTTTACCGGTCATCTCTCATGGTCGGGTTCTTCCTACGCTAGACAAAATTTTACGCACCCGCCTTAATTGTGGTGTTTGGGAATTGTTGATTCAGTGGACACAGCGGCATCTGATGCTACTTGGACAAATTTGGAGGATTTCAAGAAGAATCATCTAGGTATACAGCTCGAGGACGAGCTACTTCGCGGAGAGGGCGGCAGTGTTGTGGACGCCTTTGTGGGCCGGACTTACAGCGGCGTTGGCATCCAGGGGATAATTCGACGGCAGGAGAAACAGCAGGGTCAGCCGAACCTGATCAGGAGTCCAAATCGGTTTGACAAGAGATAAGATCTCTAATTAGTTACCTTCTATAGAGTATTATTGTTAGGATAGTTTGCTATCTCTTCCTTAAATATGATAATTTTCCTTTTCTTGAGTTAGTCGCCGGATATATGAAGGCCATGAATGCTATTTGGAAGAAATCAATAAAGATCAAGAGTTTTTCTAACTGGGTAGCCGCAGGTTAGAGCCTCCTGCGTGAGGGCGACTTGAGCCGTCCTGGCATTATCTTCCACTCTAACACCCTGTCCCTCAATTAGAAGACCTCACCCATCGTGCCATTTCACATCGGAAGGCTAGCGTTGGAAGTGTGTCGCACTTGAAAATAGGCAGCGTAATAGTTTCTGGTTCCCAACAAATCCTTAAGTTTATTGGCTAAAAGATGGGATACTTATGTTCTGATTGCAATTGATCCAAGAACAGTCTCGTGTATGGTGGCTTCTCATCACCGTCCACCAAGGCTGCCTTCATGATGGGATTCAGAAGGCTGAGAGGAGTTGCCGCTAGAAGCTCTCCACAGATTGGGCCTTGTGTCATACCTGCTCAGAGGGAATCGCGCGGGGGGGGGGGGGGGGGGGGGGGTGCGGATTGAGGCTGACAAGCGGGCCTGTTGTCATTCTCAGTGCGAAGAAGTTAGGGCCAAATATGTCTTAGTAGATTACAAGCTATCCGATGTTTGCAGTGGCATTTTGCAAACCTACCACTTTAAGAGTGACATATAGCTAAATATTTCCTTGTGTGTGCGTCCTTGACATATCCTCTCAAGCTCCTTTTTATGATTATCAACTTTCTCTGTATAAATTTGACAGTCTGGTGAGCTAGCTGAGAATGTTGCTAAGATGATTAACCCTCAGTTTGCTGACAAGGTGGACATGTCTGAAGTTCAGGTGACTGATCATTATCTTTTATTGTTTGTTTCTACCTGATGTGAATATTGTAGCCATTAGATTGTGTGTTATTTCTTTGATATTATTGTTTAAAGTTCTAGAAAATGCCTCAGTACTTCAGTACTTGCAGGATGAATTCTCAGCTGTGATCACAAAAGCATTGATGACACTTGTGCATGGCCTTGAAACCAAATTTGATGCTGAAATGGTTGCAATGACTCGTGTACCATGGGCCACCCTTGAAAGTGTTGGCGACCAATCAGAGTAGGATTTTAGTAAATCTCAATCCCTTTTATAGTACATCCCTGCTGATATTTCATTTTGTGTGAAAAGTCTTATTACATATTTGAAACTAGTATGGAATAACAAGTTATACACTTTACAAGAGTCTAAGTCCCACGGCCTAGATTTGATGGGCAAGTGAAAAATATAGGAGTTTGTAACATAACATAGCAATGATATCACATATTTTACAGGTAATGTTAATGTTATTCCACTGGAAAGAAGAGAAGATATGATTCTATATGAACTGCTAATTGGGATCTGTCTTATCAGAAGCTGCATCTCATAGCCTGTAAATAAAAGCAAATATACGAACTCCCATAGTGGATCGCTGGATGGAACAGGTATAGGTGGACCGGAGGTCGCATGTATGGAAGTTGCAAGTAACCCCCCTAAGAAATTGCAAAATTATGCATTTGGGATCGCACCCCCTCAAGTTTGCCTAAAAACATGGTCCATCCAAATGTGAAATGTCACCCAGTGGCTCATATAAGAATTACCATGTTCCAGATAGGGCTTTGCAGTTTGCACTATATAATATACACATAAAATGGATCCTTGAAATTTTGGAACACTCTTTCTTCATTCTTTCAATTGGGAAAAAAAAAATCTTATTTTGTGCTTGTAGACATTATTTGCCTTGCATATTCTTCAGATCAGCCAAAAAACACATGATTATTCTCATGTATATAAATATCTGCTAAGTGGATTCACTGTTCCATGCCAGATACGTGAATGGTATTAGCACTATTCTGTCCAGCAGTATTCCTGTGCTTGGTAGCCTGCTTTCACCTACCTACTTCCAGTATTTCCTAGACAAAGTAAGTATCTCTATTATGGGTAAAAACCTTATGGGTTCTTATCCTCTTTTTGTCATGAACTATATATTGGCTATCAGCGTAGTTTATTATACTTACCTGTGTTGTCTTGATGCAGCTGGCAGCCTCTCTTGGACCTCGTTTTTATCTCAATATATACAAGTGCAAGCATATATCAGAAACTGGTGCACAGCAGGTCCACATTAATTCCATACGAAGCTCTTTTTGTATTATTCAGCACATTTCTCATCACTCATCACTTTGCTTCTTCTTTTTGCCTGCAGATGCTTTTGGATACTCAAGCAATGAAGACTATTCTACTTGACATCCCAGCTCTTGGAAAACAGGTATTGTCAGTACAAAATTATCTTGGCATATTACATGGCCTACGTATTTTTAATTACTAGTGGTGGGTTGAGGAAACCTGCCAAGCAGAGTGATCCTTTTGTATCAAGCATTCCTTGAATCTGTGGAAGAAATTTGGCCCTAGGGAGAGCGAAATATGTGTAGCAAACTGCAAAAGTGATCTGATTCTTATATTACTCAAAGAAGGTTGGCAGCAAACAAATGCAACAAATTTGCTTACGCAAACAAGGATGTTGGCTGCAAAAGGCAGCAGATTTATAGTTTAAACTAAATTGCAAGAAGATAAGCTTTCAAGTTATGTTCCACTTACATGTGGTTTCTTTCAATTGTATGTAACAGAGTACAGTTGCTGCTAGCTACTCAAAGTTTGTAAGCCGAGAAATGAGTAAAGCTGAAGCACTCCTTAAGGTAAATTGGGAAAATGAACTCGAGTTCTTATTATCTATATCAGTATTGCTGAATATGCACTTAGCATTGATCAAGCTAATAACATCGCTTGATGCAGGTTATTTTGTCACCAGTTGATTCTGTTGCTAATACGTACCGTGCTCTTCTTCCGGAAGGCACGCCTCTTGAGTTTCAGCGGATACTTGACCTCAAGGTTTTTGCTTAAAAATCTGGCCTCTTTAATATGCCAAGTACTATCTCCCATCACTTATTTTTAACCTGACACACTTGATTGCTGCTCGTGTCGTTCTCGCTTGTCACAGGGCTTGAAGAAAGCAGACCAACAAGCTATAATGGAAGACTTCAACAAGCATAGCCCCAGCATCAAACACCCCACCGTGGCTCCGACTGTTGCGCCACCAGTTGCCACTGCATCTATCCCGATCGCACCAGTCGCAACTCCAGCCGTTTCAATTACACCAAGCATGGCTGTCTTGACGGGAGCTCTGGCCAACCGAGAGGATGTACTCGCCCGTGCTGCAGCACTAGGGCGGGGAGCAGCGACGACGGGGTTCAAGAGGTTCCTTGCATTGACAGAGGCGGCCAAAGATCGAAAGGACGGGCCATTTCGCAAGCTTTTTAATGCATAAAATTTTGCTCTTGCTTGTTCATGTAGTTTGCATCTCTCTTGCAGTGCACATAGCTATAGGAAATTCTTTCCACAACGTGTTCCTCTGTACTCGAACCTTCAGTGTATAATGAGAAAACCTTTTTGGCACATTTTCCCGCGTTGCGGAGAACTAGTGGTTTAGCTGTATTAAGGGATATTATCAGTGTTAGTAATAAGATTTCATTGTCTGGTTTTACACGTTAAGGGTCAAGGTTTCACATTCGCTGAGTTCTTGAAAATCTTACGCACGGTAATTGTCTGCTTACATTTGAGCGTATGGTTAGCTATTTTATTTATCATTGACGTTCGAGCACTTGACACTCCAGTGCAATCGCTCCCCCGTCCTTGTAAATCTGGATTCTAGCGTGGTAGGCTCTATGGATTTGACATGTTCGCAATTCTAAAACTGATTGCAGCAATAAAAAGTACTAATTGCATCTATGTAACAATAAACATTGACCACGAGGTCAAACACCACGAAACTATGACATGTCGGAGGCGTATACGGTATACCCCCCTTCCGAGTCCTGAAGCAAAGCGTAAGGATTTTATATCTGAAGTTCATTCTTTGGTGACTAATTAAACAAAGGCATAATAGTGCAGAAAAAACTTGATCAATGGGCAAAATTTACAGATTGTTACAATTCCCGTGATATAGAACTCTTAAGCTCTCTTGCCCTTCTTCAACGCCCTGCCGGTCTCCATGAGGAGTTCGTCGATGGCCGGTCCACGGAAATTCGCCCTGAGACGCTTAAACCCGTCCGTTTCCAAGACCTCTGCTAGCCTCCCCTCCGATGCGATGAACCTGCAACTACACATCCATTCTTATCTTCCTTTTGTCAGTCCATCCATCAAGTGCAACGCGTCACTCCGACTTGCAGCGTATGCGTGCAGATTTCTCATTAAGAAGATCCCTCTACCTATCGAGTGATCAAGATCATTTGCCGTGGAGACTGTTTGCAGGGAAGCGAACCTGGAAGAAAAGGCAGTTCGTCGTTAGTTCCGGAAAGGTTCTTGCAGAGCCTCAGTAAAGCTTCCCTCTCTGCAGTGCAGAATCGGTTCTGTCATAGCGGGTCACTTGAGCATCAAAGAATCCGTGTGTTTTCTATTCTTGGATGGTGAGCGTTGTGTGCTTCGATTCGGAAAAGTTTCTTGCGGCTTGCTCGTTGCCAACACAACCCACATGCACATGCATGTACAGGCAAAATCGCCGGCCTCCTCTGGTCCATGAATTGGGCAGGCAGCGAATGGGATGCCTTGCTCCTCTGTACACGGGTCCCTACGGTCTTTCCAAATGCAGAACATGAAAGCAAATATAGATCTGACGCAAAACAGCTAGCTAGCTAGCACAACAACACTTCAGCACAAACGGGTTTGATGGCATGTCAAGAGGTGTTCTGAGCTTCATCTTCAAACTGCCAAAAGCTTAACCTCTATGCTCTCCTAAGTATAAAAAAAGTTTCCCCAGAAAATTGAGCTAAGTAGGAACTACGCCTTTCCAACCAGGCTTCTCAAGAGCTCAGTTGTGGACTGGTCTAGAGAGGTAGGATCAAGTTGCAGCATGATTCCATTTTGCCGATCTGATCATAATTTTTTTTTCAACGGTCAATCATGGCAGCATGATTCAAGGGCCCTGGCACGTATAACTTCCACCTGCCATGTTCTTTTCTTGGACTCCCAGTACCATACGATAACTTAACATGCTCCCATCATTTTTCAGTGTACACGTTGCACGTGATGTGTGCCCGGCCATCCATGCATCACGAAGCAAATCAGTTCCCTTTTTTTTTTAAATCACTTGATTAATATCTCTGTTGTTTGCGACTCCGATCTGAGATTAGTCTAACGACGTGTTGACAAAGAGCTGCTTGTCCTTTTTCCGAGAAGTAAATCACTACTGTTTTTCTGTAACTAGTTTATATGAATAAACAAAACATGTGGTGCAGACCTCATTTGTTCAGATCTTGCAAACTGGCTGATGTAGACCTCAATTATTCAGATTTTGTGAGCTGGTTATTCAGATTTTTGTCACCGTTATGCTCGAGGTTTCCTCTTCTGCATATACACAAATGGGATACACAACCTAGCTAATATGCATAATCTGATATTCAGACATTGCCTTCATACAGCTATACTACAACACACACACTCCTTAGCCTGGAAGCTTTCAGAGTTTCGAAAGAAACGTTCATCTGCCACTGACATTTCGAGAAGTGTTGAATGGTGTGTAAATTGATATTTGTACCATTCAGGAAGGACAAAACAAAACCACCTGAGAGACTCCATTGTGGTTGTCGTAGAAACCTACTTTTGGACAACTGAGTATGTGCAGCCATGGAGGTATACTAGCACAGCAGCCTGCCAATCAGAATCGTGTGGTCAAGAAGCGAGGGAACAGTGCTGATTGCCTGGGGAATGTCGAATTGCCGATGCCCAAATTCCATCGCTAGGGTCTGCATACATTATGTTCGATAGCTTTTTTCCCTACAAACTCCCGCAGAAATACTTATTTTCCTCCAAAATTTCTGTAAAATTTTACGGCTAATCGTGATTAGTGAGTGAATTGCACCTGAATACCACAGCCATATCTAGCTCGAATTTAGCATTCATTTAGACGAGTAAGATGGAGTGTATAGATCAGCATGCGTGCGTTTCTATGTGGAAGGAGCAGCTGGGTGGGGGCAGTGCCAGGCAAATACAATGCGATAACAGGCTGTAGTGACATCGAAACCAGATGGACTATTTTCTGAAGAGTTTTGGACGGTTTAGAAGGAGAGGGGGAGAGGATAGGCCGACGCCAAATATGGAACAGATGCGCATCAACCGGCATCTCCCTGTCCCGGCCCAGAACATTGTGGAGGGGCAGATTGCTTTCTTTGCGAAAACTGATGTTTCTGTTACATGTACTCGCAAATTGACCCCTTTATGTAAAAACTTGCTGACTTATCAGGCTATACTAGTTTAGCCTAGAGATCCAGAGGCTACTCAACTGGGCTATGCTTCCACCGGCTTTAATATTTTTCATTTTTGTTTTTCTTTTATAAAATGGATCGACAGCTAATATCATGAATTCCATTTGGAAACAAAAACACACTTGTATCTCCTAACAAATATGAAAGAGGTACAAGAAAAATTGTTGTTCAATAATGTTTTGGACATTTGGTTCTCATGGTTATAACATATGTGTTAAACTGCATAAATAACATTAACTCGTTTGGTTTTACCATACAAAACAAATGTACAACTAAAAAAACATAATCATAATTGAAGATAGGCATGGGCATTTTTTACCAAGGAGATATATACGGGTTATGACTAACTAGAAAAGACACTACTCGTAAAAAAAGATATTTTTCTTGAAATTCTCAATTGCATTATAAGACTTTATCATGTGGCTTGTTGAGTATGAATATACTCATTCTTGTTTATTTTAGTTCAAACAACGAACAATATGAAGATGACATACTAGCAGATGATGAATACTACTATGGTGAAGATCATATATTCTAGCTCTAGCCTACATTCAAGCGTTGCCTATAGTGTGGTTGTCTTTTATCTATAATATAAGTAGATTTGGTTTGGAAGCTTTAAAACTCTGTAATTAACAACTATAATATATTTTTATGTAAAACTCCTATAATGGGTATTATAATTGTAAGTATGTTACTTATCAATCTGTATATAACTAAAATCCTGAACAGTTGCGTAACTACAAAGATTCTTGATAAATCTGGTATCCCCACATATAACATCGTAGGCGGTGAGTTTTACATATTACTTGGAACCAGCATACAAAAAGATAAGAAAACAAGGGGACCTAAGGAAAAAATTGTGGCCCGGAAGAACTGCAGTAAGCGAAAAAGATGCTTGCATGAGTGTGACCACAAGTTAACAGCGGTGTACGCGTAGCAGCCCCAATTCAAAATGGGGAACAGGGTGGCCGTAATCACAAAGACCACCCATCCAGCCCAAATTAACCCGGAGCACCCCCAACCCAGCACGCTGCTGCGGCCGCACATACAAATTTCCGACGGGGCGGGGCCCTAGCTAGCTTCGATTTTTTTTACCGCTCAGGAGATCCAGCGAGAGACCCGCCCCATACGCCGCCGCCTCCGCCGCGCCCCCCACCCCCGGTAGAAGCGTCTAGAAGCTTCGGGAGGGCCTCCCCGCGGCGCGAGGGTGGGGACGCCGCGGCAATGGAAGCCGCCGCCGACGTGATGCTCGCCGCCGCGAGCCGAGCCTTCTGTAGCCCCGTCGCCGTGTTCTTCCAGATCCAGGTGAGCCCCATCTCCCCCGAGCTCTCCGCCCCCCCTGTCCTACGCTCCGCATTGCGGTCGATTCGTGGCGGCAGCGCGTAATTGTTTTGGATGCTGCGTAAAGCGCCGAGTTTTTGAATTGTTCCATCGGTACCCCTTTCGAGGAGTAATTTTAGGCGGAGAATTTTCTTCTCCGTACCAATTGGAACTTAGCGTGAGGTTCTACCGGCGCCTGTGTACGGCAAAGGCGCAATTGCCTTGCGGAAGGAAGTTCAAGGTTTCACAGTGGGAAAATACGAGATATTTGTGCTTTCGAAGTGTTGTAATTTGGAGAGGGTGATGGACAAGTTTGATTTCTACGTCTCAAGCCGGCAAATGTTTGCATACTTATGATATAAGGCGCGTATGCTTTATTGATTTGTCGGTTTCGTTCGGACAAGCGATGTCGATCTCAACTTGTCTTTTCGTTTTGTATGCGTAATGTGTTAACATTTTTGGGCTATTCGACCTTTGTTTGATTCATTTTGAATGTCCATGAGAATATGACATGGTATAAATTCAGAAGTCAGTTCATCTTCCCGGGAAATATCATGCTTCTTTCTCCGTGCCATCACAGGTGGGTGGTGCTGGCGAAACTACAACTGTCCATAACAACCTGCTTCCTGACGTCTTTTCTCAAATATGTTTCGGAGCCAACGTGACTAAAAGTATCTGCGCAGCTTGAACAAGTGATTTTTAGGTCGTTGGTGCGAAAGTGTCTCAAACAGATCCCTTAGTTCCCTGCCCCGATTTGCTATATCGGGATGATGTTAGAAAAATCCATTTCAATCGAAGCGGTTGGTGCACCCGAAGATCCTGTAATCTAGGTTAAAGTTTAGATTTTCTTCTGAAGCTGAGTGCTTTGCATCTTAATCTATATCATTTTGGTGCTTCAACTTTACTTTTACCGTTTATACTATAGCTTGCTTCTTGTTTCTAATGCAATTTCCCACAATTTATGTAGGGGTGTTTAATCTGCTTAACACTTGCTCTTGGTTGGGCTGTTGCCGCATTTGTCAGGTAATGTGGATCTTCAAGAAAGCAATAAATTTTCCTTGGTTATGTTTTGTCAAGGCCAGAAGTCCAGCAGCAAACTGATTTTATTTTACAATGCTTTCTTACCAGGAAAAAAGAAATACGGAAGATGAGGCGCAAAATTGTAGATGGAAATAGTTTTGCATTTCTTTGTGATGACGTAGATGAGCTCGAACACTCTGTTCAGGAGAAATTACCTAGGGTCTCTGTAATCATGCCCTTGAAGGGCTTTGGCGAACACAATTTACAAAATTGGAGAACTCAGGTACGGTCAGACTGTAATTTATAACCATTGTTGTTTATAGTGTTAATTATTATGCTATTAACACCCATAAAAATGCAGATTACCTCTCTTTATGGGGGACCATTGGAATTCTTGTTTGTAGTAGAAAGCAAAGATGATCCAGCTTATCATGCTGTTTCCCATTTGATTGCAGAGTACAAGGTAGGTGGAAGCCCTCATAAGTAACTAATAGTCTTATTCTCCCAAGTTATGCATGTCATCTGTCTAAAGCTCTCTTCATCCGTTGTAACCTTTTTAGATTATATAATTTTCAGGACAAATTGGAGGCAAAGGTGATTGTAGCTGGGTTCTCAACAACGTGTAGCCAGAAAATTCATAATCAGTTAGTACGTAAAGGACTTCATTCCCACCCTTGATGTGTATTTTGTTATCCTTTCATATTTGGCGAAGTTGAATGTTCCATTTATCTCATGCTTCTAAATGCACTTTTAATTTATTACACTTGGAATGCTATTAAGTATTGGCATCAATTGAAAATACAGAGGGATGACATTGATGTCTTTCTTCTCCCTTCCCTTCTCTCTCTCTTGGTACATACACACAGGCTGTCCATACATAATTCTTTTACATATCTTTTGTTCTTCACTATGTAAATTATCTAAAGAACCTGAAAAGTTGATAAGTTGTATCCTGTAAGTATCAGCATGGTGGGATGGTGATACTGAACAAGAACTCAAGGGGAGAAATTTCAAATTTTCTGCAGCTATTATAGCATCATCTATTGGTCTTTGTTGTGGTCGGTGATTAGATACGGGTCCGAGGACCGAGGGCAGAGCACTCGCCCTTGATCGACCGGCCATACCGCCGCCTCTAAGCCTTGTTGAAGAAAAGAGGAAGATTAGATAACTTTGTTTATTACTTTGATTAATGATAATAGGTACAATGCTGTCCCTTTTATAAGGATGACTAAACTTGACCCCTAAGAAATATATCTCTATATTGAGGAAAATAATCCATAATAGTAGGAAATTTATGTCTAATACATGAAAATAATCTAAAAGGAAATAAGCTCAAATAAAGAAAACTAATTATTATATTCCTAATCCGCGATATTCCGGCAAATCACCCAATTTTGTGTGTGCTACAATGCCCGCGGGTACTGTTCGCGGTTGTTGCAATGCTCGCGGCACTGTTCGCTCGCCTGCTGCGTGTACGCCGAGATCTTAGGCCATAACATTACATCTCTCGCGGCGAGGCAGCTCGTTCTCGAGATGTTAGGTGGTGGTCATCATTGAAGTCCTTCGTAACTCCATGTCGACAAAAGGGCACGATGATGACACCATGTCGCATGGAAAAAGATCTGTGAAGTCTCGATGAGCAACTATAAGGATAGCAACCCTCTAGCGTCGGTTGACGTCGTAGTAGTTGTCGGTGGTAAGGTCAACCGACACGATGCAGCAACATCTTTCTTGCCCCTGGTTGCAGCGGTTGTGGAAGGGATGTGACGACGTCGCTAGCCCTCACCTGTCAGCCGTTGTGCTCCACACTTGCGGAGGCATGGTGTCGGCCGGTCATGTGGAGATGACTGCCGCTGGACAGCGACAACCTTCTTTCTTAGCAAAGGCACCAAATGTGGAGCCTGAAGAGGAGTTGTCGTTGGTGACGTGACCATTGCCAACGCTGGCGCGCCGAGGAAAGTGGTGGCAGCACAGCCATTGCAATGGTATCCGACGTCTTTTCCTGCTCTTTCAGCTTGTTCACTAACTCCATAGCCTTCTCCAAGTTGACTATAATATTGTCAAGTAAGGACCCTATTTTCTCGTTGCTAGCTATCAACATGTTCAAAGGAGATAATTAAGTATCGAAAGCCATGGTGAGTGGCTCTGATACCAAATGTTATGGTTGGTGGTTGGGTACGGGTCCTAAGACCGAGGGTAGGGCACTCGCCTTTGTGGCCGACCACATCGCCGCCAAGTCTCTGAGACCTGTTGAGAAAGAGAGTAAGACTAGAGAACTTTTCTTATTTCTTTACTTAAATGATAATATGTACAATGCTATCCCTTTTATAGAGATGGTTAAATTTGACCCTTAAGAAATATATCTTTTTATTGAGAAAAATAATTCTTAATAATAGAAAACTTATTGCTCATACATAGAAATAATCTAAAAGAAAATAAGCCTAAATAATAAGGAAACTAATTATTATATTCCTAATCCGCGATATACGGGCAAATCGCCCAAATTTGCATGTGATACAGTACCTGTGGGTACTGTTCACGTGGTGCTACAGTACCTGCGGGTACTGTTTGTGCGCGTTTGCTGCAATGCTCATGGTACTGTTCGCTCGTCTGCTGCGTGTACGCCGAGATCCTATGCCATAACAGTCTTATTCTCTGTTTACCAAACAAGCCCAATGAGGTGACAGGGTAACGGACTTTTGCTCATGCATTGAAACAGATCGGTGTTGAAAAGATGCACAAGGACAGCAAATATGTTTTGTTTCTGGACGATGATGTGAGACTGCATCCTGGGACAATTGGAGCTCTCACAAAAGAAATGGAGAAGAATCCTGAGGTCTGCTTTTCCTCCTTCCCTCCTTGCTCTCCCTCTGTCTCTCCTAACAGGATATGCTTCTTGCATCTGACAGATATTTATCCAAACTGGATACCCCCTTGACTTACCTTCTGGCAGCTTGGGAAGCTATTGCATATATGAATATCACATGGTATGTTGCTTTCTCATGATAACGGATTATCCTACAAAGTTATTCATTCGAGTAGTGTTTCTATACTTTCCTTTATAACAAGAATAATGCTAATCTCAAAGCAAATGAAAAGGTAAGTAATATCTATCCACCATTCATCATGCTTCAAAAATTGTGCGAATCACTATTAAGGAAAGTATAGAAACACGTCTCTATTCATTATAGATCAGAAGGTTATGGATGCCCTTCTTTCACTGAAGTGCAAAAATGTCCAGCTAGAATACCGCAAAGTTGTTCTATAGATAAAATTGTTCGTTCTGGTTTCTGGATAGTATAAAACACTACCAGTGCATCAAAGACTTCTTTTTTGCCCTTTTTGTTACCATTTCGGCAAAAGGTTTCTGAAGATTCTGTGATCGCCATTTGATTTCTTGTGTAGAAAATTTTGTGATATGTGACTTTTGTATTATTTTTTTAACAAAGAAAGCCATCAGTTATTATAAGATGCCCTGTAGGAACTGATGTAATAGTATCTGAACTTTTTGAGCTTTGCTTTTCGCTCTTTGCTATTGTCCCTTGGGTCATTGACGTGGGTGTTTATGTATTAGAAGTTTCCACAACAAGGGTGCTGATTTGGTTAGCGGCATTAAGTCTTTTTGTATGCACATATAATCTTCTCAAGTTAGTCTTTAGAGTTAGCTAGTTATTTAGTTCTGTATCTTAATCTTATGATTCTTTTTGTTTATTCTCTTTGCAATTTACTGATAACAACTATATTGCAGCCTTGTTCGATTGGATTTGCAACTGGTGGGAAGACTTTCTTTTTGTGGGGTGGCTGTATGATGGTAGGGTCTGCTTTACCCTTTCTTCTCCAAGGAAAAAAAAAATCTCTCAGCTATTGCTCTGTATAAACTTTGATTTGATCCTGTTCTGTTGCTAAGACAAATTTATTTTAGATGCATGCTGATGATTTTCGGCAAGACCTATATCATGTAGTCAGTGGATTAAGAGATGGTGGTTACTCAGATGATATGACCCTGGCTGCAATAGCTGGTAATGTTTTCGGCAAGTAATTTATGTCCTTTTGTTTTATAGCTCAAAAATCTAGTATTAAGCATGGAAATTTAGTGTTGAGAATGAAATACAATTTGCTACCTTGTTTTCTATGTTTAAAAGCAGCTCACAGCAGCTGCTTTATCCTATATCTCATTGAGGCTTTGGCTTTTGCCCATATCAAATTTTGTGCTACCCTCAGTGCATGCATTTTGGCCACACAACATTTTCCTACAAATAATTTGAGTACATCCTTTACAGGGCAACATAAAAGGCTCATATCTTCACCGCCTGTTGCTGTATTTCCACACCCTCTTGGAAGTGATCTTAGCTTCTCAAGGTACTGCAAATCTTACATTGGAAACATATACATCTCATGCGTAGTCAATAAAACAAATATATGCATCTTGAATTTCGACTAATTTCACCTTTTCAATATGCATGTTTCGTTTTCATGCAGGTACTGGAATTATCTAAGGAAACAAACTTTCGTTCTTGAATCGTATGTTTCAAAGGTCAATTGGATGATGAACCGTGCACTATTTGCATCACATTGCTATTTGTCATGGGGATTTGTTTGGCCCTATTTTATGGTTTTGGTACATGTTGTGACTGCTCTGAGAGCACCATACAGCGAAATTGTAAAGGAAGCATCTGACTCATCTTGCGGTCAGTTCCCTGTCTCTCTCTAAGATTCACGAATGCAGATACAGTCTTATTGCTATAAAAATCAAGACAATGAACTGTATTTAAGTATTGAGTGTTCTAGATCTGGCATATTGCTATATTCTAATTATAACAAATACACCTCCACCTGCGTGTGGTCAAAATTTCTTGTCCAACTTTTGTCATGTTCTGGCATGCTATTTCAGGTCTGAAACTAGCGAGCTGCTTGTTAATATGCACTCTCACAGAACTTGTTTCAATGTGGAATTTGACGAAGGTGGAGATTCAACTCTGCAACATGTTATCTCCAGAAGGACCAAAAGTCTCCCTTGGTTCATATAACTGGGGGCTTGTGAGTGTCTCTTCGGAAGCGCCAATTTATTTCAGGAATCTTGAGTTTCCTGTGGTCATTATTTACTAACTTCATTTTGGCTGGACTTCAATTTCAGGTTTTCATTGCTGTGTTGGTAGACAATTTCCTCTACCCTATATCTGCTTTCCGGTCTCATTTCTCCCAATCAATTAATTGGTCTGGTATCAGGTACTACCTGAGAGATGGAAAAATAAGCAAGGTACACAACATATTTTGTACACTTTTCATTAGATGAAAAATCATTTTCTTTTTGCAATCTTTTAAGAAAATTCACCTGGTACAATGACCTTTGTTTCAGCTCCTCTATACACCTCATTTTAATTGTTATTGTTCTGCAGATTGAAAGAGAGAATAGTTTGAAGTATACTGATCTTGGAGGGAAGCATCTATATGGCAAGAGGACATATCCTCCTAGAACATCATTGCTTGGTTACTTGTCAAGAACTTTAGCGCAATGGCACCAGCCAAAAAAGTACGATGTCTAGGAAGGCCAACCAGAAATTCAGTCCTCAATTTTGTGGGGCATCTTGTTGTACACTTTTTTTTTTGTTTCCATCTTCTTTTTTCTTTCCTTCTTTGATTGTTTATTGATTGTTAGGCTCTCATTCTTATTGAACTTGGTGTTCAAGCAGCGTCACCTCACAGGTTTACACCTCATAGTTCTTGTAACATTACAGATATGTAACGAGCTGATTGAAGAAGTGAAATGTTCCGTATTGGTTCCTTGCTTCGTCCTATTTATTCACAAACATTGTTCTATTTATTTTAGAGAATGGAAGCAAGTGTAATTTGATTAATGAATGTTGTTTCTGTTAGGTACTGTTGGTGGATGTTAGTATATTATTCTGATTGCAATTTGATAAACTTTATTAGGTCAAACATTTGGAGCTTGACAGCATATGCAAGAGTATTGTTCAATATTTATATCGCTTGAAATGCATATAAGATCCTGGCTTTAAAGTTATCTTGCAATCAGTTGACATGTGGATAGCCATGGGAAGTAGACTACGAAAGGCATAGACGGCCCTATTCTTCATCAGCTTTCTATACCGGAGACCTGAGATTCAACTTTGCGACCCAAAATAGAATATAGTCGTAAAAGAAATTAAGGTTTAATGTTGCAAGCTTCTTGAGTTGCGCTTTCTATTTAAATTGATGGGTAGCAAAATTGGTCATGTCATCCACAGGTCGCGCACGTCGCTTCACATAAGAAACATCTATTCATTGATCATATACAAATGGCCATTATTCATAGCGTTTTCAACTCAAGTTCTCTGGCACTCAACAGTTTTGTCAGACTCGTTGCAGGAGAGACCAGATTACCAGCGTCCATTTCAGAGCCTTCGTGGCACCGATGTGACGCGCGGAAGATGGAAGTACCAGTCACCTGCTGTCTTGTATTGCCACGGCTTTTCACCTTTCACGCTCACGCATCACGTATCTATGGAACACTTGTATACTAACATAACTCTCGAAACTACAACGGTTTTTATTTTAGAGAAAAGAAAGAAGTTGTGATGGTGAAGTGATTATGGGCCTGTTTGGTTGGTGCCTAAGTTTGCCATGCCTAAACTTAGGCAATGTGTGGCTGCCACAGAAAGTGTGGCTAACAAAATCGAAGCCACACTTGTGGCAAAATTTGGCAAGAAACTGAGTCTATGACGTGTGGGGCCGGGTGCTAAGAAAGTGTGGCATGCCACAGTTGCGTCAATGAACCAAACAGCTACCAAAAAACTGTGGCACGCCTAACTTGTGGCTAGGCAACTTCTGGTCATGAACCAAACAGGCCCTATATTACTGCATGTGATTGTGACCGAAGAACCAGAGGCGAAGTCACACTTCGGAGACGGCCTGGTCCAGCGATGCCGCCACTAGCCACAACATTCCAGAATCTACTTGGACTCGCACCGTGAAGGTGCCCCCCGGCCACGATACTACCAAAATCTTTTCGACAGCTTACAACTTTTAGTTAAAATTTTTGAATTTTAGCTGTTAACGATACAGATTACGGAGAGATAAATACTTACTTGCGATTTTGGCTGGTACAGATATTGGTCTTTTAACATGTAGATCGTTTAACTTGTAGACCTCATCTTAAGAAAATATTCCGTTTGAAAGTTAGGTACTATAACAAAAGCTAAAAGCTATCAGCTTTTGAGATAAAGGACATGTCCTAAAATGGACGCTTTCTGTTATCCTTTTAGCTTTTTCGCTCGAATGCCATGTCCGTGCAAGCCGCGAACACGACACCCCGTGTTACCCGTCGAGCCATCAGCTGAAAACGGTGGCCACGAAGAAACGGGCACGTGAATTCGGTGAAACGAAAGGGAGCGGCAGTAAATAGGGGGAGAAGAACGAAAGAAAAGGTCGGGAGTCGAACGGGGGCAGAGGGAACCGCGGGTGCCCGCACTGGTTGGTGTGGTCGGGTTTTGGGCGAGCCGTGAGCCATGTTGGTTTTTTCGCGCAGCCCCCTGGGAACGGTGGGAGTTTGGGGAAAATACGGTGTTTCCTGAGGAAACCCTACATCATACACCAAGGGGCCCATGTAATATTTGTAAAACCCTTCAAGCAAACACAACATGGGAATCGTATCTATCATTAATTTGATATGGCTCCACCTTTTTGAATGGGTGGTTTGGATTACTTTGCACCTCGTTACACCCAAAGTACCCTTGCATAGGATACCAGCCCAAAGTTGATTTCGGCAGACAAAGGTCACGTATCTGTAAACCAACACATGGCACACTTGATAACTATCACAATTCTACTAGCTAAATGCATGTACGTTGCTATGGATTTTAAAATTTTATCATACTATATGTTCTGAAATTAACGGATGGTAATATTTTAGAATATGCATACAAATATGTTCTAAAATGTTTTTAAATCTGTAGCAACACGCATGCATTTAGCTAGTTTCAAAACAAAGCATGATTCTGAAGTGTAACAAAATAGTGAGTAAGATCCCTTCACATGAAACCAAGATGAAGACAAAAAAAATGAGAATATTTTTCTTTTCACAAAATTGACTGGCATATATGCATACTTTTTTACTAAATATAGAAAACTGACATAATAAATGCAATAAAAAAAATTTCATGGGCCCATGATGAACATTAACATAAGTCTTAAATTTGAGATAGCTCAAGACAATTTAAAATCTGCCTGGGATTTTTATGCTAAAAACTTTATGTGCTTGCCTATCTAATGACAATTAACCATCCAGAATTTATCTTACAACTATGCAATCATCGCATAAAAGCAACACATACCTTTAAGGGCACCAAAGACACGACTTTCAGTAGCGGTCTTAATAAGGCCAACATCCAAAAGAGCGCGGAATGACCTCTCATAAGATGGCTTAACAGAGAAGTCCTCCCCAGTTGTAAGATCGAGGAGGCCGACTAGAGGGGGGTGAATAGGTGGTTTAAAAATTCTCTACAAATTAATACTAATCAATTCAAGAGCTTTCCTATTTGCCTAAACCAAGTATATAATGCGGAAGTGAAATTCAATTTGGTTTAGCTCAAATAGCGCCTAAGTCAAGCAAGAACGCCTAAGTGCACTAATAATTCTAACCTATGTCAAAGTTTACAATTCTAGATATACAAGCAATCAATTTAATTCTATGAATGTAAATTGCTTGAATATAAATAGAGCACAAGAAAACAAACCACAAATAACACAATCACTTTTTACCGTGGTGTTCGGAGACTTGCCGGTCTCCCCTAGTCCGCGTTGAGGTTAGCCCGAACGAATCGGACCGGCTCCACGAATTAAGCCGAAACACCTCCAATCCACTAGTGGTAGCTCTTTCCCGCTCCGGGTAGGTGAGCTCCGACCTTCACAACTTCGCCGGGTCTTCTCACAAGCTTCTTGAGAAGATCACCGCGCACGACGCCTCCAACGCCGTCTAGGAGTCGGCAAACTCCAAGAGTAACAAGCCAAGTCCCTCACTTGACTCTCACCACGTGCAATGAATGCACGAGCTCAATTCGGACACAAAGTCCTCCTCTAGATGCAACACATGCACTCTAGAACACCTCTCCTCTCTCACAAAGTGCAACACATGCACAATTGAGTGGAGAGCCTCACTCTAGCTCAAGAACTCAGGAATAGGTCAAGCAACAACATCTCCAACCGGCCACAAGGGGGTATTTATACCCCACACAAGAAAACTAGCCGTTGGAGCCAAAACCCTGAAAAAAACAGGAAAACGGAACTACCGCAGTACAAATCGCGGTACTTCCGCTTTCCTCGCCAACGGTCAGAAAACTAGCCGTTTCTCAGCAAAACCGGAACTACCGGAGTACAAATCGCGGAACTACCGTTTTTCCCGAGGCTAAGTCATTCAAAAAATCGCTCTCTGGAAAAAACATTCCGCTCGGAATCCGGAACTTCCGGAATCGCGGAACTACCGGAAAAATCGGAACTACCGCAGTACAAATCGCGGAACTTCCGCAAAATCCGGAACTACCGCAGTACAAATCGCGGTACTTCCGTTTTCCGGTTTTTCAGCACAGACGACACTCGGAAAAACGGTCATAACTTTTGACTCCGATGTCGGAATTGAGTGATCTTGGACTCTATGGAAAGCTTATTCAGAGGGCTACACAACCCACCTATTTGCATGATCTCAAACACATTAGATCAATGCAGAAATCACAAGACATCCAAAGAGTCACTATCACGGTCTAATATCAAAGGAAATAGCGACAAATAATTTTAGACCATGCCAAGGGATAATGCATGATCTCCAACTTTTGCAAAACACATTTGCAAAACACATTCGCAAACCTAAGTCACATGCCACAAGGATTATATATGAGCTTCAACCATTTTGCAAAACACATTTGCAAATATAAGCCTCATATCACAAAGAATGAAAACATGGACTTCAAGCACTTGCAAAACACATTCGCAATGCATAGTTCCATGTTGCAAAGATTTCAACACATGAGCTAGACGTGGTGAGGTTTGAGCTATCAACACATGATGAGACTCAAACTACTAGACATGACCCCTCTTAATAGTACGGCAACCTATACTAGCAATCCGGTCTTCCAACCAAACACCAAGACCGGTAAAAGACTAGAAACACATCCTTAGCCCTAGCTAGTCATACCTTTGCCTTGGGTCATCGTCTCGATATGCATCAACTCATGATGCTTTCTTTTCATCAACACCATCAACTCATGATGGTCTTCACTTGATCAACACATGATCAATTTTTGACATGCTTCAACACATGAAGCATCTTCTTCTTGATGGCCTTTGACACATGAAGCCTTCGTCTTGATAGCCTTCAACACATGAAGCTACATCTTATTCATCAACTTTGACTTGATGACCTTCAACTCATGAAGTCATCCCAAGTCATCTTCATTTGTGGAACCTAACCTATTCATCCAACTCATGGAAACCGTTAGTCCACAAATCAATTGTCATCGATTACCAAACTTCACCATTTTGGTAATTCATGACAATCTCAACAAATAATGAGATATTAAATTGATTTACGAGTTACAATATGTACACAACAAATGTATACTCCAAGATAAGCTTTAAACAAAGCTTACTTATCCGGTTGTCATTAGTCATCCAACCATTAACACATAATGGAGAAGTTAGATGACAACCCGATTGCACATGAGTATATATATACTGCACAAGCTATATATATATACTCAAGAATGTATTTCAAAGTAAAGATCCTAAATATGCATATTAAAAGAAGCATGGATCAATACTTATGAAACTCCAAAATATATAGAGAGCTCCCCTTAAATGTGTGCATACAAGTGTATATAGTGAAGACATATGCACATATTCATTTTACACTAATTGAGGAGTTCAATCTATATTTTGGATCTAAGGAATGCATTTGTAAATGAGAAAGCGATTTCGAATGCATACCTCTTTGATTTCACCTTTTCATCCAAATGAGACTAACCAAAGATAAACTCAAATAAACATATTAGTCTCATAAATTCATTTATCATTTTCACCAAAACATTATAAAGTATATGTCATTAATATCATAATGTCATAATTGCATTTGTCATTAACACCAAAACCAACTTAAATGGAGCTTGATCTTTCACCAGTGGTCTAAGTTTAGAATTAGTTATCATTACATATGTTCATCAAATGCAACATGAGAAAATATTAAGAAAATAATTAATCTTTCAAATGAATATTACCTCAACATTGCCCTCATATTCCTGATCCAAATCACAGAGCTTGAGCAAACGCATTGGTCTTCTGAGTCTTGACAAACGCTTAAATAAATAACCAAAAAACACATGAATACCACTATAGACTTAAACAACGAAAAGGCTACTAAACATGTACAGAGGACATTCTTCTTTATTGGTAGCACACATAAAATCCCTTCTTTATTGAATGCTGCATTTAGAATAGGCTGCTTCCGACAAAAGCAAGAATATTATAATTAATGAGGAATTAAATGTCTACTTACTAAACACTATTAATTGTGAGGAGCTCAACCCCAACAATTACCGAGTGCACTGTGAGTCTATGATACTATAAGCTAGGTCTCATTGGCAGTAACAAACTAGAAAAAAAGATGTGGTGATGAAAATTCTAGACACACATTACAATAGATTGCTTCCAACAAAAGCACATATGTTATGTATGCAATGCAAAAAGGCAAGCATGCGATCATTTACAAGAAATAAGCAACCAGGTCCTAGAAGCAAACAAAGTGTCGCTCTTATTAATCCACAACCGAGTTGATTTCCAATCCCCTTTACTCACTGGGCAACAACCATACTATTATTGTTTTACAACTAAGAAGCAATGGTCGAGCCACAAGCAGCCGCCGTATCTACAGGGGCGGCTTCATCATCCTTGTGCTTCATCATGTCCAAATTCAACCAGAATTGGCACCTCTGCCACTAGCCACCGCACGAGCCCGAGGCACAGTGTGTTCACGATCCCAAACCTTGGGTAGTTCTTCGCCCACAAAGGCTTGAAGTGCACGATGAGGTAGATCTTCCCTTCCCGGTACATCTTGGGGGTGACCTAGGGGTAGGCAACGAGGATGTCAAACTGGAGGGCGAACTCGTAGTGACAGAGGTTGTGGATGTACCAACAAGTGCCTCCCAGCGGGTGTCCTCCAGGTTGGCAGCGGTGATGAGGAATCAGTCGTTGTCCTTGGACTTGTTCACCTGCTAGGAGGGCATCTTACCCACTTGCCACCGCCCTCCATCACCTCCCTGCCAATTAGCCACCGCACTCCTACTGTCACCTCTTAGTCCTCACCTCTAGTTGCCACCTCCTCTCTCTGTCCTCTCCGGCCACCATCACGACACCCTTGACCGATAGGGATGGGAGGGCACTGGATCTGTTCAGAGGCAACTGGATCTGGGCGGAGGCGACCAGATCCAGTGCCTGCAATTGGAGCCGATGGGGAGAGATGGAGGCGACATTGGAGTGTGGGAGTGGGGGAGGCCGTGCTCGGGTGTGGGGAACGATGGCAACACTTGGGTTGATTTGGTGAAGGAGTCAGGGTGGAGGTGGAGGAAGGCTCGCAGGGGACAGCGACTCGAGCATGAGTGAAGGTGGAGGAAGGCTCGAGCACGAGGGAGGCATACTTCTTGAGACCTGCCGTGAAGATGATGACTTCGAAGACCTCGGCCGCAGTGCGAAGGTGGTGCAGAGGAAGGCCTCGACGCCCGGGTACTTAGAGACGTAGAAGGTGATGGTCTGGCCGTCGATGACTGGGGGCACAGTGAAGTCATAGAGGTCTGGGAGTGGATGAGCGTCTCATCGAGGTCCAGGAATAGAGTCTTCTTGCCCGGCTCCAACGACAGCAGAAGCACAATGGTCTATGCACGGGGGGGATGCATCGACAGAGGAGGAGGCGGCGGGGGCGAGGAGGAGCGGAGGCAGTGGAAGCCCACAGCAGCGGCGCGGTGTTTGGTCGGGGAATCGAGGACGGTGAGGCGAGTGAAGAGTTTGAGGCTAACTGTTGAGGGAATGGAGGGGAGCGACGGTTTGAGGGAGAGAGAGGACAAATGAGCGTCATGGGAACTGCTATGCGCAATGTGGGGCTGCTGCGTGAGTAGAAAAGGATGGTCTAGATGCTTTTTGATTAAATTCAATGGTTGTAGAGGATTGAGAGAAAATACATCAACAATTATCAACTTGCTTTTTTAAAAGAGTAAAGTCCATTACCGGTTCTTAAACTTTTTATGCTGTGTCATCCCGGTCCATAGACTTTCAAAATGTGTCATCCCGGTCCTTAAACTTTCAAAGTGTGGCAATTTCTTTTGAAAGTCTATGGATCGGGATGACACAGCATAAAAAGTTCACTGCTACAACTACATAGGATATTGCCACACTTTGAAAGTTTAAAGACCGGGATGACACACTTTGAAAGTCTATGGACCGAGATGACACAGCATAAAAAATTTAAGGACCGGTAATGTACTTTACTCTTTTTAAAAAATAGAGATAAGTCATATCCACAAGCTTTGATGGAAATACACGAGAAAACAGGGGCAGCGCATGGCCCCTTCGGAGGCGGATCGATCGGATCACACTTCTTTCCCCTCGTCCAAGACCCGACCCCTCTTTATAAGCCCACCCCCGGCGGCCCCCCTCTCATCCCTCC
Organism: Dendrocalamus latiflorus; assembly: GCA_017311315.1. Lineage (NCBI taxonomy): Eukaryota > Viridiplantae > Streptophyta > Magnoliopsida > Poales > Poaceae > Dendrocalamus > Dendrocalamus latiflorus. The sequence continues at coordinate 5,678,471 of CM029647.1, read as the reverse complement.
TTCCGGACTCTCGATCTTCCCCAAGCATCGATCATGTCGGCCTACTGCGGCAAATACAAGGGTATGATCCATCTCTCTCTCTCTCTCTCTCTCTCTCTCTCTCTCTCGTCGTTCCTTCGTTAATTTGTTTATGTTTTTATTGCCTCGTGTGTATCTGTTGTTTGATGTTGAGCATCGTTAGATCTAGCTATGCTGGTAAATCTACATACGATTTGCATGTTTTGTTAGATCCGTACAGGTTGTGCTCGTTCGGTGGTATATATCTGCTTGGTTTTAGTGGTTTAGTTGTTTTCCAAAGGGTTTAGGGGCTGTGAGTTAGATCAGATGTTTAGGAATTGCGAGTTACATCTGGTGATGCGTTATATGCTGTTAATATTGCGTAGTGATTAGTGCTGGTTTTAAGTGGTATTATATGGTTCTGTTTGGTTGGCGTCATAGGTTTATTCTGGCTTGGAGATATTGAAATTTGCATCTGTATTTCTAGATCTATGACTATAAATCGTTGTGTTTAGGTTTGGCTTATGCAGATGCAGTTTTTAATCACAAGCTGTATTTATGCGTATGATGTTAAATTGTTGGTCGCCTCTGCCCATAGGTTCATCTCATGCAGATGCAGTTTTTTACTAATGCAATTTTTCAGAAATTAGTAAATTTTTTGAATCAATTATGACCGGGAATTAGCATAATCAGGATGCTATGTGTGTTTTGTTGTTGGCTAAACATATGTATTTGTTGCACTCTAGTTATCGGTAATTTGTAAAATTTTGAGCATTGTTTGTCTTATGATTGGGATAATTAGGGTAATCTCCATTGCCTTTTTGACTAAATACTCATGTTGGTTATCTTGCAGACGAGCTCATCAAGAACGCTGCCTACATTGGCACGCCTGGCAAGGGTATCCTTGCTGCTGACGAGTCCACTGGTACCATTGGCAAGCGCTTTGCCAGCATCAATGTTGAGAACGTTGAGGAGAACCGCCGTGCCCTCCGTGAGCTCCTTTTCTGCACCCCTGGTGCCCTCCAGTACCTCAGCGGTGTGATCCTCTTTGAGGAGACCCTGTACCAGAAGACCAAGGATGGCAAGCCCTTCGTCAATGTCCTCAAGGAGGGTGGTGTTCTCCCCGGCATCAAGGTGGACAAGGGCACCATCGAGGTTGCTGGCACCAACAAGGAGACCACAACCCAGGGCCATGATGATCTTGGCAAGCGCTGCGCCAAGTACTATGAGGCTGGTGCTCGCTTTGCCAAGTGGCGTGCTGTCCTCAAGATTGGTCCCAATGAGCCATCTCAGCTTGCCATTGATCTGAATGCTCAGGGTCTGGCTCGTTACGCCATCATCTGCCAGGAGAACGGTCTGGTGCCAATTGTTGAGCCTGAGATCCTTGTTGATGGGCCACATGACATTGACCGCTGTGCTTATGTCACGGAGACCGTCCTTGCTGCCTGCTACAAGGCACTCAATGAGCACCATGTTCTCCTTGAGGGCACCCTCCTGAAGCCCAACATGGTCACCCCGGGCTCGGACTCCAAGAAGGTGGCCCCAGAGGTTATTGCTGAGTACACTGTCTGTGCCCTCCAGAGGACCGTCCCTGCTGCTGTGCCTGCCATTGTCTTCCTCTCTGGTGGACAGAGCGAGGAGGAGGCTACGCTGAACCTGAACGCGATGAACAAGCTGAGCACCAAGAAACTGTGGTCTCTGTCCTTCTCCTTTGGCCGTGCCCTCCAGCAGAGCACGCTCAAGGCCTGGGCTGGCAAGGAGGAGAACGTGGAGAAGGCCAGGAAGGCCTTCCTTACCAGGTGCAAGGCCAACTCCGAGGCCACTCTTGGTACATACAAGGGTGATGCTGTCCTCGGCGAGGGTGCCTCGGAGAGCCTTCACGTGAAGGACTACAAGTACTGATCTGCCTCTGGCTGCCTATCTGATTGGACCTCCTGCGTACGAATATTCAGGTTGCTGAGTGGTTTGGTTTTCAGAGTCCAGTTTTCGGATATTAGAAACTATGTTTTAATAATCTGGAACTTATGCCCTTAATACTACCTGTCATACTAGTTGTTTTTTGGTGTTATTCTAAAGTAATTCTGGTGCTGCGTGTGGTAAATTGGAGCAGCTGCGTTTTGTTCTACGGCAATCTAATTTTGATGCTATGTTGGTGAAACCTTTATATGTTGAGTAGACCGTTTCAGGCGTTTTGCTCTATTTCGTTGTGTTTGCACTTTGCAACCCATGATTTTGGAATTTTTGTTATGTTTGATATTGCATTGGCATGTCTGTATGTTTGGCAACCTGCAATCCTCCAGTTTTGTTTCCTTGTGAACAAATTGCAGTTTTATTCTTGTGAAGAACAAACCGAAAAGATACAACGGATTGCAGTTTTGTTCTTCAGAACAGATGACTAGATGCTGGAGGCAATGCCTGCCTTGACAAATATATCTATGAACAAGTTGTTTTCCAAGATTCTTCTTGTTAGGTTTTATCCTCTGAACGAACACATGCAGAGCGAAGGTCGAGTTCTGACCACGCTGCTGGAGCGAAAGCAATTATGCTGCTGAAGCCTTTTCATGTCGTGCGTTTGCGTTGCAAAGTATTCTGGTCATGAAGAAATGATTCTCTGCTCAGTCAAATCGTAGTCCCAATATGGAATGGTTCTCTTTCGTTTTCTTCTGTCTTGTGGTGCACTTCAAAACTCACAGGTGCATCAAACAGGTAATCGAAAGTACGGACAGTTCTTTGTGGCATCGAATAGGACAGGAAATGATCCGAATGTGAACGCACATGTCAGATAACGAGTAGGTTCTGAACTTCTGACAGGAACTAATTAAACCTGTCATGAGATACCAGAGCCTACATAACTCCCCCAAACAGTAACAACTAAGTTATGGGGCTACGAAGATATTGAGCTGCTTTATGCCGAGCCATTGATATATCCGGCACTGTAGCTTTTTTTTTTTTCAAATTTAGCTTGAGCATTATAAATCTAACTTCCTCTCTAAACTCAACCACCACGGTAGGCGAAGGCGACACATCTTTTGCCACGCTACCCAGCTCGATAACAAAGGACGGAAGCACCTGCTGAGCTAAGGAAGCACTTACCGAGCAACCCAAGCTCGACAACCATGTATAGGATTCATCATTGCTTAAGCATGTTTTAATTAATTTAGCATGCTTAACTTAGCGCTTTAACTAATTAAGCTCCTGCCGCGGCTAGCTTGACACATCCTCCTGGGGAGCTCCACTAGCTCAACAGATACCTGCCACAATGCGAGAGCTCGGTAGATAACACGTGTCACCTACTGCTACTTCTGTGGTTATGGAAGAGGTCAAAATTACAAATTCAGTGTGTTGGACGGCCAGTTTTGAAAGAAAAAAATAGTACCTACCCTTATGTTGTGCATCGCAACATATTTTATGGAGGCTTGTTACAAATGAACGCACACAGATTGACAATTGGCGCAGGAAAGTTAAAGTACCCCAACACCTGTTCTTCCTGAATTACTTGTCAATTGGCCAGAGCCCAGAGCAGGAGTGCCAAACAGCTGAAACTTTGGGAGAAGATCCTCCAACATCTCTTTCTTTCTGTACACTTATTACAACAAACAATGCGATTACGCAAAGCCAGTCTGAGGAACAATGGTGTTTCGCGACGGAAGGCTTTGCTTGCCAGACTCAATCTGCAGAGGATGGTCGGCTGAGCCCTTGTACACCGCTCTCCTGTTCCGAAGGGAGCTTCATCGTTAGACTAGGTAGTCGTAGTAGACCAACAACACGTTGTCGGGCACTATCAGCGGCAAGCTGTCGATGAAGCTGTGGAAGTGCCTCACATTCTCCTTCTCCAGGGTTACAGTGTCGATCACATCATCGTCGCCAGTGAGCACCCAGAGGTCTCTGGATAGGACTCTTTTTAGGCTTCCTCGGCAGAAAGGGCAAGACTGAGATCTTGTATACCTGCAATCGTGATGCATATTAGAGTTGCAATTTGATGTACTTGCAGCAAATGGAAAAGAACACAATTGGGAAGATGTCTGACTTGGTTCAAACAAAGTTCAGGACCAATAACTACCAGACTGCTGTACGCACCCCCACCCAATTCCTCTAAATCACTAAATCAGCTAAGCCTCGGTAGAAAGCCAGTCTATACAAGCTCCAAATCACATCAACTATGTTCATGTTCCAATGGAAGCCAAGGAAAAAAACATTTGTTTTCTAGTAGTAGTTTAATAATAGTAGTCTGATTGCTAGAACTTAGCAACTGGTACTAATAGGCCAGTTACCAAAAGTATCTTCAACCATAATTGGCAATAAAACTACATCTAATCTGAAGCAATGTTGTTGGAGAAGCTATTGGCTGCACCAAATTTCTAATGAAGCCACCAGTTGACTATCATTATAACGACAACTTGACATATACTTAATATATGACTTGCAGATAACACTAGGCTTGGTATACAAGTATGATCTGCCAGCTAAGGAAACATCATTTAGGATTTAGAATGCCACATGTCAATGTGCTCCACATCCTCTTTATTTCTTCAAATTTGGTTTGTGATATTGGCAGTTGGAATGCTATATTGTTTTTTTATTCATAGCTACGGCTCTCCTAGTTATCCCCTTTCCATACCATTTATGAACTAGTATCAATTGTTTTTAGTATGACAAAGTGCATGGCTGTTAACAATGGTATGAAGTACAACAATCTGTCCATCAAACTCCATTCAATTAAAGGGATAACAGAATGTGTCTCTTAATCATGGCACATGATAACGTTGGATCATATGAAATCCGTCCTAGTTGACAAAACAGAAGGCTAAAAAAACTTAGAATAAGAAATACTGCGAGTTCCGTGCAACTAATTGTTTGGTATAAACAAATCAAAACCATCAGAGCAGCACAAGTGGACAGTTGCATTGTTACACAACTACAGTGAACATTAAACTGTAAATTTTCAACCTTTGGAGAGGATGTAGCTTAAATTGGACTGAATGGAGATTGGAGAGCAATCAAATGCAGAGTGCGTGCGTTAAGACTATGTTGGGTTGGTGAACTACCCTCTCTACACTCCTACCAGTATTGAATAAGTAGGAGTAGCTCACAAACAGCACCAGGCTTGAAAAAAGAACTGAACCAGAAATGCAATGTTAGAATCCGTGCTATCAAGACTCTGTCGCTGCTTACGCAATTCCTCAAATCTTATCTCCTAAATCCACCTTACCTTGAAGCTATTCAAGCCACTAGCAATTTTTTATAGTACCATGTGACATGGGGCCTGATTGATTAGTAATATCCTGGCTCAGATAATCGTACTACTTAAATACACCTCGAACGGATAAGCAAGGGCAAATGAAAGCAATTACCAATCTCGGTAACAGTTGATGCACATGGCATGGTTGCAATTGGGAAGGACCATCTTGGTGCAAGTCTCCAAGCAAATGCCGCACTCATCTTCCCTCTCAGCATCCTTATCATCGGCATAAAGCTTCCGGCCGCCGCCACCAGCCTCCTTGCACCACCCTTTCTCCTTGCCTTCCTTCATCAGATTGCCCTCAAGTTGTTGCAAGAATGGATATATTATAGCTGCATTCCATGGCCCAAAATTACATGATATCAGTGCAAGAAGAAAACCCCAAACTAAAGAACTTCCTAACCGTGTGCTGTGCATACCGTAGAATTCTTTAAGGCTTGCTCGCCTTTCAATGGTGGATATAGAGGCATCCTCATCAACATAAACCTACAGGTTGAACCAAAACCATGTAAACACCATTATCATGGAACAAAAAGTATCTGGAAATGAGGCCCAACTCATAAATTTCAAGACTTGTAACAAGCAACTAAGCAAGAATGCGTTACCTTGTACACAAGAACCTCAAGAAGGCCTAGGTAGCTAGGGAGGGTATATGAAAGGGAGCAGCTGCAGTCCATCCACTGGATAAGGTTAAGGATGATAGGAGCCATGGAGCTGTAGGACAGCCTCATCTGCACACAGGCACCACCATAGGCCCTGTGTATAGCATGCGCCCTGAAAAAAGAATCACCGATTCATCACTACATGTCTACAACATCAACATAATACCCACACATGTTCCAGTAAACATGTCAAAATAAACCCCCCAAAAAAATCGTGAATAAAAAGGCTAACTTTCCCTTTCTACTTCCTTTCCTGGAAAATCAAGTACCAAAAGAGAACATCAAGAATCAAGAAAGCATGAAACGAAAGGAGAAGAAGATTACAGGGTGTTGGCATGGTGGATATCAGCTTCAAGGGCCTTGAGAGAGCTCCTGACGGACAAAGGCCTACCACCATGAAACATAACTTCTCAGGGAGCTAATCCAACTTATGCTTTTCCTTTCCCCCTATGCTGAAGTCTAAAACAATACAGACTTGGGCAAAGAGGAGAGGAGTTCAAGGGGCAAGAAGAAGGCCAACAAGAAAGAAAGAAAGAGAGAGAGAGAGAGAGAGAAACAAGCTAGTTTGGATTCGTGGAAAGTAGCTTTGGGGAACCTGTGAAGGGGCTTTTGTCCTGTGGCCCTGGTCCCCTAGGTTTTATAACAGGAGTGCAGGAGATGTCTGCAATCTGCGACTGCTTGCTTTGTTTTCTTGGTTGTCTCAGAGGAAGATAAAAAAGCTTGGGAATAAAGAACGGAATTGTTTTGAAGCAGACGTCCGATTCACGCGAATTTGCCTCTACTCCAGTCCTGAGTTTCAATGGTCCTACTCCCCTTTGTCTCCCTTCAGTCTTTCCCACATCATATTCACACGTGCCATATATCTCTAAATAGAATTCAAAACTGATGCTCCCAACCCAAGTTCCATTTTGCCCGCTGCCCATAGCAAGATTAATTGACTCCATCTCTCTATCCATGCTGTTTATTGTTATGATGCATTTACCATTGGTGTAGTTAATTCTTTGTCATATCTCTCTGCAAATCTAACCCTCTAACCATTTCTCTGTCCTTTCTAGTTATCTTCGGCTTGGCAAGTATGATCTCAGCTACTCACCACTGTCGCATGCGTTAGTTCTCCTGATACACTTTTGTTACAAATATTTCTTAAATTTGTTGCACACACTTCATTGTTGCAGAAAGTGATTTGGTTTGTTGTGATATTCCTTTCTCAAATCTTGTAGCAAGAGGTATTTTTGTTGCATTGATACGATTGATTTGTTGCATCGCGTTTCTTTTTTGTTTCTTTTGTGGAAAGTGATTTTGTTTGTTGCAATATTTCTGTCTCAAATCATATAGCACGAGTTACTTTTGTTGCAATAGGGTGATTGATTTATAGCATCACATTTCTTTTTTGTTGCAACAGAATTGTTATTTTGTTATGTTGGTTGTTGTGATTATCTTGTTGCAATCGAAAGGGCATTTTATTGCAAGCTCATAAATCATTGTTGTGCTTCACAATTTTTTGTTGCACCAAATAGAGTGTGAGCAAGCTCTCGATTATAGGAAATTGATCCAATCATTAGAGGCAAGTTCTTCACAAGGTGATGGTTTGGTATTGGATGCTCAATTTTTCGAATCGGATAACCCAATTAGATGTATGTTATGAAGAAAATTTGGAGAAAGGGTGAGGCGACTCTCACGTCGACGAAGGGGGGCATCTCTGACTTGGCGAGATGGTTTTGGCATTGCATCATGAGAAGATCCAACGATTTGTTCTAGGCTCATCGAAAAGATACAACAACAGAAACAGCGCACGGCGCTAACGCTCGGATCATACGTCCGAGCGCTAGCCGCTCCCAATAAAGACAGGCAAGGAGACAAAGGGAGAGGGAAAGGCTACACAAATAAGGCAAGAAAGAAAACGGTGAGGGTATTGAGGAGCAGTTATGAGCCTATTCTCCTATCCAATTTTCTATCTTATCTAACTGTTTTAATATTTTAGGAAAAAACTATTTGATGCCTATTGATTCTTCTATTGAATCTTGAAATAACTCCAGGAAAACCAATATAAGCAACAAGTAAAATGGATAAAATATTCCAAGAAAAAGTTCCAAAAAAAAGAAAATGTGAAAAGGAAAGGTGATGAGGATTATATAAATACTTAAATACAACTCTAATATTTAATTAAGGACAGTAGACCTCGTGGTTGTAAGCTTCCAGAGGCTGCTCCCCGGTACTCTGGTCAAAGTATGAGTGGATTGTTCGTATTTTCTTATCAGTTTAGCTTTTATGGTGAACTGATTCGAGTATGTAACTTAATACTGAGGACAAGGGCATTGCCTCTGAATTGTTATTCTGCTTTATCTTTGCAGATTCCTTTTTGCCCTCGATTTCTGGTTCTTGCCAATAAGAAATTTATCATGGAAACTTTATGGATTTATGCATATGCTAGAGTGGAGCAATTGTATAGAGAAGAATGATAATGTTATCCTCGTTGAGAAAGATATTACTTTCGGTGAGGCATGCTATGATCTCATATACGAGTGTGATCACAGATCAACGAAGACCATATTTATTGCATCAGTCACAGCAGCAACAAGAACACAATAAGGGAGAAGAAAATTAAAGCAGGGTTACATACATGTTAGTTGAAATCTTGAGCCCGGAAGGAAAGAATCTTTCAATAAAAAATATATATACCTATTGAGACTGGTGATGTGATATCAACCGTTGCTATCTGCGTTGAGATCATTAACTACCTACATGTGATGAGCAGTAGTTGGATTTCAAATCGAATTTGTGAAGCCTTTGTGTTAGTTTCCTTGTAAGTTGTATATGACGTGCTTAAGAAACAATCCGTAGCTGTTGCCTTGGAGCATCTCATCGCCTACACTACAAGTATTCCATTCCATTTCGTCGATGGTTCTTAGGCTCTCAGGCTCCAGACATGCTATACCGAAAGGCGTTTTAGAATTATTTTGAGTAGTTGAGAACAGCTATTAAGATTAGTTTTTAGGTTAGCGGTAGGACCTGATTTTGGGCTTCTGGTTTGTCCGAAACGGATTTGTTAAATAACTTCGTGAATATAAAATCATGTACGTCGTCCGCATCAATATCTCTATAATCTGCTACCGTCTTAAAAACACAGACAAAAATCACCGCCCACAGTTCAAAAACAACATTGCCGTAAATATTGGGATTAATTGATTACTCAGTTCGTAGGGATTCGCGTCGTGCAAATTGTCCATTCCGATGAAAACCTACACAAGTTTCACCTGATGAAAGGGGCTATTGCCTCAGTTCCCATACTTTTTGTGGCACTCGTATTCTGTAATCTGTAGCTGTGTCACACACGGCCATGGAAAGATAACAAGAAATTAAAATACTTCGAGCTACGAACACACACTGTCTCGTAAATCAATCAAATTACGGATAAGACCGACGACCACACGCCATCGTCGTCCGCGAGACTGGAACTTCCGGAGCGGGCAATCATCAAATCCAGAGCTCGTTACAAGTTTCGGTGGGCGATAAGCTTGCGGCGGAACCGATCGGATCGCCACGAAAGGTCTCGCGATTTGGGGAAGGAAGGTCGCGTCAGGCTCGAGTCAGGCAGGCGGCAGGCCACGCAAAGTCGCCAGCTAGTCTCGCGCGCACCGATCGTCCATGAGGCCGAGGCGTGTAAGGGAGTGTATGAAAATAGAGGGTTTTAAGCTATCTTAAGGTCTACCTTATACATTACAAGGGTGACTCTAAGCAGGCTATAAGCAAAAAAACTTAAGGCTGGTTCTCAAGTTAAAGACCTAGCCACAAGCATTAAAATATAATTTTTCTTTATCTACCAAGTGGGACCGTCTTAAGGCCCCTTGGGTTATATACACTATGGAGTCAGTCTTAAGATTTAGATGGGACCCACCTTAAGGCCCCTTGGGTTAAATATACACTACAGATACCCTAAGCTCGTGGTCAAAATTGGAGTGTACTAATTAATATCATCACGCAGCCATGCTTTGCTAATCAGTCAACTTAGCCTTCTTCAATTGAAGTAGCTCGGAGTCGGAGCTTGTACTAACAACTACTCCTCCGGATTAGCATGGGCAGTGGTGGTGGTTGGGGTTTGAACAAGTTTCGGGCGGAAAATTTTCGTGTGACGATGATTGATTGCTCCTCGGGCTAAAGTGGACGGTGTGCTACGGCCTCTCTCTCTCTCTCTCTCTGTGCGTGATTAATTGGGAAAAATAATTGTCGCTGTCGTGATGTTTTTGGTTGGATGCGTTGTAATATATGTGGTATAAGTAAATATTTAGATTTAATTCTAGTATAATAAAACATAAACAAAGTATATTTTCAGCAACAAATAGAAGACTATATTAATATGAAAAAAATGTAAATCTATCGTGTCATTTAACTAGGATAATATACTAAAAATATAGAACATGAAAACAATTAAAATCAGCATAATGCTCAGATTTTAAGTTGATTGTTGCTCTCAGAGATAGAATTGCTCAAGATTAGTTATTGGCATTCTCAATACTTTATCTATACTCTTCACAAATTGGTATGACGACTAAAATTTTGACTTTGAGCTCTAAGTCATGCTAAACTCCTCTTACGCATCAATTTGTAATCAAAAGAAGACCATTTACTGTCTGCTACAGAACATTAACAAAAATGAATGATCTCAAAACAGTGCTCCTACAAGCTTAAAGGACTTGACTAACGTATAATGAATATGGTCACATAAACTTAATGACGACATGAACTTCTTCTAGTCAAAACAAAAACAAGCTATAGAGTACTGAATTTTACTAGAGATCACTGTACAGAAATGAGCCATCACAGTCGACAGTAAGAGATCAAAATGCTAAAGATCAAAGACAGTAGTAAGCATCTCTCTTATAGCTCACTTCTAAATTATATAATCAGATCAACCTTAGTATTAGACAAGTATCTTCATTGAGTATTAAACCGAGCCCACAATCAATACTTGCAAAGTCTCCCAATGCTAATATAATTCATAGAAGTTAATTAACTAGCACGGCTCACAATGCTTGTAAAGCGAAGAACGGCAACCGAAATACTCAGAGAGCTGATGGTAATCGAAACCACCGAGAAGAACCAAGGCATGTCACGTCTAAAGGCACTGTCCCAGAAAACCAAACGCCTCACTATGCCGTGCAAGGAGACGAGGTTGACAGAGATACAATGCCGGTCTTCAAACTTCGGCACACCGAAGATTAAAGTCGAGGGTCGAGAAGATGCTGCACAAGACCGACAAGCGCACTGGCCAAGAGCACTCAAGAAGACGAAGGAGCCGAAGCCCTCTTTCTCCTTCAGATCAACACTCGGCTAACCACAGGCACCTCCTCCAAATAGCACAAGTTCCCCACCGCAAAATCACAAAAAGAGCAAGACTCACAGGAAAACCAGCAGGAAGTGCATACAAGGGGATCAAGAACTTGTCACCGACGACTTGAATCGGCGGCGCAAGAGCTCCAAATCCTTCCAAAACCCGAAGCCAAGATCGATCAGAGGAGAAAGGAAAAGGGAAAGAACTCATTGGATCTCTGTCTATCCAAGGAAGAAGAAGAGGCCGTCTTATATAAAGGAGGTTGGGATCAGCGACGCGGTGGCTGCAAACGGCCGGCTCCGCGAAGCCCAGGCCTATCAGCGCCTCTGACGCTGCCTCCCCGATCACCATGCACACGAGCTAGGAGACCAGCTCCCATCCAACTGACGGTAGCGAGGTATCTCTTCACCTCCACCCACTGACAGGTGGGCCCCACTTCTATTATTTTTTCTATTTTTTCTTAATTGAGAAATTACTAAATAGTCCTAAGGATCCAACGGGATGTTGATGGTCTTGAGTGTACGAAGGTAAGCTTAGGTCGAGGATAGAGCTTAATGGCTATATTTTTTTTGCTTTTAGTTCCTCTCACTAATCCTTATCTATTAGACTAACTAAAATAACAGACCCATGACTGCTGCTAAATCGTGACACGAGCTCCTCTTTCCTTGTGGAATGCTGACTTGGTAAGGGCTAGTACATCTATCCTTCTGTTTCTGCAGCTTCTTCTTTTTTCCTTTTCATTTTTTACTTTGAAACTTTCCATTGTAATTAATGAGACTCTTTTGGCTACATATATATGCTCTGCTCGAACGTCTTCAGCTTCTGATTTTTTACTTTTAGCTTATTTAAATTAAAAACCATTTAAAATATGTCAGCTTCTAATTTTAGTTTTTCGGCTTTTTACCTTTTTTCTCTTATTCTTTTTCATTATTTGTGACAATATAACAGTTTTTTCTTTTTTTTCTTTTTTAAATTGAATGACTCAGAAAAACTTAACCGCTAATACAGTATAATTTTAGCCTACAATCGAAACTATAAATCAAAAACTTAACTCTTTGGAGCGAGCCCATATAATATGTATATGTACATTTATAATGACATGGTCGACAGTGTTGCTTAGTGCAGTTTTTGCAGTTGAGGAGCAAGCTTAATTGACTTGTTCTCCTTAAATATACGCCGGATTATAAACTAGAAACCAACTTCCAAACGGCACACGTTGTATCCGAAGTGCTCGCAGGAGTTACAAGTCAACGGCGAAGTAGACGTAGCAACTAAAAGGCTAGCTTCACCTAATAGTCACTAATAAACAAACAGAGCTCAATTGCTTAAATTAGCCAAGAATCTTATTGTTGACAAATTCGCTGTGCAGTACAGGAATCGGCGCAGACAAGACGGATTCCATCGTTGAGTCTCTGCCTTAATTCGACTATTATGCGCTGATTGGAAGGACCATTTCTAGCTATCTCCGACATTCGCAACCGAATAAACTTATCCGAAGGAAACCGTGTGGCTTTCGATGATGGATTAGGGTCCGTTTATTTCGGTTTGAGTTTCTGATTTTTTTATTTATTTTTTGATATTTCTAAATTTTATCTTTTTTCTGACTTTTTGGCTTTTTTGAACTTTTTTATCGGTTTTTTCTCGTATTCGTTTGTATTATCCGTGATAAGCTAACATGTTTTTTCTATTTTAAATTTTTTAAATTTAATTACGTCAAATAAGTCACCATCATGTACAGTTTAATTTCAGTCAAATACAGCGAAATTTCAATCATAAGCTATTTTTTAGCCCAAATAAGTGACACCTAGGTTTGGTAAAATGTACGTTACCATGAGTAGTCGCCATACCATATATAATATCTTGTGTGCCTGAATAAATAATCGACTGATGCACCCGACGTTCAGCGAGTAGTATCTAAGTGAAGCATAAGACCGTGTCGCTGGGAGATGATATGCATATCAATTAGATTCTTGCCTGTCGCCAGTGACGTGTGCCGTGTGCTTCAGTATGTTGTCCGTACGAAACAAAAATAATCTTTGACAAATGGGATGGGTCTGATGTTGTGCTCGTCGGGGTAAAGCATAATAATGCTTGGCAAGTTGTAGAATAGGAAATGTAAAAGGTTACTGTACTTTAGGAGCCTTTGTTTGCTGCACAATGGACCGCGCATCGCACTACGAAAGGCACGGACACTAGCCGCAGTGTGATGATTCTGTTAGGAAACCTGGTCTACGTTAGTAGTCCTAGTTCATGGTAGATATCTCGTGGAAGATTATAAATAGAAAGTTATATCGGTATATTTTGTACATATGCAATTAGAAATTAATAAAGAAAGATCATGAGTTTTCTCTATCTCTCTGTGTGTTCAATCTATTATTCTGTCTTCTGTGATTGATTCGATTTATTTTAAACAGAGAAATCGATCGGACTAATCGCCAGTGATAATTTCTCAACAGATTCAATGTGCGGCATGCCATGCCGGCATGCGCGCGGAGGCAAAAATGGCCGGGCCGGCGGGGCCCTATGCCGCAAAACCGTGCGGTTGTTTGGAGCAGGCACTAGCTAGCGAGTTTTTATAACACAAGCGGCCGAATTTGACGCTGCTTACCACTACACAATAAAGTTCTCGGATTATACAAACGGTCCACCTAATTACTTGGACTATGCTGTGTTCCTCGTTAGCAGCTTCTTTAGTTTCTTTTCACATTGTTGTATGCTTTACACAAAACATTTTATTACCATCTGGTCCAAAAGTTGTTCCAAAAGACGGAGAGCAAAATATATCTCCACTCCTGTATTGCTTTGTCTCCGGTGCCATTAGTCCTTTGGGGACACCACTTTGAACTTGGGTTTTGGATGCAAGTTAGTGACCCCTTGAGCCCATGTCTTGAACTGGTCGGCCGGCGGCGCCCATAGCTTGGGTTGACACCATTCGATTTTTTAATTATTTATTTTTATTCTAAATTACAGTAATATATCTGTGTTTTTATTTTTACAGTAATAAATGATTAGCACTTAGGCAAAATATTTTAGACTGGATTATTACCTAACTTTACAACATTAAAAATTTCAAATTGCATAGGATATATATTCCATACCAAGCTCCACTAAATAACCGTTATTGTGCAATTGTGAACACTCTTAAATTCGCTTGATCAACATTTTGCTATTGTAGCTTCTACCAAGTGTAAATCTCTTTGGGCCTTAATTCATTTTAGAAGGGTGAGAACTTTACTTGTGAGAGAAAAGAGTGAGATCGAGTGATTTATATTAATCATCCATATATCTTGTGATTACTTTGTGTTTCTTTTGCACAATCTAACTATGTCATGTGGAAAAGATAACCATGAAGAGAAGCATAACGTTGATCTTAATGCCCAAGTGACTCTCCAACATCGAGCATTGAGAAGAACATTACAACAAGAGCTCCAATGAGGCATCGCTGCTAAGTATGTACAAGTCAAGGCGGATATGTAGGATTTTTGCATTGAGCTCAATCAACAAATGAAGGTGTTACACAAAAATATCGGGAATGATATTATGTGAAGGTGTTACACAAAAATATCGGGAATGATATTATGCAAGCACTTCGTCCACAACAAGAAGAAGATAGCTTTGTTCCTTTCTATGGCAGTGATGATCCAGAGAAGTATCTTGAATGGGATGACGAATGGAGAAAATGTTTAGATTTCAGAAGCTTTCTAAATCCCAAGAGGTGATGCGTGCCACGAGAGAGTTTGAAGACTATACTTATAATTAGTGGCAACAATTATTTGGAAAACAATTCATTAAATCTTTATTAGATTTAAAGGCATTCATGA
The DNA here is from genome assembly GCA_017311315.1 of Dendrocalamus latiflorus. Classification (NCBI taxonomy): domain Eukaryota; kingdom Viridiplantae; phylum Streptophyta; class Magnoliopsida; order Poales; family Poaceae; genus Dendrocalamus; species Dendrocalamus latiflorus. Next base: position 5,663,423 of record CM029647.1, on the reverse strand, counting down.
GAAGCGAGTTTGTGCCAGCCTATTATGCGCGGAAATTGCTTCGCCATCTAGAGAGTATCACACAAGGGAATAATAATGTTCAAAATTATTATTTTGAGCTACAAGATACATTGCGTCGTGCCAGTATCACTAGTGCTTTAAAAGATAAGGCATACTTCAAAGGAGGCTTAAATTCTAATATCACCGCTGCACTTCTACATAAATATTTTAGTGGTGTGCATGATCTTGTGAATTGTGCTATTAAGGGGGGGGGGGGAAGAATTATAAATGTGCCTCAACTACTCTCTCCTTCAGATGTCGAAGGAATCACAATCAGCTGTGAAATTCTCACTTTTAATGAATACGATGGTCAAGAGCAGAATCTGATTATTGTCATCAATGCCAATTGCTGTCAGGATCTGCCCCTTATATTTGCCTGTTAGAAACGTCCCATCGATTGTGATCACAGGTAACATATGCCTGAAAATATCGATGCAGGCACCAAAGGTTAAGAAAGCTCTCTGCAAAACCATAAAACCTGGTGCTCTTCTAGATGGCTTGTCCTTCATAGCAATGTATGTGCCTAAATTCTTATCTAGCAGCACCTGGAGCATACAAAAAAGGTTGCCGTAAGCCTCCTAAAAGAACCTAACCTACTCTCCAAAGCCTTCTGCTTTGCACGTTATGCTTTGGCGTAACTAATCTTATACTTAAATCTTTACTCAATAGCCACCATGATGTGCTTGGCCTCTAGGTCCTTCTTTTGCACTATCTATCTGTACATGAGATTGGCTATGAAGTTGGACGTCAAGCTGCGATGCTTACACCAACCGGATAATAGCCGTCAGCAGGGCCTCCTACAACTCCCTTCAGACATGGTTGCACGAGTGGCACGCACTCGTATCCACATCGTCGGTAACCTTCCACAATGCTCTTCCATGCAACCATACACATCATTCTCCTTAACTCCTACCGAATGTGTGTAGCAGACCGACTCGAAAGCCCATGTAGGATGACTCTGAACACCTCAGGGTCCAAGGAGAAGCTGCGTGTGAGCCAGTGCAGGATATTTCTGATTAGAGCATTCTTTGCATCCGGGTGTACCAAACTGGCTTGCGGAAAACCGCTCAGGTCAACACCGTATGGACCTTCATGAATGGTACCAACACTGTACTGCATTTTTAATCTTGTGGGTTCAGACATGTCTGATTTCTCACTTCAAATATTACCATATGTCAACATGCATTCACTAAATACGTGCTAAATAAATAAGTAGCGATATGTTGTCTATATTCTGATGAGAACAAGAATAGATAAGACTATTACCTTCACACAAATACCTTTTCTCCTTATCAACAAGATTCCTTCGTCTTCCTCTCTTACTTCACGAGCTCGTCTCCTCCTTCTCTCCTTATCCGGAGCTCCTCTTCTCTCTTTTACTCCCTCTCCCGAGCTCCTCTACTTCTCCCTCTCTCACGACCTTCTCTCCCTCTTCCGAGCTTCTCTGCTTATTCTTCTCTCGCGACCTTCTCCCCCTCTCCCTCTTTTTTTCCTCTTGCAAGCTTCTCTCGTTCTCTTCCGGGAGAAATAGTGAGAGAGATCGGGTCAAAGAGAAACGGACGAGCTAGCAGCAAGTAGTCGTTCCACCGTTGAGTGACTAGTACTAATCGCCCAACGATTAGGCGACTAGAGGACCAAAGTCGCTCCACGGTTGGGCGACACGTGCTAGTCGCCCAACTATTCGGCAACTTGGTCACGTGTCACCTAACGGTTGAGCGACTAGCTTATGTCACCCAATCGTGGAGCGACAAATGGCTGTTATTGTAAAATAAAAAATACAAATATATTACTATAATTCAGAATAAAAGAATAGATTATTTAAAATCGACACCTTTCGCTATCTCCTGCCCCTGCCCCCTGAATCCTGCACTCAGGTTTGCGCCCAGCCCGTGCCCGTCGTTTCGTTTGCCACTTTGCCGTGCGCTGCTCGAGCGTGCTCGTGGCTCGTGAGCCCGGCGCGGAGGCTGGCGCCATGAGCTCACGCTGGCACTAGGCACGGCCGGCGATTCGGCGTCGCCGCACTCCCGCGCGCGCGCTCGCGCGCCTGCTCGGGCGAAGGATTGGCGCCGGCCGGCACAGCGACTTGTCCAGTCTCCGCACGACGCTCGGTACGGCATCCTCATGATTGACATTTCTTATGGAGCGCTGAAGATATTTTCCCCACGTCGACTCGATCGGACCATCTGACGTATCACCACTCGCTTTCTGTCTAGTCCGGTTGGGAAGATAGGAGATCTACCCACATGGAGTGGTCGCGTCCGAAAGAACCCCGAATTTTATTTGCGTCAGAGGCAATCCGGGTTTATCTTGATTGTTGTTGCAGTGAGCGAACACAACTGACATGAATTGTGCGTGATGCTACTGCTAGGACTAGCACTCTGTGGCGTACGAGATTACGAGTGCTATGGAAGAAGTGGAATGTTGGGTAATCACTGAAAAGCGGTGGAGGTGGGAGGGTTGATAGGCCTCAGCCCATATCACGACAAGGCGCTGATGACAAGCCAGCCCAAGAGATAAAAAAAAACGTGTGAGAAATTCTCTTCTGAAGATAACGGAAACGGCAGTCTTCTGATTTTCTCATCAGCCAGATGGTAATCTCTGCCACAGGGATCAAACAGCTTCCGTTGCACCAGAGCTGACTCGTTGGCCCCACTGCACGGAAAGAAAATGCGGGTAAAGCAAAGCGCCCATGCCATCCATGGTCCATCCGCGTAAACCTGGGTAAGTAGTACAGCCTCAAACAGGAGCAACTAGAGCAGCCAGCCAGCCAATCTGTCAGACACCGGGAACAAGACGGACTGAGACTGAGAGGACCCTCACGGTCACCTGGGAGGCTGGGACCCACACATGACCGGCGCACGGACCGCTCGGCGAATCACCGGAGAAGCGACGACCGGCCATTTTGAGGTCTGGAATCCCAGACGCTGGCCACTGGGACCCTTTTCACCGGGCACATTTGCCAGCGAAAGAAACGTGGCTTGATGCATGCATGTCGTTGTGGCCAAAGCATCAGAGTGGGAGGCCAACGAGGAGCATCCAGGTATCATTTCCCAAAGCGCCAAGTGGAGGCTGTGAAGCAGGGGAGCACCGAGCACATTGGTGTTTAGCGTTGCAAATTTCTCCCTCCAATTAAAAAGGAAGTCACTTTTTTATTTTTTTTAAAGTTAACCGGATGCTATTTTGACTGCTAAATTTTATCACTATATTTTTAAAAAATATCATAATAGTGTAATGATATAGAGGTGTTTTTTTACTATAGATTATCATTTGTGTATATCTAAATTACATATTTTAGATAATATTTTCTGATCAAAATTAATACGAAATTGATACGTGTAGGATGTCCGACTCTATCGGCTTGAATTGTACGCTTTCATCCGCCATCCACATGTCATCGATCCATCCAACTCTCGGCTTGCTTAACTACACTCCCACCCACTCGACTGGCCAACTTAACCACTCTCTCCACTTTTCCCCATTCCCCGCTGGAACGGAGAGGCGAAGCGGATGCAAGCGAAGCGGGGGCCGCGAATCTGGGTGAGATCTCGCCGGCATTGAACCTTATTTTTGGGGAGCGACGACATAGGTCGTGACTCTGGTGAGTTCTTCCATATACATCTTCGTAGTTGCCTATTCAAATGCTCGAATATATGGGTTTTTGCATCTAGGGTTCAAAAATCGATCGGATTTTTTGTAGCAAAAATCTAGGGTTCTAACGAAAAGGGCATGATTCAGGTGAGTTCTCCCATCTGCATCTATGTAGTCATTGTACGAATACTCGAATTTATGGGTTTCGCATCTAGGCTTCAAAATCTGAGCTGTTTTTTTGTAGCAAAAATATAGTATTCTAGCAAAAAAACGTATGATGTGGTGCGATAGGGGCTTGTAGGCGATGACACTTTTTTTACACGAATGTCTGATGATTTGGCATTTTTTGTCTGTGGCCTAGTGTTCTAGCCAATGTCCTCCTCGGACGATTTTTGATGTGTGTAATGTCTGCTCAAGTTTGGTTCCCCCGTAGGTTCCATGTGCAATCTATGGGCATGATTTTTTTTGCTGCATGTGTCACTTGTTGTGTTTGTTACTATGCTTTGTTGTATATAGTTCAACTGGAATGCTTGCAGTCAGTTACTAGATTTTTTTTGTTTGCATTGTTGTTGCATCCTTATAGTGGTTCTGTTATTTTGGCCTTGTCAAGTTGATATAATATACCAAACATCTTAAGTGATTTTAAATGGCCCAATATTTCTCATCTCATCTATGGATATATTCATCTCCTTTTTCTAACATTTTTATATCAAAGCACAAGAATCGTTTTTTCTTTCAACATAGGAAGAATATTTGGCCCTGTTCTTTTCAACTTCTAAAAGCTGCTTTTCGGCTTTTCTATAGTAACTAGCTTTTAAATTGAGTATCTTTTTAAGATAGAGTCTACTAGTTAATTGTAATACATATTGTACCGACTTCATTTATATAGGCAAAAACCGCATGTGAGTTTCTGTTACTCTGTAATTTCTCTCACAAACAACCCAAAAGCCAAAAGCCGCAGCAAAAAAGAACATGCCCTTTATCTGTTGTATAACACATAGTCAAATTTAGCATTGGTTTCAGCAGAGAGAATGCATGTGCGACAATGTTGCATAAGTAGTGTAAGCAAGGGATGTGTTACATTAGACAAATATGTATAAAACCTACAAATTTGACTCTGTGTCGTGACAGGCTTTATCTGTCAAATATGCATCACGAGTCTTGGCAAGCTTCAATAAGGGCGCTTCTGAACATTATGGGTATCCTCATTGCAGTATGAATAATGAATCTTGCCCTTTTACTTTTTCTTCTTGTCAATTGCCTTTTCAATAGGTGGCTTCTTTCGTTGTGATTTCTTTGATGGGCGCCCTTTGTGTGCAGACTTTGGTGGGTTTCGAACAATCGTAGAAATAGAGGCTTGCACATCATCTTGTTGAGTATTACCTAGATTGTTTATTGCATCAACTAACACTGATAGGTTATTGATAGCTTCTGAAACTATCTTGTTTGTTTCTTCGCTCAAGCACGCATCAGATGCTAGATCTATTATTTTCTGCATAGCGAGTTAAACCTCAACTTGTTTGTTGGTGGCGCTCCAAAAAGATGGGCTGGATCTAATTGGTGCTCTGGTATCTTTGTAGTTGCTTGTTCGGACCATCATTTCATCAAATATTTGTTGCAAATTGAGTTATGTCATCGCTTTTAGAATGTGTGCATATAGAAGCCCGTCCATCTCAAACATGTTATAGCTACATGAATATGGACCAAAACTCTGAAGGTTTTGGCGGGTTCATACTCGACCCAACCAGTGCGAAAACTTGACTGGCTTTCTCAAGTCCTGTGCAACTAAAAGATATTGTTTGCATCAGTAGATCCTAAAACTTGTAGAAAACACTTCTCATGTAGAACTTAGATGCTTGTTTATCCAAATTGTACCTATAAAATTAATTTTCAACCTTTTTTCACCAAATGTGTAGCATGAGAAAGAAAATTTTGTTGCATGCATGAATTGTTAAGAAAAGTTACCTAGACCACAGTGGCAGGTCTAATGTTTCTCCCTTGAAGCCTTCATTGTTTCCCTATCAAGCATAGTATATATTTAATAATCGTACTATTTCACAAATGTCCAAACGGAATCTTGAGGGTAAACAAGTGTTTTGAAGATTGCATTTAATCCTTCAGATCTACCGGTTGTGCCAGTGAAGGGGAATAAATTTTCCCTGAAATATGCTAGGGCCCACTTGTGCCTTGAGTTCTACATATTCTACAAGTGTTGGTTATCATACAATCCATACTTTTGCAACATATTTTATCACAAGTTCTCAAATTCATCAACATTTTTTTAGAGATTCAGAATTCTGTGCAGATCATCAGAAAATCTAGCTTTTGTTGAGATCAACCTTTCAAGCTTCTGTTGAGCTTTTTGCATAACGTGCCATTTACAACATCTATGGACAACATCTGGGAACACCTCGGTCAGTGGCAGACGGAGAGTATATGCATGGAGGTACAATTGCACCCCAAAATTTTTGTCAAAAAAATGTCAAAAAAATCCGGTATATACCCCCTAATATACAAAGTATATACCACACATACTCTTATACACTATACATACTCCTAGCATTCCATTACTCCATTAGGCCCAATAGGCAACAGGCATCGGCATGGCCCATATTTATCCTCAAATGTAGCTCTGTGTAGTGTACCTCTGTTATCAAATTAGTCAAATCTGAAATACGATGGATGAAGCTATCAGTGACACAATGACTTAGTGTACTACTCCCTCCAGTTTCATAATATCTGTCGTTTTGGACATAATCTCACTTACCAAGGAGGGATTAATTAGCGTGGCTATTCCCTATTTTGCCCATATTAAATAGCATTGCGTGGTAATTTTGAGCACAACTAGCACCTAGACCATGTGGTTAGGGCTGCCATCTCAAAGCAGGAGGTTAGGAGTTCGAGTCACATTGCTTGCGTTTTTTGTGTGGTTCGAAGTCTCGCAGCCATGCAGGAAGTATTACTCCACATGCAGTGTATGCATGCATGCAGCGCAGGAAACGAAGCTTCGTATGCATGCATGAGTTGTGGAGAAAGCAATTACTATAGGGGCAAATTCGTCCAAAACTTCCTCTAAAGCACCCAACGACAGGAATTTTCACACAAAGCTAAGAAGCCTTCAACGACAAATATTATAGAACTGGAGGGAGTAGTATAACTCTATTCGCAGTTCTCAAATCTGAAGACTAAAATAAGATCTCAACTAGGGTTACTAAGTTAGTGGAGCTTAGAAATTAGCCTTTGCTTTTATCTAAGTATCTTGTATTTGGTTCAATGCTGCTCATAGCTAGGAACTAGGAAGGCAGAGTGAAGGTGATTCATCATGTGCTAACTCCTTTTTCAAGGATATGGGTTGTCTTTACTCTTTACTGTACAAATCATGTATAAGTGCCTGATTACCAGAATACCAGCGTATCTGTGGTACATTGGTACCTGATTATTGAAATTGATAGAGAACAAAGCAAACATTTGTCATTTGAGGTTCCTGAAGGCTAACCACAAGGGAATCTAGCAATATTGTAGTTGCTTCTTGCTTTAGCTCAATACTTCATTGTTATGTAGGTAGCTTTACTTCCTAATGCGAGTCTTCCTAGGACTAGTAATAGTTCTTGTATTGTTTTAAGTTCATGCTCGTTAGGCTGAAGAAACTTTGCTATGCTTATAATTACTCCTCTTTACTTATAATTACCGATGTGTCTTAAGTTCGCACCCCCTTCGCCAAAATCCTAGGTCCGCCACTGACCTATCGTTGCTTTCATCAATTTGTTTTGATATGTCATTATACAGATTGGTTGTTGCCCATTGATTGCTAACTTCCATATTTCAAACAGGCACACAAATGTTTCAATTGTTTCATTAGGGAGTAGTGCACATCCAAGGAGGATGGTTTGCATGTGATTATTTATCCTAGCAAATGGTGCAAATGGCATACCATAGCGGTTAGCCATGAATGTTGTGTCAAAGAAGACGCAATCTCTGAAACTATGATACAGTGATCTGTCCTTCCATCAACCCAAAACAAAGCTCTCACGGCATAATTTTCATCCAACTTGACTGCACAGAAAAATAAGGGGCTCTCAACTTGCATCTTCTGGAAATACTCAAGGGTGACAACCATACCCCTAAATGTACGACCTTACCTCAGATTTGCCCTTATGTTCAAAACCTCTTTCTTTGTGAAAGTGATATTCCGAATCCCCCCATGCATATCACCAAGCAATGCCATTATGTGTGAAGTGGAGATGTTCCTATGGTGCAAAGTCTTCAAGAACTCAAAATCCTCCAAAGAAATATGGCAGTGGGACCTATAGAACCTCCTCCTCGCAACATGTGTCAGCAGCAAATGTGTGTGCTCCTCTTGCATAACAATAACTTGCCATATGCCATCCCTTAGCCCTACAGCCATGTGTGCTTTGCAGTCAAACTTTATCACTTTGTTCCATTTCCTTGTTCCAATAGTGTTGACTGTAGAAACGTCCTTCTTCTTACTTTCTTTTTGTTTCGAAATCTCATTTATCGAGCTATCAACTGAATTGCTTATGGAGTTTTCGGCATCTTCTTCCAGCCTTTATGCATGTGCACACTCAAACTCTCTCTTGATCATCTTTTTTGTTATCTTACTAATTCTTGAGCAAGCTATCCTGATGCCAAAGCCAAGCTTATATGCATGTTCATTGTACATTTTTTTAGTCTCTTCAAGTGTGTCAAACATTATCCCAACAAAAATCATAATTGATTGAGAGCACACAACATCTTCTTCTTGATCACCAAATTGTTCTCCTCCAACCTCCACTATAGTATAGTCATCATCATCTTCAATTTTCAATGGTACATCTTATTTAGCATTGAGCTCTATATTTTCCTGAATAAATATATTGGCAACACTTGTAATCATTGTTGCACTAAAACATTCAAATTGTTGCGTTACTATATAACGAGGGACATCAATAAAAACACACACTAATGTGCATCAACCCTTATGCCTTGCAATATTTAATTTCAATTTCTACTATATATATATTTTTTTGTTGCACCAGGTTTGTTGCTATGTTTCAGCTATGGTTCATGCTAATCAAAGGGTCCAGGGTTAGAGCATACCTATTCTTGGATCTCGTAGCTTAATTGAACCACATCAACTGACAGATTCGCAGTAGGATCAACCAGCGAAGGCTCCTAATGTGCTACGTAGTTGCTACTGGAGGTACTCGCCATGCGGAGAAGAAATTTGGGAAGAAATTTTGTATCCCATGGATAAGGTCGAATGAATCGCTAGAAGAAGGACGAGCTTGGGGGAAGGAAGAAGTGATTTGTTGTAGGGAGGAGACACGCGGTCTGGATGAATTTAGGGAAGAAATTTCTATTCTTGTGGTGAGATCGAAGGAATCGCAGCGAGCTCGATTGGGGGGAACGGGGGAGGGAAGAGGTGATTTTGTTGTGAGGAGGAGATGCGCGGTGTTGCAAGCGCTTGTTGCGTTGTGAGAGAAGAAGGGAAGATCGGATGGCTAAATCACATCACACTAGATTTAACGGATATCCACGGCGTATGATGCCAGAGCTTGGATTAAACATCTGGAAGTTAGCAACTCACAAATTAATTAGGTTTGATTGCTCGTATTTTTGGACAACTGTTTTGTGACAGGAGGGAGTACCGTGAAGTGGACTAGGCTTACGGACTAGTGTCTAGCCGTACTAAAACATTATTTGCATTTTTTTCTCCTAGGGAGACGAACACAAAAGGATTGTTGGAATGGGAGAAGCGTATGCAACCATTATTGGTTTCTTCTCCGCTCTGCAGTAAGAGAGGAATGTGGCAAAGATTTGATCTTTTATCTTTGTGCCTGTCTTACATTGGTTCTTCTCTCTTGAAATATTGCTGAATCGAATGACCATCGAATGATCGCCTTTTTTTTGGATAGATCGTTTTCGCTTCTTCTTTGGCTTGAGAGATGTATCGTGTATGCATGTCTGAATAGGCAGCTGAATTGTGGGAGATAGGGAGTGATCGGAAGAAGCAATGGTCCTTGATGTCACATTTCACATTTGATCACAAAATGGCATTCTTATAGCATTCTTCACCAAACTAGTAAATAACCTTCTCTCCTGTTGTTTTCTCGGTTTGTTGGTTTTGCTCGAGTGGTCTTGTGAGATTCTTGGGCACATAGCAACAGATGGAGATGATAGGAGTGTTGAAGCAAGAGCAAGAAGAGAGTATGGTTGACAGCCAGGAGGAGAGAGCCGAGAAGGTTGACAACCATAAGGAGAACGCGCCCGAGAAGGCAAAGAAGAGGAAGAAGAGGATCTATGACCCACACAGGAAGCGGGCTTGCGTGGATTGCACAAAGAGATGCGTCCGAGTTCATGGCCGTGCTTCCTCCTCCGAGAAGGCTCGCCCGATCCCGACACTGCCGTCCTTCTTCAAGATCATGATGGGCTACTTCTCCGAAAACATGGTATGGAATTTTAGTTTTTTGCTCCTACTGTAGTACTCAAAGATAAAATTTATCTAGCTGTATACCAGGCAGAGTAGTACTCTTTCGTATAATCCAGTGTAGTTTGTTTAAGGTTATTCATGTAGCATGTACATTTTTAGGCAAGTCCAAGGACTGAGGAATAAGGAATGATGCAAAATACTAACTGTGTTCGTGAAATCTATCTAAAAATAGTTTATTCTGCAATGGTGCAGAGATTCATCAGTGAAAATGAGTTGATCATGATGAGTATGCGGTGGTAAATTTTATTGATACCAGAACTTATGTAAACCCTATATTTCACACATGCAGGATATACCACCCCCATTTGCCAAGACAATCTTGGACCTGACCGGCTCCAATATTTATCTTGAAGATGCCTTTGGACTTCGCTGGCGAGTGCGGTTGTGCTTGCGCGAAGGTTTTTTATCATTTGGGCATGGATGGAAGAACTTTGTGCTAGATCATGCCATCAGCGTTGGCGAGTTCCTGGTGTTCAGGCAGATTGCCAGGTCAGTCTTCACTGTACAAATATTTGCTCCATCGGCTTGTGAAAGGATGTATCTCTGTGAGAGGAACAAAAGGCAAAGCCGGAAGAGGAAGCCTCGGCAGAAAGCAAGCTCTCCCAGTAATCAAACTGTGAAAATAAGCAAGAATAACACAGATAGCAGCAAAAAGAAACAGCGTACTTATCTGCAAAATGATCCGGGCCTGAGCGATTGCGACATGTCTGTTGATGTTTGCATTGACTCTGAAATTCCCAAGGCAACATCTGAACTAAAATGTTCTGAAACATCAGAGCGAGCACCTGGCACTAGTGCTGCCGAATCGCATGAAATTGATGACGTCCCTACAAGAGATCAAGATAAAGCTCAGGATGTGTTAGATGGAGAGACAGAAATAGCACATGACTGTACGACCTGTAAAGAAAAGGAAACTGAATGCAATGCTAATGTCAGAGAGCACCCCATTTATGATGCAAAGACTCTAGAAAGTATGGTTGTTATTGATGTATCTTCTAACACAAAAGATATAACAGTGGATGCAAACAAATCTGAAGCTTACCAAGATTTAAGTTATTCTGTAGCAAGCAACATGATGATGGCCGATAAAGGATCGGCACGCTCACACCAAGACAAGCAAAACTAGCTTTACTGTGCTTTGGGACTAGAAGATGAGAATACTGAAACTGAGAACTGTGGGGGCTCTAATTTTCCAACAAATGCAGAACAGAGAACACCTTTGGCTAAGATGGATCCTAATGAAGTGATTATGGATGATATATTTCTGTCAGCTGATATATACGAATTTGAAAGTGACTACTGTAATCCAGAAGCATTTTCTGTTGGTCTGAATATGGAAGGGCTAACTACCAATGGCCAAACATCAGGTTTCAGTTGTGTTGAGATTAGCTCACGAAATTGCGACTCCTCTATGGGAGTTGGTTATTGTTTTGGGATGCCTGAGACATCATCATGCCTGGAAAATAAAGATATGACTGATGCAAGGAGAACAAGTACAGATGCTGGTAATGTTCCAGTGCATGACATAGACATCAACGCATTGCCCACTAACGAGTTATTGGCATTTGGAGAGGACAACTCTTCTGCTGAGATTGATGCAGAAGTGCCTTGTAGTGAATGTGCAATAGATACTTGTAAGTGTTATGAATATTGTGTGTATTGATATGAGAGTCTTGTTCTCAATGCATGTGTACATTCACAAATGGATTATATAAAAGGCTTTTTGATGAGTGTCAGGCAATATGCAGGAAATGGCCTCAAAAGTGGAAGTACTGAGTCAGGTGGCGTTCCTAAAGCAAATAACAGAAAGTTTTGCATTGCAGTACCCCCACCAGATCAAACATGGCTTGTGAGTAGCTTTACCTTGTTATGAATATTATGTGTGTATTCATGAAGCCTAAAGGACAATATATATGAGTATAAAGGAATAAACAGAGAAATATGCTATATACAGATAAGGAAACCAAGGTATATAAGGATAGAATAACAATCATATTCTATCCTTAACACCCTCCTCCCAAACTTATGGTGGATCACATATACTGAGTTTGGAAAGAAAATACAAATGTTGTGATCTAGTTTGTGGCTTCGTGAAAAAAATCAGCAAGATGTAACTCTGATGGCACAAACTGTAGAGCAAGTACTCTCTCCTACACCTGTGAGTGAGTGTATGAAGCATCCACACCAATGTGTTTGGTGAACTCATACTTCACTGGATCACGAGCAATACTGATAGTACCTGTACTGTCAGACATAAGTGTCATATATCCCCTCACAATTACTTTAAAGTCTGCAAATAGCCACCTCAACCAAATAATCTCTGTTGTCACTGCTATTATAGCTCTCAACTCAGCCTCTACATTCGAATGGAAAATGTAGTCTGCTTCTTTGTCTTCCAGGCAATCAAGGAGGAGCTAAAAAAAACACAGTAAGCAGAAAGAGAACAACGATAAGAAGAATCACTAACCCAGGTCACATCAGAGTATGCCTGAAGCTATAGTGAGGTGGAGTTAGGAAAAAACAAGTGACGAGAGATTGTGCTATGCAAGTAGAGAAAAACATGAAGGAGGTGACTACAGTGAAAATGAGTAGGACGAGGCATAAACTGACTAAAGATATGAACAGCATGAGCAATATCAGGACGAGTGCTCACAAGACAAACCAAACTCCCAACAAGATGGTGATAACGGGTGGGATCCTCAAGAAAATCACCATCAGTAGCACGAAGCTGAAGGGAGAGCTCCATAGGAGTCTCAGCAGTGCAAGTGTCAGTTAGATCAGACCGATCAAGAAGATCATGGACATACTTCTACTGGGAGAGGTAGTAACCCTCAGACGTGACTTTGATAACTCCACCCGAGAGATAATACCCCTCGTAAATGACCTCCTCGACGATCTAGATTGCTGGCATTGGGCCCGGCGTAGAGTCGCTCCTGCCCACTGAGAGAGTTCTCCTTTAGTCCCTTATTGCTTCTTCGCAGCGTTGCTCCTTTTAATTTCCTTGGACTGAGTTTAGCTGCTCAGCACTCACCTCTTGAGTTCATCCTGTAATCTTTTCGCACTCCGCACTCCGGTGCTAACACTTTTACTTATCTTATTGCAATGACGTGCAATTCTTTTGCACGTTCTCTAAAAAAAGATAAACAGGTATTCATCAAAACTGTGAGGCATTTTTTTTGGCTTTAACCTGAATTTTCATTGTCCAAGATTCAGATAAACAGAGCTGACTAACTGTTGAATCTCTCTATTTAGATTTTCCTTGCAGTATGTGAAAATCATTTTTTTTCTTCATCTGAGTACCTTTTTTCATAATAATCCTGAAAGATGAGTTTGTAGGAGCTTCCTAGTCGACTGCCAGTTCTCCCAAGAACGAAGAAACAGGGAAGGAAGATTTTAGTAATCAAGGACCCATGCATGAGACTCTGGCCTGTGCTGTACCAATGCACACCAAGGTTCAACGGTTTCATCACTGGCTGGGCTGACATAAGTAGGGAGAACAACCTGCGGGAAGGCGACCCATGCGAGTTCGAACTCTGCAGTAACTCTGAACTATCATTCCAAGTGCGCATGCCCAATTTGCAATAGCCACTCTTGACTAGCAAGATGGCCAAAACTGAAAATTTTACCTGTCATAAGCTTGGCCATGCCTAGGCAGAATTTCAGTTATTGTTCCAAGTGCGCATGCCCAATTTGCAGTAGCCACTCTTGACTAGCAAGATGGTCAAAACTGAAAAAATTACCTGTCATAAGCTTGGCCATGCCCAGGCAGAATTTCAGTTATTGTGCTTGTCTTCTGTGGCTCTGTTCCTTGGTCGTGTTAGAAGAAACAATGTAAACCTCTTCCACCCTCGACATGAAAATGGTGCTGCACTCTCAGTCTCTTATTCATAATTTGCATGCTTAAGATTATTTGTACATCCTAGCTCAAAAACAAAAGGATTATTTGTACATGATTGGAAACGAGTGGCGCCACCACTGACTGCTACAGCGCTACCTGTTGCCATTGAAAGGCTGTGTAGTTTCTACTAGACTACTATAGCACTCATGAGAGGTTTCCAAGAAAAAAGGGAGAATTTGAAGATCTTCTGAGTTCACTACTAGTATTTCCTGAGCTCTGCGGCTTCTCCTTCGAACAATTCTGACAGCAATTCAGCCAGGTTCTCGGCCGTGTACCTGACGGATGTTTCAAGCTTGGAGTGGTTCTGGAGGTACGCCTTACAAGCATGAACGATCTTCTACGACACGGCACGTCGCAAGGCTCCACGGAGCGAGGGATCTTGAACTTCGCAGTGAATCTGACTCTTGTACATTCGGTCAAACGCCGAGTTGAACTCTACTAGCAGTTCAACCGGCTTCCTGCCTCTGGCCCCCCAAGCACCGAGAAGAGACTTGGCGCCGGCATCCACGGCGCGTTTCAGTACGTAGCTGGTGTTGTTGGCCAGGAAGAGGTGCTGCAAACCTGCCGGTTGGCAGAGAGAGGACGTCTCCTCGAGGTCGCTCTCTTGCCAAGAGATTAGCTCCGATGCGAGACCGGCGAGAGAGGTCACGCTCTCAGCGCCGGCGGCTGCTACAGGAACACCGCACCCACCGCTTGCAAGGATCAGATCCAGCGTGCAGCGGCGCGGTACCAGCAGTTCGACGCAGGTCATGGCGTGCCGTGTCAGCCGATGGACGCCGACGCCTTGCGGCGGTGTGGCCTCCAAACGATCTGTTATGAGACTGCCGATCGTGAACATTATCGCGTCTTCCAACTTGTTGAGGATACCTTAGCGTGGCGGGAGATGATCTCCTTGTCAGCCCCGGTGAACAGTGAACACGATCAGGACATGAGATTTTTTGTGTGATCTGATGCTGGTGAAGCCGTCTGCGGACTCGAGGAGGATCAAGGTGTGCTTCTTTGTGATAGATAAGAAGTAATCGTCCTAGAACTTATCGAAGGCGCCGGGATTCTGCGGGTACAGCTGCCTTCTCATGACGGCCAGGGCCTTCTGGACGAGCTTAATCGCCAAAGTTGTAGCATCCAAAATAAAAATAATATAATCAAGGTATACCTTTAAATAGCGATCCTCTATTCTTTTCTCGTGCGCAGCTTTCTTCAGATCCAATCTCTTTTTGTTGGAAAATTAAGCACATGTAGGTTCAATTTATTCCATAAATTAATCATGATATGATACACGCAAAATAACAGAACCATCACAGGCATAACAGATCTAGACATGTAAACCAGAAAACTGTACATGAACAGATCTAATGCGGAGAACATGACTGTTACGTACCGATGATTCTGCTCTGATCGGTTTGCCGATGTTGACGCTGCAGGTACGGTGTGGATGACACGAGGTCGATGACGATTCGCCGAAGCCGAACGACGAGGAAGACGAGCCAGAGCTACAGCAAGCAGTCGCGCAGAGCGCTTCCCAAAAACCTTATTCGCCCTCTCCCGGTGCAGGACTTCGAAGGCGACGGTTCCGGAGACCTGCTCTCCCGAACGACAGTGCACGCCGGCGGACGGGACGGAGTAGACTACGTGGGATGGCGCAGTACAATGGAGGAGGCAAAAACCCTAGATTAATTCGCGTATATCGTATGGAGTCGGCGGCTCAGTATTTATGGAGAAAACAGGACGTGTGATCAAGACGCCTGCACGTTCTCCATAACTCGTAACCGAAACGGATTAGTTGCGCGTAACCGATCCGGATTCACCGCTACTCAAAACAGCAAAAATAAAACTGCAAAAGGAAGCCGCGTCTGCGCAAGCATCTGGAGCCGATTTTGGCGGACCATTCACGCAGGTGCCGTGCACGCGCGCCCCCCGCCCAGCCCAGCCCAGCCCGGCCCGGCCCGGCCCGGCCCGGCCCGGCGAGGCGAGGCGAGGCGAGCGCGCGCGCGTGTGATCCTCTAGTTCTCTCCCACACATGCCTCAAGTGGCTAGGAGTGCACCATCCCTTTTAAGGTGGTCTTCCTCTCATAGAACTAGCAATATGGTACTAAAGTGCACATGCATTGCTCCTTTGCATGAGTGGGCCTTTGAGATTTAGGAATTATTCTTATGGGCTTGGCCCACATAATTCAACAATCCCCCACCAGATCTCAAAGTCCCACAGAGATTTGCCTGAATTCCAATGTACTGTTTATATATCAGTATTTCGATGGAGACCGATTAAGGTTGAACATCCATCTAGAACTCCAAGCTACACTTACTCACAACTTGAACAATAGACTATGCCTTGAATTGCAAGTTTGGTGCAAGCAAGCTTCACTTAAAGACTTAACTGATACTAGGCCGCCAGTAGGCTACCCCTCGGTTGGAGCGTATAAGTCATACTCCTTGGTCTCTTCATGAGCTTAGTAGGAGATTACCCAAGATCTCCATAGACTGCGACTAACAGTCGGGCTCATATAGGTGTGTTCTTTCAAGAACACTCTGCAGGATAGCGTCTTCGCTTCTAAAAGCCAATGGAACACATTAAGACCTTAGTCAACCTGCCTTGCAGTTTCTGAGAGTATTGCATCTTCACATAGAGAGGGTTGAAATTACTCTCCTCCAGTTAATTAATGGCTTGTTTTTCCCAGATCCTAATTCACGGGATCTCCGATCACATAGGTTGGGTTACTACCATAGATAACTCACATGGGTCTCATACCCATCTCCTTCGATGCACTATCTATTACATTCCGTGATAGTCCCTTTGTAAAGGGATCTGCCAGGTTTTTATCTGTTTGGATGTAATCCAAGGTTATAACTCCGGAGTTTCTCAATTTCCTGACAGACTTCAATCGTCTCTTGACATGCCTAGACGATTTCATATTATCCTTAGAACTGTTCACTTTAGCGATAACGGTTTGATTATCACAGTTCATAAGGATAGCTGGCACTGGCTTTTCCACCGTAGGTAGATCCATCAATAGATCCCGTAGCCATTCTGCCTCAACAGTAGCAGTGTCTAGTGCCGCAAGCTCTGCTTCCATGGTTGACCTCGTCAAAATGGTCTGTTTGCAAGACCTCCATGAAACAGCACCACCACCAATAGTGAAAACATATCCACTAGTGGCTTTGATCTCATCAGCATCAGAGATCCAGTTGAAATCACTATAACCCTCCAGCACCGATGGGTACCCAGTATAGTGAAGTTCAAAGTTCGAGGTACCTTTCAGATAGCGCAACACTCGCTCAAGCGTCTTCCAGTGATCATCTCCTGGGTTAGATGTAAACCGGCTTAACTTGCTCACAGCAAAGGAGGTGTCTGGCCTTGTTGCACTAGCTAGGTACATAAGTGAGCCAATTATCTGAGAATATTCCAGCTGATTCCTAGCAATTTTCTTATTCTTACGAAGTAACACGCTAGGATCATAAGGTGTTGGAGAAGGCTTGCTATCAGAAAAACCAAAACGGCTCAAGACCTTTTCCACATAATGAGATTGCAAAAGTGTAATCCCATCCTCACCTCTAACCAATTTAATGTTTAGAAGAACATGAGCCACTCTCAGATCTTTCATATCAAAGTTTTGAGACAAGAATGATTTGACCTCATTTATCACATTGATGTTTGTCCCAAAAATCAGGATGTCATCCACATACAAACATAGAATAACTCCCTCACCCCCACCATAGCGATAGTATACACATTTATCTGCCTCATTGACAGCAAAGTCTGCAGATGTCAGTGTTCTATCGAACTTCTCATGCCACTGCTTAGGGGCTTGTTTCAGACCATACAAAGATTTCAACAGTTTTAACACCTTGCCTTTTTGACCTTCTACTATAAATCCATCAGGCTGTTCCATGTAAATTTCCTCATCCAGCTCTCCGTTAAGAAAAACTGTCTTAACGTCCATTTGATGAACGAGAAGACCATGTGAGGCAGCCAAAGCAAGTAGTACTCGAATTGTGGTCAGTCTAGCAACAGGTGAGTAAGTGTCAAAGAAATCTTCGCCTTCTTTCTGAGTATAGCCCTTGGCAACAAGCCGAGCCTTGTACTTTTCAATAGTACCATCAGGCCTAAGCTTCTTTTTGAACACCCACTTGCACCCTACAGGTTTGCACCCATAAGGTTTATCTGTCAGCTCCCAGGTTCCATTAGCGATAATGGAATCCATTTCACTACGGACAGCCTCCTTCCAGTAGTCTGCATCAGGGGATGCATACGCTTCTGAAATAGATTTGGGAGTGTCGTCCACAAGGTACAAAGTGAAATCATCACCAAAGGATTTGAATATCCTTTGTCTCTTGCTCCTTCTAGGAGCTCCACTGTCATCCTCCTCATTGACAAGTTCATGTGTATGTTCAAAAGGTTCAGGTGATGTGATTGAACTAGGAATTATTTCAGAAGGTTGACTAGTAGTGTTATGTGTATCCTTCATTGGAAAAATATTCTCAAAGAATGTTGCATCTCGAGACTCCATAATTGTACCAACATGCATGTCAGGTACCTCAGTTTTAACTATCAAAAATCTATAAGCAATGCTATGATTAGCATATCCCAGAAAGACACAGTCCACAGTTTTAGGTCCAAGCTTGCGTTTCTTAGTTATTGGCACATTAACTTTCGCCAAGCACCCCCATGTACGCAAGTAAGAAAGTGATGGTTTTCTCCCAATCCATACCTCGTATGGTGTTTTGTCCTTATTTCTGTTAGGAACTCTATTTAATACATGATTAGACGTTAGCAAAGCCTCCCCCCACCATGCCTTAGGTAAGCCCGCAGTATCTAACATGGCATTCACCAAGTCAGTCAACGTGCGATTTTTCCTTTCGGCAATCCCATTTGACTCGGGAGAATAAGGAGGCGTCCTCTCATGTATAATACCATGTTCCTCACAAAATAAGTCAAATTCGTTTGAGAAATACTCTCCACCATGATCTGACCTAAGTCTTTTTATCTTTCTATTTAACTGGTTTTCAACTTCTGCCTTATAGATTTTAAAATAGTCTAAAGCCTCATATTTCGTTTTCAATAAATACACATAACAGAACCTAGTTGCATCATCAATCAATGTCATGAAATATCGTTTTCCACCCTTCGTCAACTCTCCATTCATCTCAGAAAGATCTGAATGCAGGAGTTCTAGTGGTGCCAAGTTTCTCTCCTCAGCAGCCTTGTGAGGCTTACGAGGTTGCTTTGATTGCACACAGCTATGGCATTCAGAACCTTTGGTGATGGAAACGTTTGGAATTAAATTCATACTGGAAAGCCGAGACATCAAACCAAAATTAATATGACATAGACGTGAGTGCCAAACATTAGCCTCATCATCCACACTACCACAAATATGGTTCACAGTCTTATTGCAGAAATCTGAAAGGGAAAAATGGAACAAGCCTCCGCACTCATAGCCTTTACCAATAAAATATCCATGTTTAGACACGACTACTTTATTAGACTCAAATACCAACTTAAGCCCGTCTCTACATAAACGGGAGCCACTAACGAGATTCTTGAAGGGACATGCTGCACGTTCTTCAGCTGCACGATCTTTCTCGAAGTAAACTTCAGATCTACCGTGCCAACACCATGAACAGTAGCATGTGACCCATTCCCCATTAGGACAGAGGAATCTCGGGCGACCTGATAAGAAGAAAACAACAAAATATCAGCACACACATGTACATTAGCTCCTGTTTCAATCCACCAATTGGTAGATTGACTAACTGAAAGAACAGTAGGTAAATTACCATACCCAGTTCCATCTCCAGTCTTGCCAATGGTCACGTTGACAGACTTAGAAGTCTGTCCTACAGGTGCCTTCTTTCCTTTGCGTTGTGGACACTTCTTGGCCATGTGACCAGGCTCACCGCACACAAAGCAAGTTCTATCATCCTGATTGTTGTTGTTCTTCTTCTTCTTGAAGTTGGTTGTCTGTTGGGTTTTGACAAATTTCCCTTTGTTCTTGCTTGAGGGTTTCTGTACCACATTGGCACTAGACTGCCCTCCATCACCCTTAGACACAGCGTCCTTTTCCCGAGCTTTCTCCTCAATTTCAAGAGACCCAATCAGATTCTCAACAGAGTACTCTTGTCTCTTGTGTTTGAGTGCTGTTCCGAAATTCCTCCATGAAGAAGGTAATTTCGCAATGATACATCCAGCCACAAACTTGTCGGGTAAGGCATACTTCAGGAGTTCGAGTTCCTTGGCAATGGCCTGTATCTCATGAGCCTGATCTACTACAGAACGGTTATCAACCATCTTGTAGTCATGAAATTGCTCCATGACATACATGTCATTGCTGGCATCAGTAGCACCGTATTTGGAATTCAGTGCATCCCACAACTCCTTCGCGTCTGTCATGTGCATATACACCTCGCACAGACGATCAGCAAGAACACTAAGAATGCATCCAACAAAGAGAGTAGTGGCAGTCTCGAATTCTTTCTGCTTTTCAGCATCAAGAACACCTTCAGGCTTGCCATTACTAACCCAGAATACATTCATAGCAGTAAGCCACAGAGTGACCTTGATCTGCCATCTCTTAAAGTGCACACCGGAGAACTTATCCGGCCTCAGTGCATCGGCAAATCCAGCCATAGTAAAACCACAGTGCCTACAATAAGGTTTTTGGATTGTTGGAAAATTAAGCACATGTAGGTTCAATTTATTCCATAAATTAATCATGACATGATACACGCAAAATAACAGAACCATCACAGGCATAACAGATCTAGACATGTAAACCAGAAAACTGTACATGAACAGATCTAATGCGGAGAACATGACTGTTACGTACCGATGATTCTGCTCTGATCGGTTTGCCGATGTTGATGCTGCAGGTACGGTGTGGATGACACGAGGTCGATGACGATTCGCCGAAGCCGAACGACGAGGAAGACGAGCCAGAGCTACAGCAAGCAGTCGCGCAGAGCGCTTCCCAAAAACCTTATTCGCCCTCTCCCGGTGCAGGACTTCGAAGGCGACGGTTCCGGAGACCTGCTCTCCCGAACGACAGTGCACGCCGGCGGACGGGACGGAGTAGACTACGTGGGATGGCGCAGTACAATGGAGGAGGCAAAAACCCTAGATTAATTCGCGTATATCGTATGGAGTCGGCGGCTCAGTATTTATGGAGAAAACAGGACGTGTGATCAAGACGCCTGCACGTTCTCCATAACTCGTAACCGAAACGGATTAGTTGCGCGTAACCGATCCGGATTCACCGCTACTCAAAACAGCAAAAATAAAACTGCAAAAGAAAGCCGCGTCTGCGCAAGCATCTGGAGCCGATTTTGGCGGACCATTCACGCAGGTGCCGTGCACGCGCGCCCCCCGCCCAGCCCAGCCCAGCCCGGCCCGGCCCGGCCCGGCCCGGCCCGGCCCGGCGAGGCGAGGCGAGGCGAGCGCGCGCGCGTGTGATCCTCTAGTTCTCTCCCACACATGCCTCAAGTGGCTAGGAGTGCACCATCCCTTTTAAGGTGGTCTTCCTCTCCTAGAACTAGCAATATGGTACTAAAGTGCACATGCATTGCTCCTTTGCATGAGTGGGCCTTTGAGATTTAGGAATTATTCTTATGGGCTTGGCCCACATAATTCAACACTTTTCCCATCTCCTATTTTCCCCTCTCTCTCTTCCCGTGCGCTCGGCAGTGGCTTTGGTGGTGGCGGCGAATGGCTGGCCGGCCAGCAACGGCAAGGCGCGATGCTCGCTTGGCCGAATGGTGTTTCACTCGATCGAATGACTGTTCACATGGATAAACATCGTTTCCTTGGCCGAACAGCGTTTCGCACGGCCGTAGGACTTGCGAACCCGTTTTCTCTCTATTCGAGTTCACCTCTTGTCGTTCTTTTATTAAATTCAATTGTGTCTGATCGATTGCCTTCTATTTCATCTTTTATGTTCGCATGCAGCTGTTGAGGGAGCAGTTGCGCATTTCGGATCCATCGTGCAGCGTGTATGTCGAGCGTGCTCAAGGCAAGCACCTCGCGACTGTGACATATCTTCTTTGCACATTACCGTTTTATAATTAACTATCACCGTTAGCTTAGTGCTCAATAATTACATTGTATTGATTGACGGGTCGTATGCTATCATTATACTGGGTAGATTTTGATCTGCTAGGCTAGCTGGTGTTGTATACTTCTAGGTTATTATAATACTCAACTATAGGATTCATGATTTAATTAGCGATTAGAATTGATGCTTAAAGCATTAATAGGAGTAGTGTATAAGCATGCTTGAATTTAAGGTTAACCATTGGTAATCTTTAACATCAGGCTGCTTTATTTATATATCTTGCTTTCCTGATCTTTTATGTGTACGTTATTGCTTGTGAGCCTCGACTACCTTATTTATCGTACTCATTTACTTGACTAATAACCACTTATCACGTAATAAAATCTGGATGGTTGATAACCCTTATGTGAGCTAGGTTAAAATACTATTCAGAGTAATTCCTGGATTATCATCACCATAGTATCATTCCCCATTGTCTCATATTGGAAACTTGCCTTTCCTCCTCAACCTTAATGATCCGGACACTTATCGTAGTCTTACTCAGACTTGTCCTTAATTATTCTAATCATTTATCATATTAGTCGTTAATAACATAATTGTTACCTGGTCCGGGGTTACCCACATATAAGGGATATAGCCACCCCCTAGTAACATATGGGGGCCGTACATTTTTGTTACTTAGGATATTACACACTGTCTGCGATTATACAGTCGAGGATAGAGACGTGTCTGATTACTCTCGTATAACCGAGTATGTGGGAAGGGATCGCTGGGACATGGCTATAACTTATTAAATAACTATTATCTTGGTTCCACATCTACGTTATCTCTATCCTTGATCGGTTTTAATGTTTCTGGTAACTTAATTTCATTGCAATTAGCCTGTCGATTACTTGTTGCTTGTTTGTCCTTTTTTATCCGCGTTGCGACCGTTGTTGGGTACTTGCTGAGAATCCAAATCTCACGCTTACTCTTTCTATTCTCAGGTAAAAGACCAGTGGAGTGATAGCATCATGCATAGGTGGGAGCACTCGAGTTTTCAGCAACGTGGTTTTCCACTATTTATGTTATTTTATTTATTTCCTTTAGATTAGAAGTTTCAAATATTTATTTTAGTTTCCGCTAGCCTTTAATAAAAATACTTTTAAGGTTTAATTTCCTTGAATTCATATTATTGCTTTTACTACTTGTTCTTTACTTTGACGATGACGTTCTTTAGTAGTATTTTAAAATGGCTGTATGTGGGGTGTTACAAAAGTCCACCGCTTGATCATATCCTCCGTTGTGACCATTGTCCGCCGAAAGCAACCAACCTGAAGAATCGACAAGAACCTGTTGCACGATCACGATTATCAGTTAGAGGCGAGCATGGTTATGGTACGTCTGGTGCATTCGGCCGGTTGGTGGCTTTACAACAGTATAGCAGCATCAGAATCTAATTCAGGTGAGGAGAACAATGCGATTTCTAACAGCAAAACATTTCTAAAACTTCGCAGCTGGGGGCGTGAGAGTGTCTGGAGCAGCTCCACCGTGTAGCCGGCTCGGATGACCCGCGCTGCGATCTCATGTAGGACGGACACGCTTGCGGGGCACATCAGACCGAGCTCAGCCGATGACTAACAGCCCAAGAAGACGGCCATCACGTCAGGCACGCTCGACTGGCTCCCGCCCCACGTGTATTGATCATCGATGGTGCTCAAGCTTTTTCGTGAACATCTATCCACCGTGTTCTGGGTCGAAACAAGCTTTGGCTGTGTGACGACCCGCCTTATTACCAAGGGGTAATAACGCTGGTCAACGGATTATTATTCGTTTTAGCTAATAAAACATTGCTTTACCGAATAATAAGCCATTCAGAGTATTGCACAGAACAATCATTAGAGATAGAAATTTACATACATTCACCATGCCACGCAGGGCCAAATATTACATAGCAACTGCAGTTCTAATTATTACAGATAGAAAGTGGCTAGACTTCTAATTATACAGAGGTGTTCTAATTATACAGGAGAGAGTACAAATACAATACACTAATAACACAGATACCCTAAAGGTCGAGTCCAAGCCGCACGCAAGTCCCTACGACTCCCAATCGTCGTATGCGGCGTAATCCTCAAACGGCTCATCCTCGTAATAATCTCCCTCTCCGGGAGAGTAATACTCCTCTGCGGAGCCATCCTCAAAGCCCGCCTCTAGCTGGCTATCCTCTAAACAAAGGAAAGTAATAGCAAGGGTGAGTACAGAGTACTCAGCAAGTTTATATAACAAAATGCAAGAAATGATTTTGATACAATTCCCAATTATCATCTTTCAGATTCCAACCACCTTGTTCCCAAATTACGTTTAGGGAAATAGGTTTTTAAGTTGTTGCAAAATATCAAATTATTACTTACAAATCTACTGAACACCCGTATGAACAGCAAAAACCCCTATAAGTTTCCGTAGTTCTCCTTCCCCGGAGACAGGCATGAATTCATGATTTTAAATAGCCTTGCACAAGCTTGTATCACTTTACCCATCATCACTCTGTTCATGTTGGCCCATAGGATTATCCGCAATTCCTTTGAAGCGGCGCCCAGAACAGAGTACAGTACAATTATCTCTAGCTTAGTAATTATATCTCCACCCGGTTATACACAATCAGCAGCCTGGATCACACAGACCCACTGAAAACGACATAACCGTTGGCTGGTAGGGTACTCCGACCCTTCCCCAGCCCCCACTCTGCGTAATATAACGCCAATGCGCAACCCGCCTGTGGGTTCTTACGCTCCGGTCTTATACCGGTTCCTTTGGGCCTATCCCATAAATAAAATCACTCCTGTGGAGAATATAACACCTCACTAGAGTACCGACTGCCCGTGAAACGGAACGTTGGTTGATACGAGTTGGTACGGTCTGTTCATATGAATGAAGTTGGTAGAACCTTATATTTTATTCTTATGCAGAGGTTCCACGCCTCCCACTCACGCCTGCCCTGGCAACCTCTGCCCACCTTTTTACTACTGATAGGACCAACTGCTCCCTCAGTTGGCATTTATTCCATTCTTTTGTAATCATCACATTAATTTAAATCTTCTTTTATTTTTCCATGCAGGATGATAATAGCATAATATAAAATACTGATTTGTAATGAATCTATTCTGAAGACTTGTTCAAAGAATACTTGCCTGATGTTATATTATCTTGCTGAATATCCTCACTACCCTGGTATGATTCCTTTGGTAGATTCAGCCTCTTTCCTGCTATTTAGACTTAAATTAATCTACGGTTCAATTATTTATAAGATTCTGGTCAACATAATATTTCTATTGCTTACATTCAGGATTCGCTCAAATTTCCTTTCGTTCCTTTATACAGAATATAATGGTTCCCAGTTCATTTTAGTGGTGTCCCCAATTTATATGCAAGAATTAAGCATTTACAGATTATTACATTCTAACTAATCAGTTTAATTAATGGTGAAATTGGTAGTATTAGCTACATCATATGCATGAGCATGATTGTAATTATTCTACCTCATGGCAATTACTCAAGAAATGTATTTATAGTCTACAGAATTTCTTACTAAGGTTGCTATTAGCATCATCTTATTTGTGCCCCCCATTTGGCTCTATGGTTAACGACCTCCTTGTTTTGGGTTTTCACTGGGCATTCGGCCTCCCCTGGCTGCCGACGCCCCCTCTTCCTCTCTTTTACGCCGACGCCTTCTCTCCCTCTCTTTTACTCCACCGACGCCCCCTCCTTTCTCCTCTGCCGACGCCTCTCCATTCCCCCCTCCTTTTCTTCCTTTCTCGCTCGGCTTCCCTGCTCTTCTCCTCACGCCGCCTTTCCCCGCCTTCGGGTCTCAGCGCCGCCGCTCCTTCGCGCCCGCGCCTCGGCGCCTCTGCCTCGGTGTCGCTCCCCCCTTCTCACGCCGGCTCCCCGCTGACGCCTCATCTGGCCGGCCATTCCCGCCGGGATGGCCGGCGCCGCTTGGGGATTCTCCGGCCAGATCTGGCCAACTCGGATGCTTTCTCCCCTTTTTCCCCATTTCTTGCTTGATTTACTTTTGTGATTTACTAATCTCTTAAGGTTTGCCTAGGGTTTGGTTTCGGGAGGCGGGTGACCGTGGCCGTCCCCGCCGGTGAACCGTCGCCGTACGCCGGGGGAGTACCGACGGCGGTGAACCGGCGGCTCGGCTGGGAATCCCGCAGCCGCCGCCCCCACGGTAACCTTCTTCTCCCTTTTCTTTTACCTCCGGTGACATGCTAATGGTTGCTAGCCTATGTTGGTGAAATGAGTAAAAGGGCAATGCATGTATGTTGGGATGATGGGGTTTACCTGCACTGGTGATGGTGGGGAAAGCTAGGGTTTGGGGTTGGGGTGGTGACCGGTTGGCTGTGATTGATGCTTGATGTGGGCTTGCGGTGGTGAATGATGGTTGCCGGCTTTTGATGCTCCTGTGGCCGTCACGTCCCCATCTTCCTTCGGCTTGCCGGTTCTCCCCTCCCTGGACCTTCGGCTCCACTCGGTGACGAACGCCTCGGTGGCCTGGGGATTGGCTGGTGGTGGGGAAATCTACCTTACCTTTCTTTTGTCCCTCTGTGCTCTATTCTCTCGATTTGACCACTGGTATACGATGTGTGATATTTGTGGGGTGGCTTGCCCGTGAGGCTTTACTGGCTGTTGCTGCTGTCTGGGCGTGGCTGCTCTGGCCCGGTGCTATCTGGTTACTGTGATGGATTTTTGTATGGTGAGGCTTTGACAGGTGGTTTCTCTGTTGTAGGTTTGACTGGAATGATTTGTGCTCACCTAGTCTTTGCCTTGGTTGGATTCCTATGTTCAGAACAGGTTTGTATATATCTATATACCGTGTGATGAGCCTATAGTTGTGAGAGGTGCCGACTGGCCCCCGGACGGTCAGGTATCTCCGTGAACGGATTACCCCGCCCGAAGTTAATCCTTAGGGCTCTGACGGCAACACTTATTTTATATTGCCTTATTTTCAATTCCTCTTTTGTTCGGTCTTTTTCGGTCTTATAATCTGGTTATTAGATCATAATTAAAATAATGTTGTACCAGTAGTCGATAGCACTTGAATGGTTGTAAGAAATGATCATGGATGTAATTTTGAAACTTTCTTGTAATAAAAACACGTTTCCCTATTGTAACCATTTTATTTTAATTTGGATGCAATCCAAATGTATGCAATGAAATATTGTATTTGTAATAGAATTGCGGTTTACCTTCCTTCCAATACAATTGTAATTAGCTGATGAGTTGAATCACTAAAATAATTACTAAAAAAATTAATTTGGTTCCAATAATCATGGTTATTAACGCTAATGACAACGCGATAATCAGTTAAGAACCGCGGGGTGTCACAGGCTGCCTGGATTTATGCTTGTAAATTTGATTTGGGCGTGCACGTACCGCTAGTGCGGAATACGAGCAGGTGGGTCACGAGCACCGGACGCCAGACGGCACGCATCCATCTACATGTACAAATGACAAAAATATCCCTTAGTAAGATAATTAGAGCAATGCTAATAATACAGTCTTCAGCTGGCTATATGGACACTTACAGCCCACTTATCAGCCCATTCATATAGTAGTTACAGCCAGCTGAAGGCTGTATGACCCACCACTTTCTCTCACAAAGTTTCTTGGTTTTTGTGCTCCAGCTGGCTGTAAACTTACAGCCCACCTCTCTTCTCTCTCCTCCTCTCCCCCCTCCACCTCAGCATACAGCCTACTAACAGCCTCTTATTATACTTGCTCTTAGCCTATAAGTACAAGCGAGGGGTAGTACAATCTTGTGAGGGGTGGAACAATCTTTTATGAGCATAACTATATGTCTTGATTTGTGTGCGTGTCTCCTTGTCAAGAGGGCCCCGCTAGCGAATGGATGACTTAGGGCCTGTTCTTTTTAGCTGCGGCTTATGGCTTTTGACTGAAATTTTTGAATTTTGGTTGTTTACGGTACAAATTACGGAGAGACAGATGCTCACTTGCGATTTTGGCTGGTACATATATTGGGCTTTTAACGTGTAGATCGCTTAACTTGTAGACCCCGTCTTGAGAAAATACTCCGTTTGAAAGTTAGGTATTGTAGCAAAAGCCAAAAGCTGTCCGGCTTCTCTCCTGCCGAACAGGCCCTTATTCCTCGGGAAAATTGCACATGTACCCCATAGTTAGTAGGCACTTGTAGATTTGCCCCCCACTTAAGTGGCCTTGTAATTTTGCCCCATACTTGACATGTCCCCTTATTATTTTGCCCCATTGCCCATTTAGCTGCTATTTTAATTTCGTTTTTTATTTTTTGGGGCAGGAAATGACAGATCTACCCTTTCTACACCTCCCAAGGAAATTACTTAGTTGATGGGTATGGAACTCTGCAACTATAGTTAAAGGGTAGATCTGTCATTTCCTGCCTAAAAAATGAAAAACGAAATTAAAATAGCAGCTAAATGGGCAATGGGACAAAATAATAAGGGGGCATGTCAAGTATGGGGCAAAATTACAATACCACTGGTATACGATGTGTGATATTTGTGGGGTGGCTTGCCCGTGAGGCTTTGCTGGCTGTTGCTGCTGTCTGGGCGTGGCTGCTCTGGCCCGGTGCTATCTGGTTACTGTGATGGATTTTTGTATGGTGAGGCTTTGACAGGTGGTTTCTCTGTTGTAGGTTTGACTGGAATGATTTGTGTTCACCTAGTCTTTGCCTTGGTTGGATTCCTATGTTCAGAACAGGTTTGTATATATCTATATACCGTGTGATGAGCCTATAGTTGTGAGAGGTGCCGACTGGCCCCCGGACGGTCAGGTATCTCCGTGAACGGATTACCCCGCCCGAAGTTAATCCTTAGGGCTCTGACGGCAACACTTATTTTATATTGCCTTATTTTCAATTCCTCTTTTGTTCGGTCTTTTTCGGTCTTATAATCTGGTTATTAGATCATAATTAAAATAATGTTGTACCAGTAGTCGATAGCACTTGAATGGTTGTAAGAAATGATCATGGATGTAATTTTGAAACTTTCTTGTAATAAAAACACATTTCCCTATTGTAACCATTTTATTTTAATTTGGATGCAATCCAAATGTATGCAATGAAATACTGTATTTGTAATAGAATTGCGGTTTACCTTCCTTCCAATACAATTGTAATTAGCTGATGAGTTGAATCACTAAAATAATTACTAAAAAAATTAATTTGGTTCCAATAATCATGGTTATTAACGCTAATGACAACGCGATAATCAGTTAAGAACCGCGGGGTGTCACACCCTACCACCCTTAAAGAAGATTTCGCCCTCGAAATCAGACTTACTTAAAAAGATTTGGGTGGTTAACTCGCAAATCTTCCTCTTTCTCCCAAGTCGCTTCTCGAGCGGTGTGATTTCTCCATTGAACTTTGCAAAAGTGAATAGTTCTATTCCTCAATTTCCGATCCTCGGTTTGCAATATTCGCAGTGGACGTTCTTCATAGGTCAGATCGTTTTGTAATGAAGGTTCTAGCGGAATAGCTTGCTCTGTCGGCCGACTCAAACATTTCCTAAGTTGGGATACATGGAATATATTATGAATTCGGGACAATTGTGTTGGTAGTTCGAGCTGGTAAGCAGAATTGCCTTTTTGCTCTAATATTCGGAAAGGCCCAACATATCGGGGACTCAATTTTCCTTTCAATCCGAATCGACGCGTCCCTCGCATTGGTGACACTTTTAAATATACGTAGTCACCCACTGCAAAGGTCAAATCTCGCCTTCGTCGGTCCGCATAACTTTTCTGCCGACTTTGAGCAATTCTTAGCCTATCTTTAATTATCTGAATTTTTTCATCATTTTCACGGATGATGTCAGGACCTAGAAGTGGTTTTTCCCCAACTTCATACCAACAGATAGGTGACTGACACTTTCTACCGTATAAAGCCTCAAAAGGTGCCATCTGGATACTGGATTGGAAGCTATTATTATACGCAAACTCTGCTAATGGTAGGTATTTATCCCATGATTCTCCAAATTGCAATGCGCATGCTCTCAGCATGTCTTCAAGTATTTGGTTAATTCGCTCCGTTTGGCCATCACTTTGCGGATGATAGGTTGTGCTGAAATTTAGTTTAGTTCCAAGTGCGGTTTGGAGGCTTTTCCAAAAACTAGAGGTAAATACTGATCCTCGGTCTGAGACAATTTCTTTAGGAATGCCATGCAGGGTCACTATTGTTTCTAAATAGAGTTCAGCTAATTTGTCGAAGGTATATGTCTGCTTGGTGGCAATAAAGTGAGCTGATTTAGTGAGCCGATCTACTATGACCCAGATAGTGTCTTTCTTTTTCAAAGTCATTGGCAATCCGGTTATAAAATCCATACTTATGCCTTCCCATTTCCATTCCGGTACTTCTAGTGGTTGCAACAATCCGGCTGGACTTTGATGTTCCGCTTTTACCCTTTTACAGGTATCACAGTTATTCACGTATGCAGCTATTTCTCTTTTCATTCCATTCCACCAGAAATTTCCTTTAAGGTCTCTATACATTTTGGTGCTTCCTGGATGTATGGTGTATAGAGTATCATGAGCTTCTTTGAGAATAATTCCTTTAATCTCGGTGTCATTGGGTACGCATATTCTACCATGGTTGCGTAATACTCCCTCCTTATCTACTTCAAACTCTGATGACTGTCCTAATTTGATTCTGTTAATTTCTTCAGCTATAAACGAGTCTTTGGGTTGTTCTTGTTTTATTTGCTCGTATAGGGTTGGTTGGACAATCATGCTGGCTATGGTGGCTTTTATTGGGACATGTTGAAATTGAATTTCCATCTTGGCCAGGTCTTGAAGTAAACTGGAATTGTAAACTGTCATTGAGAGATGATTGCAATGGGATCTTCTGCTAAGTGCATCCGCAACTACATTAGCTTTTCCAGGATGATAATTTATAGTCAAATCATAATCTTTAATGAGATCCAACCATCGTCGTTGTCTCATATTCAATTCCTTCTGAGTAAATATATATTTGAGGCTTTTATGATCACTGTAGAGTGTGCATTTGGATCCAAATAAGTAATGTCTCCAGACTTTGAGTGCAAACACTACAGCTCCCAATTCTAGGTCGTGTGTGGGATAATTCATTTCATGTGGTCTCAATTGCCTCGAAGCATATGCTATGACCTTGTCTTGCTGCATTAATACACATCCTAATCCCAATTTTGATGCATCACAGTACACTGTGTACTCGACCCCACTTTGTGGTAAGGTTAGGACAGGTGCAGTAGTGAGAAGACTCTTGAGTTTCTGAAAGCTTTGCTCACAGGCTTCTGTCCATTGAAATTTTTTCGCTTTCCTCAGCAGTTTAGTGAGTGGTGAAGCAATTTGGGAAAACCCTTTGATGAATCTACGATAATATCCAGCTAAACCTAGGAAACTCCGTATCTCCGTAGGATTAGTGGGACGATTCCACAATTGGATAGCTTCAATTTTCTGTGGATCCACTTCTATGCCTTTACCTGAGACAATATGACCCAGAAATGCGACCTGATCCAACCAGAACTCGCATTTACTAAATTTGGCATAGAGTTGATTTTCCCTTAGGAT
The DNA here is from genome assembly GCA_017311315.1 of Dendrocalamus latiflorus. Taxonomy (NCBI): domain Eukaryota; kingdom Viridiplantae; phylum Streptophyta; class Magnoliopsida; order Poales; family Poaceae; genus Dendrocalamus; species Dendrocalamus latiflorus. The sequence goes on along the minus strand of CM029647.1, from coordinate 5,631,787 downwards.
TTGCAGAACAAGTCTTAAATGTTGAATGTGCTCTTCCTTACTTGCTGAAAATATCAGGATGTCGTCAATAAAAACCACGACAAACTTATCCAGATATTTCATAAAAAGTTTATTCATCAAGTTCATAAATACGGCTGGGGCATTTGTCAATCCGAATGGAACTACCGTATATTCATGATGTCCATAACGTGATACAAATGTTGTTTTGGGAATATCTTCTGGTTTCATTTTGATCTGATGATATCCTGACCTTAAATCAATTTTTGAGAAAACACAAGCCCCTTTAAGTTGATCAAACAGATCATCTATCCTGGGTAGTGGATACTTATTCTTGATGGTCACTTTGTTTAACTCTCGGAAGTCTGTGCACAACCGTAGGCTTCCATCCTTCTTTTCGACAAATAAGACTGGAGCTCCCCATGGGGATACACTCTCTTGAATAAATCCCTTAGCCTCCAGCTCGTCTAATTGAGTCTTTAGTTCTACCAATTCCGTAGATGTCATTCTGTATGGCCTTCTCGAAATGGGAGTGGTGCCCGGAATTAAATCAATGGAGAAATCTAATTCCCGGCTAGGTGGCATACCCGGAAGTTCTTTGGGAAATATGTCTAAAAATTCTTGAACTACGGGTATATCAGTTATTTCCGCTCCTTGGAAATTATTGAGGCTCATGTTAGCTGAAGATGGTTTCGTCCTACTCCCCACATAAACAAATCTAGAACCATCTGGTCTTCTTATAGAGGCATTTTTATGTTCACAATCTACGCTCACCCCATTTGCAGCCAACCAATCCATGCCTAAGATGGCATCTAGATTGATTAAGCTAATTACATGGAGATTAGCAAGGAATTCAGTGTCTTGGATGTGTATGGGTTGCTTTATCACCATCGAGCTTACAACTATAATTCCTGCAGGAGTATTAACTCCAAATGACTTTTCTAACGGTACTTCTATTAACCCATTTTCCTTTGCAAATTCCCTAGATATAAAAGAATGAGTTGCACCTGGGTCAAAAAGAACGGTACCAACAGATGGCGGAATTATTAACTTACCCATAACCACATCGGTTGCCTCTCCAATCTGGTCAGCAGATATATGGTTGAGTCGGGCTTGCCCTCCAGATTTGCTTCCTAACCCTCCTGATTTCTTTGCATTGTTTCCTGGTGTTCCTACTCCTCTTCCCCCGGTTGGGTTGTGAGTTGTAGTTGGTGTCCTCGGGGCTTGATTTGATTGTCCTGGATATCCAGGGTTTCGGGGAGGATATGGACAGTTACTTTTGAAATGCCCTTCTCTCCCACAATTATAACACCCAGTTATGTTAGTTCGACAATCCTTGGTAAGGTGTCTGCCCTTGCATTTACCACACTGCACTTGAGAAAAATTTGGTGATGAATTATTGGGTTTTGGAGTGAATCGTTGAGGTTGATATCTACCCTGTTGATAAGGTGTGGTAGGACGGTTGCGGCTCATACTACCAGCACGCTGCTCATACTTAGCCTTCTTGCGCCTCTCTTCTACTATATTCGCGTGCTCTTTCTCTAGTATTATAGCCCTATTTACCAGATCCTCAAACTCAGTAATCCTATGAGTGGAAAGATGCATCCTGACATGAGGATTCATCCCTCTCTTAAACTGATCCATTTTCCTCTCTGGGGTGGAGACATCATCTGGGGCATAACGAGATAACTCATTAAATTGGTGCAGGTATTCAGTAATACTCTTACTTGTGTGAGAGCCCGAAATTCCTGCTTCTTAATTTCTTTAGTCCCCTGTGGTACATGTGAGGCACTAAAATTCTTAGCAAAATCTGCCCAAGTGATGGGATTATCCGGGGAACGGCTTTGCTGGAAATTTGACCACCAGGTTGCTGCCGGTCCCGTAAGCTGATGTGACGCATAGCGCACTTTCTCCTCATCCGAGCATCCCACTGTATTTAGTTTCTTCTCCACCTCTTGTAACCAATCGTCTGCTTCCAAAGGATCGGTGGCTTTAGAAAATGTGGGTGGACGGGTTTGTAGAAATTCTCCCAAAGTCACACCTTCAGTAATTGGACGTGGTCCAGAACTGGTTACCTTCGTCAACAAAGCTTCCATGAAACGATTTTGATTATCTTGAGCTTCTTTACGAGATGTTTCCATAAATTTTAAAACATCCCCAAAGTTCTGGAAAGCGGTAGCATTGCCTACATTACTAGCTTCTCCAACTTCTGGTGGTCCACCTTGGGCTTCTGGAGGATGACCTATTACTTCTGGTTGTTTCCGCTTATCTCTTGATTGCCCTCCTTCAGCTGTACGCTGTCCTGACTCTATTTCGGGTAAACTCACGGGTTGGCCTTGACCTGGTTGTATACTCTGGGTGGCTGATTGTTGATTTCCTTCCGGTGGTTGACTCCCTTCTGGTGCCCCTCCCACATTTGGGTTGGACAAATGCTGACCTGGGATCGACATCTGCCATGGGAATACTATTAGTTCGAATAATATTGGATTCTACAGGTTAGCTTATTACTTACCTTCTAGGATGGTGACAATAATTTAAATGCCCAGATTTCGGTTTGTTAAAATTATCAAGATTATTTCTCTACTTCAGCAATAATTTTAGAGAAACAAGAGAATTAAGATAAATTGATTAATTTGGTTTCGGGTCGCTCTTCGACTTAGTTTAAGTTTGCTGACTTTCACACATCATCACAGAAGCAAATAACAGCCAAGAAACATAGAAACCAAAAAGAACCAAATGTCTATACTACTCTGGGACTACGTGCCCAGCAACGCCCGAGAACCCGCTCTCGAGACCGCCCAAATCTTTCGCGTTTGGGACCACGCTCGGAGCTCGCCTCCGAGTGCAACCTACACTACCCTGGATCTCCGTGCCCAGGCACGCCTGAGAACTCACTCTCAGGATCGCCCAAAACTATCGCGTTTGGAACCACGCTCAGGGCTCATCCCTGAGTACGCCCAGGACTTCGTTCCTGGGTCCGTCCGAAACTTACGCGTTCGGAAGCGCCACGGACCACTCGTCCGGGAAATCTCATATGCAGAATTGAGGGTTAAGCCACTTTTAGTATTTATAGTTCTTGCCATCTAGTTCTCAGAGTGAATAGAGAAGAAGTTAAGATAAAATATTACTCTCTACTTATTCATACATACCAACACTCAAGTTTGCTATCCTAGGTTGCCACATGAAGGTTTTTGACAGTATCATGAATGTAACGAAATCATTGAAAGTAGTAAGCATAAGCAAGTAAGAATTAAAATTGCAATCCTCTACACTTCCTACTTATCCATTTGCTCCTCAAATTTTATACTAGCATGCATGAATAACATAATGACCAATTATTTGCAAGTACGATTTTTACCATGATAATTATGGTCCTAATTTAGCAACAGTAAATTCATAAATTTTTTTTTACTACCAGTATTCCAGCAAAATGTAAATATTAGAATTAACAGAAATAAATCTACCTCAGTCCTGTCCATCCCCACTGCCCCCACTGGTACGGCTATGAGAGTCAGAACTGATCTCTCCCCTCCTACGTCCCCTCATGAAGTATGAGAGTGCTGCATCCAATCTATTCCCTCGGCGAGAGGGTCCCTGATCTATGCTCATGCGGGCATTACGGAATGCCTCACGCCTAGAAGGAGGAAGACTCTGCTGGGGTATCTCTGGATATCTCGGTATGGGTGCGGAATTCTCCCCCTCACCCGAATGCACAACAACTGCCTGCGGAGGCACATCCGGAGGTGGCTCTGGGTATGGTGGATACGGGGGTGGTACTGGAGGTGCATCTGGTACTGGACCTGGTGGTGGTGGTGGATATGGAGGTGGTCCCTGTGCCATGTACTGATATACTAACTCCTGAAACTGCTGATGCCTCTGCTCACCCGCATAATAATCCCTCCGCCACCTCTCAGCACTATCCTCTGCTCTCTCCCAGGCGTCTCTAGTACCATGGTATAACATAGTGTCGGAGATCATCATCATATTAGAAGTGACACTACGCGCTGCAGGCGATGGAACTGCAGTCCCTATACCCAGATTAGCCCTACTGGGATCAACTAACCTCTGCAACCAACAACTCCCAGGAGCAAAAGCAGGTACATCGCGATAACCCGTGCGACGCAACAGCTCCCCAAAGTGTGATCTAACTGCATGCAATGCTTCCTTAGCCGCCTGCTGCATAGGTAGATAATCATCTGCAGTCCTCCACGGTACCGACTGTGACCAAATATAGTCCATATCTGCGGGAATCCCTGTCACTACAACCCCAATCCTAGGTGGCGATCCATCATCAGATAGCTCTTGATAATACACTGGACTAGGTGCCCCTAGCTCCTGAAGCATCTGCCATAGCAGTAAGACATGTTGTCCCCTAATCCTAGCTGGTGGAATCTCTAGTCTGACCATCCTACAAAAGAGAAGCAATAGTTTAGGATTTACTCATACCATTTAATCTTATGAGAAGAAGTAACATGACGAGAATAATAAAGAATAATACTCTAATCTAGACAGTATCACATGGTAAGAATTAATACTAATGTTAAAAGCAATATAGCAGAATCTCTACTTCTATTTCTACAATTAAGCGTGGCTCTCTAACCATTGCTCTGATACCACGTGTGACGACCCGCCTTATTACCAAGGGGTAATAACGCTGGTCAACGGATTATTATTCGTTTTAGCTAATAAAACATTGCTTTACCGAATAATAAGCCATTCAGAGTATTGCACAGAACAATCATTAGAGATAGAAATTTACATACATTCACCATGCCACGCAGGGCCAAATATTACATAGCAACTGCAGTTCTAATTATTACAGATAGAAAGTGGCTAGACTTCTAATTATACAGAGGTGTTCTAATTATACAGGAGAGAGTACAAATACAATACACTAATAACACAGATACCCTAAAGGTCGAGTCCAAGCCGCACGCAAGTCCCTACGACTCCCAATCGTCGTATGCGGCGTAATCCTCAAACGGCTCATCCTCGTAATAATCTCCCTCTCCGGGAGAGTAATACTCCTCTGCGGAGCCATCCTCAAAGCCCGCCTCTAGCTGGCTATCCTCTAAACAAAGGAAAGTAATAGCAAGGGTGAGTACAAAGTACTCAGCAAGTTTATATAACAAAATGCAAGAAATGATTTTGATACAATTCCCAATTATCATCTTTCAGATTCCAACCACCTTGTTCCCAAATTACGTTTAGGGAAATAGGTTTTTAAGTTGTTGCAAAATATCAAATTATTACTTACAAATCTACTGAACACCCGTATGAACAGCAAAAACCCCTATAAGTTTCCGTAGTTCTCCTTCCCCGGAGACAGGCATGAATTCATGATTTTAAATAGCCTTGCACAAGCTTGTATCACTTTACCCATCATCACTCTGTTCATGTTGGCCCATAGGATTATCCGCAATTCCTTTGAAGCGGCGCCCAGAACAGAGTACAGTACAATTATCTCTAGCTTAGTAATTATATCTCCACCCGGTTATACACAATCAGCAGCCTGGATCACACAGACCCACTGAAAACGACATAACCGTTGGCTGGTAGGGTACTCCGACCCTTCCCCAGCCCCCACTCTGCGTAATATAACGCCAATGCGCAACCCGCCTGTGGGTTCTTACGCTCCGGTCTTATACCGGTTCCTTTGGGCCTATCCCATAAATAAAATCACTCCTGTGGAGAATATAACACCTCACTAGAGTACCGACTGCCCGTGAAACGGAACGTTGGTTGATACGAGTTGGTACGGTCTGTTCATATGAATGAAGTTGGTAGAACCTTATATTTTATTCTTATGCAGAGGTTCCACGCCTCCCACTCACGCCTGCCCTGGCAACCTCTGCCCACCTTTTTACTACTGATAGGACCAACTGCTCCCTCAGTTGGCATTTATTCCATTCTTTTGTAATCATCACATTAATTTAAATCTTCTTTTATTTTTCCATGCAGGATGATAATAGCATAATATAAAATACTGATTTGTAATGAATCTATTCTGAAGACTTGTTCAAAGAATACTTGCCTGATGTTATATTATCTTGCTGAATATCCTCACTACCCTGGTATGATTCCTTTGGTAGATTCAGCCTCTTTCCTGCTATTTAGACTTAAATTAATCTACGGTTCAATTATTTATAAGATTCTGGTCAACATAATATTTCTATTGCTTACATTCAGGATTCGCTCAAATTTCCTTTCGTTCCTTTATACAGAATATAATGGTTCCCAGTTCATTTTAGTGGTGTCCCCAATTTATATGCAAGAATTAAGCATTTACAGATTATTACATTCTAACTAATCAGTTTAATTAATGGTGAAATTGGTAGTATTAGCTACATCATATGCATGAGCATGATTGTAATTATTCTACCTCATGGCAATTACTCAAGAAATGTATTTATAGTCTACAGAATTTCTTACTAAGGTTGCTATTAGCATCATCTTATTTGTGCCCCCCATTTGGCTCTATGGTTAACGACCTCCTTGTTTTGGGTTTTCACTGGGCATTCGGCCTCCCCTGGCTGCCGACGCCCCCTCTTCCTCTCTTTTACGCCGACGCCTTCTCTCCCTCTCTTTTACTCCACCGACGCCCCCTCCTTTCTCCTCTGCCGACGCCTCTCCATTCCCCCCTCCTTTTCTTCCTTTCTCGCTCGGCTTCCCTGCTCTTCTCCTCACGCCGCCTTTCCCCGCCTTCGGGTCTCAGCGCCGCCGCTCCTTCGCGCCCGCGCCTCGGCGCCTCTGCCTCGGTGTCGCTCCCCCCTTCTCACGCCGGCTCCCCGCTGACGCCTCATCTGGCCGGCCATTCCCGCCGGGATGGCCGGCGCCGCTTGGGGATTCTCCGGCCAGATCTGGCCAACTCGGATGCTTTCTCCCCTTTTTCCCCATTTCTTGCTTGATTTACTTTTGTGATTTACTAATCTCTTAAGGTTTGCCTAGGGTTTGGTTTCGGGAGGCGGGTGACCGTGGCCGTCCCCGCCGGTGAACCGTCGCCGTACGCCGGGGGAGTACCGACGGCGGTGAACCGGCGGCTCGGCTGGGAATCCCGCAGCCGCCGCCCCCACGGTAACCTTCTTCTCCCTTTTCTTTTACCTCCGGTGACATGCTAATGGTTGCTAGCCTATGTTGGTGAAATGAGTAAAAGGGCAATGCATGTATGTTGGGATGATGGGGTTTACCTGCACTGGTGATGGTGGGGAAAGCTAGGGTTTGGGGTTGGGGTGGTGACCGGTTGGCTGTGATTGATGCTTGATGTGGGCTTGCGGTGGTGAATGATGGTTGCCGGCTTTTGATGCTCCTGTGGCCGTCACGTCCCCATCTTCCTTCGGCTTGCCGGTTCTCCCCTCCCTGGACCTTCGGCTCCACTCGGTGACGAACGCCTCGGTGGCCTGGGGATTGGCTGGTGGTGGGGAAATCTACCTTACCTTTCTTTTGTCCCTCTGTGCTCTATTCTCTCGATTTGACCACTGGTATACGATGTGTGATATTTGTGGGGTGGCTTGCCCGTGAGGCTTTGCTGGCTGTTGCTGCTGTCTGGGCGTGGCTGCTCTGGCCCGGTGCTATCTGGTTACTGTGATGGATTTTTGTATGGTGAGGCTTTGACAGGTGGTTTCTCTGTTGTAGGTTTGACTGGAATGATTTGTGCTCACCTGGTCTTTGCCTTGGTTGGATTCCTATGTTCAGAACAGGTTTGTATATATCTATATACCGTGTGATGAGCCTATAGTTGTGAGAGGTGCCGACTGGCCCCCGGACGGTCAGGTATCTCCGTGAACGGATTACCCCGCCCGAAGTTAATCCTTAGGGCTCTGACGGCAACACTTATTTTATATTGCCTTATTTTCAATTCCTCTTTTGTTCGGTCTTTTTCGGTCTTATAATCTGGTTATTAGATCATAATTAAAATAATGTTGTACCAGTAGTCGATAGCACTTGAATGGTTGTAAGAAATGATCATGGATGTAATTTTGAAACTTTCTTGTAATAAAAACACGTTTCCCTATTGTAACCATTTTATTTTAATTTGGATGCAATCCAAATGTATGCAATGAAATATTGTATTTGTAATAGAATTGCGGTTTACCTTCCTTCCAATACAATTGTAATTAGCTGATGAGTTGAATCACTAAAATAATTACTAAAAAAAATTAATTTGGTTCCAATAATCATGGTTATTAACGCTAATGACAACGCGATAATCAGTTAAGAACCGCGGGGTGTCACAGGCTGCCTGGATTTATGCTTGTAAATTTGATTTGGGCGTGCACGTACCGCTAGTGCGGAATACGAGCAGGTGGGTCACGAGCACCGGACGCCAGACGGCACGCATCCATCTACATGTACAAATGACAAAAATATCCCTTAGTAAGATAATTAGAGCAATGCTAATAATACAGTCTTCAGCTAGCTATATGGACACTTACAGCCCACTTATCAGCCCATTCATATAGTAGTTACAGCCAGCTGAAGGCTGTATGACCCACCACTTTCTCTCACAAAGTTTCTTGGTTTTTGTGCTCCAGCTGGCTGTAAACTTACAGCCCACCTCTCTTCTCTCTCCTCCTCTCCCCCCTCCACCTCAGCATACAGCCTACTAACAGCCTCTTATTATACTTGCTCTTAGCCTATAAGTACAAGCGAGGGGTAGTACAATCTTGTGAGGGGTGGAACAATCTTTTATGAGCATAACTATATGTCTTGATTTGTGTGCGTGTCTCCTTGTCAAGAGGGCCCCGCTAGCGAATGGATGACTTAGGGCCTGTTCTTTTTAGCTGCGACTTATGGCTTTTGACTGAAATTTTTGAATTTTGGTTGTTTACGGTACAAATTACGGAGAGACAGATGCTCACTTGCGATTTTGGCTGGTACATATATTGGGCTTTTAACGTGTAGATCGCTTAACTTGTAGACCCCGTCTTGAGAAAATACTCCGTTTGAAAGTTAGGTATTGTAGCAAAAGCCAAAAGCTGCCCGGCTTCTCTCCTGCCGAACAGGCCCTTATTCCTCGGGAAAATTGCACATGTACCCCATAGTTAGTAGGCACTTGTAGATTTGCCCCCCACTTAAGTGGCCTTGTAATTTTGCCCCATACTTGACATGTCCCCTTATTATTTTGCCCCATTGCCCATTTAGCTGCTATTTTAATTTCGTTTTTTATTTTTTGGGGCAGGAAATGACAGATCTACCCTTTCTACACCTCCCAAGGAAATTACTTAGTTGATGGGTATGGAACTCTGCAACTATAGTTAAAGGGTAGATCTGTCATTTCCTGCCTAAAAAATGAAAAACGAAATTAAAATAGCAGCTAAATGGGCAATGGGACAAAATAATAAGGGGGCATGTCAAGTATGGGGCAAAATTACAATGCCACTTAAGTGAGGGGCAAATCTACAAGTACCTACTAACTATGGGGTACATGTGCAATTTTCCCCTTATTCCTCCAACAGTAGCCCCCTACCTCTTGATGTTAGGGAGCGTCCAAAGAGATAGATACCCCTTAGTAAGATAATTAGCTTATAAGTACAAGCGAGAGGTAGTACAATCTTGTGAGGGGTAGAATAATCTTTTAGGGCATCTGTAGTATATGAAAATAGAGGGTCTTAAGCCACCTTAAGGTCAACCTTATACATTACAGGGGTAACCTTAAGCAGGCTATAAGCAAAAAAGGCTTAAGGCTGGTCCTTAAGCTAAAGACCTGGCCACAAACATTAAAATACAATTTTTCTTTATCTGCCAAGTGGGACCGTCTTAAGACCTCTTGAGTTATATACACTATGGAGTCAGCCTTAAGATTTAGATGGGACCCACCTTAAGACCCCTTGGGTTATATACACTACAGATGCCCTTATGAGCATAACTGTATGTCTTGATTTGCGTGTTGTCTTCTTGTCAAGCAGGCCCCACTAGCGAATGGATGACTTATTCCTCCAACAGTAACCCCCTACCTCTAGACGTTAGGGCATCTCCAATGGTTATAGCTAGCAACTAACTATAAGACTTCCACATCATCTATATAGTACACACTAAAGTTAGCATTCTAAAGAACTATCTATAAGGATAGTTATTTGATGCTTACATGCACACACAAAATTTATGGAGGCTGCCTCGTTTGGCGCTATAGACTATCTCTAGAGCTGTAGAGAGCTGCGTTCTCTTTCTTCATTTAATATCTTCCACGTAGGACAGTTGATGACATGGACTCTCTTGTAGATAGCTGCTATAGACTCATTGGAGATGCCCTTAGTGAGCGTCCAAAGAGATAGCCTTGGATTGGCTCTGTTTGCCGTGCTAGAAATGACACCAGGCCCGAACTCCATGGCGAACGTCCAAGTTTAACCAAAAATCCGTCGGATTTTTCAGAATTATGACCGGGCTTCTAGCTTATCCTGTATTTATGCTCGGGTCATGTCGACGGCGGCGAGGAGGCTTTTGTTGGTGCAGGTCGCGTCAGCGTCCCATATGCCGGCCTCCGCGCCGGATGAGCGCGCGCGATGCCACTCGAGTACGACATGCTCGGCAATGGCGAGCCGGTGCTCCGCTTGAGTATCCGGCGCAACCGCGAAGCCTTCTGCCGCCTTCCCTGCCACGGCACCCATGCAGGCGTGGGAGGCCGAGGCCTGGGATGAGCTGCGAACGAAACAACGCTGTGACTTGTTGCAGAGTCAAGAGGGGAGGACTTAGAGCTAACTACTAATGAGACCTTTTTTTTGCCTTTTTGGCATATATCCCTTATCTCAAGTTTTTGATCAAACTAATCCATTGGCACAAACTGTTCAGGGGCGAAAAGTGAGTTGTTTGGATCCTGGAGGATTGACGAGGACTGCAAGTTTTCGAAGCCCGATTTCGATTGACGTATGAATACTCTACGGATAGTTTTTTGAACCGCATGTTGTAAACGATCAAGAGCCAGTCTTAGGCTTTGGGTTTGAGAATTGCGAGTGGTTGTGGCGCACCTGTGCTGCGGCACTGGTTACACTTCACGGAAGTTGCTGAGATGAACATGTCACAGCTTGTACGACTTGTCTCGGGAGTTCAAAGAAAAGTAGACTACTCTGTAATAACGGGCATAAGAAGGCACACGGAGGATTCTCTTGAGCCCTTTTCGATGCTGACTAGTTCGATTCCTCCGTCAATTCTGTTTTGCCTGCACGCACAAAGCCACTAGGCCGCACCCACTAGTCCCCGGGGCCAGGGATAATTTTGGGCTGGGATGTGCGTGACCTCTGCGTCTTCACCGTGCCGCGGATGGAGATCGCAGGGAGCGGAACACATCCGAGTCGCCCTCCAAATCACGTTCTCCTTCTGGGCCGTGGGATGATTGATGGGCTGCCTCAAGCCCGCGGTAAACTCATTTTCCGAAGATTTTCTCCCTGGTCTCCGTGCTCGCAGTGACATTTGCGCACGGGCCTTGCGACCTGCTGGATACCCTTATTTTCTCTAGGACAATTGTGCAGGACTGCAGGGGATCCGAACGCTAGATTGCATCATAATTACCGAGATACCTTTGAACTAGTTAAGGTTATCTTGGAAGAAAGTGGAGGTGACAAGTAATCTGATGCGCTGCGTGCTTCAAATTCTCGCAAAGCTTTTGCTATGGTGGAATTGAATAGTCGAGCGTGGATTCTGCCTGTGGAGTGGTTCGGCCTTCTCACGGATTACAATATTGCAAGGAAGATCGAGGAAGAACACTGTAATCTCGCGACCGTGCTCAGGTGTGAAACCTATCTTGAAAAGGACAAGATTTTTATTGTTGCAAACTTGGACACATGATTTTATTGTTAATTACCTTGAAAGAGATTCGACATATTATTGGCCTTGTTTTCTGAACTAGTACCTTACGTGCACAATCAGAATTCAGAACTTGTTGTCACCTGCATTTGATGTTCGCCATTGTCCATTCAGAAGTCCAGTTGATCATTGATCCATATGATTATGCAGCTAACTGCTTGTTTAGAGGGCTAAATCCCATAGTTTAGTAATAGTAAGGTTTCTAGGGGTAAGGCTTTTGTCGTTAAGATATTTGTGTCCTGGGTTGCACAGTTTCTAGAGGCTAGGGCTGCCTGTTTTGGTGTCTCCAACCAGCAAAAACTGGCGTTTCTCAGAGGAATTTTCTACACAACTATGCAAAGCAAAGGCATCTAACAGCTGTCCAGCACTGCAGAAAAAACATTCAAATTCACTCTCCCTCCTGCCGAGGAAATTCTGGCCTCGGAATCTGCATTTGACACGAGTGGCTGCTAGTGATGGCTGGAAACAAGCAGGTAGTTTCATGTTCTGTCACGAGTATGTATTGCACTGCACTCAGATAATATATTCTTGGATACCAAGGTCAATTCGGCTGGCTTCAGCCAGATGCCAGGGACCTTTAATTTTCTTGTCTACTATGATCAACTGGAATAGCTCCATTCATGTCTCATTCAGTTCATGTTCTCCAGGAGAATAATTGAATAATACCTATATGGGAATATACAATCCATCCATGTTCCACAATGCTTTTGCCCTTCTATAGCAACCTCTGAGGAATGGGTAATGAACCTAACAAGGATATAACTAATCCTAAAATTATTATTTATCTATAAATGATATAGTTACGTTATTATACTCCTTGAGTATACCTCCTATCTATAAGGGATAGATTTCACAAGATAGTTGTAACCTATTTTACGACTACCCTTTAGTCGCAAACTCTTCTACGACAACTTCTTAGTTGTAGGCTTATCTACGACAATTTCTTAGTCGTAAGTTCTTTTACAACTATTTTTTAGTCGCAAGCTCTTCTACGATAGTCTTATAGTTGTAAGCTTTTTTACAACCATGATATAGTTATAAGTTCTTCTACGACCATGTCATAGTCGCAAATTATCCTGCGACCATCTTGTGGTCGTAGATCCCTTACAACTAAGCCAAACTCCGACTAATCTGTCTACAACAACCTCTTGCATCGTGGGCCTGTCTGACATGGTGATTAGCATGAATATTTATTCTCTAGAATAAGTACCCATAACTTCACCCTGGCAGAAACCGTCGTATGATGAGTGAGATGCCATGTCTCTAATGACTTTCATCGGACGATTATCATTCGAGACATTAAAGTATCTCTTGGCATAGAGAAATGGCCGCCGCCTTACAAGTTAAATAAAGGTGTGGACGTTAGGGAGAAGAAGGGGGAGAGAGAAACAAGGACAGACCCAGGGGAAAATAGGAGTAGAGCAAAGTTTTTTTCGTATTACTTTCTCCATTATAATCATTTCATTAAGCAATATCCATACGCGAAGTAGAGTTGTTATTCTCGCTGCAGAAGGCTCGAACCTGTATAAAAATCCCCGTGTCTTCTCTCTGTGTGATCGTAGTCCAGTCTTCAAGAGTTCTCCAGAATTTAAACAAATCATATATAAGATCGACATTAAAACATCGACAGAACCAAATAAGGAAAAACAGGCAAGACCTCACTTTGATCCAAGATATACAATCAAATGACCACACTAAGTTCTACTGTAAAGAAATGAGCACATTGTGCTTCTATGTCCATCATCCAACTCTGCCATCATAGTATAGGACACGATCGCCAATTCGGACATCGAGAACCCCATTATAGCAGGGGGAATGCCCCGCCAGGCGCGAGGCCACGTCGCCCCGCCCGCGCCCTCCGGCCGGCGCGTGGCGGGGGATTTCGGTACGGCCGGGGGAGGGAAATCCCTCCCATTTTTCAGAAATTACGTACAGGTCCATTTTCCTCGCAAAGAGGTCCTTTTTCCTCGCGAAGAGGTCCCTGGCGGTTTTTTTACGGCGGATTTTTCTGAAAAACCCCCTCCAGTTTGCAGGATGGCGCCCCGCGGTTTTCTAAATTGCGTACGGGTCCTCATTTCATTACATACGGGTCCTCAATTTTTACGAAAAAACCCTTTACCTTTTTCGAAAATACGCATGTGCCCTCGCTTTTTTTAAAAAAACTCCTCACAAATTATCGCCTCTTTTACTTCGGTGCACACGGTGGCTGGCGCGGCGTGTCGCCGCGCCTATGCTGCTAGTACCAATAACAAACCTGGGGGGATTCCGCCCCCCCAGGGCATCCACGTCCCCCGCCCGCGCGCTGGCCGCCGCGTGGTGGGGGGGTTTCTGTACGGTCAGGGGAGGGATTTTCCTCCAGTTTTCCAGAAATTACGTACAGGTCCTTTTTCCTCGCGAAAAGGTCCCTGGCAGTTTTTTCACCCAAATTTTTGCAGGATAGCGCCCCGCAGTTTTCTAAATTACGTACGGGTCCTCGTTTATTACGTACAGACCCTCGGTTTTTTACGAAAAAGTCCTTTCACTTTCCCATTTATTACGTACAGGCCCTCGGTTTTTTACGAAAAAGACCTTTGACTTTTTCGAAAATACATATGTGCCCTCGATTTTTTTAAATTTTTTTTGCAAACTCCTCACGGATTATCGCCTCTTTTTACTTCGGTACACACGGTGGCTGGCGCGGCGTGGCGCCGCGCCTATGAGGCTAGTTGTTCATGACTTTGATTGGCATCCTTAACTATAATACGAGTAGTTGGGTATTTAATGAAAACTTGGTTGCATATTTTACAACAGTCCGAATACTTTTTTTGGAAACATGAATACTGCTTTTTTTTTTTTTTGAAAACTTAAGCATGAAGTATGTTCTTAACAAGTTGTATGGTTCAGAAATCAAAACAGGAGGGATATATGAGTTGAGTACGTACGAAATCTCCTCAGCCTCTAGCGTTAGTAGTACTTATCTATTTGCTCTGTGTTCTAGCTGGTTGGGCGAGTAGGCACTGATCGATGCTTGTGGCTACCACATGGAGCTGACGAGCTGTGACTGTGCTGTCCCCTACCCCCTTTGTGCTTGTGGATGGATGGATATCCTCGGTAGGCTTTGCAGCGGCTGCGAGAGTGGTCTCAGCATGATGAGCTTTGTTAGGTAGCAAGAAAGTTTCTCCAAGTAGGAAGACTTCACTGTCGTTTCACTCGTTTGACATGCCGTTCTAGTAGTAGTAGTAGTAGTAATGTAATGCTAGTCAATGAGCGCCCTCAAGATCAGTTGCACGCACGAGACTCGGCATTGGTAGGGCGTCCTAAAGCTCTTGCCTTGCCTGCCTAGAGAGTTACAAGGTACAAAAACAACAGCAGCATGTATTGTCTGCGTTAAGGAGAAGAAGAGGGAGAAGTTGCTTTAATGTCCTTCAGAACGGGGCCTTGTCACGGAGGGGAAGGAAAGCACTCACTGCCTTTAACTTGCTATCTTTCTTCGAGCATTATCAGGTGTGCTTTGATAGTAGACATGAACATTACAACGACATGGTCTTTTCCACGTAGAGTCCTCTACGATTTGTCGGTTTTTATTGTGGAGATAGCAATGGCATGACAGTGAAGCCTAAGCTAAGCTCCCTCCCTCTCACATTAAAATTTTCACTAGCTTTCATCTGAAAGACTTGTTAGGTAGGGCTTTGTAGCCAACACCTACGGTGCTTGTTTACTTAACTTACCGGAGTAGCAAATACCAGGAAGTGCTTATATGCTTTTCTATGAGAAAATGCACAGATCACAAAAGTGATCCAGGGGTTGCTCTGTGTAGTCACTCGCCAAGAAATTTAATTCTTTTTTACTGCAATTTGGGCCGTGACAGTCACTAGTCGCTGCAAGGTTTCAGCGGAATCGTACATCACAAAATTCAAGGACCAATCTACTACAAAAGGCAAAAAAGCTGAAGAAGGGAAATATCTGAAACATTATCCTGCAGTTCAGTGCTTGCAAAGGTAGGAGAAAGGCACCCACAAAATTTCCAAAACAACATAAGTCAGGCAAGACTCATCACCATTTGACCGCTTATTTCTGGCTAGTCCTGACTGCTTACCCCATTACTTGACCTTTAGATCAGAGAGAAGAAGCCCTACAAGCACTAAAGAGTCAAATGGGCACGACCAATCTGTCAAACTTTCCAGAAGGATATATTTCTTTAAAGTTTCTTCCTTCGGGACTAGACACACAGTTGCCTATCCTATTGTGACTACCCAAAAAGGGATTCAAAGTGTTGCATAATTTAAACAACCATTTCAGTGCCACTTCAAAAGGCAGAGAGAGGATGCAACCCCATGTGAAAGTGAGGGCACCAAGAATTCTTGTGCCTTTTATATTGCTACTAAAATTCAGCTATTGGTTGTGTGTGCCTTTTAGATAAGACACACACAAAATATTTCCCTCCTAGACTAGCATTGCTTTAAACACCATTAAGGAAAAGAAGTCAGATACTGTTGCCTTGTCATTAGAAACCTCATTTGGCATATCTGAGCAGAAATTTAAAATAATTAAGCTCCTCCTTGGCTTCACCTTGTGGCCTTGCTTCCCTTTGTATCTATTACCAACATAGGTTTTTTGGGTTGAAACTTATAGCTTATGGCTATGATTTTTAGATTCTGATATGTTCGTGAGAGATAATATGTAAAGAAAAATAGTCATATGTGATTTTAGCCCGTACAGCTGAACTTCGTACAGTTTGTATTACAATTTATCTGTAGATCCCGCCTTAAAAAACACATCGTTTAATAGCGAGTTACTATATAAATGAAAACCAAATCCTAAGCATAAGTCTAAAAAAACTGAGCCGCTAGCGGTTCAAGTGGTAGTATTCCAACCAGTCTTTTTGAGTCAAGACTATACGAACCAAAATAAAAAAAGGGCTGAAACTTTATCTTGTTGAGCTGCTCCTGAGTCCAGACAGTTGGTGCTAGTTTATTGTTACTGTCTTTCAGTTACACTTTCACGTAGGGTCAACTCTACCGGTAAATGCAGAATCTGCTTCTCTGAGTGGTATATAATAGCGCAATAATTGTCACGGAAGCAACCTTATCACTGAAGGTAGGCTGCCTGCGCAAAGCACTGAATTTTACTGTAACAGAAGAAAAAAGCAGGATGGATCGATCCTCATCTCAAGCTTACCAAGAGCAAGCACCACCACCAGATAGTTGTAGTTAGATTTCAGGAAGCACTCGTCTACCTACAAAAGCTAGTCATTTTATCGAGTGCTTCAAGTGCACACTTGTACATCAGAAGGACATCTCATTCAGATTAGTTGGATTTCTTCTTTTTTTTTAAAAAAAAAAGAAGGAGAGCCAGGTCTAATCATGCCATGCCACTAAATTTCGTTCTTTGCTTAACAGAGACCAAGACAGCAAATTTCACATGAGGTGGATCACACAAAAGACGCCCCTGCACGCAGCGCAGCAGCAGCAGCAAAGGAGAGAAAAGGACCGGGTGCAGATGGCCAAGCAAGGAGAAGGAATAGGAGGATGAGGGGGAGGAGATAGAGAGGAATCTACCGAGCCCATTGCCCACGAAGCAAAGCAAAGCGACCGCGGTGGCTGTAGGGCCGTCGCGCTGCGTTGCCTCTCCGCCCCACTAATCTCAGTGTCCATTGGAGGAGGGCTCCCCACTTATGCCTGTCATAACCCATAGAAAATGAAGATTTAAGGCCAGTTCCAAACAGCAATAGCTCCTGATTTTTAGAAACGGAAAGCCATTTATAACGTGTTGATTTCTTAATATTATTTTTTCTTATTTTTCTTTTGTATTATGTGTAGAGATATAACATTATTTTTTCTTTATTTTTTAAATGAATACTTTAGAAAAAGATAAATGCTATATTGTTATTTCAGCCAAAAGTCAAAAGTTATAGGACTTTGGCTCCGTTCAAAAGTGATGTGATTTTTTACTTTTGGTTGTAACTTTTAAGTTTTAACTGAAATGATATTGTAGTGGTTGTTAGTTTTTTCTGATTTATTCAATTAAAAAATAACTAAAAATAAAAAATACCGTTATATCTTTATAGATAACACAATAAAAAAATCACGTCAAAAAACTAACGCCTTTCTAATAATTTTTGGCTTCTCAAATCAGAATGCATTTGGAACCGGCCATAAAGCCCTAAAGCTTTTTCGCAGTTACACGATAACGGACACAACCGCACTACCAAGAAAAACAAGTGTATGGCAGAGGGCCTCACGTAAGGTCCGCCCAATCCACCCTCCATCTAGTGGGCCCCACATCGGATGGACGGTGAATGGTGGATAGAGAGAGACTCATGGTGAGATCCTCCCCCGGTAAATTCGCTTCCCACTGCCAAGGCCAAGTACATCAGTAGCATTGTTTGTTGCTTTTGAATTATGAGAGAACCCACCAAGCGAGTCAGTCCCCCGAGTGATGTGATCTGTGCCTCTCCCAATTACTACTCGTTCGCCCTGGCCTATCCTCGCTTTCTCGCCGCGAGTGCTCGCGTGAACATTCCCGTGCCCCGCCCACTGGCCGAATTTTTTCTATTTAAACCCTTTTTTTGAAAAATATTCACATTTAGACCCCTGGTGGTTTTAATTCCGTTTTTGGACCCAGGGGGTCGGCGCCGTGACCCACAGCGCCGAGGTAACACGTCTCGGCGCCGTGGACCACGGCTCCGAGGTGCCAGGCCCGCGCCAGCGTGCCGGCCTGCGTGGCGCCGACGTGGCAGGACCTCGGCGCCGTGGATCGTGGCTCCGAGGTCGGAGCCGTGAATCGTGGCGCCGAGCTCGACGCCGTGGGCCGTGGCTCCGAGCTCGGCGCCGTGGATCTTGGCGCTGAGCATGCGGCTTCTGAACAGGGCACCGAGCACGCGGTCGTTCGTCCATTTCACTCTGTCCCGCCTCCGCTCCCCTCCCCGCCCGTCCGCCTGCGTCCCCGCTGCGGCCGCCCGCGCGCCTCCCCTCCCCGCACGGCCGCCCGGCTCCCCTCCTCGACCGCCTCGGGCGCCCGTCCGACGACCTCCCCGCCGCGGCCGCCCGTGCGCCTCCCCTCCCCGCACGCGCGTCCTCCCCGCCGCGGCCGCCCGGCTCCCCTCGTCGACAGCCTCGGGCGCCCGTCCGACGACCTCCCCGCCGCGGCCGCCCGCGCGCCTTCCCTCCCCGCACGCGCATCCTCCCCGCCGCGGCGCCCGCCACCCTCCTCGACCGCCTCGGCCGGCCGTTCGACGTCCTCTCCGCTCGGCCGTCCTCCCCGCCGCGGCCGCCCGCGCGCCTCCCCTCCCCGCACGCGCGTCCTCCCCGCCGCGGCCGCCCGCCTCCCCTCCTCGACCACCTCGGCCGGCCGTCCGACGTCCTCCCCGCCCGGCCGTCCTCCCCGCCGCTGTTGACGAAGAGGCCACAGAGCGACCGCTACAAGTGCCTCAAGGTGACGACTTCTCCTCCAAAATGTTCGTTGTAGTTTCGTAATCTTGCGCGGGGCTTAGATTTGTTTTAGCTAGCTATGAATGTGTGTGTGATGCTTAGGTTGTAGCTTGGGCAATGGTGCCGTAGAATGGAAGGATTGTATGGAGTAGTGGAGTCGGCGATATGGCTCATAGAAATGTGTGTGGGCCTGATCTGCCGCGGTCGCCACGGCCTAGCATAGCAAAGAGGGCGCGTCGCGTGGTTTGCTTCCTGGTTTGTTGTATGCCGTCTGGTGCTACCGGATCGCTCAAGTGTCGTCTCCAGTGAAACATGGATGGGCTCAAGCCTCAAGGCTCATGGGTTGGACTGCCTCTGCCTACTCACATCTCTAGGCCTGATCTCTGTAGGCCCATCCACTGTCTAGAAATGTGGCGATATGGCTAGGCCGTGGTGCTATAGAAATGTGTTGTGTTGCTGTGATGTTCTAGGCTAGGATAGGTTTTATCATTCTTGAACTTTGGGGTTGCAACAGATAATGATGTGGTATTACCTTGTTCCTAGTGTATGATTTGGATGGGATTGTAGTATTACCTTGTTACAGCGCGCCTCAATTCTGTATCCGATTTCGATTCAAGGTACTTATTAGTTTGGTTTTCTGTATGAACTAGATAGACAACCTAGTCACTATATATCATGGAGGCAGTGTGACAAGTGATGATTATGGAATGTTCGATTTGTTGAAATGCAAAGGGTGCCTCTGATATTCAGTGATCAGCCGTCGTTTAGTGAGTTGGTTGCTAGGGCTCGGGAGGAGCTACATTGTCATGGAAACGACATTGCGTCCTCGGGCGACGAAGACACGCCGTACGACCAGTCGACTCGCCTTGGGACGCAGGTGGAGACGGCACCAGTCCTGGACCGTGTGGTAATGTTCAATCTCATTGCTTATTTTCCAATAGATATAAATATCACTACATATAGTAAATTATCCATTCTTTTGCTTGTTTGCAGGGCAACACCCTGAAGCAGTCCGTACAGGACATAGAGCATTTCTCCAGGACAGTCGGCGACGCCCGGACGCTTACCTTCCTAGAGGTAAGCTTCGACAAAGCCACTTACAAAATTAGTACGTAATATCTTCGTATCTTGTTGGTTAACAAAATGTTGGATGACAGAGGTTAGCTGGTCGGCTACGTCGTGCGGCTAGTCGTTGTGGTTGCAGCACCGGCGCGGGGAGGGACGTAGACGTGCCTACGACACGACTTGCAGACCCGACGCGGCGAGGGTCTTACACGGCACAGAGCTCATCCCCCACGAGCGACACTTTCCCTGACGAGGGGGTGAGGACGACGACGAGGTGGAGCAGCAGACTTACGATGAGATAGGCCCGTCTCAGCTCGTAGGCGCTCCTGAGACTCAGCCTGTACCACGCAGACGCCGCCGCGAGCCTAGCCGTTACACTCCAGGCACCGACGCCCTTGGTAAGGGTAAGGGTAAGGCTAGGAGGCAGTGATATTTATGTGTAGGCTTGTGGGTCGTGTTGTAATGAGCTACTTGTTTGTATATATGTGTATATGTTATATTCATGTGATATTTGTGTACGAATCTGTAGTCTGTACTTTGTTGTTCTATAATTCCTGCAATGAATTTATGTTTACTGCAAACGACTGCAAATGATACGAACTATGAATTTTTTGCTTATGAATTTATGCTTCCTGAAAAAGCCTACGAACTGTTTCCTGCAAACGACAGCAACGATGGTAAACATGGAGGGTACCAAAAAATGACAACACAACCAAGTACTACAGCCATCAACACACGAACGAACACAACAACTAAAACACAACACAACCATACACCTTCTTACCTACATGCTCGCGAGGTGGAACGACAGATGCGGCTTGAGCAAGAGCGCCGCGTGAGGGTGGACCAAATCCGTCTGAAGGGCAATGAGGATGAGCTGCAAAGGAGGCGGCAGCAGTTAAGTCTGCGTGAAGCTGCCATCAAGCGTCAGGAGGAGGAGCTTCAAGCTCGGGAGGCAGCTCTCAAGACCAAGAATGACAGGAAGAAGGATGCAGCGGAGCCATCTTCAGGGCGTGACAAAAAGGGGAAACAACCATGCTACACCCAGTAGACAAAATGTAATAGACCCAGCAAGTTATTTTCCCTAAGGCATGCATGTTAGGACTAGTGGTGGAATTCTGAACATTAGACGTACAGAGTTGCACACATGCCACATGCCTGCCATGTCAAAATATCATTAACCTTCGAAATATCACTTACCACTATATGCATCGATATTTCTACGCTCAATCCTTCGGCAAAAAAATTTAGCATAATTTGGTTTGCATGTCCAACTTGCAATGAACATAAACTTTTATTACGACTTCATCAGATTCGTTCCCATATTACAACTACAAAATTAGCAAACCTTGCAAAAACCACGGGAATTGCAAACCCTTAAAACATACCAAACCTTAAAAGTCACTTACCATTTTATATATCGACCGTTCTACGCACAATCGTTCCTAAAAAAATTACCATATTTTTTTATGCATCTACAACGAGCCAATCAACATAAACTTGTTTTACAATTTTATCAGATTGTTTTGTAATTCACAACTACAAAATTAACAAAACTTATAATCATTACAGTTCTTGCACTCATTCCCACGTGTTCAATATCACTTTTGTTCATTTCGTCTAATTGTTCATATCACATTTGTGCTCAAAAATTTTTTCATTAAATTGTACTCCACATCAAAATTTTATGTTTCAAAAACCATTACCAACGTACCATAATATTTTAAAAAAATCTACAACAAATTTCCTACATGTATCATCTGCAACATAACGAATTTTCAAAACATATGTCGTATTTTTTCTCTATAAATAAATAAATATATTACATAATATTACTAAAATTAAATAAATATATTACATAATATTACTATAATTAAATAATCAAAATAAAAAATGCAACTAGTAATTCTTTTTGCGACAACGTAAAGCCTGATCGGTGCAAACCCTAGACGCCGAGTGTCTCCAGACGTGGCAGGGAGCTCGGCGCCACGTGGCAGGCAGCTCGGCGCCACGACCCACGGCTCCGAGGTCGGCGCCACGACCCACGGCTCCGAGCTCGGAGCCACGATCTACGGCGCCGAGGTGCTGCCACGTCAGCGCCACGCAGGCCACCAGGCTGGAGTGGGCCTGCGACCTCGGAGCCATGGACCACTGCGCCGAGACGTGTTACCTCGGCGCCGTGGGTCACGACTCCGACCCCCTGGGTCCAAAAACGGAATTAAAACTACCAGGGGTCTAAATGTGAGTATTTTTTCAAAAAAAAGGGCTAAAATAGAAAAAATTCGGGCCCACTGGCCTAATATTTTACGCCCCCCGGTGCGGCCTTTCCACGTTGGGCGCGCGAGGCACCGCCCCCGTAGGCTTATTCTTTTCCTTCGAAAATGACGGCTTTTAGTTTTTGTTATAGTATATAATTTTTAAATAAAATATTATTTTAAGATGGAGTCTACAAGTTAAACGATGTACATATTAAAAGTTCAATATCTATATCAGCCAAAATCGCAAGTGAGTATCCCTCTATAATATGTACCATAAACAGCCAAAATTTCAAAATTTTCTCCCCGGCCGCGTCCATCTGCGGCTGGCAATGCTCGCGCGCGCGCGAGCGCCTCCGATCGATCCCCCGGGCCGGCACGGCACGTGTTCTGATGCGCGCCGGGGGGGCGTCGACGCCCTGTCTCTTCTGCATTGGCCCGTGCATGCGCGCGTCCCAGCCGCACCTGCACGCAGCATGCCTTTTGCGGTTGGCAATCTAAACACCCAGCCACAGGCGTCGTTCAAAAGCCACTAGCGGCCGGGCCGCCGGCGCTGTACGTGCGAGCTAGCTACGCATGACCGTGAAGAGTACGTCTCGTCTCTTCCACCTCGTTCTGCCGTATCGGATGCGAAAGCGTACGTACGTATTTCTTTGCGCGACCGGCCGGTGCGAGCGGTGCTGTACGCGCCGGTGAGCACACACCTGCGTTCGGATAGAGGCAGGCAGGTGCGAAAGGCGCCCGGGTCGGCGGGTTGGAACAGTGACGGCCACGGTCGCGCCGCGCGCGTACTGTCGGCACGGGAATGGCCCGGGCCATGCAGGTTCCGGATTCCCGTGGCGCCGTCGGCACGACAGCCACCCCTCCGATGGGCACTGCTCCACGTAACTCGCGGAATCTCGCGCGCGCCAATGGTCCTGCCGGTGACTCGATCGAGGGGCGGGGGTGACGCGTAATGCCGGTGCAGCTTTTCCGCGGGCCGCGCCGGAGGCCACTGGCCACGCGATGGGGAATGGTGAGGCGAGGTGTGTTCCACGGCCTTTCGGGGTTACCAAATGGACATGGTGATGGTGGTAACCGCTGCTGCTGCCTTCTGCTGGTGAGTGGTGACCAGGATTCGACCGACAAATTTCTTTTTTTGAGAGAGAGAATTCTCATTTCATGTGACAAGATTGCCACCACCAGGGGAGGATTGATGGATGGACACATCGAGGAAAAAACAGGGTGAAAACAAAAGAAGGGAATAGCACCGGTGCTTTGCTCAAAGGGGCGCACTTTGACCTAAATTTCATGTTTCACGGCATTAATTAAATAGTATCTTTCAGGAGTGTGTAGCTATTAATTAAATAGTATCTTTCAGGAGTGTGTAGCTATGTATACGATTTTTTAAAGTAAATTTGTTCAGTGCCATCGTAAATCATTCACGGGTTACAAAATACCATCATGAAGAGACCGAGCTTTCAAATACCATCACGAACAAAGAAACTCTTAAAAATGCCATTATCGTCACATTTTCCGTACTAAGGGTGTGAAATAACTATTCTGCCCTCACTCTTCCTTCTTCTATTTTCTTTCTTTCTTGCTAAGGCCGGTCTCACTTGTCATTCTACCTATACTATGTTGCCTCTTCTTCCTCCATTGCTTCTCTTTCTCCACAAGCCTTTGTCTATGGTGAAGGAATCACTCACTGAGACGATGGGAACATAACGGTCGAGAGACGTCACTGGCCAACGCCACCACCATCCTTCCAGGCGTGGTACAGAGGCGCCTTTGCAGAATGGCGAGTTCCTCATGTTCTGGTGGTTCAGTCCTAAGCGTAGCGGTTGGCGAGCATCGTGGGAGGCCGTGACCCTGCCTCCTATTGGGGCGTTCAAGCCAAAGTCAGTGTACACCAGTGACTCAGTGAGCGCGTCCACTGGCTCTCTATGGGCGCCGTCATCTAGAATGACTTTGCTGAGGACTGCACTGGGACAATGCCGCTGCCAGCCGGGACATGGGAGTGCCAAGGCAACCATGATATCGGCGCGTGGCACAAAGAAGAGTGCATGAGTGAAAGATCAAGTTCTATATAAGGCTCCATTTAAGTTGATTTTGGTGATAATGATAAATATCATTATAACATTTTGGTGATAATGACAAATGCATTTGAGAGACTAACTTTGTTTATTAATCATGATATTACT
The DNA here is from genome assembly GCA_017311315.1 of Dendrocalamus latiflorus. Lineage (NCBI taxonomy): Eukaryota > Viridiplantae > Streptophyta > Magnoliopsida > Poales > Poaceae > Dendrocalamus > Dendrocalamus latiflorus. The sequence continues at coordinate 5,607,082 of CM029647.1, read as the reverse complement.
TAGTCTCACATGGTTAAAAAGGTGATATCATTAAGGTATGCATTCAAAAACATATTCTCATATATATTAATGCATTCCTTGAATTCAAAATATAGATTGAACTCTATAAATAGTCTAAAATGAATATGTGTATATGTCTTAATTATACACACGTAAATGTACACATTTAGGAGGAGCTCTCTCTATATTTGGGATTTCATAAGTATTGATCTATACTTCCTTTAATATGCATTTTTAGGATCTTTACTTTGAATCACATCCATTGAGTATATATAGCCTGTATAGTTTATATATACTCATGTGCAATCGGGTTGTCATTTAATCTCTCCATTATGTGTTAATGATTGGATGATTAATGATAACTAGGTAAGTAAGTTTTACTTAAAAAGCTTATCTTAGAGTATATATTTGTTGTGCACATGTTGTATACTCAAAAATCAATCTTTATCACATTGTTTGTTGAGATTGTCATGAATCACCAAAAAGGTAATATTGTTGAATCTATTCCCTCCATTATGTGATAATGGTGAAGCTTGGTAATCGATGTCAATTTTTTGTGGACTAACATTTTTCATGAGTTAGATAAATATGTTAGGTTCCATAAAAGAGAATGACTTGAAATGACTTCATCTGTTGAAGATCATCAAGCCCTAATGGAAGATGGCTTCATGTGTTGAAGGCCATCAAGAAGAATATGTGTCATGAGTTGATGCATGTCCAAGAGGAGATGATCATGTGTTGATCATTAAGTCAAGTGAAGATCATCATGTGTGGATAGAGTTGACGAAAAGGATGCATCATGAGTTGATACATATCACGATAATGACCTAAGACAAAGGTCTGACTAGTTAGGGTTAAGGATGTGTTCCTAGTCTTTTATCGGTCTTGGTATTTGGTTAGAAGACTGGATTGCTAGTATAGGTTGTCGTACTATTAAGAGGGGTCATATCTAGTAGCTTAAGTCTCATCATGTGTTGATAGCTCAACCTCACCTCTTATAGCTCATCTTGGCATGAGGCTTTTATTTGCGAATATGTTTTATAAATAGTTGAAGCTCATACGTTGAATCCTTGTAACATGGAACTATGCAGTACAAATGTGTTTTGTAAAGTGCTTGAAGTCCATGTTTCCACTCAAAATAAGCCATTTTGTGCACCCATTTGTTCTAATTTTTGTGATAATTTATTGAAAATTCATATAGTAATTTAGGGTACAATTCAGAGTATTTTTGTACTTTTTATAAAATAATGATAATTTCAACAAATATCTATATTTTTTAAATTGCAGAAGATAACTTAGGGGGCAGTTGATGGTAATTTTTTTGAAGTATTTAAATTCGCAAAATTGGTGGTAACTTTTCATCTTAAATCAATAATTTGCTAAAACCATATATGATAACTTTGGGTGCAACTCAAGCATAGAGATGTAGCCTAGTGTTCATCCTAATTCACCTCGATGAAAATAAACATTTGGGGTGATAATTTATTGAAAATGTAGATGCTGACTTAGTTGGTAATTTTGAGGTTTTCAAGTTCGCGAAATTGATGGTAGGTAATTTAAAATCTTTAGGTTGGTAAGTTATCAAAACTATAAACGGTGACTTAATTGCACCTGAAGGTAATCTTTTGAACTTTTTCAGACTCACAAGACTAATGATAATTTTAAACTTAGAGTTTGACTGATTTCTTTTACATAAATGAATATTGTATGGTCAAAGTTGACTTTTATGTGCTAAGTCCTTCAATCTATAGCTGGTAAGTTCTGTCTAGCAATTATGGTAGTTTTTACAATTTTTCCTCATGCAAAAACTTGCAAAAAAGATGGTAAACATGAGAACTTATGGTGATGACTCCTTAAATATAGTACGATAATTTGACCAAGATACGATGGTAAATTTTCTCAAAGGCAATTTTTTTTGCCCGACGTAAACTACAGCTTATAGATGATAGCTTTTTTTTATTAGCCCGCACCTAGTCCTCCATATTTATTAACCCTCCTCCTCCCCCCTCCACTTCGCATACTCCCGCTCCAAACCCTTTTTTTCTTCTAAAATTCATTTTTGATCATTTTTGCTTTTTTATTTTTTCTCTTATTCTTTTGTATTGTCTTAAAGGATTTAGTAGTGTTTTTACTATTTTTTTATTTTTTAACACATAAAAGGCCAAAGTGCTAGGATACTTTCGCAGCCACCGTACCAAAAAAAAAAGCCATACGGATACGGTGGGGCTTATAAACCCTTACAAGCCATTAGCTAATCCGCGTTTTAAAGCGCTCCCCGGCCTCCCCTGCCTGCTTGCTCCCTCCCTCCCCACTTCCCCCTGCGAGACCCGGCGCGCGCGGAGAGGGCGACAGAGCGAGGCGGAGGGGCCGAGCGGCATGGCCCTGGCCGACGCCACCGCCTTCCCCTACGGGCTGCGCGTCCTCGTCGTCGACGACGATCCCACCTGGCTCAAGATCCTCGAGAAGATGCTCAGGAAGTGTTCCTACGAAGGTTGGAATCTTTGCTTTCCTCTTTGGCTATTGAGCTTGATTGATGGTCATGGCTATGCTGTGGTAAAAACTAGAAAGATGGCAGTGCATGTGCACCCGTCGTCTATGCATGCCTAGTGTTTGTTTAAATAAAGCAGTGCATGATTTGGGAAACCTCGCTCTTGTCAGTTTGTTCTGAAAAGTAGTCTCTTTTTGGCAAGGACTTGCTACTTTAAATCGGTTGTTTGGATCATGCTAATTTAAATTAGGTTGTTTTTTACAGATTGATGTTGGCAATTTCCTGCCTTTTGGTTTCATTTGTGTGTTTGTTCTTGCTTGTGTATGTAAGATGTGGTTGCTCAGATAGGAGGTATTTGCGTGTTTTTGACATAATTGTCCAAACTCAACTGTTAAGAGTGGGAGCTACAGGCCTGGTCCATTAACTTTTTACTAAAATTCCCTATAGCGCAACATGAACAACATAGGTATTTCAAACCTGCGTCCACTGTTAAATGATGATTGTTCAATTATTTAGATGGATGACTTGGTTCCACTCGTGCATCATTTACTGGTTATCAAGCATTAAAATTCAGAAATCTTAGTTCTTCTGCTATCTTCTTAGTTTGCAGTCTTGCAGACTATTTAGGTGCTATCTTTTTGTGGCACCAGTACTAAGGCAGTGTTGTGTTACGGATTGGTTGGGTATGGGTCCGAGGACCAAGGGTAGTGTATTCACCCTTAAACAACTGGCCATGCTACCGTCAAGACTTTGAGGCTCGGTCGAAAAAAGGGGAGGAGACTAGAAATTTTGTTTATTTCTTGCTTGCTTAGACAAGATAATAATACCATACTTATATAGTGCCGGTCTCATAACAATTTAATCTAATTTTTTTCAACTATAAAAGATAACATTCCTAATTGATAAGATTCTATCTCTAACAATGCCTTGATAGTTAAGGAATCTCAAAACCTACCTAACTATACTAGGAAACCAATCAAACAGATAACACCACTATAGTACCCATGTAGGGTACTATTCACGTATTGCTGAAGTACTCAAGATACCGCTTGTGCTCTTCCTAATCTTGGCCCATAACAGGCAGTAACTGGCTTCCGAGCCAGTAAAGTTTTCAATGAATTAACTAGCAAGCATAGCATATCATATTTGGCTTTTAAGGACTATGTATATTCAATTTGAACACACATTAGTCTTTTTGGAAGACTTATTACCAGTTTTATCACTGCTGAATGGTCGGTGTTTTTCAACAAACTTGACTGCCAATCTAATAATATCATCTCTCTCGCTCTCTCTCTCTCTCTCTGCTCTCGCTTTTGTGTGTGTAAACCATTTTGTATGCACCATATTTATGATTAATAGTCATGAATTATCTATTACTTAAACAGTTAGACTAACTAGCTATCTACCTGCAGTCACCACATGTGGCCTAGCTAGAGCTGCTCTTGAAATTCTCCGGGATAGGAAAAACAAGTTTGACATTGTAATTAGTGATGTCAACATGCCTGACATGGATGGGTTCAAGCTTCTCGAACACATTGGACTTGAGATGGATCTGCCTGTTATAAGTTAGTATTCAACACCAAAACCTGTCTCCCTGTAAGCTTTAAATAAGAAATAATATCTGCTATGCGGTTTGAATATCTATTCTCAAAAATACCAAATTGCTCCATTCTGTTTTCACAGTGATGTCCATCGATGGAGAGACAAGTAGGGTGATGAAAGGTGTCCAACATGGTGCTTGCGACTACCTTCTTAAGCCCGTTCGAATGAAGGAACTCCGGAACATTTGGCAACATGTATATAGGAAGAAAATGCATGAGGTTAAAGAGATCGAAGGTCACAATAGCTGTGATGATCTCCAATTACTAAGAAATGGTTTTGAGGTGTTGGATGAGAAGAGCCTATTTATGAGAGTTGACTCCGATACCATGAGGAAGAGAAAAGATGTGGACAAGGACCATGCAGATCAGGAGTCGAATGATGGTGCTACTGTTAAAAAGGCTAGAGTAGTTTGGTCTGTTGACCTTCATCAGAAGTTTGTAAATGCTGTGAACCAAATTGGATTTGACAGTGAGTGCTCTCTGAAAATTGTTGCATTTGCATTTTCCTTCCTATAAATTTATAAAATTTGCATGATCTCATTTCAAAACGGCAACTGCCGCTATCTTGCAGAAGTCGGGCCAAAGAAAATACTGGACTTGATGAATGTTCCTGGCTTAACAAGAGAGAATGTAGCTAGCCATCTCCAGGTATGACATATGATGTTCAAATCCTAAACTTTTATGTTCTCTTTTCTTGAAAAAAGGAACTGAGTTCATAAACAAAGTTAAAGGTTAAACAGTCCTTTGCTACTATGAAATTTTTAGACAGGACGCACTGAATTCAGATAATTGCACCATGATTTTTGTCCAGTCCACTGGCTTGGTGTGTCATGAAATTTTTTTCAACAGTCAGGGACCTTTCTTTAAGACTCAAAAATCAGGCACATGAAATGCAGAAAATGCAAATTTATAATATGATACACTGTGTTTTTTGTGCATTAATGTGATGAACCGCCGGGAGGAAGGCCGGGTGGTGTTGGCTTGGTGGGATGAGAGATTTGACTATATACTGAGATGATAGAGTTTGGGAAAGAGACTGGATTAATTCATCTTTATTACTTGATTGATAATAGATACATATTAACCCTTTTATAGGGATGACTTACTTGGCTCTTAAAAAAGCGATCGCTAATTTAAAGGAACTAATTTTATCTCAATCCTAACTAGTCAAATACTGCAATGCTCATATGCTACAGTACGGATGGTACTGTTCACATGCGTGAGCATTGAGCAATACACATGACCAGTGATTCTAGCACATGATAACTCCTCTCCCCTTCGGCGACAACTCGTCCTCGAGCTGTGGTGGCGGCCACGGCTGCAACCCTAGAAGACTTCAAGTTGATAAGAGGCTGTGACGTTTACTGGTGACTTTGAAGGCCGTGATTTCCACGTACAAGTGCAACAATATTGATGGCATCTATGATCGCCACGGCAAGCACAATGGCAACCACGATAGTCGATAGTATTGTGGTAGGCTTCTATGATGTGGTTGCCATGGCAAGCTTCGGCAGGGCCATGGCGGCCTTTGGCAACACCACGATAAGACATAGTAGGGTCGCGGCAGGCGTCGGTAGTACCACAGCAGGTCGCAATAACGACGTGGTTGTCGCGATAGGCTTCGGCAGCAACACGGCTGCCGCGGTAGGACATGGCAGGGTTACAACAGGTGTCGGCAGAATTGTGCCTACCACGACATGTTCTAGCGGTGCTGTGGCGGCTGTTGGGTACAAAGTTGTTGCCGTCTCTTGTTGCGCCTTATTCTAATTTGTTATCTTCTCCAAGATGGCATGCATGTTGAGGAAGATGATCACCATCTTCTTGTCGATGTCGTTGGTACTAGTGGCCATCTTATCGGCGTTAGCCTTTATCGTGGCTAATGACTTGGCAATAGGAGCTATCCGCTATGATAGTAGAAGTCGTGGGATACCAAATGTGAACTTTAGGTCATCATGGGTAAACACTGTTAGGAGAAAGGTCAGGCGGCGTTGGCTTGGTGAGAGATTTGACTATAGACTGAGATAATAGAACTTGTGGAAGAAATTAGATTAATTCATCTTTATTACTTAATTGATAATGGATATATGCTAGCTCTTTTATAGATATGACTTACTTGGCCCTTAAGAAAGCGATCTCTAATTTAAAAGAACTAATCTTATCTCAATCTTAACTAATCAAATACTGCCATACTCGGATGCTACAATATGGAGGGTACTGTTCACACACGTGAAAAGTAATTCCAGCACGTGACAATTAAAGACGGCCTTTTCTTAATGAAAGAAGATCACCTTTGTCAGAGTTTGCCTAGAAGTAAGTGGAAGAAGGCTCTTGGTTCAGTAAATGACAGAAAAGTGGATGCTGTGGTGTAGTGATGAGTTTCTAACATAGCATACTCTTGACTTAGCCATGTTCATGGCAAAGCACTTGTGTAATTGGTGGGGTTACTGTAGGAACATATTTGTTGAATAGCTCCCTCTTATCCTCTAAAAACTTTGTGATTTACATTAACCTGCATCCTAACTTTCTTAAACCCTTAAATATCACAACCTTCGAGCTTTCATGAAAAAGCCCTTCAAGTTAGCATTATTGTATTCCTTAAAAATACAAAATGATGTTCTATTATTCATAAGAAGAAAATTAATTGCTATGCAGAAATATCGCCTCTACTTGAGTAGGCTGCAAAAGCAGAATGAAGAAAGGATATTGGGCGCTGCTAGGCAAGATTTCAGCCATAAGGGACCATCAGAAAACCTTAACCTCCAAGGCTCATTCCAAGAGCAACCAAGCAACATTGCCAGTGGATATCTGCATGCTTCTCAGAACATACAAGCTCAGAACAGCATGCTAGATTCTCAGTTAGAAGACACTAAAAGTGCAGTGCCCTTGCCGGTGTCAGATAAAAACAGAACTCCAGTAAGTGAAGTTGCTGACTCTCAGAATGTCGCCGGTGCTTCACCTTTAGGTGGGGTGCTGTCTTTCAAAGGATTGCCAGTGAATCAGGACAGGAAGCCGTCAGGAACCATGATATTGGAATGCCAGGCTTGGAGTGGAGGTTTGCCATCAAAGCAATTCATGCAATATCCAAAGCATAACCATGAACGTTGTGACCTGTTAGGGGATTATTCATGCCTGCCAAAGCCAGACTTAGAGCACCCCATTGCCCCTGGTCATTTGTTTACCCCGCCACCACTAATCTCAATGAGTAGCAGTATGGAGGGGGATGCCAGAGATTTCTCAGATGTGAAGCCAGCCCTTCTTAACTGCATCAAGTCCTTATCTCCAGCGTTGACATGTACAGTTGATTCGGTTTCTGTTCAACTTAGTGACAGAGTTGTGATCTCAACTGATGGTGATCTCAAGTTTTCCAGTGTGGAAGGTTTGCCCAGCATTAAAGATTGTTACTTTGATCAGACAAACAACCAAGGAACTTTGCTTCCTTCACAAGAGCCAAGTATCGTATGCAGCACAGATTTGGCTTCTCTGCCTGAGGACCTGCTCGGTTATCCACTCCAAGGTGTCTCCTTTGAGAATATAGGACTGAGTAGCATTGATTTAACGATACTATCCGGACTACAAAGTAACTGGTATGATGATCTAGAGCTTAGCAGTGAAACGACGGACTACCCATTGATAGATGGCTGTCTCTTTGCATAATCCCTATTCTGCCCCCCCCCCCCCCCCCCCCCCCCCCCGGCGACCATGCCGATGTTCTTTGGTATGTCCCATATAGCACCTCTTGTAGAGCTATAGTGATCTAACTTGAACGGTGGAAGGATTTAATTGTAGTATCTCCACTTTTGATAAATGTCTGTATTATAAATTGTAGTATCTATATACTTTTCGATGATCTTTCAAACTATATACGAAGATTGTCAAATATTTGCTTACACAACTGACACTTGCGGTAAATTTTTCCTCTGACGCAGCATTGCAAATGATATGTGACTGTCAATACAAGCAAACATGGTACCTTTTCAGGTTCGTCAGACAGATATGCACCAAAGGCCGCAGAGCGTGAAGTTGCTCGCTGATCTAACCTGAAAGCAACCCATAGGTGACATGAGCGGATCTGCCATATGTTAAGGGTGTTTAGCTGAACACCTAAATTTTTTTATAAAATAACAGATATATAAAATAGGTATATTAGATGTATATACTATTAGTTGTGTTAAAACTATATTTTATGTCTGCAAATAAATTCAGCACGCACTTCTCGTATCTCGCGCGCAGCCCATGTAATACATTAGACTCATTTTCCTTTCTACCTCAGCCCTCCTCACGCCCAAAGAGGTAAAGATATAAACAAAATCTTAACATTTGTTCTATTTCTCATCTTGTGACTGTCTGTATGGGAGGTGACTTCGGCCTTCGAATGGCTAACGGGCGGAGGTGCAAGTTAGAGGCGAGTGACGACCGGCGGACACGGACATGGTGCCATGATGTAACGACAATCATGCGTGAGGCGGCGTATGGTGCAAGGTGAGCGTGTGGCATCACAGACGAGCAGAGAGGTGTCCCAGGCAAGCGGGCAGTGGCATAACGAACACAGAGGTAGGGAGCAGGCGACAGGAAGGGAGCAGCGCGGTAGCTAGGAGGGAGCGTGGCATTGGGAAGTGAGTAGCACCTCCAACTTATTGTCATTGTCCCCTCTTCAGATCTAGGTGTGCTCCACTCTACTCCACTTATTTTCTTTCTTGGTCTGTTTTGCTCCATGGAAGGAACATACAATTTTTTTAGACGGATAGTTCTTGCTGATGGGGAAATAGCAAAAAAAGGCAAGATCAACAAGATATACAACTCTCATTTATCTCTATAATGTGTTGTTTAATTCATATAATTATGCTCGCCTTATGTCGTCCATTTCCTTATAAGAAATCATTAATTTCTGTAATTTATGTATTTTTATTATATCTACATACACATATCGTTGTTCGGTGTTTTGGGGGAGGGGGACGGTGCGCTACGGTATCGACGTATTCGAACAACTTAGCTCCGAAATCCGAACACTTATCCTAAAAATCGTAGGTCCGCCACTGATAGGTGATACAGCGGTGAGCAGAGTTCTGGTGCAATCTGATGCAAAAACTAATCTGGTAGATGCAAGGATGGAATAGTAGAGATACTGAGAAGAATAATGCTAAACAGCAGGAAACAGAACCAATCTACTAGCTTGTATGCAGGTTATTTTTGCATCACAGCTGCACTAGAACTCGCTTACTGCTGCAGCAACTGGACCGGTCGATTGCTTCCTGCCGATGTGTTAATATCATGAAAGTGGCAAAATTACTGACATCAGTTGTAGTGTGGGAAATCAGTGCTTCGATTTTACTGTGCTGTGATGCTGAAAGTGAAAATATGGCTACCTCGAGTGGAAACTTGGTACGTATCTGAATAGCCTGAAGCGACAGTTTTGCAGGATTCTGTTTCTTTCGTGGAGGCTTCCTTTGTTTGCCCAAGAACTTTGTTGATAAAATCAGTTAGACGGCCTCTTTCTTTCATCTCTTCCCTAAAATAAAAGGAGTTTATCGAAGATGTGTATACCTTCTATAAAAGCGATAGCAGTTTGTCAATTTTGTTAGTTCAACTAGCAGTCTTGCCCGTGCTTATTGCTACTGCTGCAGTTGAATTAATTCATGTTCCAGTCCTGATGCATGTTCTTGTCTTGCGTATTAGTGACAAACTGACACGAAGCATGTATCGCTCTCGGTCGGCACTTGGAAGACACCTACTAAAAGGTGTAAAGAACTGACAATGCGTTCCCCGTTTCTTTTTCCCCCCTCGTGAAAGGTTTTGTAGCCTGACCCAAAAGTTGTCACCATCAAAAATCTTATATTCCAATTCAACTTACTGTGTTTGAGTAAGATTGGATATGATGAGTCAGATGAGGGTGAATGATTTCTTAAAATCTTTTCCTTGGTATTATCAATACGATACAGCGAAAAACACAAACTCACAAGTTACACTAAAATCAAGAGGCAAAGATCAAAGTCACCTGAAATAACAATCTCTCCGATCAGACCATCGATCAGAGGCGATTGGACCACTCGGCTAGTCTGACCACAAATGTTGTCGATTGGACTAGACTAAGCGGTTTGCCTGTTCGGGTCACTATGGTTTGACTGTTCGCCAAACAGAAGAAGAAATCAACATGACACATGACTAAGATAATAGCCAACTCTTAAACCACTGATCAAAATAAGATGAAACTTGGTACATATCCTCTTTAGAATATCAGAAACCTAATCTAATTATGGATCATAAAGATCAATATCAAAGTTCTGACATTTATCCAAAACAAAGAAGGTAGCACCAAAACCGAGCAAAAGAGTAAAACCTCGATATGCTTTTGCTTGTGAGTCATTGATGATCTAGATAACCTTGGATGAGTTCTCATCTATCATAGTAAGCTATATTGCAGCATGAACCAAGCCAAAACGCCATCAACATCAAAACCCCAAAATCACCATTCTTTTAAACAAAATTGGGCAATCATAAGAACTTTTATAGAAAGTGCATAAATGGATGTAATCTGATCTCCAAAAAATATATCCATCTCTTATATGTCTTTGGCACTAAGAGAGATCAAGAGGAAATGAAATCCAAACAAGAAAGTCAAGCAAATCAAAAGCACAAAGAAGAATTCATGGCACAACTTACTTTGACAAAGTTTGGATGTTCATTTCACTTTGAGATGAATGTTTCACAGCCACTACCTCATGAAGGACAGAGCTATAAGTCCAAAGCACATACACAAAGCTTTCAACACAAGAAAACCCTAACCTCTCTCTTAAACCCTCAAGAGACATCTTCTCTCGACACATACAAAGATTTATATAGTGGGGGCTCTACACCTCACACCTAACCCTAAACAACTAGCACACCCTAAGTGGATACAACCACTTACAAATGAAAAAATCCGGTAACCCACATGCAAACGGGTTTTACACTTATACATACTTGCACATTTTTCAAAGCGTGACTTCCACATGGCTCCAATAGTCTGATAAGATGCTCCATCCTCCAAGATGTAACCTAAACTATTTAGGCCATCACCACGGTTTCGTAAACCACCTCTCCACCTGGTATCGGTTAATTTCCTCAACTGCCACCCATTGGCCTTCACGGTGCTTCCCCTCGAAGCAACCGCTACAACAAAGTTTGTGATGCCTAATGATTTGCCGTCAAGATCGTACGCCTGCTCTAAGCACCGTCACCATTTGAAATGCTCAAGTTCAATGGCACACCACATATATGCACTTACATTATCAAGATCTTTGTTTTTCTCTCGTGCTTCTCCGCTTGAGATAATGCTTCATCCAGATGTACACGACCCTCTATGGCCACAGGGCACCTCCCCTAGCCTCAGTCTTACCATTAATTACAACAATCACTAAGCATCCTGCACATCAAAGAACAAGTAAACGTCTTGAGCACAAGTCACATGCGCTTAACTCTCATCAAGAAAATTGATACAAACATGCATCACTTAACACCCATGTTAAGATTCCCATAATGCATGTGCTCCTGCCATAGCTCATACTTGTATGGACTCTCGTCATGTCTAATACAACCAAAATAAACTCAACTCACTCATCTCAGCATAGGCTGGTCTAATCGCCAACCAACGGCCGGTCAGACCGTTTGAGTCAACCCTGATACAGGAGGGATCGATCTGATCACAACATCCATGCCGGTCAAACCGCCGTTACATGGCCGGTCACACCGCTCTAAAAACCTCATCGTAACTCGACAAACACTTCTCTGGAATAAACATACCGCTTACTAGAAATCGGTCACACCGCGTTCTAATTAGATCTCTCTTCATGGTCGTCACGCTGGACTCCAATCAGACCACCATTACACAGTCGGTCAAACCGCACATGAACAGTGGTTAGACCACCTCTACAGGCTAGTCAGATCGTTGCCAACCTGACAGCAAAAACCAGAGAGCAAATGATACAATATCAAACTCAAACTTCGATAACAAATTATAAACAAAGTCAAATACTCATCACACAATAAGAGATCACCTCCACATGTACTCACACTTTACAATTTATTTTTTGTTCAAAATATAAAATTAATATAAGCTAGAATCTGCATATTGAAAGCATTTGCAAATAGCTTGTATAATTAGAGATATTTGACAGGTGCTTATGCAGCCAAGCATGTTGGTTGGTTGCAGGATCTCTACTTTTCAGCTTCTAAAGCTGTTTTTGGTTTTTTTCTACATGTTGGAGGATGGCCCCCACCAGGGCCCACTCTGCCTAGTACACCAGTAACACAGTGCGGCCGATCCAGCATAGGCCTGCGGTGCAGCGAAGTACCGATTCTACTGTTACGTACACAGGTATAGATAGGGTATTCATGTAACCTTAGGGTTAGGAAAATGGCATAATTGCCCTTGTAAATATAGACCCAGATAGGGTCACCCTTGTAATCTGCCTCCTCAGGGGTATAAAGGTAGGTCCTGAGCCTCATGAGGAAGGCATGACTCATTTTTTGGGAAAAGGTAGCTAGTCCCAAGGCAACTCACGTTTTTCCACGATTGTAGGGCTCCGGGGAAAGCCACCCTGGCCATTAGCTTCACTTATATTGTTTAGCATGTAACCACAACATTACAGTAACTAACTTTTAAACGAAGTGTCTTTTTAAGGTGGGGTCTACAAGTTGATTATAGTACATATTGTAGTGACTTCATTTATATTGGTCAAAACCACATGTGAGTTTTTGTTACTTCGTATTCTCTTTCACGAACATCCCAAAAACTATAAGCTGCAGCCGAAAAATATAAGTCGAAGCCAAAAAGAACAGATCCGCAATTTGCATGTTTCAGCCTTTTGACTTGGGGCATACACTCGTGAATTGTGAATGTTTACGTAAACGAGCTTGATTAGTGTATTTCTCAGCACTCGTCAATTAGTGGTATGAATATGAGTTTTGTTGCTTTGTATTTGAACTCATAATTACAAGAATGATAGTCGTTGTGCCAAATTAGCAAAAATATCGTTTCTGATGCATGGTGGCCATGCGGCATCCTTGGGGGAGCAACACGTAGCCTTTGATGCACAGTGGCCGTGCGGTAGCCCTAGGCAGGTGACATGTGGGCTCTGCCACACGACCACCATGCGGCAGCGCGAAGATCGCACGGCCACCGTGCGGCTACCCCTATGCCGCACAGCTACCATGCTATTGCTAATTAAGCCGGCTAATTAGCTGGCTTAATTAGTAGCCTTAATTACTAATTTATGTGTACTGTTTGTTTGAATTTTTAAACATAGAAAGTGAGCTAAAAAATTACAAAATTTTATGTACAGTCTCTTGACACAGTGTACTTGATTGTCTAATGTTTCGTAATTTTATCCATTTTGAATGTTTCTCAAAAATTTATACAAACGAACTGTTTGTAGGATATTTTAATGCAAAAAATGAGGTGTAAACATTATGAATTTTTTTTGTCAAGGCTCCGTACTCAGTGTACTTGATTGTTTAATTTTTTGTAGGATTTTATATATACAAAAAATAACAAACGACATGTAATCAAGAGAGCAGCCGTAATAAACAAAAATCCCATTAAATTATAACTTTATTGTGGCTTGTTATTTTATGTACATGTAAAATCCTAAAAAATTAAATAATTAAGTACATCGAGTACGGAGCCTTCACAAAAAATTTTGCAATGTTTGCATCTCATTTTTCTACATTAAAAAAATCCTACAAACAATTCATTCGTATGAATTTTCAAACAACATTTAGAATGGATATAATTACAAAATATTAGACAATCAAAAATGTTATGTCGGGAGACTGCATATAAAATTTCATAATTTTTTGAGCTAATTTGCTATATTTAAAAATTTAAACAAATAGTACATGGAAACTAGTAATTAAAACTGCTAATTAAGCTGGTCAATTAGCCGGTTTAATTAATAACCGTATGATGGCTGTGCGGCAGCCCCTCTGCCACACGGTGGCCATGCGGCCTTTGCGTTGTTGATCGTGCGGCAGAGGCCACGTGTCACCCGCTCGAGGTTACCGCATGGTCACCGTGTGACAGAAGTCATGTGTTATTTTTTCTAGGGCTCTCGTCCGAATATCATGTGTCAAAAGTGATATTTTTACTAATTCAGCCCAACCACAGCCATTCTTATAATTAAGGATTGAAATAACGCTAAAAGTGACAACAAGTCAAATGAATCTTCACATGTCAGAGGACACAAACCCAACAAGAAAACGAACCAGCGAGAAGCCGGGGGGGTCAGTCTAAGGCGGGATCCAGGCGCGAGATCCGCCACCCCACCACCAATGGAGGCGGCGATCGCCGGCGCAGTGGCGGCCGCGCTCCTGCTGCCGTGGCTGGCCACGGTATCGGCTGGGGCCGCGGCGGGGGAGGGCCGGCGGCTGCACACGCTCTTCTCGGTGGAGTGCGGCGACTACTTCGACTGGCAGGCGGTGGGGCTCCTCCACAGCCTGCGCAAGGCGGGGCAGCCCGGCGGCGTAACCCGCCTCCTCAGCTGCACCTCCGACCAGCTCCCCTCCTACCGCGGCCTCCGCCTCGGCCACACCCTCCAGGTCCCTTCCTACAGCCGTCACCCCCGCACCGGCGACTGGTAACTCTCGTCGTCATACACACATACACACCACTCCTCTCCTCGTTCCCCATGTATCGTAGTGGCTTGTTTCCTCAGAAAAAGTATCAGAAGTATTTGCATCTGTGATACCCTCAAGTTGAGGCTGTTCTGTTCCTGTCGTTAGTTATGGTGCATTGGGATCGTTATGTTCGAATGCCAATTTTGTTTCACTGAGAAATCTGGGGGTTTTAATACGAACAATCCCCTGATTCATGGTATGTTTGGTGGCTTTGTGCCTGGAAGTGAAATGTTTGGGTGTAGGATTTGGGACGGATTACGAAATGAAATGTTGAACTCTCAGCGCAGTGTGCTTCTGCATTGGGAGTTTGAGGTTATTGATTTGGCATGCCCTTTTGGATTGAATTAATTACTATTGTACAGTAGACTACTGGGGGATAAACTGAATTGTCTGATGAATACGAGTTTGAGAAGATTTGTCTAGTGGAGAATGTTGCGATTGCAATGTAAGATGAAAGTGACCTTACTGGACTTTGTGTCGTTTTTCATATGCAGGTACCCAGCCATCAATAAGCCTGTAGGGGTGGTGCATTGGTTGAATCATAGTCCAGAGGCGGACAACGTTGATTGGGTCGTAATCTTGGATGCAGACCAGATTGTTCGAGGCCCTATTATTCCTTGGGAACTCGGAGCAGAAAAAGGCAAGCCTGTTGCTGCTTATTATGGGTATGGTTTTTAGTCAGCATTAATGATCTTTTTGTCCTTTTTTGTGCCTATTATGGTCATAATTAACTGGAAAAGACAGAACTTCAATAAATTACTGAATTATTATGTTGTGTCAATAATCTACACATTGGACATTTATCCTTCCTCTTGGAGCATACCTTTGTTTAGAGTGTCATTTGTTAACTCAGGTTTTGTTTTCCCTTGGTATTGAATGTGGCATTCTTCTTCATCATCCTTCTTTCTAAACATGTTAAAATAACAGGAATTCCTTGTATACAGTTGAATTATAGCATGGAGGCAATTCTGAATGATGCGTTATGTTTCTATTCTGAGAAAGTCAATTACATATGCAGTATTGCCTCTGGGTCCTCACTTGGTAGCTAGGTATTTTGTATTATTGTCTGAATTACACTGAGCTTCAAATCGATTTTATCTATGTTTTCTCTTAAGTAGGTATCTGAAGGGTTGTGATAACATCCTTGCACAGTTGCACACTGCACATCCAGAATTTTGTGACAAAGTTGGTGGGCTTCTAGCCATGCATATTGATGACTTAAGGGCTCTAGCCCCTCTATGGCTTTCGAAGACTGAAGAAGTGAGACAGGATAAGTCCCACTGGTCAACTAATATTACTGGTGATATATATGGCATGGGTTGGATCAGTGAGATGTATGGGTACTCATTTGGTGCGGCAGAAGTAAGCTCAATTGCTCTTCTCAACTATGCATCATTGCCAAAGTAAATATTTTCCACACTATGTATTTTATGTGATCTTGCCTGTACCTTCATTATTTGATCGTCTTGAACAGGTAGGTCTACGGCACAAGATAAATGATGACATAATGATCTACCCAGGTTATACTCCAAGAGTTGGCATTGAGCCACTTATCCTGCACTATGGTCTGCCATTTAAAGTTGGAAACTGGTCTTTCAGCAAGTTAGAACACCATGAGGATGGAATAGTTTATGACTGCAACCGCTTATTCCCTCCACCTCCGTTTCCTAGAGAGGTAAACAGTCTTCCTAATCATGTTTTGTGATGGCGCTTGTAGCTAGCTATACTGTACATGGCTTTTTACTGTTGCCAACTTTATAGGTTGAGATGATGGAATCTGACCCAAATGTAAAGCGCGGCTTATATCTAAGCATTGAGTGCATTAACACCTTGAATGAAGGGCTTCTGTTGCATCACGCATCTGTTGGTTGCCCAAAACCACAGTGGTCAAAATACCTGAGTTTCCTTAAAAGCAGAAGGTTCTCAGATCTTACAAAACCGAAGAACTGGAATGTTCAAGAGGTTGAAAACAAAAAGACTCTGCAACAGGTTGCATTATCCAATGCAGACAGCAAGCATCCAAAAATACACACGCTTTTTTCTACTGAATGTTCATCATATTTTGACTGGCAAACTGTTGGGCTCATGCACAGCTTTCATTTAAGCAGACAGCCTGGTAATATTACGCGCTTATTGAGTTGTACGGATGAGGACTTGAAGAATTATAAGGGCCATGACCTTGCTCCCACACATTATGTTCCATCTATGAACAGACATCCACTGACAGGGGACTGGTATAAACTCGTAACTTAATGTTGTGTCTAAAACTATTGTTCAAGACATAACTTATTCGCTTTGTTCTTTTGCTAGGTACCCCGCAATCAATAAACCAGCAGCAGTTCTCCATTGGCTTAACCACGTGCAGACTGATGCTGAATTCATTGTTATCTTGGATGCTGACATGATCATGAGAGGTCCCATCACTCCATGGGAATATGGTGCAAAACTTGGCCATCCTGTTTCAACTCCCTATGAGTAAGATTTTGCTGTTATGGAATATGTAGCATGTTCTTGGCTGTGTAGTAATCTTATATTTCCTGTTTACCAGATATATTATTGGTTGACTTGAAGCATGTGTTCAGCCATGCAGTAATGTTATCCTTCTTGTGTATCAGATATCTCATTGGTTGCGACAACATACTTGCGAAGATACACACTCGCAATCCATCTGCATGCGACAAGGTTGGTGGTGTCATTATCATGCATATTGATGATCTCCGACATTTTGCTTTGTTGTGGCTGCACAAAACGGAGGAGGTTCGTGCAGACAAAGCTCACTATGCTACAAACATTACTGGTGACATATATGGATCTGGTTGGATAAGTGAGATGTACGGTTACTCTTTTGCAGCAGCTGAGGTATGTGTAGTTGTGATTTATCTGTTCACCTTTTGTTCTTGCAATTGCAAGGCTATGGTTGCAATTGGCTGCATCACACTAATGTGGTTGCAGTATGGTTGGCATCAGTTAGCAGCTAGCTCTCTGATATGGCTGGAGGAAAAGGGAAATAGAGCAGGGTAAGGCGGGATCGCCCTCAACGCCGGCAAGGCTTGTCCTTACAATAGGAGAGGCTCTGCTCAAGCTGCTACTAAAATTGTTGATTCTTTATTGCCTTTCTCAAGAGATAGCCAGCTGCGTTTATAGAGCCTCCCTAACAATGGGAACTAAGGGGGGTGTTCGTATTGGTTTCTACTTGGAGAAGCCAGAAGCCAATATGAATAGCTTCTTGAAGTGGTTTCTTCACTCCTCTCGCTCCGAGGATAAGGCAGAGGGTCACGGGCACATCTTGTACCTACCCCATTCCTTTCGCTCCTATCTCACGCATGTATCTCTCCCTCATTTTTTCCACCGCTCGCCTCCTCCTAAGAGGCATTTCTTTCAGCCACTATTCGTTTTCAACCGAAAACCATCAGCCGTAGTCAATACGAACACCCTCTAAAGATAACTCTTCCATATATATCTTTCGTAAGATAACATGTAAATAACCTTTCCTAACAAAGCTTGAGCTAAAAATAAATAGGGGGCTAAGCATTCATGCCCTCGTTTTCAAGCGAAATGGTGATTTTGCCCTCATTTTTTAAACTTTGTGATTTTACCCCTGTGTTTTTGAACTGAAGGGAGAGTCTGCTCCTATTCTGTTAAAGCCAGTTAACGGTGTTAACTTTTGCACGAATAGACAAGTTTGCCCATGTGATTTTACCCCTGTTTTGTTAGAGAACTTTGTGATTTTACCTCTATTTTTCGAAATTGAAGTTTTGACATATTTGGTAGGGATGTTGTCAACAGAATTAGACACAAATTTATGCATTCGTTTTATTAATATAAATCTGGACAAAATTTGTCAAATTTTGCAAACATCACATTCAACCATTAAATGTAGAACCATTAAACGTTCTTTTTTTTAATTGAAAAGGCTACATTTTGGTGGTTCGGCAGACAGCAGATGACTGCTCCAAAAACTAGATAGGCAACCCAGGAGAGCATCCATATGCTGTTAGTGGAAAAGGCAGCAGGGACCATAGTACCTATACATGTGCCATCTTGAATTTAGAACTTGTCTAACTTGAGAGCTGCACGCATTGACCAAAAATACGAAGAAGATGGGTACACGAACTTCAGCGACTAGCCCGCGAACTGACAGCAATTACTTACGCATAATCAAATTGACAATTTCACAAGTCACCATTGCTACCATTACCAACAGAGCTTTGTTATTGCTACTTGATTGCATAACCATTGCTACCATCAGGCCGGGGGCGGCTCGATCTGGAGGACGGTGGCGGCGGGGCGGCGGCTCGGCCGGGGCGCTGTCGTCGGCCGGGAGCAGAGAGAGGGAGGCCAGCCCTGGCGCGGGCGCGGGACTTCACGGGCAGAGCCGCGGCCGGAGGGGGCACGCCGCGGCGGCAGCGGCGGGAGCGGAAGGGCGGGGCGAAGATGGAGGAGGCGGCGTCCCAGTGCAGGGTGGAGCGGCGGAGGCGCTGAGGCGGATAAAGGAGGAGAAGGAGGCTGGCGGACTGGTGGGGGCGGAGGAGGAGGCCGACGGCCGGGTGGGGGGCGGAGGAGGAAGAGGAGGCGGCGGATCTGGGGGCGGAGGAGGAGGAAGAGGAGGCGGCGGATCTGTGGGCGGAGGAGGAAGAAGAGGAGGCGGCGGATCTGGGGGCGGAGGAGGAGGAAGAGGAGGCGGCGGATCTGGGGGCGGAGGAGGAGGCCGGTGGCCTGGTGGGGGCGGAGGAGGAGGCCGGCAGCCTGGTGGGGGACGGAGGGGCGGGGCGAAGGAGGCGGTGGCGTCCCAGTGCAGGGTGGAGGGGCTGAGGGGGGCGGAGACGCGGCCGGGAGTGGGGGTGGAGAGGCGAGAGGGAGTGGAGACGCGAGAGGGAGTGCGGGCGGAGAGGCGAGAGGGAGTGGAGGGAGTGTGGGCATTCTTGTCTTTTCGCGTGGGCATCTTTTTTTTTACCATTTAATCCTCCAGTCTTAACGGTCTCACAAAACAGGGGTAAACGGAGTCTTCATTTCAAAATCGCGAGGGCAAAATCACAAAGTTAAAAAAGTAGGGGTAAAATCACATTTGCAGTCGAGAACAGGGGCAGAAACACCAAATTCCCAAATAAATATTACTTATTTCCTTCTTTGTTTCTTGCGGTAGAGCAAATCTCATGCCTTTGTTGTGGTTCCATTAATTCGATGATGCTCAGGGATCGGATTACCGGCGGTTACCGGAAATCCCGGCGGTGACCGGGATGGAAAAAACCGGCCGAGATTCAAATTTCAAAAAATTGCATGCGCATCTCCTGTGTGCAGCATCTGTTAGCTTTAATCTGTGTGCAGTCTCCTGCATGCCTTGCATGCGCATGTCTCTTAAATGCTGCGCATGCCTCTTAGTATTCTGTTGTATCTTTTAGTATTCCGCATGCCACTTTAATTCTGCATGCAGTCCCTTAGTATATTGCACTGCAGTTATTGTATCCCTTAGTATACTGCGTTGTAGTTAATGTCTATAAGCTGTTTGCTATAAAAAGGGAAAAGGAAAGAGCAGAGTTAAGCAGCTAAAAATAGATCATTTCTTCATTTCTTTGCTGTCTTCACAGCGAGCAGCAGCCAGAAATGTTTGTTCATTTCTTCTTATTCTTTTACCTAACAGGAATTACATCTTTTGTTGTCATCGGTTCTTTTTGTGCCGTCCTCCACATCTCTTGGGTTGAAATCATGTACATCTTGGACACTATCAATCTCACATTTTGGTTGGTTCTCACTTCTGATATCACTAGGCTCTACACCGTTAGTCGACAAAGATGTAACTCTACCCGCTCCATGTGCTGCATCAGTTCTCATCTCATTAACGAGATTTTCTCTTTGATCATTACTCTCTTCAGATGCTTGGACATCCAACCAACTTGAACTTGCTTCAATAGAATCTAATCTACTGTCTTCAACAGGACTTCCTCTTTGATCATTCCTCTCTTCAGATGCGTGGGCATCTAACCTAGTTGAACGTGCTTCAACAGAGTCTAACCTACTGTCTTCAATTCTGGATTCAACTGTTTCAACAGAATCAAATCCTCCCAGAGCACCGTTGACGAGATCACTAAAACTATCTGTCTTCTCAACATGACATATTGGTAGTATAGAAGCAGCATCCACAGTTGTAGGTAGATAGTACCTTAATTCCACCGGTTTTTCCGGTAACCGACCGGTTACCGGTCTCCTCCCGCCCCGCCCAAAAAATTCAATTGTCAAATTTTATCCGGTTTTTATCCGGGATTTCCGGTTACCGGGCGGTAACCAGCCGGTTACCGGTACCGCCCGGCGGCCGGGATTTGCCCCGGTTCCGGTTTTTCGATTCTTGATGATGCGGATGATATGTTTTCCCACCAAATGCGTCTACAACATTTCCCCCCTCTGTACGAAGCAGCTCGTCCTTGAGCTGGAATGTTGGGTAACGTTCTTTGAATTCTTCCAAACATACCCTAGTAGCCTCAGCAGGTGAACAACCCATCCATTGAACTAACATTTTGAAGATGTTCTTCCAAAAGTACTAGGATCCATGGCCACTCCTTGGCTAGAGATAATGTGCCCGAGGTAAGCTACCGATTCCTCCCCAAATTGGCACTTGGAGCATTTGAGGAACAAACTGTTCTGATGCAGGAGATGAAGAACCGCTTGAACGTGTTGAAGATGTTCAGCCCAAGAAGAACTATAGATCAAAATATCATTAAAGAAAACCATAACAAAACGACAGATATAAGCCTTAAGAATGTCATTCATGAGGGCTTGAAAGGTGGCTAGAGCATTAGTCAAACCAAATGCCATTACCAAAAATTCATCGTGGCATTGGTGAGTTCGAAAAGCGGTCTTTGCAATATCCTCTGGGTACATGCGAATTTGATGGTAACGACTCGCAAATCAAGTTTGGTGAAGAAACGAGCACCGTTAAGTTTGTCGAGGACTTCGTCCACCACCGGAATGGGATATTTGTCTTTAATCGTCTTGTCATTGAGTACACGATAATCTACACAAAAACGCCATGAGGCATCTTTCTTGCGTGCTAGCAAAACTGGTGAGGAGAATGCCAATGTACTCTCCCAAATGATGCCTTGCTTCACCGTCTCGTCACATTGGCGTTCAATTTCATCCTTCAAAAATTGGGGATAGCGATATGGACATACTGCTACTGGCACCATGCCTGGGAGTAAATGAATACGATGATCACATTATCACAACGACGTTGTGGTGGTAAGACATATGCAAATTCTTCGAGAAGAGCGATCGTCAAGTTGTGCTGTTCCATCATCAAAACCTTGGGTTGATTCATGCCGGATTGCAGGCCACACCATGTGACTTGGTGGTCCTCTCGCCAAAATGACATAGTTGCTTGAAATCCCATAAAATTGGGCCAAAAGTACGCAGCCATTGAAACCCTAGTACAAGGTCAAATCCAGCGAGAGGTACAACCTCTCTCTCTCTCTCTCTCTCTCTATATGTATATGTATATGTATATGTACATGTACATGTACATGTACATGTACATGTACATGTATATGTATATGTATATGTATATGTATATGTATATATGTATATGTATATGTATATGTACTCTTCCTCTCCTAGTCTTACATGAGCCCCTGAAAAGCAGCCGATGCATGTTACCTTGTCCCTGTTTGCGACGGCCACATTGATGGGCTGATTGGAGAATGGTGTTAAGAACAAGAGGCGTGCCGTCTCATCGGCAATGAAATTATGTGTGGAACCGGAGTCAACAAGGGCCTGCATCTCCTCGCCTTGTACCAATGCTTGTAGCTGCATGGTTTTCCCCATGCGGATGCCCGTAAGGGCATGCAAGGAAATCACCATCTCCTTCGGGATAGTATTGTTGTCCTCTGCGTCCTCTAGCTTGAGCAAATAAATACCCTTCTTGGAGCACTTGCTGGCGTGATCCTTGAAAAATTTTTGGGGGCAGTTAAAGCATAACCCTTTCACGTGACGATCTGCCATCTCCTCAGCAGTCAAGCGACAAAATCGCGAATTTGGTGGTTTGATGGACGAGTTTGTAACTGCCGCTGTCACTGTTATAGCCGAAGGTACAACTCCTCCTTGCGACCCTTTGTGAGTTGATGTTGAGCTGAACAACACTCCATTACTACTTGTCGGCCTGTTTGGAGCTGCTGGCTTGACCATCGGCTTGACCTCCTCTTCATCCATCTCCAATCATTTTTCATAAGGCTCATGGCTGTTTCCAACGTCATGGGATTTTGTAGTTCAACAACTATACACAAAGGATTTCGCAATCCAGTGGTAAAGATCTGAACAAGAGGGCCAAGAATTGTTCTTGGTATTCGTCCACCATACCCGTGTGGCGAAGTTGCGTTAGTTCGCCCAGAGCATTATTCCGGATTGGAGGTCCAAATCGAAGGTTGACATGCTCCACGAATCACGGCCATGTTGGAACTCCCCGGTTGCGCTCGAGCCTGTAAATACCATTGCTGTGCAGCCCCCATCATGTGGTATGAGGCTAGCCACACCTTCTCTCTTCCATTATCCGTTGTCATCGGAAAAATTGCTCGTAGCAGTTAATCCAAGGCTGTGGGTCTTCTTTGCCATCATAAATTGGAAAGGACAGCTTGTGGAATCGTGGCAATCCACGACCTCCCGGCGCGTGATCACTTTCCTTGTCCCGTAGCCCGTCTTGGACAGGCTTCCTACTGCTGCGGCCTAGGCTGTCGAAGCCATGTTGCAGTTTGCCGATTGCCTTCTCTATGTTCTCCACTCTCAACCGTCGAGGCCATGCGTTCCATTATTTGGAACAGCTTGTCCATCTTCTCTATGTGCACGGGATCCATGGAAGTGGTGGTGGGGTGGTTCTTATACCAAAAATGATATGGTTGGAGGAAAAGGGAGAAATAGAGCACGGTAAGGCGAGATCACCCCCAACGCCGGCAAGGCTTGTCCTTGCAATAGGAAAGGCTCTGATCAAGCTGTTACTAAAATTGTTGATTCTTTATTGACTTTCTCAAGAGATAGCCGGCTGCCTTTATAGGTTAGGAGCGTCCCTAATAATGGAAACTAAAAATAACTCTTCCATATATATCTTTCCTAATATAACTCTTCCATATATATCTTCCCTAATATAACTATTATACAAACACACACACACACACACTCAACAGTGATTTGCATAATTTTTAAAGTACGATGAATGGTGGATAGATATTACTTACCTTTTTATGTACTTTGATATTATTGTTATTTTTGTTAGAGAGGAAAACATAGAAGCATTTCTCTCTTTCTTTGTGTGTGTATGTTTGTGTATATCCTAACAAACCTTGAACAAAAAATAGATATTACCTATCCCTTCTTTGTTTCCTGTGGTGGCCTCTGCTGTGGTTCCATTAATTCGATGACGCCGATGATATGTTTTACCAACAAATGCGTCTATAACACAGTCGTTTCTACTATTAAAATTTCCTCATCCATTCCCTGCTTATCGTTTTGTCTTTGCTGGATGACAATTTCTTCTTCACTTGGCATGCAGCTTAACCTGCGGCACATCATAAGGAGGGACATATTGATATATCCAGGCTATGTTCCTCTACCTAGAGCAAAATACAAGGTTTTCCATTACGGGCTGAGATTTGGTGTTGGTGGCTGGAGCTTTGACAAGGCCGACTGGAGAAATGCTGATATGGTAAACACATGCTGGGCCAAGTTCCCTGAGCCGCCTGATCCAGCCACTATCACGAAAGAAGATCAAAATGCACGGGAGAGGGATCTTCTCAGCATTGAATGTGGGAGGGCTTTAAACAAAGCCCTATACTTGCACCACAAGCGCCGAAATTGCCCTCAACTAAGCACCATTGGCAGTACCTCTAAGAAAATCGAGAAAGTATCAACCTCCAACAAATTTGAGAGAGTTACACAACGGTCATCCACAACTAGAAATGGGCGAAATGCGGAGTACATGGATGCTGCAAGGGAGCAGACTGTTGAAAGAGCTGAAACCACTGTATCGCCTGTACATAGATCAAGGAGACTAGCCAGATCTTCAAGGATTTGGATACTTGCTGTCTGGGCAGTATCAGTAGTGGTTTTCTTACTGGTAATCTCCATGTTTTTCACTGATCGAAGGAGAAGCATTTCAAGATCTAGGGCTTCTAGAAACCAGAAGGCCCACGTTTGACTACAAAATAAACAATACGATCATAAGTTTACTCCTTTGCCAATACAATACATAAAGGGGTACAGTACCAGGTCACTAGAGGCTGACAACACCTAATTGAGGCATCAGAAGAAGCCGGATGAGATGACCATGCAAATTCATTTTTTTTACAAGTTTCTTTTAGTTACCAGTAGCAAGATTTTGTTGCCACTATTGCAGCTACTACCGTTGTATTTATTTTTTTTAGATTATTTTAGCATGGTGTAAACGCTCATATGTTGTTTTCCGTTGTCAGTTAAAAGTGTCAATTTGTAGAAAGATGTATGTGATTAACTAGGCATACAAATACAATAAGCCAATTTTTTGTTCGACATCTGTGGTGTACAGATCTGTTTCCTCTGATCCTCTCAGAAAAAGGAAAATTGTTATCCCTGATACTATAGGATTATCATATTACACTAGCAACATATGCGAAGGACATGTATTATGATTTAAAAAAACTCGTACAACAATTTGAAGCCACAGGATCGACCCGTGCCACTGAAGTACATGTCATTGCATTCACATGATAAATCATTTTCCACAAAGCATCGGGTTTTTTTTTCAAAAAACCAGTAGAAGGAAAAAAGTTAAGTCGAGAAAGAAAAAACGCCTTAATCCAAAATATGCAGAAATTGGAAAAGCCTATCTTACCATCTCAGCCCACAAGTATATGGCTGTTCTTTTCAGCTTTTAAAAATTGCTTTTCGGTTTTTCTATAGTAACTAATTTTTAAACGAAACATCTTTTAAAGATAGGGTCTACTAGTTAATTGTAGTACATACTATATCGACTTCATTTATATCGGCAAAAATCGCACGTGAGTTTCTGTTACTCTGTAATCTCTCGCACGAACAGTCAAAAAACTACAAGTCACAACTAAAAACCATAAGCTTCAGCTAAAAAGAACAGTCTCATAATATATTACCCCACTCACCATCTCGCAGAGACTCGCACCCACCATCTCGGCCACAGTTCACAAGTTCACTCCACACGGCCGAAACATTTCGAAATCCCGACCCCGAAAATCCTTCGCCTCGAAAATTTTCCCGCCCAAACACGCCAAACCCTAGCCCTATCTCCGGTCGGCGACGCCTCAGGCGGCCGGCGAGATGCACATCAAGGAGGTATGCCTGGAGGGGTTCAAGTGGTTCAAGTCGTACACGGGGCGGACTGTGGTGTCGGGGTTTGACCCGCTGTTCAACGCCATCACTGGGCTATACGGCTCAGGCAAGTCCAACATCCTCAACTCCATCTGCTTCGTGCTTGGCATCACTGACCTCCACCAGGTACACGCCGCCTCGCTTCAGGAGCTCGTCTACAAGCAGGGCCAAGCCGGCGTCACCAAGGCCATCGTATCCATCGCCTTCGACAACTCCGACCGCTCCCGCTCCCCGCTCGGCTACGGGGACTCACCCGAGATCACCGTCACGCGCCAGGTCACAAATCCTCGCTGTTCTCTTTCAGCGGTGGGGCTAACGGAACATAATGTACAAAAGATAAACACACTAAACATAAAGCCAACTATGTTTGTGAGGCGGTTGATTGGTATGGAAGGAATAGGTGAATGCCTTGGTCTTGATTATCTAGAAGCTTTCGCACATGTCAAAGAGGAGTTTTTTCATATTTTCCGTATATACCATGATAAGTTTGGCAGCAGCGGAAGATCGGAGGCCTCATAGCAGACGCAACAAGGAAAGACAAGTTTGACATCACACTTATGGAAGAAACTTCCAAGTAGAATTCTGTCTCGGAGTTGAACCACTATTTGGAGCATGCTTTTGCAAATATTGATCCTGATTTTACTGGTGTAGGTAAGATAGACTTGCTCATGTGGTGGAAGAACAACAAGCGGATATTTCCTGTGTTGTCACATTTCGCACAGAATGTTCTCCTGGTGCCAGTGGACACCGTCTTTTCAGAAGCGACGTTCAATACGGTAGGGAGAATAATCTAAGAGAGAAGATCATCCCTTACTCCTAGGATGGTAGAGGCAATCACATGCGCCAAAGACCAGGAACTAGCCAAAGAGCGGCAACAACATCAATTGGAGGATCCCGAAATCGTACAGGCGTATGCTGACCTCGAACGTATAAACGACCTAGATATTGATGAGTAGATACTATGTACGTATGTTGTTATAGTTAGTATATACATATATTGTTACTGTACTCTTTTCCTTACTCAGGGAACCCCACTCTAGGGTATAAGGTTTTTAACGAGATAATAACATTGTATTTTTAAAATATCAAAAAATTTCAATTTTTTCCGAAATATTTTACGTCATTGCGTGCCCATGTTTTTATGCAATTAATTTAATTTCAACTAGTTTTTAACGAGGCGGATACGAGAGAAAAGAAGGTGACGACCGTCGCCACCATCATCGTCGCGGCCTTCGTGTATAGTTACTTCAGGCTGGGCTTGGGCTGGCACAACGGGCTTTGGGCCGCGCTTGGACCTGGTCAGAGACGAGCGGACCGGCACGACACAGCACGATGAGATGACTGGCTGAGCTGGCATGGCACAAAGTGGCACGAAACACGATGGGTCAACTCCCAACTCTATTCGCCTCCACGGCTGCCCATCATAGGCACCTTCACCTCGTCGGCTTCCTCCCTCACGTCAACCTCTGCAACCTTGCCAACAAGTACGGCCGCGACTACATGCTCATCCACCTCGGCTCCGTGCCTACCCTCGTCGTGTCGTCCCCGCGCGCCGCCGAGGCCATCATGCGCACTCACGACCACATGTTCGCCTCGCGGACGCCGTCCACGGTCACCAACGTCCTCCTCAGTGGTAACATCGACATCGCCTTCGCCGTCTACGGCGAGCACTGGCGGCAGGCCAAGAAGCTGCTCACCACGCACCTCCTCACCGTCGACAAGGTGCAGTCCTACCGCCCCGCCCGTGAGGAGGAGGTGCGGCTCAACATGGCCAAAATCGCCGAGGCGCCCGCGGCGAGCGAGACCGTGGACATGAGCGAGCTGCTCTACTCCTTCACGGTACCGACCTTATGTGCCGCGCCGTGTAGGGCAAATTCTTCAAGGTCGACGGCCGGGACAGGCTCTTCCGGGAGCTGCTCGACGCGACGGGGATGCTCATCGGGTTCAACCTCGAAGACTACTTCCCTAGGTTAGTCCAAGTCGGATTCATCAGGAGAGCTATTTGTGCAAAAGCAAACGACGTGAGGAAGAGATGGGACGAGCTGCTCGACAAGGTGATCGACGACCACGAAGTCAAGCTGGTGCAGCAACAGGAGCCTGACTTCATAGAAGTTCTCCTCTCTCATCAGCAAGAATACGGCCTCACCAGAGAGCACATCAAGGCTACGCTCATATATAGTAAGTGCCAAACACATATACATACGTACGTGTGTGCGTGCATGCAGCTCATTTACATGCAAAACCATATATCCATGACACTCAACACATAGAAATTACGTACTTCGCACTTAATCTCTTAATCGATTATTAGGTGCTTATGAGTGAGCTAGCTTCATTTCAGAACTGCAGGACATATTTTTTGGAGGAACGGACACGTCATACCTGGTCCTAGAATTCATCGTGGTCGAGCTCGTAAGGAATCCACATGTCATGTTCAAGCTACAAGACGAGCTAAGGAGCAGCATACCCAAAGGACAAGAGATAGTGACCGAAGATGACCTTGCCAACATGACTTACCTGAAGGCGGTCATCAAGGAGACACTCCGGCTGCATCCCCCAGCACCACTAGCTCCTTGCACCCCACCTCTCCATGGACAATGTCCACATCGATGGCTACAAGGTTCCTGCTAAAATACCAGTCCTTGTCAATGCTTGGGCTCTTGGCAGGGATGCAAGCATCTGGGAGGATGCCCCATGTGTTCAAGCCTGAGAGATTTATCGACATGGGCAGTGACGTAGCCGTCAATTTCAAGGGGAAAGATTTTTCAGTTCCTACCATTTGGTGCTGGACGAAGGATGTGCCCTGGCCTCAACTTTTCAATCTCTACGCTTGAGATCATGTTGGGGGACCTCATGTACCATTTCGACTGGGAGCTCCCAGCAGGGACTGGAGAAAAGAGCAATGATATGACGGAGGTGTTTTGGTTGACGGTGCATCGCAAGGAAAAACTCTTATTGCTCCCCGAAATGCATGTGGGAGAGCAGGTGGACCAAGTGCGAACAAGCGCTAATATAACAAGAAAAGGCAAACTTTTTTAGTCATAAGCTAATTGTTTGGTTGGTTTAAGATTGATCACGACAAGGAACCAAAACTGGAATCAAATCATTTGTGCAGTAGCGGCAGACTCTTTGATCGTTTTTGTTATTTGTTTCTGGATTTTTTTTTTGTCTCTGTTCTGTTGTTCATCACTAATCAAGGCTATCCATTGTCTCGATGTGCTTATGCTACTAATATGGCACAAGGTGAAAGCATCTCTTGTCCTTATATCACAAGTCTCCATCACAGATCAAACAAGTTAATGTCCATCAGTTCATGCACATCCATCCACGGTATAGGGCTGAACAGATTAACCAAGAAAATAAACAGGACTAGTTGAACACAAGTCTGAATAGTTGAACACAGATCCATCCATCACTGTTACATCCATCTTGGGGAGGATAATCCATGCACCAGTACACAAGCATCTTCATGCATACATCGAAACAATTGATAAATTCCCCATCTAAACAGAAACATGCCACGGCAACTATTCCGGATAAACGTCATACATCCGAAAATTTTCACAATGGCATCTGAAACCGAAATAAGTAACAATCTTTTAGAACTAGATGTTCATGATTTTTGTACGAGATCCAATCATCCTCCATGCAACTCAATACTCCACAAGAACCTTACAGAGCAGAGGACTGAGTGGGGTGCGTACCTTCAGATTGGGGAGGATTTGGGCGTCGGGTGGCGCGTGCGGACGAGGACGACGACGGCGGTGGCTTGTGGGAGCAGGAGGATGACTCGGCGGCCTGGGGAAGACGGCGTCGGTCGCAGGGAGGACGGTGGCGTCGAGGCAGGAGGACAGAAAATAAATATAGTTTCTGAAATAACGTACATTTTCAAACTCCATTATCCAATATTTGGCATTGTTGATTTCTTATACTTTACAATTTTTAACTTCGGCTATTATTTTTTATACTAACGTGTTTATAAATGGCTATGAAATTATAATTTTAGTAAAGTATGTTCTATGACAAACTTAACTGCATCATTTTAATGAGACTTATTGGTCAAAGGTTATAAAATTTAACTTTTTAAAAATTAATGGTGCCAAGTATTTGAGAAAACTGACAGTAAACTGTAAAGTAGTAAAATGAAAACCAATCAATCTTTGGAAGAGAATCGCAAGAAAGAGGTGAACTCTGTATCATCGTTCATGCCTCTGGGCTTCATCTCCAGAAGGACAAGCTTTTTACTAGTGTCTTTTACATGCAAATGCCCTTGCTAAATGCACAGTACTCTACAAAGGAAGAGACGAAAACAAAAGGTGCATATACGATCATAATTGAAGACATACAATTTCAACAAGTCTATCAATTCAAGGTAAAGAATTTTGTCAGATTATCATCCCTTGACATTCTTAAAACAGTTACTGTCGCTCAGTAGTTATCCGGTTTCGCACATTCTGTGTTCTGTGTTCACATCTAGAAGCTCCATCCATCCAGGCAGCAGTTCTTCGGATTTCCGAGACATGGTAGGCAAAGCCTATTTGAGTTTTTGAGTATCTCAATATAACTCACACAAAGCCTTTGTTCCTGTCATTTCCTTCTCTGAGGATCGCGACTAAGACCGTGTTTTCTCAAAGTTCTGATGTAATTTCGCATCAGGCTGAACTTGTTAGAACCCAGATGGTGCAAGTAGTCCCATGTGAAGATCCCAGTCTTGTGCAAATCATCGAACAGTATCCTACGATGCAAACAACTGGTTATAGATGAGACTAGCAGATAAAAAACAAATTAATCGTTTCTGAGAGATAGAGATGTCACAACTTTTTATCCTGCACGACACATTATTGTCATGAAATGGAAAAACGTCCCATGAATTTTATTCTACAAGGAATATGACCCTCACCGGACTCCATAGTTTCCTACTGCTTCAGCTGACATTATTCCCACATGTCGTCGCCCGAATATAACCTGATTAGAGAATTACAATCTGACATAATTTGGACTGTAAATACTTAGCAAACAAAACAGTTTTAGGGAACTACACACCCAACACAAGCTGTTAATTTTCTATAGGGACATTGTTGAAGTTTTTGTAGGGACAGGTCAGCTTTCCAAGGCTAAAAGCCAATAGCTCTAAACTTGCCATAGATAGCGCATGTCGTCAGAGGCTAAAAATCATGGTTTTTCCACTGCAAATGGCTACATGGAATACTTAACTAGCAAATGTGCTGTTTGGCCTAACCAAGAAGCTCCAGAAGACCTAGCATAACATGGAATGCGGAAAAATACACTAGAAGGTTACCTTCTCACCAGCTATTGATCTGATTTTGCTGTCAGCTGCTGGGCTGTAAACTCTAAGAAACTCAGCTGGAAGATGGAATGAACTGCCATCCGCAAATCCAACCTCTACCTGAGAAGAACCAGAAATATAGCCCAATTCAAAATAGACCCACAGCCCATACCCCAATCAAAGCACCATATCACCAGTATCAGAGGAAATTTTTGCAGCAAGTTAATATTAGTGAGAAATTAAAAACAAAACTTCCTTGTAATTTTTACAACCAACTTTATGTACATCATGGGGTGGTTATCATATTCAGACAATGTGAGGTTTTCATTATCGATTGTTTTTTTGAAGAATCTTCATTATAAATTGTTGCTTGTAAGCTTGTTTCAGCCGTGGCTGATGGTGTAAGGTTGTAGACAACAAAAAAAAATCCACAATCAAGATTCCTAATGCTAGGATATATTCTCATTCATCGGCAGATAATACTATGCAATGCTTGGAAAGGATTGATTGATGTGTGAAGCAATTGGGCAGTAGACAGTAGGTACTAGTTACTAGTAATTACCAACAAAAAAAGGATGAACGAGTCCATTTCTCAATTCAAGATAAGCCCATAGAAGCATATTGTACTAAAATATGGATATGATAGGTCGGGAACTGGATAGCCAACCAAAGCCAGAACTTCAACAAGGGCACGGTGTGTCGGGGTGTGTGTGTGTGTGTGTGTGTGTGTGTGTGAGAGAGAGAGAGAGAGAGAGAGAGAGAGAGAGAGAGATGACTTCCCACCACAGATTGGAAGCTCTGCACGGACCGCACGGTAAGATTTCACATCAATTTCAGTGCCCACTGGGGGCTCTTCTAACATGCCCATCCGCAGTACTACTTCGCTTTCGGCCGCCCACGGATGAACAATAAGAAGCATTACGTTGTACTCTACCCCGAAGCAAATCCAGCCCAGTTACTGATCCCCCGCATCCAATGGGAAGGAACAAGCTACGCATACAGATCAAAGAACAACATGTACAGAAGCGCTCGCCTAAATTAGCAATGTTGGAGCAGCCGCAAGACTACGAATTTCCACGATAAGGTGGTGAAGTCGACAGCACAAGACGGCTGTTGTGAATTTGAGCCTTCAGTTAAAGTTCAGAGCACTAGACTAGACGACACCAAACAGAACAATTACCACCAACGAACGGTAAAGCAGCAAGAATCAGGTAAAGCGGATGGGATCTGAGGAGGAGGAGAAGTTAGTTGCAGTGAGCGCAACTCACGGATTTGGGCGGGTGCAGCGCGAGCTTCGTCAGGCGCGGGGGCTGCGCCGCCGCGTGCAGCCGCCGGACCGCCACACCGATCGCCGCCGCCGCCATGGAGGAGCAGCAGCAGGCGAAGAAGCCGGCGGAGAGCGAGAGGCCTCACTCGGCCGCGACACGAATCTCCCCCAGCCGATCGCAGCCGTCCATTCCCTCCAAGTGGCGCGTCGTGGTCGTATCGGCAAGAGTGGTGGGCCGCCACTAGGATACCACGCGGCCCACCTCGACACGTTGTGTGGCGGTGGCGTGGCGGACAATACAAACCTAGCCAAAGCCCACGCCTTTCCCACTCCTCGCACGCACACGCTTGCCTTGCGTCGTACTAGTAGTGATATGACCCTAGTAGGTAGTAGCCACCCACGCGAAGCCGCGACGCGCCACGAATCAGATGGCGCGGCGCACGCCATAGGCATATCCATCTCCCCGTGCCAAGCAATGCCGCTCGCGCTCGCGCAGCTGCAGGACCTGCGGGACCACCTCTCCGACCGCCTCCGCCCGTGGAGCCGCTCCGCGCAGTTCTGGATCCGCGCCGCCGACATCTACACCAGCTACAAGGTCCGCGCCCCCGCGGAGCGCTGCTGCTCCTGCTACTGTTCCATTGGCGCGTGCGCACCAGGTGTTTGTTGATATGCCTCTCGGCTCAGGTGGGGTGTTTTTGTTGGTTGGTCGGTCCAGGTGTGCCAGCTGCGCGCGGGGTTCGTCAAGGATGAGGAGGAGCGGGAGGCCATGTGGGAGCAGCAGCACGAGCTCGGCGCCCAGAAGATGTACTCCCTCTGCTCTGAGCTCGGCGGCCTCTTCCTCAAGGTGCTTGCTCCACTTTTTTTTTTCTCGGATTGTTTCGCTTTTGTTTAGTTCTCTTAAGACTATAGGCTTGATGAGTTGGAGGAGGATTTTTCAAAATTTCAGCGAGATCAACAGAAGCTGCAATCCGATTATACCGTCACTGTAGGCTGTACTTGTGCACCGGGTGCTTTTTCATGCACGATCGGGTTATACTATCTTTTGTACTTGAGAATGCTCTGTGACTAATGATTTTGAACAGGCTGCTCAAATTCTGGGTAAGCCCGATTTGGCGCCCATGGCTTGGGTGAAAAGGCTTGTTACGTTGTGTGATAAGGCTCCAGCCACGCCGATTGATGTGGTGAGAGATGTTGTGGAGAAACAGTTCGGCAAGAGCTTTGATGAGATATTTGAGTGCTTCGATGTTGAGCCTGTTGGGTCTGCTTCTATTGCACAGGTTCGTGTTTAGGCAGTTCTCTTCATCCGTATCATCTGGGGAATTGTATAACATTGGTGCTTTGCATGGTTTCCATGATTCATAGGCATGTGCATATGGCATTTGCTTCTTTGTACCATAACGCCTTATTACAAACTTAATTTGAACAGATCATTTATGCCTCAGTTATTAAGCATTGGTTCATATTTGTTAGGTGCATCGAGCAAAGCTTAAATTATCAAAGACAGATGTTGCTGTCAAGGTTAGGACTACATATGTGTATTCCATAAACAACCGTTTCATTATCTCAAATGTGACTAATTTTTATAATGCTTCTGGAACTATCCACTATCCAGGTTCAACATCCAGGAGCAGAACATTTGATGATGGTCGATATCCGGAACATGCAATCATTTGCCTTGTTTTTACAGAAGTATGACCTCAACTTTGATCTGTACTCTGCCACCAAAGAGATGGAAAAGCAGGTTTTATCCTGTCCAATGGCACTGTTTTTTGTTGCTTCTCCCAGTATACTTCTCTACACCCGTTCTAAAACATCAAGAAATATTGGACCTCTTATGATGTTTATGATTTTCTTGACATAAACTAGAACGCAGCTTGCAGTATCTGTTCAAATGTAACTATTTATCTTCTTTGATGATATGGGAATGTAAGAAATTTCAATTGTAAAACATTAGATAACAGCCGCTCATCCACAAATGAAATAGACTGAGCCACTAAGGCTATTTGTTTATTGGAAGAATAAAGAAATGAATTTTCAGAATTCGCATTTTAACCATTAGAAACAAGGAAAGATACACTATTTGCTAGGGCACTATTATTGAATAATTACATTTAGTATTTGAATGTAGGAGACTAGATGTTTGTATAGATGGCTGTACATAAAATTGCTTCTCCTATATGAGAATATGTCATGTGAATACCAGTTTCGTTTCACTATGAGTTGCAGATAATATTTTGTTGTATTCTCATTTTTTGTTAACAGTTAAAAGAAATGTAAATCTATGTCATACCAGTCTGCACCTTGTGTGAGATGAAAACTATTAATTCAAGATTTTTTTTGCATTGACGTGTCATTGTTTCCATAGATATGCTATGAGTTTGACTTTGTGCGAGAAGCGAGGGCAATGGAAAGAATAAGAGAGTTCTTACGTGTCTCCAATAAGAAACCTCCGGTTATGGTGCCTCGTGTGATTCCTGGTATGGTTAGCAGGTATGTTGTCATATCTACTCAATTAGCCAAAGTGTTTTTCAGGTCATTTTACTGAATTCTACTTCTGCACCATATTTGCAAGTAGATACAAAGATAGCCATCAATTGGATGGATTCAGTAGAGCAGTTATAAATTGGTCATTTGCTAATAGCTGGAAACTTGAATTGAATGAGATTTGCTTCTTTTCCTTCAAGTGAAACTTTCCTCCATGAGATGCTACTTTACACATAGTGAATACTTGCATTTTCTACTGTGTTTTGCTCCAACAGACATTACACAATGACATGATGCAGGAGTAGTTTCCTTATCCTTTATGCTATTGGCACATTTAACCTATCATTTATAGTTGATCTGCCTGCCCCTCTAGTCTCTGTATCTGCCCTTCCTGGGACTAACATTCTCATGTGTTGGCTGGTTAGGAATTTTGGTGTTCATGAAAAAAATAACTATTCATCATGAATATATTTGCTATTTTGCCATTTTATCACATCAAGAAGTCTGTTGCAAATGTAGGAAATGCTGTGATTGTGTATGAATTTATCCAGTGTTAAATAAAATAAAAAGTGCATAACTGAGATGTAACAATAGAAATTTGGAGACTTCATTTTTGTTGAGCCAAGTCCCTCTTCTGTTCCTTTGCAGAATCAGACAACTAGCATACGTGATTCTTCTGTCTTATGAATTAAATGGGCCTTTTTGTTTCTTTGCTTTGTTAGGGAGGTCTTGGTCATGGAATTCATAGAAGGGACTCCAATAATGAATCTTGGCAATGAAATGGCTAAAAGGGGCATTGATCCTGGTGGTAAGCTTGCAACAATGGCAAAGCAGTAAGCCCCTTCATCTCAAAAGAGTATGGTTCTCATTTGCTTGGTTTATGAAACCTTGCAATAGTTCTCTCTCTTAAGTATCCTTTTGATGGGTTAGATCTCGTTACTATGAGTAGACCTCATAAAATGCTTAACCATTGCCCTTCGTTTTTTTTTTTTGCAAATTTAATTTGGTTTACAGCACGTCCTTCAATTGTTTCAAGTGCTCAGGCCATCTCAAAAAATACCTTCTCTTTTAATGCAGGAAGATTTTAACAGATCTTACACTTGCTTATGGCCAAATGATCTTGAAGGGTGGTTTTTTCCATGCAGATCCACACCCAGGAAACATCCTTATCTGCAAGAACACAGAGGCAAGTGACTCTCTCTCTCTCTCTCGACACCCCCCCCCCCCCCCCCCCCACAAAAAAAACTTATATGGTATGGCATCTTTGAGCTGAATATTCTTTTGGTGGCCCTCTATTAGGTAGCTTTACTTGATTATGGACAAGTGAAAGAAATGCCAGAGGATTTGCGGCTTGCTTATGCAAATCTTGTAATTGCAATGGCTGATGACGACTTTTTGCGGACTAAAGAAAGTTTCAGGTATACTTAACTGCTTACCATGTTTGGTGCTATTTCATGCAAACAATTAGAGCTTATATGAAGCAGTAAATTGAAATCCGTCAATGTACTATTTTGTAACAGAACAAACTGTGCTAGCATAAAACTTGCACACAAGATGGAATAATGGTTATTGCTTAATTTCCAAATGAAACGGTATAGCCAAGGGCAAGATGGAATAATGATTGTTGGTGAATAGTTATTGATGTTAAGAATATTGTGTGTATTGATATGAGACCCAAAGGGCCATATATAGAGGAGAGTACAAGAGGATATGCCACATAGAGATAAGGCATATATGGAATAGAATACAAACTCTATATCCTAATACAACTCTATCTCCTTAACACCCCCCTTAAATGCAGGGCGTATGCAATAGCATTGCATTTGAAAAAGGAGTTAACAAGAAAAATAAAAACGAAGTCCGAATCTTGATGATGTCGTCGTTGCGTGCGGCCGGAAAGGTAACTATGTTTTCTAATAAAGGTAACTAAAACAAGAAAAATAAAGGAGGCCGGATCCGGGCGGCAAGACCGGCTGCGGCCGGATCCGTGGCGGTGGTCACCGAATCCGGGGCGGTGGCGGCCGGATCCGGGGGGGAGTAGGCGCGGACGAGGGCGGCGGCGCCGGGCGGAAGAGATGATGGCCAGTGGCGGCCGGCATGGATGGCCGACAACGGCGGCTAGAGACGAGGAGGCGACGTGTCGATGCAGCCCAACGAGGTGGCCGCCCCCGGGAGAGGAGATCGTTGCTCCCGGGAGCAGCAGCGGAAGTAGATCTGAGGTTAGGGTTTTAACCCAAGCTCTGATACCATGTTTGTGTGTATTGATATGAGATCCAAAGGGTTATATATATATAGGAGAGTACAAAAGGATATGCCACATAGAAATAAGGCATATATGGAATAGAATACAAACTCTATATCCTAATACAACTCTATCTCCTTAACAATTGGAATATTATTTTTTTCTTATGGATTTTTGAAATATTTCAGGGAGTTTGGTATTAAAACATGGAGTATAGCTGACAATGAGCTTGAAGAACTGTTTCAATTATCCCTTAGAATGTTTGATACAAGATTACCACCTGGAGTAACTGTTCTCTCGCCGTTTGCCGAGGATTCTTCACTGAACAAAGTTGGAGTGCAGGTATGTGAATATATAATGTACACTTCCATACTCCAAACATATAAAAACAAATGACCTATGCTGTTGTTCCTCCATTTACTTGCAAATTAATACGGACATACGGATGATTTGTCTATGTATCAGTGCTTTAACTTCTAGAACTGCTTCCTAAAATGTCTTGTTTTTATTTGTTTCCTACTTGAAGAGCTTCCCGGAGGAGTTATTTTCAGTGCTTCGAACGATACAACTGTTGCGTGGGCTTACTGTAGGGATGGGACTTAGTTTCTCGTGTGCTCAGCAATGGAGACCCATTGCTGAGGAAGCTTTGTTAAAGGCTGGGAGATTGAAAGGTAACTATGTTTTGATCAGCATAGATAGTCATATCCTCAGTCTGATCAACATGCATCGTGTTTTTCATCACGCTGCATCTCTAGATAGTGAAGACATGCCTTCATGTACATTCAGTGACTAACTCGAACACTCTGTCTTGTTGATGCAGATGTAAAATCAAGAAGCCCAAGGAGAAGTTTTCTCGGAAGGCTGTTTTGGAGAAGTAGATCAGATAACGACAGCCAAAGAACGTGATGTGTGATAACAACAGCATAAAAAATGTTATATCATATTATAGCATAAGTTACCTATGTTGATTTCATAAGTTATCACAGCATATAGCCATTCCCTCTTTTACCTTCCATGAACCAGGAGAAAACAATACTAAAGATAGTAAAAAGTTTTATTTTTTTTAGGAAACTAGTAAGAGGTTTATGATAACCTAAGTTCTCGATGAGAAATCGTAATGATCATATATAACTTGCAAATGTGCAATACACCATATTGCTTATTATTCAATGACCTAATGCGAAGTGCCTCACCCCTATGCATTCCTTCTTCACCTTTGCAATTTAAATGCAAAGTGCAATTGTCTCATGTACATTGTACAATCTGCTGCACTCATTGGCAATGGTGGTAATTCAGAACTTAGTGTGGGGCAATATGATTGATAGAACGCGGTGGATAGGGCAAAAGGCGAAACAGAGGAAGGGGATTCCGTAGGGAAGCCGGCAACCAAACGTTGCTCTGCTTGATTCCAATAGCATACGGTAGCCCTCTTTATATAGATGAGCTCCCCCTAACAGATCAAATCTAATCTCAATCATATCTCTAACAATATCATATCTTTAACTATATCTCTAACATAAGGAAACTAATCTCTAACTTAAATAGAAACCAATCTCTAATTCCTAATAATAACCTGGCTGGACCCAAGGCCCACGCCTATAACACTACACCCCTCCCGGACATGCGGATGCGGAGGCGGTTCGGGCGGAGGCGGACCCGGCGGCGGCGGTGGCTGCGGAGCGGCTGCAGATGGAGGCGGCCCGGGCGACGGCGGCGGGCTCGGGCGGCCCCCGGCGGCGGTGGCTCTCGAGCGCGTGCCGGCAACGTCGCGCGCAGGCGGCGGATGCTTCGGCCAGGCTTCGAGCGGCGACCCTCTCCGGCGACCAACTCCGGAAACGACGACGGCGACTGTGACCTCCATGGATCCAGGCGGCGGATGACGACCGGCAACCGAGGAAGGCGACGGCGACGTCGATGACCGTGAATCCAGGCGGAGGATGGCGACCAGCGACCGAGGATGGGGATGGCGCAGCGATGTCGGCTCTCAGATCGTGCTGGCGCGACGAGCACCTTCCCCACGGCGCTCCGGAGGAGTTATTGGCGGCAGCGGTCGACGCAGAGAGCAGATGGGCGCTGGCGAACGGAAGTTTGCCGGCGGCGGCTTATGCGGCCATGGCGGCAGTGGCCCACGCAGAAAGCAAGGCTCCGCCGAGAGCCGATGGCTGCTGACTGACGGGCGGCCAAACCGTGGCCGGTGAACATGGCGAGGGTGGCGAAGTCTGCCTTGTCCTCATCGCTAGAGGGAGGCAAGTCAACGGGTGTGAGGCCAGTCTCGTTCTCCTCGTCGCTAACAGTCGGCAGATCAATATTTGTCGCCTCCTCTGCTCTGCGAGCGGCTTCTTGCTGCGCCTTCTCCCGCTCCTTCCAGATTATCTCCAAGAGGGTATGTATGTTGTGGAAGATGTCCCCCATCCCCTTGTCGATGCTGGCCACCTTGTCGGCGCTAGCTTTTATTATGGCCAACGACTCGGCAGCAGGACAAATCGCAGAAACCATGGTAGCAGAAGTCGTGGGAAGGGATCGAAGGCTCTGATACCAGATTGATAGAACGCGGTGGATAGGGCAAAAGGCGAAACAGAGGAAGGGGATTCCGTAGGGAAGCCGGCAACCAAACGTTGCTCTGCTTGATTCCAATAGCATACGGTAGCCCTCTTTATATAGATGAGCTCCCCCTAACAGATCGAATCTAATCTCAATCATATCTCTAACAATATCATATCTTTAACTATATCTCTAACATAAGGAAACTAATCTCTAACTTAAATAGAAACCAATCTCTAATTCCTAATAATAACCTGGCTGGGCCCAAGGCCCACGCCTATAACAATGAGATTATTAAAATCCAAATTGTAAGAGAGAAGAAAGCTATCTATATAGATTGTTAGTGCAAGTTAGCATCCTCATAATCAAAATGTTATCTCATGGTTTACTGAAAAGTTATCTTTCTTATAACCAAATGTTATCTCTTAATTTCTTACAAGCTGATACCACTTATTGATGCTCAATAAGTTGATAATGATGTGCTAATGCAATTTATCCAATACTAAGGCATCTATTTGAACAACGCAACACAAAAAAAGGCTTTAAATGTACGATAATGTAGATTTGGGTTGTTGGTGTAAGTTCCTTATAGGAATATGCGATCAACAATGTAGGTCCCTAAGTTATCATCTGCACTTTTAATAAACTACCATTCTAAGTTCTGAAGTTACTATCATTTGTGAATATGTGTAAAGGCATGTACAATGGTACATGTCAGCTGTCTATAAATGTATGTCACATAGAATTTTGGGTGATGTAGAGGAGAGAGAAAGATGTTGTCTACTATTTAATAGACAGCTTTTTGCTATTTATATCATTGTATAGACAACTATATAGATAATATATTAATTGTTACAGACAACTATATAGACAATACATTATACATGTTGTTTTTAGTCCTATCTATAGATAGCATGAAGATGTATTACAGACTACCGCTGTCTATACCATTGCATATGCTCTAAAAGAAGTTTAACCATTACCATTGATTATACCTAAGTAACCATCTGCAGTTATTAGTACCTGATGATCAGATTATTACCTTATTTGTGCTTGGAAGTGCATACGGTTTTTGGAAACTAGTATATTTTCTAGAACTTACCATCCCATGATGAGACTGCTACCTCATTTCTCTTGGTAAGTTATCACAGCATATAGGTGTTCCTCTTTGACTTGCTATAAGCCTGGAGAAAATATTACTAATAATTAGCAAGAAGTTTTTGATAACCCTAAGTTCTTGATGAGAGAGAAGTTTTTGATAACCCTAAGTTCTTGATGAGAGAGCCTTGTCAATTGTCATCATTGGTTGTTATTGCATTAAAGGTGGCTCCCAAAGGATCCCAATGCTTTAGAAGCCTAGGCCCAAGCTAAACAACATAATCGATCATAGGCTATAGAGGTGTCAACCCAGTAAGACTAGCAGCTATTTTACTATATCATGGAATTGGTCCAATGAAGTTGTTCCATGAGATCTAGAAAGTTGATTTGAGCTCGTTCATAACACAAATCAATGTTTTATTAGCCAAGGATTAATTCTGAGCTCAAGGACCATGGTATAGATAACAAGTATTTGAAAATAAGCATTGCATTTAATTTGGCCTAAACTGCTATCTTTTCCTCTTGAAGAACAGATAGCTCTTATGTGATCAGAAGACAACAAGCAGGATAAGAAGGTGGGGGGAAAAATGGAAAAATGATATGATAGAGAGCATAAATAGACCATAACACCTAAAAGCATTAGAGTGAAAGGCCACACCTCTACAATTTGAAGCTCATTAAGAAGAGACTACGATTTTTTTGAGTGGCCAATATAGGTGGAGAAGTAGGATCACCCAAATTAATAGTTGAACAAACACATTATCTGAAGATAATTGCATTATATAGGGCTCAAAGGGAATAGAAATTTATATAAGAGATTCCAAAACTAATAAATATGAGATATATTGCCAATCGGTACTGCAGGTCAACCTGGTAGCTTTAAAACACTCAGGGTAATAATGGTAATGTATTGACACTTGGACTATCCACTGTAATTTATAGGCATGTATTAGTATTACTATCAATTACTAAAACAAACAAGTTCACATAGAAAAAGAATTCACAAAATGATTACCACTAATTCCATCCTTATTTGGTGTGACTCTTTTAAGTAAACAAGTCCCCATTTCCTATAGTGCTTCAGATAAATCTGCATGCATACATCAACTAATTATTGACATCTAATAAAGAGTGATATGTAGATTTGTAGTAGCTATAACCCTATAAAACAATAACCTATAAAGTCAAATAGTTGTTAACATTAGACAAATGCAAAGCAAATGAACTGTGGTCACATAATGTCCGTATGATGAACAACCCAGAAATGTTTAAGATTATGTGCCCTGCATGCATGAGTGAACAACCATGAAATATTGATCATAATGCGCTCCTAGTCAACCAAAAAAATGCTAACAAGATTTTCCATCCATTTGAAAAAGGATAAGGCCCTGTTTGGAATGCGGGAATTTTTCCCGATTCCTGCGGGAATTGAACTGTTTCCTGTAAAATTCCTGTGAAATTCCTCTGTTCCAAACAGGCCCTAACTAGTTATTCATGTGCAAACCTAAGTACTCAACAAAAAGAAAACTTAAGTGATCAACAAAATATCTCCATTAAGTATTGTAGGAAATCTGTAAATTGAAATGAAAATAACACATAAAGGTATTACAACTGATCTCACAAAGCAAAAAAAAAAAGATTTTCGGA
The DNA here is from genome assembly GCA_017311315.1 of Dendrocalamus latiflorus. Classification (NCBI taxonomy): domain Eukaryota; kingdom Viridiplantae; phylum Streptophyta; class Magnoliopsida; order Poales; family Poaceae; genus Dendrocalamus; species Dendrocalamus latiflorus. Next base: position 5,564,425 of record CM029647.1, on the reverse strand, counting down.
CAAGAAAAATACCATATGCACTGTTTGCAATTGCTGCCGCAACAACAAGCTAGTTATCATAACAGCTCCTCATATCTGCCATATCCTATAAAAGGATAACTAGTTATTCATGTGTGCATGAGTGAACAACCATGAAATATTGATCATAATGAGCTCCTAGTCAACCAAAAAAATGCTGACAAGATTTTCCATCCATTTGAAAAGGATAAGTAGTTATTCATGTGCAAACCTAAGTACTCAACAAAAAGAAAACTTAAGTGATCAACAAAATATCTCTTATTTTTTTTTGAAACATATCTCCATTAAGTGTTGTAGGAAATTTATAAATTTAAATGAAGATAACACATAAAGGTATTACAACTGATCTCACAAAGCAAAAAAGATTTTCGGACAAGAAAAATACCATATGCACTGTTTGCAATTGCTGCCACAACAGCAAGCAAGTTATCATAACAGCTCCTCATATCTGCCTTATCCTGTAAAAGTAAAGTAGCATTTTGAAACAAAATTAGCAAGATGCTGATATAGGAGCACTTCTTAATACAAAGAAAAGTTTAGAGTTCTAATATGGAATTAGATTGTTTAGAATTTGGATTAAGTTCTACTGTTGGTAAATAGCACCATATGCGTTCTCATATTTCGTCATTCTTTTCATTATTCAGGAATAGCCCTCAATCAGCAGTTTGATTTTGATCAATTAAACACTTCTGAATAAAGTGATAGTGGGGAACAGGGCACTCTCTTGTCAAATCCAGCTAGATGAGATAAGATCCAATGAAGTAAAGTTCCACCCTCATTTACTACAAGGTATTCAACTTAATTATGAGGCCAGTTGCTACCACGCTAGTGCAGCTAAATTTCTCAAATGTTTAGATTTTTCTCACTCTAGAGTGGTATTGCATGCAAACAGCATAGTCACTCAATTCTCTCCTCATCGAGCAAAGTGTAACACCCCGCCCACTCTCTGGGCCAAGATGCTACCACCTCTGCAAACTCTACCATTTCATCAACACTAAAGGAATTTAAGCCAACATTAAATTTATTTATACTACTGCGTTCAGATACAATATATCATTTTTTAGCGATTACTCTAGCATACTAGTAAGGCTAAGATACACTGACAAAAGTGATACAAAAGTACTGCTAGTTTGTGCCGATTATTCATGTGCTACTCCCGCCCGCGCTTGACATCCTCAACAGTCACCTAAAAACAACAACGAAGCAAGGGTGAGTCCACCGATTCAGCAAGTACAAAGCAAAACAGCAAATAACAGGCTCATTCATTAGACCATATTCATTCCAGTTTCATTAACCACTTCTCCATTTAACCACTTTACGTCCCGATGAACTATTCATCATGCACATGCACATTTCTCTTATCTTTTTAGGTTCTCATCAACCGATCGTTATGCATATGCCCATGCACATGCTCATGCACTTCTTTCTCAACTCTTTAGCCTATACTGGTATAACAAAGTGTGCACCCGTCGATGCTCACCCAGGCTCACCCTGTTTCATGCGGGGATCGCAAGCCCGTCTTGGTTCATACGGGGACCACAGTAGCCCGTAACTCTCATACGGGGACCTCAACTCCACTCCCGTGGAGCGTCCACTCAACGTGGACCAACTTTCTCTCTTTTCATGACATGCATGCAATGCAAGTTCATTTATGCATATCAACATGGCATGTCTCAACGTTCATCATTCATCTTTTTTCAATATGCACCCGGAAAAGGTAAACTTACCCCAACATGGTAAGCAATGCATCGTTCGGAAACAGTAAACTTACCCCAACACGGTAAGCAAAGCACCATCATTCAATTTAACCGAAATCACTACCCGAATTCACTGCTTTACAATGCACTTGCCTGGTTAGCCTCGGGGATGACGCGTGGACGGCTCCGCCCCGAGACCTCCACCTGCGTACATGTCAACCCGACTCAACGGCAAAACAGAAACCAGAGCGTAAATGGAGAACAACGACTCTAAGCTCGTATTCTGATCTTGGGCATAAACGCACGGGTTTTAAGGGACCCGTCGCGCAGGTGCCGAACCCATTTCTCTTTTTTCCCTCTCTTTTTCTCCTCTTTTCTTTTCTTTCTTCTCTTCTTCTCTTCTTTTTCTTCCTCTCTTTTCTTTCTCCTTTCTTACCCGGCCTCCCTATCTTTTTTTCTTGGGCGAATGGCCTTACCTCTCCATGCCATTCTCTTTCTCCTCTTTTCCCCATTCCAATCGGCCACAAGGGCTTTATCTCCTCCTCACTCAACTCTCTCTCCCCATACTCAGACCGGCCGCATAGGGCCTCCTCCCCCCTCACCAGTCTCGCCTGGAGGCGGCGCGCGGCCGCGCGGGAGGCTTGCTGGCCCCGACCCTCTCTCTCTCTCCGCCGGCCCCCCACCCAGGTGGCGCACGGGCGCACGGCCCCTTCCTCGCCGCCGGCTCCTCCACCCAGGCGGCACATGGGCGCACGGCCCCTTCCTCGCCGCCGGCTCCTCCATAACCCCCTCCCAATCCCTCTCTCTCTTGCGTGCGGGACCGGGGCGGCGCGGTGTTGGGCATGGCGTCGCCAGCCCGAGACTCCCCGCTGCCGACGCCTCCACCGCCCCCTGCCTTCCCCTCCTCCCTCACTCTCCCTATGTGTGTGTGTGTGGTGTCATGGGGTTGAGGGATGGAGGACAAACTCAGTGGCAACTTGGCACGTGATCGGCGGTTGTCGACGTTCTCCGTGGTCGTTGGCGCCGTCCTCACGTTCTAGCCCTCGAGCTCCTCCTCCTCTTCGGCTTCCTCCTCCTTGCCTCCTCCCTGCGGTGGTGCGGAGGTGTTGGGGTATTGGGGTGGCTCTTGGCTTGGCAATGAGGAGGAAATGGAGTGGCTTGCTCCCCTTGCTATGCACATACCTTGGTTGAGAAGATGGGGTGAGAAAATGAGCTTGGCTGCATGGTAATAGCTAAGAAGAGCACGGTTGGGGCTGTCCTTTGTATTGCGAAATGACCGGCATGCCCCCCATTCCTCTCTCACATGCTTGACATGCCCAAGGGCATTTTGGTCCAAGGTTATGTTGGTTGGGGGTCTTTACTGCAGCGGTAAGTCGGTAAAAGGTAAGGTGAAATTCGCCGGATGATGAATACCCGAAACGTAAGACGGTGCCGACTGTCCCTGGGCAATCCGGGAACCTCTGAGAGCGCTACTCGGCTCTCTAGACGGTGCCGACTACCCCGGGGCAGTCTGGGAACCTCTGCGCGCAATACTAAATCGACACTCCAAAAAGGTCGATGGGTCTGACGGCAAACTACGCTCTTTTATTTACTCGTTGCAATTTTTTGGGGTATTACACAAAGGAAGCAAAAGTTTAATGATTTTAATAGAATAATTGGCACCAAAACCAAATCACATGTGACTCCTCCAGAAAAATCATAAAATTTAGTTGAAGTAAGCCAAACCACTACACCAGTAGCAGATCAAAGGAAAATATTTGAAAGTTACACGAAACTCTGCTCATGGCAAAGCAAATGTGAGCAGGTGATCATCCAAAATTCTCATACTTCCACCCCTGAAACCAAACAATTCACGCACGTCGCGCTAGAAAACAACACCAAGCTCCTTCCTCCCCTTCAAACTTCAACAATCTCCCACTACTGTTTGTATTGAAATGGAGCACGGATCCAAACACTAAGGCCCTGTTTGGAATGCGGGAATTTTTCCCGATTCCTACAGGAATTGAACTGTTTCCTGCAAAATTCCTGTGAAATTCCTCTGTTCCAAACAGGCCCTAACATTCCAACTTACACCGTACGTCCACAAGGGAAGATTCCCAAACAATTCGCAAGGCAGACCATGCTCCAGACCCACACACCAGCTTCGACGAACCCATCGCAAGGCACAGTCCCCCAGACCTAGCCAGCAGTAGCTCCCGTATGCACACAGCAAATCAGGCGCCAAACCGCTCCTCCCTCGCAAGATCTCCGTACCCCAACTCACGCACTCGCGTGTCCACGTTGCAAAACAAAAGAGAAGCAGCTCCGCATATGGGCAGCGGCAAGGAGCTCGTTCGCCGCCGCCGCGGCGGTGGAGTGGCCGTCATGACGGTCCACACGCTGCTCGTGGCGCTGCAGCTCAAAGCCCCGCAGCTTTCGCAGCGACGACTTCATATCTGCAACGCCCCCACCCAGATCAGACACGCTGCCGGACCGTCGAATCGAGCTTTAGATCGTCACAATTCGACGGGCCGATCGAGCTAAGGCAGATTCACGGAAACCTTAGCTAGCCCTACACACTATCACTGGAGAGAGAGATGGTGGAGAAATGGAAAATTCTTTTTCCAGTGGAAGAATCACAGAAAGACTCGCTGCAACAACAGCTAGCGAAAGGCTTGATCGGACGGCCGAAAGGCGAGGGGGCGGTAAGACTATTGCGCTGGCAGTAGCGTGCTAGGTTTAGCGTTTGTTCTTGGTAAATTATTTTTTTCTATTTTTATTAGAGATTTTTTAGTAAGGTATAGGGGTGGGAAGAGCAGATGAATCACTACCTGCTCTTTTTTAAGTGGTAGAGATTTTATTTAGGGAATTCAATTGCTAGTTATGTTTGTAACGATGGACCGGTTAAGATTTATAGTTTACTGATCTGACAAGATTGGGCCTGGGTCAATTCATCATCGGTAAAACATTCCAGTTTCATGCACAAGACGAAGAACATCCCAGCTTTAAACAAGAAGGTCACTAGCTACATGCTGTATTCCTTCGTAAAACAATACATTTCCCTTGATGAAAAGAAAGAGTGAAAGAAAATGAAGATACAAATAAATAACCAAAATCCTCCTGCATGCGGTTAGATCGGTTACAGGACCTACAGAAAATTCGTCAAACAAGAAGCACTATGTGCAGGGGCCTTATTTAATTATACTAGTGTTCAAGCACATACAAACACAGCTTGAACAGCATAGTATCAGCTCATCTTCCATGGTTATACCTCTCTGGTGAGCTCTTTATTTAAAGTGTTGGAGAAGTATGCGCGTATACGGTATACCTCTCCGGCGGCCGGCCGGCCGGCGAGAGGCTGTCTAGCATTTCCAGCACGAGGCGGCGATGACGGGCTTGCCCTTCCAGCCGAGCACCAGGCAGCCCTTCTCCTCGGCCACCGTGTAGCCGCCGCGGCCAGCGTTCTCGTCCAGCCACTCCCGCGCCTTGGCCGCCATCTTGATGGGCATGGACTGGAAGCCAGCGCGGCTCATGCGCCGGCGCCACTGGTCCGCGCGCTCGTGCCGCTCCACGCGCGCCGCGCCCTCGCACCCGACCACGTTGCGGATCTCCGCGCCGAAGTGGAACTGCTCGATACGCGCGCGGCGCGCGTCGTAGCGCGGGAGCGCAGCATCCAGCGCGTCGAACACCGCGGCGTAGAAGTGGAGCGCCTCCATGAACCGGCCGAGGAAGAAGGGCCCGTTGTGGCCGGCGTCCTGCTCCACGAGCACGAACGCCTTGGGCGAGAGCTTGCGGATGGTCTGCAGCACCGTGTTGAGGGCCCCGCGGCTCTCCTTCACCACGCAGTGCAGCTCCAGGATGCTGCTGACGGCGACGGCCTCGTCCGCGTCAATGCCGAGGTCCTCCATGTGGAGGCTCTCGAGGCTACGGTCGATGGCCCTGAACTCGAGGTACATCCTGAGTTCCTCCGCGTACGCCTCGAGCTCACGGCCGATGGCTCTCATGGTGTCCATGCGGGCGCCGACGCCGGTGACGCGCACGCGCGCCGGCTTGGCGCCGGCCCGGGCGGCGAGGCCGTCGAGCAGGCCGCGCCACTGGTGGCCGCGGTCGAGGCCCAGCGTCATGCCGAGGTCCACCACGTGGACGTTGCTCTCTCCCTCAAAGGCTTCCAAGATGGACGCGTTCGCCACGAAGTGCGCGAACCGCAGGTACGGGCACAGCTCGTAGGCCAGCGCGAGCGCCTCGCCGCGCGCGCTGTCGCGCCCCGCGCACGACGGCGGGATGCAGAACGCCATGCTCGCCGGCCCCAGCGATGGCGGGTGGGCCAGCGCCAGCCGGTCCGCCAGCCCCTGCACGAAGCACGACGCCACGCGCTGGAACGCCGTGCCGTGCACGGGCGAGCCGGCCTGCAGCTCACGCAGCAGCGCCGCGGCCTGCGCGCGGTCGCGGCACGCCACCGCCTCGGCACAGGCGACCAGCAGCTGCACGAGCCGCATGCCATCAGCTCCACCACCACCTCCTCCGCCACCACCGTCACCCACAGCGACCCCCTCCTCACCTTGCTCCTGAAAGCCCCCCACCGGTGACTCCATAGCCTCCATGGCCTCCACCTTCTGCTTGCAGCTCTCGAGAACGTCCCGGAACCGCTGCTTCCGTACGCGCGACGACTCGGCGGGGCCGAGGTCAGCCTGCGCCGGCGGCCATGATGACTGGTACGGCGAGCTGGAGTAGTCGACCTTGGTGGCCTTGGAAGCCCAGGAGCCGAGCTCTAGCTCGTCGCCGTCCAACGCTGCCTCCTCGGTGCCGTAGTAGTAAGGGTGGTAGTTCAGTCCTTGATTAGTGCAAATCGAAGCATCTTGCTGCGGCAGGTGATGGTCTTGCTCTTGCTGGGAGCAGGAGGAGGTAGCGAAAGAGTTGGGTGTGTTCCCGCATGGGTGGTCAGACGTGCCCATGTATCCGTATGCACTCCGTAGTGACGCCTTCTTGCAAAGTCAAATGGCTCAATTAACTTGTTACGTGATTGAAACAAGCTGTATATATAGATGCGGTTGCACAAGGCGGAAGACGAGGTGGTACGGGTCTGTTTTTTTTTCTTCGGTTTATAACTTTCAACCATACTTTATAGCTTTTATGCTGTTTGTGTGAGAGAGTGTGGAGTAACAGAAACTTGCATGCGATTTTAACCGATATAAATGAAGCCGCTACAGTATGTATTATAATCAAATTATAGACCCCGACTTTAAAAGATACCTCGTTCAAAAGTTAGTTACCATAGAAAAACCGAAAAACAGCTTTTAAAAACTAAAAAGAACAGAGCTAACTAATCGTCTTCTTTGCAGTGCCTTTGCCTCTGTTAGTACAACTCAGCTTTGCCTGTCTCTTTTTATCAAGTATTCGAAGGCTTTTTCTTCAAGGTCCATATATAGTACGAATCAAAATGCACGATCGGAACATTCAAAGGTTACACACGAAAGAAAAGAAATCGTTCGTCTTAAAATTGTCACGATGAATTACTGAATTAGTAACTACTCACTCGAGCGCCATGGAAAATGTTCAATAGAGAAAACATGCGCACATAGAAAGTGAAATGCATTTTGATCCGGTATAGCGAAATTGAAAGCTCACAAGCCAGATAGAGGATCGCGGTTGTTGCACGAAAGGTGCCCCGAGGAGAGGGGGTTTGGCCTGTTTGGTTCATGACCAGAAGTTGCCTAGCCACAAGTTGGGCGTGCCACAGTTTTTAAGTAGCTGTTTGGTTCACTGACGCAACTGTGGCATGCCACACTTTCTTAGCACCCGGCCCCACACGTCATAGACTCAGTTTCTTGCCAAACTTTGCCACAAGTGTGGCTTCGATTTTGTTAGCCACACTTTCTGTGGCAGCCACACATTGCCTAAGCTTAGGCATGGCAAACTTAGGCACCAACCAAACAGGCCCTTTAGTCCTGTTTTGCTTGGCTGGAGAGAAAGCTGCAAAACAGATGGCGTTAAGCTGTTGAAGATGCAGTAGAAAACTAGCAGTATAGATTGTAGAATCATATCAAGTTAAGTGCAGAGGGCAGCTGAATTAGTCTCTTCGTTACGAGCAAAGCTTTCATCTTTAGTTACCTATTGTGGGCTCGGTCTGCACTGGCCGTCAGCGCGAGGCATTCGACTGTACTGCTTCGCTGCTGGTTTATAGCATGAGTGTTCGTAAAGCATTCTAAAAATGTTAATAAAACCATCTAAATTTGTCATATGAACCTCATGAAACGGGCATATTTGAAGATTAATTTAAGATGCTAGTATATGCAAATTTGCCGATTAGGCACATCAATTGATCTTGTCAAGGAGAAGAATTAAACGAAACACTTTCTGGAGATCAATAGTACTAGAAAATACTGGCCGGCCTTAGAGCAACTCCATCCCATTAGTCACTTCTCCCTCTCTATTTCCTAGGATGAAGAGGCTAGCTATTATTTTCAGCTCTCTATTTGAGTTAGCATTCCAATGGCCTAGCTATTTGAGAAGCGAGTGAAGAGGCGCTCGCCAAATCTAGCTAGCGGCCGGGAGAAAATAGCGACTCGATAAAAATGAAGAGGAGGATAAAGAACCGGTTGGAGTCCATTTCTTGAGTCATATTAGGTAAATATATAATGAAGAGCAGGATAAAGAACCGGTTGGAGATGCCCTTAATAGAGTCAACCGAACTGAAAAGCCCAGAAGGACAACTTAACCATACAGCTGCACCACTCAATAAGGGACACAATATTTCACTAATCAAACAGCTAATTACGGGTTGCTTCATCGACATGGCTTTGAGAAAATTAAATAGTGAAGAATATTAGGACCCTTTCAACGTAGACGTCACCAGGGACGCCATGTCCGTTGTTCGACACCGTTGTAGCACGATCGACCTCTCCTCGGATCGAGGAAACAGGCAATAAACCTTCGTTCGAGCGTAACGATTTTAGTTTTTGTACGATTAGTTTGTGCGTTAGTTCTCCTCCATCGACAATGCAGCATGTGAGATGATTGAGAAGTGCCATTCTGTCAATGTAACCATAAACAAAGCTGCCTGGTACTCCAATTTCTGGAGATCATGGAACGAATTAAATGCATACGCCATATGTATGCGTAATTTGAGTACATGCATACGTCATATGTATGCGTAATTTGAGTGTACTATCAAGCTGCTCAGTTTGTAATTTGAGAGATATAAGTAAGAAAGCTAGGAGTTGTAAGTATGAAAACGTGATTGGTCTGTTATTTTGGGCTGCGACTTTTGACTATAATTTATTAATATCATAAATAGACCACTTGAAAGCTAAAAAGAACATGATCACGCAATTTGAGAGCTGAGCTTTTCAGAACAGGGCATACGTACCTAAAGATTCAACAAATTGATCCGTGGTGGTTGCAAATATTGAAGTTGGAGATGATGCTTCAACTAAAGAAGATGGGCTTGAGTCTTTCAGTTTCTTCTAAGATCCATGGATCATCTATTGCCATTCATCAAAGCAGTGCTAGACTACTAGTGCTTCGCTTCCATTCATACCTTTTTTTTTACCTCTGAAATTACAAAAGGCTAGGATTTGGTAATTTTTGCTGCTTTCAAACTAAAAGGATTTTGTGATTTGGTATCAAGTGGAATCTATCGCGTTCGTTTATCATGCATGTGCGCCCTGGCACTCCGCTAATATGTGATTTGGTTTACAATGTGCCGGCTTAACTAAGAAATGTTTCACGAATTGTTACGAACAGTCACTTAAGTTTCGCGGGCGGGTGGTTGGCACATGGCCAGCTCTCCTTTTTAGGCTCTGTTTGGTACAGCTTCACCAACAGCTTCATGAGATGTTGTGGATTGTTTTTTGCCAAACACTATTTTTGCAAACAGCTTCATGGATGAAGCTCCTTAAATCATGCTCTCACAAGGGAATGGGGTGGGGTGAAGCTGAAAATAGTAGTTTTTCACAGCTCTCTCCCTCAGGCTCGCAGTTCTAGGAACCCACTGCCCTTGTAGTTGACAGAAATTACAGCACTTTGCCACTGGGTCCCCACGCCTGTTTCCTCTCCTCCCGTTCGCACTTCTCTACCGTTCGCACTGATTTTAATTTTTTTTTATTTTAATTTTTTAATTCATACTCATTCAAATATATTATTTTTTAATTCATATGACCATATACAAACATACAACTCCAAATGTTAAAACAAGTCAGGTAGACAGGGGCATCTTGGACAATTGCCCTCTCTCAGCCATGCATGAAGCTGTTGATGAAGCTGTTTTGCCAAACAGTTTTTCAAAACAGTTTTAGCTTCACCGGTGAAGTTGCTCATGAAGCTGAAACAAAAAAAACAGCTTCACTAGTGAAGCTGAGCTGTGCCAAACGGGGCCTTATATTAAAAAAAGAATATATGCCTCGAATTTATATGTCATTTGTCAACATGCATGAAGATTTGCTAATTTGATGAGGCAATCTAGGTTGTGCTAGCTAAGCGAATTGTCACAGCGAATTGCAGTTCAAAATTTAATTATTGGTACGAGAATTGGACATGCATCACGATCTCTACTTTTCACATACTGCTTTTGCAATTCGATCTATCTCAACAGAATATGCCAAAGTAGTCGTGCTTTGGCAACCTGCATAGTATCCATCTTTCGAGGCTTTACAAGAAGAAGAAAAAAACGCATGCTATGTTTGAATGTGGTGCCCATCAGGGTTCAAAATTCGGACCAGTAACCGCCGGTTACCGTTTTTATCCGTGGAGACCAGTAACCAAAAAAACCGGCCGGTATCAATTTTTGATTTTTGAATTTTGACGGTTTTTTCGGTTCTTCCGGTTACCGATTTCAAAACATCTTAAAATTCAAAATTTGATTTTCAAATTATGACTGGTTTTTTCGGTAACCGCCCGGATACCGTTACCGGCCACCGGCCGGCATTTCTTCCAGTTCCGGTTTTTAAAACCTTGGTGCCCACTATCATGTGATCATTCGGCTCTATGCTCACTGCTCTAATCCTAAGAGGTCTTCGATCCTACGTTAGCTTTAGACGTTTCTATATAATGGTTAATTAATATGATATCATACAAAAAACAGTGGTTAATATGAGAATAAATCTGTTATATTGATGCTATTTCTAATTCAAATGTGCATTCCATAATTAATTAGTTGGTTTATCAAGTAAAATGTACATCTCATTTGAGAAATAAAATGCACATATATCTGATGTTAAGTCCTGTGTAATCAGAGCCAAAAGGTCATTCAGGGATGTAAATTGTTAAAGCCCCGTTTGGTAATTTGAGGATCTTATAGAAACACAACGCTAACTCGTAGCCTTTACTTGTACGGACGTATAACCATGAGGAACCATCCAGGAGCCGTTATTAGAGTACATGCCTGACGTCGATCTAGCAGATTTCTACCAAACCTGCCTCTGACAGGGAAAAGGAGAGCTTATTTTCACAGTGACATTCTTGAAATGGACATTATGGAAAAGGTAGGATGATTAGTTTTCAGATATGACCTTTAACTTGGTCCAAAATTGGCTGCAAAGCTAGCTATAGTTGTTATCTTATGGACACTGTTTGCAGAGCATATTTATACCGATACATCGAGAGAACAAGATTATTACGTAGTCCAAACTAAACACGTCTTGTACGTTACGGTACATGAACGATGCTTGACACGAGCATATTTACACCGATACATCGAGAGAACAAGATTATTTATTGATGTTATTTTGGTGCTCTCTTGTGTAGCGGTGGTATCGTTGCGGTCTCTTTTGCCGTAGAATTAAGCCAAGTCGAGTTACTATGACTATGAGTAGGACATACTACTATATAATATGACATGCAATATATATACTACGGAAAAGTGGAGTGCGAACAAGTACACGGTCGTCTGTGGTGACGCACGCGCAACTCTACGGCCAATCATGCGGCGAAAGGATCCGACACCATCGGTTAGTTTATCGTAGCCCGTTGTTGGTACCAAAGTTACGTCGATAAGATGGGAAGTGATCGATCTTACTGCTACATATATGCAAGAAAGCCGACCTTTTTTACCTTGATTCTGGGTGTTGATCAGGGCCTGCACCCACAGCTAGCTAGTCCAATACTCCACGTTTTGCGTATACTTGAATGTCTTAGGCTGCTCAAAAGAGTTTTTTTGAGTGATTTATGGCCGAAAAGTATTGTAACTAGCTAAAAATACTGTAGCTGATGGAGGCTTATTTAGCATAATTAAAATTAAAAATTTTAAAAAAAGTATGTTAGCCCATCACATATAATGCAAATAAATATGAGAAAAAAGAACCGACAAAAAATCTCAAAAAAACCAAAAGTATAAGAAAAGATAAAATTTATAAATAATGTAAAATAAATCACAAGCTAGAAATTCAAGCCGAAACGAGTAGGGCCTTAGTATCTTGGGTATACATGCATATATATATGACGTATATGTATGGCACAAGCACGCACAGTTTAAACGCAAAGCCTGTACGGGATCAGGTTGTATATCGCCTTGTTGGATCCAAACTCTGGAATCTGGGTGTAATTAACCAGGGTAACCTAGCTAATTTTACTTGCGTGCTAAGTTGCAGATTGTAATAATCCTTCTGTTACACTAATGTTTTCCCGTCCGCTGCGGGCCGTGTAGATGCAAGCCTCAGGCGGTTTGTTACCTGCGGGCTCTGGGCCGTTGGCCAGGCTGAAGCTTCAACTGCGTAATTCGTTTGGGCCACGCTTCCATACGGTGTATTGCCCCCCGGCCCATTACTTTCTCCACTCAATTTGTTACTACCGTACCAGGGAGACTCCAATGCAGAGAGACCCCTTATATCATCGCGCTTCATGTATAAGGGCTGTCTACTCCGATGCAAGCATCTCGATCTTTGCATGTGCTTAGATGGTTACCCAATTTATTAAAGGAATATATCTAGTGTTAATGACTATTTTAGTACTAGTATGCTAATGGCAACATGGATTGCCTGATTTATATTATATGGTTCGGATGAATATATTTTCTCCTAACTATCATCCAGATTTAAAATTGCTGGATTAGAAATCTAATGGCCATGAATTCTCCCCCTCCCTTTTGAATTCTGCCCACTCCCCCTTGAAAAAAATCCACCCTTCAAAAACAAGGGCTCTTGATCTCTAATCCAAAGGTCATAAATTTGGATGATATTTAGGAAGGAAATATTCGGGTGATACCTAACACTCCCAACGATGATTGATTTTAAAAACTAGCTACTAATGATGCATACAACGGTATTTGTATGGTGATCTTTAGTTTAATCTACGGTCTTCTTGTACGTGTACCACCGGGCAATGACTAGGTAGACGCCGAAGTTGCCGATGCAGAGCATGGCGAGCAGCCAAAAGAAGTTATCGAGGTGGGCGCGGTTGATGTCGTCAGGGATCCACCCAAGCCGCGTGCCGTGCGCCGTCGCGCGTGCCACCACAGCCACAAGCACCGAGCTGGTGTAGCTGCCCAGCGCGAACGACGTGTTGGAAAGCCCCGAGCAGAGGCTCCGCATGGCGTCTGGCGCCTGGTCGTAGAAGAACTCCAGCTGCCCGATGAATGTAAACACCTCCGCCGCGCCCACCACCATGTACTGCGGCACCTGCCAGAATATCGATAGCGGCAGGTACCTCCCGTCCCCACCGGTGTTGGAGTCGTACATGCCGTGGCGTGCGATGACTTGCCGCCGCACGACCTCGAGTGTGCCGGCTGTGAGCATGGCGACGGTGAGGATGACGAGCCCCACGCCCATGCGGGCCAGCTGCGTGAACCCACGCTCATGGCCGGTCAGGCGGCGCGCGAGCGGGACGATGGCGCGGTCGTAGAGCGGTACCCAGAGCATGACGCTGAGGGTGTCGAACACGGACAGCACGGCAGCGGGGACACTGAAGCGGCCAACGCGGGGGTCCAGCGTGTCGCCCTGCAGGATGAAGGTGGTGGTCATCTGGGTGTACGCCGCTGCGAAGATGATGCCGCTCGCCCACACCGGCAGCAGCCGAAGCACGCACTTGAGCTCCTCCACCTGCGTCACCGTGCACAGCCGCCACGGGCTCGGCCGCGCCTTGTCGCCGGCCGTCTCCACGGCCGCCTTGTCCAAGAACCTGATTAACAACCGGGCGGGTGCAACAGATTAATTTAATGAGGTGATTTCATCGTGCCATGCCACACATATGTCATCGTTGCACCGTAAGAATTTTGGAGAGAAAATTCACGCGGCGACTTGGATGCCTCCTGAATTATTATGGTCCATAATTTCAGTAAAAGATGCCATGACTAATGCAAGCTAGCGTCCAAAGACAGTGTTGCACGGAATCTACAAATTTCTGCAGTAGATGTACGGCAGGTTGAGATGGTCTCGGTCCGACAATGACTTGTACTGCAAAATTAGAGCCAGGAAAACGAAAGGAAAAATTATGTGACTAGGCATGCATGCGACAAACTTCCTTCCGGTGCTACTCTAAACAATCCTCTAAGCAGCCCCGCAAAAAAAATCTATAAGAAGAAACAAAACGCACCGCGTGCACGACCTCGACATTTGTCGTGAACTACAGGAGCATCTTACAAATTCACGTAACCAAGATGCCTAAGATTTTTACTATGCGATAATATTGAGAGAAAAGGCTACACGCAAATATTTCCATGGTTGCACGTCTACTGTGGCTGATGTCACAAAGTAGAGTAGACTAGCCATGGCGCTACCTACCTTGACTGAAGTAAGACACGGCTCAAATTTAAATAATTTTAATGGGGAGGAGAAAAGGAACAGTGCCAGGGGAAGCAATGGTAGCTAGGCCGACGGCTACTCACCTAAACTGGTCGGTGTGCGCGAGCCGGCGGCTCCCCTGTATCGCGGACATGCCATCGCCGGCTTCACACTCGTACAGCACCGCTGCGTCGGACGGCGTCTCCACGTCGTACTTCCTGACCGCGGCGACCACAACCTGCGCGATCCTGGTGAGCGGGCTGCCGCCCGACGGCTGGTGCCGCCGGTACGCGCCGGTGCCGGCCAGGAACAACACGACGGCCAGCACACTGAACAGCGCCGGGATGCCGTACCCCAGCCCCCACCCGACGCTGGACTGCACCCACACCAGCACGGTGCCGCCGACGAGCGAGCCCACGTTGATGGAGAGATAGAACCAGTTGAAGAAGGAGCTCTGCCGGCCACGCTCCTCCTCGTCGGACTCGTCGAACTGGTCCGCGCCAAACGACGACATGACCGGCTGCAGCGCGGCCCCCAGCGCCACCAGGTACAGCCCCGCGTAGAACGCCGCGCTCTCCAGCGCCACCGACGCGCTCGCGGTCACCACTCCATATCCCTGTTCAAAACATGGTAAGACAGTCAAGGCGAGCTCTGTCCACGACGGCGCGCACGTCGTGCTGTTGCCGGGGTGTTTGATGGCGTGTGTTTGAACGTACCACGACGGAGATGAGCAAGAAGAGCGTGATGGTCCAGTATCTACCGAGGAAGGCGTCGGCGAGGAAGGCGGCGACGAGCGGCGTGATGGAACAGGTGCCCTGCCAGTTGGTGACGTTGTTCGCCGCCGCCTTGCTGCCCTCGTGCAGCCGGTCCTTAAGGTAGTTAACCAGGTTCGTCGACACGCCGAAGTAGGCGATGTACTGGAGGCAGTTGTTCACTGCTCATCGAGCAGCATGACCACGCATGCATGAAGAGGCCAGCGCGTTAAGCATACATGCCACAGAGGGAAACAAAAAAGGCTGCATTAATGATCATGTATATGGACGCTTGGAAAGTTAGAAGATGCGGTTATGCGTGTGTTACCGAGGAGGAAAACGCAGGCCAACAAATTCCGGCGATCCTTCTTGGACGTCCGGCGGTCGGTGTCGCCGTGCCGGCCATTTGATTCTACAGCTTCCATGGTTTCAATAGTTGCCGAGATCCTGAAAATTTACACAGGTGCAGAGTGAAACCATTTCAGAGACATCAGTAGTATCTCTTCTTTTTTTTTACTGCTGATCACATGTCTATATGTGTGTGGCATGTATCAGCGATGTATGAAGGTTGAGGTAAAAAGCTTCAAGAAACCTACCTTTGCCTCGAACTGATCGCTAATGCACTGTTGCTCTTCTTTGCAGCTTTACCCTACGTTCTCGATCCCTTTTGCTCCTAGCCACGCGTTTGCATTTGGCTGCTCTGCATATGGTGCCACTTGAGCTGAGCTGCTTGAGACTTTAGAGTGAGAGTACTAATGCTAACGCGCAGGCGATGGACTGAACATGGACAGCAGGTCGACCATCAGGATTATAATGGCAAGCACCGTAATCAAAGGGAAAAGCCAGCTTAGCTAGGCTGCCGAGCAGCAAGTGGTTGCGCGACTGCACCAAATGTGCAATATGTAATGTGGAGTAATGTGTTTCAGCTGGTTACGTACGTTAGCTGTAACAGACAAATTGGACGGCTATCGGTGAAATGTGTTTTACACCGGAGTAATCATGGACGTGCCCAACTGCCCATGGCACATTGGTCAGGGAACTTGAGGCCCACATGAGAAGGATAGTGGTGTATTTTAATCACGTGGATGCGTGATCTTTCTCTGATGGCTTTGGCTAGGCTTTGGATGGACTCGAACCCAGTGGGTGGTGACGATCTTTCTCCGATGGCTTTGGCTAGGCTTTGGTTGGACTCGATCCCGGTGGATGGTGACGATCGATGTATCCCAACACAATTCGCATTGTGCTCTCTCCACCCGACTAACTGTTCCCATCCTACTTCAGTACGTCCTGGAATCATGCTACCTATTATTAGTCATGCACGGTTATAAACTTACAATATATATATTGCCAGTGTCCTCTGTAACACCCTGTTTCTAAAAGCGTTGTAATTCTCTTGCAACTGTTTAGAATTATTCAGCTGTGAGGTATTATAGTCAAGTATACATCATTACTGCCACATGCCCAAATACAAAAACCATAACGCACTACTATAAAAAGGGTCATCACAGATAGTTCGAAACTGTCATCACAGACGGTTTTTTGAACCGTCTGAATTAATGCGTCAGTGATAATCGGAAGTTATCATAGATGGTTTGTGAGCCATCTGTGTTGTATTTATCACAGACGGTTTGTAACTAGAACCGTCTGTGAAGAACACTATCACAGACGGCTCGAACCAAAAATCGTATGTGATACTCACACATCACAGACGGTTCTAGCTACCAACCCGTCTGTGATGAGCGATTATCACAAATGGTTGGTAGATAGAATCATTGAGCGAGTATCACACCTCAATTTCACATTGTGCGTTCATTTGAGGTGGTGACGCCAAAATAAAGTCCATACATCTTAGATTGATTCTTTTGGCACTTGATCACCATCAAGCGAAACTGTGATTTATTACTCTTAGTGCTTGCTGACACCTAGACAGCCTGACGGGAGATTGTGAGGTGACCTCTTCAAGAAGATTGTGAAGAGGCTCGGCGCCAACTTGTGAGTGATTTGGTGTCCACCATCTTCAGAACGGAGGAAGGACAACCACTAGTGGGTTGAGAAGTTGAGGCTTAATTCGTGGAGCTGATCCAAGTTGGTTGGTCTTTCTTCAACTTGGATTTGGGGAAACCGACAAGTTTTCGAATACCACTGTAAAACATCGTATATCAATTGCTTACTTCTTTGTCTCTTCTTTCCGCACTTGTATTTCTAGTATATTCTGATCATTGTGATTGTCTTATTTACTTGTACTAGAGATTTTGTAGAGACTATTGCTTGTGGTGCCTTAAACTTACTAGAATTATGTAGGTTTACTTTGTTTTGAAATCTTGTTTAGCTAAATTGTGTTAATTAGTTTTAGAAGGCAAATTTTTAGAACAACCTATTCAGTCTCCCTCTAGTCGGTTATCCTTGATCCTACAATAGGTTTGAAATGATCGAACTGGACATATATGTGTATTTTAGGGTTTTATGAACAGTAATGGGCATAGAATATTCATCGTGGGTTTTACTACTCACACCAGGTCGGACACTGTTCACGCCGGGCAAACTACTACAATATAGCACAGTAAAAAAGGCCAGCTTGATTACTATAGGAACTGGGCCTTTTACTGTTTCGACCTAGGCTTTACTATCCATCTTCCCCGTCTGGCGATCACTGTAGCGACCGAGAGCAGGGGAGAAAGGCGATGGTGATTGGAGGGGCTATGGTGATTTGTGATGCAATCCAAGGCTATGGTTGGATTCTTAGGGCCTAGGGGATTCCATTTTGGGGTTTGGCGGCGACTAGAATTCAGGCAATCGTCGACGGTGAGGTCTTTCTTCCTTAGGACTTTTGAATGGCACAGGGGGTAATGGTGGGCTAAAAGGACAATAGCATCAGCATTTGAGTATCTCCGGGGATAGAGAAGGTTTAGGGGAGTGGCTGCTTGAGTCGAGATTCACCAGGTTGGGCTGTCCATGATGAGGCCTCAAGATCGGGCGGCGACGCTAGTTGCCAGTGCAGCAGGGGGCTCGGGAAGCTAGGGCTGTGCTTCGGGAGTGTTACTAGGGCATGAGGAGACTACATGTTTAAGCAATTGGAATATAATTGACTAGATAACTGAAATTGGAAATTGGCTTACATTGAGGTCTTCGGGTGATCGCCGATGAAGCTCCGATCGAGAGCTCAATTAGGGTGTGGGGTGGTTCACTGGACACCAGTGCATTGCTCTAAAGGGGTTCTGGGCCTTAAATAGCGCGGGGCAGGTGGTTCGGCACAGGACACGGGTCATGGTGGCGGCGGCACGTGGCAGGGGTCGGGAAGGTGTAGGAGGGCACGACGCAATAGGCTGAGGGGGAGGTACGGGCCTCCTCGGGCGCAACATTGCGGGGGTCAAAAGGGTATAGAGGCGTGTCAGGTTGGCCGTGAGAGCGTGAGAGCAAAGAAAGAGCAGAGAGGTCGACGAGGCGGTGGTGAGAGGTGGCTACGGCGTTTGTCCAGGTGAGGGTCGTAGCAATTAAGAGGTATGGTACGGTGACTCTAGCTGGCAGCGACAAGCTCTAAGGCGCGCGAATTTGCGGCGCGAGATCTATCAGCTGAGAGAGCAAGGAGAGCAAAGGCGATGGTGGGCGTTGCCGGCAGCTCTGACGCGTGGCCAGGGGTATTTAAGAAGGTGTCAAAGCGGGAAAGACAAAGGAGTATGGGGTCTGACCCAACTACAGTAACATGGCAACGGTGAGGAAGAAATGGGAAGGCACAACAGCAAAAATCAAGAAGGTGTGGTTTTGCCGATCGGTGAACAGTGCCTGAAGATCGTGCCGCATGCGAAAGAATGGGTGGAGGCGATCCGGCAGGAGAATCAAAGCATGAACAGTTGAGATGGGTGAAGAATTAAGTCAGGATTCAAAAGAAATCAAGATCGAACAAAGAATTCAAAATTTTTTTGGAATTCGGTTTTGCTTCATCCTCCGTCCCAAGGAATGCACGGGACGGCACATGCACTTGCGCAGTGGGCTGCCGTCGTGCGAACCACGGCGCGCGCGGCGCCGGTCTTCGCTGCAATTCACCTGCGGGTTGGGTTTTGCACGTCACGGTAAACGGTGAGCAAGTGGCCGCGCGCGCACAACCACACAAAACTGTTGTTCCGAGTGGCCTGCGACGTGCTGCGAGCCGGATCGATGCAGCTTACATGTACGTTTGCCGGGCGGCCGGTCTATCTGCTGATTGCACGGCACGGCCTAACACAAGTTACTTCATTTGGGGGTGAAAAAGCCGTGCGTGCCTGAACAAACCGTGCATTCCGATCGATGCACGCCGTGGTTCGATCGGTCACGAAATTTCAGGCTCGCATGAGATGGGATACGCAGGGGCGGTGGATATGCTCTATTTTTTCCCCCTTTCACTGCAGACATTGATCAATCATGGGGTAGGAATGGCGAGCAATAATTTGGGGCGTGGACGGACTCGTGGACGCCGGCGACTGACTCGTATGTTCACTCACGAGTGCTGCGGCTTTTCCAATTTCCATGATAATAATGTTTGGCTCCATCCTCCATGCCCGCACCACTTTAGTCTAGTCTTGATGTGCATGCACACACCTACTTCACTAAAGTTTTATACCTCGGGTCCGTCTCACGCAACTACAGGATAAAATGCACGTGTCACCATTTGCCTCAACGTTATTGTTTGGGTAGTTGATCAGTTCTTTTTGTACTAGAGTACTTCTCGTAGTTGCCTTCCTTTCCCCTCTCTCGGAAGTAGGATTTTTTACCCCTGAAATGCTCGGAAACCTGTGTGTATGGTATGGTTGTACATTTGCACACGGCTAGATTTTGTGTATATATATATATATATATATATATATATATATATATATATATATATATATATATATATATATATATATATATATATATATATATATATATATATATATTAGTATTTTTTTCATTGATATATTCTCTATAAAAAATAGGCGATGTATTGTTTATCAATTAACATAGTAATTGCTAGCCTCTAAGAATAAACGTAGTGGTGGCCTGTCCAATTGCGCGGTCAGTCCTACTTGACATCCTTTTCAACTTTTATGAACTCACGCAATCAACTTTTGGTTGGGTACCAAACGAACGTAAAAAAATAGAAAGAGTGTTCTAGCATAGAACCCATTAGATTTTATATTGATCATTGTATCTTTACGTTTTTTCAATACCGTAAGTTTTGAAGTGAACCGCTTGGTGCATCAAATCTAAGATGATATCTGACCCAACTCATTGATCCATGCCGGTTTCGCACCACGTCATGCGTCTTCTATCTCCAGTTCTCCACTACTCCCGGCCGCCGCGCTCCGTTGTTGCCCCCTCCCATTCTCTGCCTCTACTACGTCTTCTGCGAAAGCACCATTGCCCAAGCACCATGACCTCTTGCTCGGCGGCTATCTTCCTCGATGGCTTGTCGGAAGGCCAATAATCATCAACAATAATTCTCCTCTTGTCGTGCGCGCGTTACTTGCCGCTGGGGGCGCTCGGCTCAGTTTTGATGAGACGCTGCCATTATTCCCTCGCCATGCATGGCTGCATGTATACATGAACATGCATGCTGTTAGTTTCTTCTTTAGCGTCTTGATTGTGTATGCAGTTGTGCGTCCAGCACGTATTACTACAGCCCATCGCTTCTTCCGCTGCGTGGTTCTTCTGCTCCAACAGTACGCCAGGCGACTTCGTTGTCTTCAACCCTGCGTCAGCTCCCCGAGCAGTCGCCGCACCACCCAGTCGGGCGATCCGCGCTCCCTAGCGCCTCCTCTTACTCAGGACTCGCCAGCGATGCATCCTTATCTCCCCAGCGATGCCGAGCCCGCATTGTAGACGAGATGGGGACTGCAAATTCGATGGGCTAGCTTTGACTTGCAAGCTTCGAAATATGTGCCCTTCTAGAACCGAACCAACGACTGCATCCGATGGTCAGTTCGACATGACCTCGGCGCCATGGAAAAGGGGAAAAAAAGACAACGATTTGTTGCTGTTGTTGTACAAATTCACGTTGTAATGGACTCCTCACGGTAGCCGGCCTCCATGTTATCGACGACAGGTTTCTACGTTGCCTCTTGCCTTCTTATTAGACTTGTTTTGCTTCTAGGCATCCGTTACTGGTGCAGGTAGCTAAGAAAATCATGACGGCATCCGTAAGCATCAACCTTTTATGTTTTGTACAATGCTATTGGCCAAATTTTCTTTGCGATTCTCGCATTAGTAAAAGCAAGTGTTACGCGTATAAGGCGGCTAAACAGATTGTAATAACCCAAGATGCACTCAAAGAAGGTGAGGTACAGTTTGAATGTTTAATTTCTTGCTCAGAGTTCTATCTAGACCTCGAAGTGGTCCCTTTGTTCGTCGCACTCCTAATACGATGGCTTCCAGCCTGCTACAGAATTTTACTTAGGAATTCATATGAAAATTAAAGTATTTATTTTACTTTATTTTGAATTTAAACTATTTCTAGATTATATTTGATATGGACTCTTTATTTTAATCTAGACTATTATAATTTGGACTCACCACAATCGATGGTGTAGATCTTTGTCTTTTTTCACATATTAACATGAGAACTTTTAGCCCTTGAGAGCGAAAGTAGTGTATTCTTTTGCTTCTGCTTTAATATTACTAGTAAGATGTCCGTGTGTTGCAACGGAGTATCAAATGAGGATGATTCATATTATGAAACGATGATCCCAACCATTGAGAGCGAAAGTAGTGCCTTCTTTTGCTTCTGCTTTAATATTACTAGTAAGATACACATGCGCTGCAACGAAGTACCAAATAAGGGTGATTCATATCTACCCTACTCTATAATACACCAAAATTATCTTTACTATATCCACCCCCTCAACCACCCCCACAGTCATGCCTAATCTAAGTCCACCCAGATTTGTGTACCAAAGTAATCCAACTCCATACAAATGAATGGTCTGGATCTCTTCTCAAACCTTATTCTCTTACTCATTGAAGATCCTAAGGTCAAAATCATTTGGATCATGCATCGTTGAACCGGTACCCACCCGCGCCCACGCACAGCGCTCGCAGCCTCCTCCTCCCCCGCGCCTCCCCCTCCTCAGTCCTCCCCCGCGCCTCCCCTCCCTCCGCCTCCCCCATCCTCCCCCGCGCCTCCCCCTCCACCGCGCCTCCCCCCATCCTCCGCCATCTCCGCCTCCCCCGCGCCTCCGCTCCCGCCGCTCCCCTGTTCTCCGCGCCGCCTCCTCCCCTCCCTCATACGCCGCTCCGCCCTTCTCCCCGCGATTACCGCTCCTCCCCCCGTTCTCCGCGCCGCCTCCTCCCCTCCCTCCTCCGCCCGCGCCGCCTCCTCCCCTCCCTCCTCCGCCGCTCCGCCCTCGCCTACTCCTCCCCACCCCGATGCCTCCTCCTCCTCCCCCCACTCCTCCGCTCCGCCCCGCCTCCTCCCCCGATCCGTGCTTTGTTAGATCCGCCGATCTTGGCGACGGAGATGGATTCCTCGGTCGAGAAGGTGAGCTCGGATCCGTGGGGTTTTTCGTGCTCGATCTGTCGCTGGAATGGTGGTTGCGGGTCTAAATCTGCTGGTTTTCTCGCTCGATCTGTTGCAGGGGAGCGGGTCGCTGGATCCGGACGATCGCACGGCCTCCGGCGAGCCCAAGGCCTGCACCGACTGCCACACCACCAAGACGCCGCTCTGGCGCGGTGGCCCCTCCGGCCCCAAGGTGAGATCCGATCTGATCTTGGCTTTGGGTTTCCCGATCTGTGTATTTATTTCTTCGCCTGTTCTTTGGACCTGAATGTTCAGCATCTGTTCTTGTACATCGGATCAAATCTGCTAATGATAACGCCACGTTTGTGGAAGATAACTCAATTGTCGTCGTTCTCAAGAGCTGTTAATCAGCGGGATGCTGATCTTGTTTACTTCTGGCAGAAGGTTTGTAATTTATATCATGTGAAATCTACTGACGTTGATTGTTGTCACATGATCTCTTGATTATTGTCATGCCTTATTCACAAATAAAATTTGGTTAACAGTCAGGCTACCATGCTAATTGTGTGGTCTAATAAAATTGGGAATTGATGAGATAGGTTTCCTGCCTCTTGATCTGCGTGGATTCATGTTGTAGGCTTTAGGGCAAGGGGTATTGCACACAGTGCTATGTTTATCATCCATTTGAGCACATCCCTGAGTTCAGCAACAAGGACAAGACCCTGGTACTGCAGTTCTCTGTAAAGCATGAGCAGAATCTTGATTGTGGTGGTGGTTATGTCAAATTGCTTGGTGGTGATGTTGACCAGAAGAAATTCGGTGGGGACACACCCTACAGGTAACATTTTCTTCTGTTCATGTTCTGATGCAGCCTATTCTTATGATTATTAGTTAAATAACTTGGTACTTTTGTATTGCAGCGTTATGTTTGGACCAGATATCTGTGGGTACAGCACCAAGAAGGTTCACGCTATCCTTACTAAGGATGGCAAAAACCATTTGATCAAGAAGGATGTGCCCTGCGAGACTGATCAGCTGTCTCATGTGTACACTTTGATCATCCGTCCTGATGCTACATACACCATTCTCATTGATAATGTTGAGAAATAAACTGGCAGCATCTATGACCATTGGGATATTCTTCCTCCGAAGCAAATCAAGGACCCAGAGGCTAAGAAGGTACATTTCAGACATTGCTTACTGTTTGTGTGAATTGCCTTGCTCACGATTCTTCAAGAGTTAACTGAGAAATGCCTTGATAATTGCAGCCAGAGGACTGGGATGATAAGGAGTACATTCCTGATCCTGAGGACAAGAAGCCAGATGTAGTATTCCTTTGTTCCTACCATGTAAATAGTATCATGTATATGAATAACGAAGTGAAAAGATTACCTGATTAGAATTGAGAGCTTTTCCAAGATAGGTCCAGAGGTTCCTCTTTTCCAAGAAGGAAAAAAGGTTAATTAACCTTTGTATGCACTAATTAGCTCTGTGATTAACCTTTGTTTCAGTAGGAATAACTCACTGCACTGCTATGTTTATTTTAGAAGTGCAGTGCAGTGCAGTGATTATCTGGCAACAAAGGTTAATTTCAAAACCCCTGATAACTTGGATGATTACATGTCATTTAACTGTAATTACTTGCAATCTTGCATAGATAATTACTGTGCGATGTTATGTTACTGGGCTTCTTACACACCTCTTCTCATTTGTATTTATCTTTTCTAACGTCACCAGATCCATGGAATTCACTGTTGCATTATTACAGAGACTGGAGGTGGATTCTGATCAGCAGAGCTTTGCACAGCTTGTAGAAGCTGCATACAAGGTCACTCTGAAGCCATGGCATGGCTGGATCTCTTCAGCAGCATATAAGGTCAGGCATTTCTGAATTTTTGGGTAGCGATTTTGTTGAAAAGACCAATGCTTCTCCTGCTTACACTGAACACAATTGCAATGAACTTGTGGACAGATAGCAATGAAGCTCATTCCCGATAGGAAGATCTTCGTCAGCTTGCTCGTAGGGAAGGGCCAAGATTGCAATGTTCTCAAGGACGAGATCGAGAAGCTCGTGCAGTTGCTTCAGCCCTTTCTTGACGACATACATGCCATAATGGTTAGCACTTAGCACTGCTTCTGAATTCATATTTACAGCTCAAAAATTTCTTGCTATTGAATTCCTATGATACCGTCACTGCATATTAATCTCTGATGGCCCATCTCACAGGCCAAGTTCAGACTGGACAGGCTGAAGTCGACTTGATGGCAAAGCTAAACGATCTTTCCGTTCTGTGAATACTGCCTTGGTTTGGCTGTGTAAAGATTCCCTTTTGTTAGTTGCCGTAGTTGTGTACCTCAGTCCTCCCTCTGTAAACACTAAACAGAGGTCTTCTTGTAGAGTAGAACTGTAGATTTGCAGTTGCAGGGCACTTGTGTAGTTGTGTCCATCGTGTTTAAAGATATAGGCTTGGTTAGTCCAGCGTGCAACCTAAATAGCTTGTGGTGGTGCTGCAGTGGTAGGGAAGTAGGGATGCTTTTAGTGTCTACTATGAAATTCATGCGTTCCAAAAGAGGCCTAAACATGTAAAAAACAAGTCCATTACATGGCTTTCTCTCACTTCTGGCTTAGTTTTTGCTACTTGCTCCAGTCCATTACATTGTGATCTATAATTTTGAATGCCTAGAAATAATGATTGAAACAACAACTTTAGCTATCTGTGAAACATACATACATACATACATACATTTCTCAACATTTCTGGTTTCCTTTATGTGAGATAGCACACAGGGAGTCAGGGAAGAATATTTACCCTCCATGTGTATTTGATTTGTTACCTGTGTTAAGCTGCATTGACTACCCCACATTTCTCTTGAATCTTTTTGACAACAATATCTGTAAACTTTTCCAGGTGTTAACAGGTGGTCAAGATGCATATTTTATAGCTTGTGATGGTTGGTTTGGTGTAGCAGATGGAGTTGGTCAGTGGTCATTTGAAGGTAAAAGTAAAACATATGTTTTTCTCAACTACAGTTTTGCTGTGTAACCTTGTGGATGCTTTGAACTCCTGAACATACAAGTTTCCCTCCCATACCTTGTTTCTTACATTGTGTTCACTTTTGGAAAGTGTTTGTTTGCCAACAGTTACCATCACTGTTAGATGCTCAGAGCTATGTTTTACCCTAAATAACTCACAATAGCAAATTTTCTTGTCCACCATGCATGCGTTATACTTGTGAGAGTTACAGTTGATCACTTGCCATCAACAGAAATTTGGAACAACCGGAGCCATTAGTGGAAAATAGTATAGGCATTGTTGACCACAGTGAATGCTATTATTCGCTATGAGTGGTGACCTACAAGTTACAACCACGTGAAGAATTTTTTAAGTCCAACACTGGTGGCATATTTAATATCTATGGGGTGCAGAATATTTGTATGAGAAGTAAAGTCTCAAGTGTCTTTGTCTCATGAAATTTTCTTTATGCAGTTCTTCCTTGTTTCTACATCTATTATGATAAGGAACAATCAAGGGGCAAAGACACTGTAGGTTCAAGTAGCAATGAAACAGTTTTGGTGAAAGGAATCATAGACACGGGAAATGATGAAGAAGACAAATGGGAAGGAGAAAACTATGAATATGATAGAGCTCTTGGTGCTGACAGAACTTTCTTAAAATTTAAGAAACGGTTGGATGCATATCCCCAGCAATGCTTTAGGTAGTTAAATTCATAGTGTCCTTGTAATCTATCTTTTGAGTTATGCTATTATCTTATTAATCAATCATTTGTTTGTTGCCTTTTTTACTTTCGCAACCTGAATCAAATTTTGGTGTGCGATGCTTTGCAGGTATTCCTATGGTGGTAGGCCACTGTTGGCTGCAATGAACTTACAAGACGCTGGCACCTGTAGGCTGTGTGGTTCACCACGCCAATATGAATTGCAATTGATGTCTCCTATATCATATTTCCTCAACGAAGCTGGTGATGGTTCCTCAAATTATGCACCTAATGCCTGGACTTGGCTTACACTTATTGTGTACACTTGCTCCAAAGTACGATCTTACTCTTCAATTTACTGATACTAAATAAATGAAGTCTAAATATTTCTCAGCGACCTCTCGCTAGGATCCGGATGCTGCGACTTTATCCGGCATCTTGTTTTGTATTTTTTAAAGTCTACCCTACTCTATAATTCACCAAAATTTTCTTTGCTAAATCCACCTCTCTTAACCACCTCCACAGTCATGCCTAATCTAAGTCCACCCAGATTTGTGTACCAAAGTAATTCAACTACATACAAATGAATGGCCTGGATCTCTCCTCAAACCTTTTTCTCTTACTCATTGAAGATCCTAAGGCCAATATTATTTGGATCATGCAAAACGGTAAGCTGCTCACCCCCGCCCCCCGCGCGAATCCCGCGCCTCCCCACTTTTCTCCCGTTCTCCCCCGTCTCCGCGTCTGCCCTCGGTTCTCCGCGCCGCCTCCTCCCCTCCATCCTCCGCCCTCGCCTCCTCCCCTCCCTCATCTGCTGCTCCGCCCTCGCCTACTCCTCCCCACCCTGCGCCGCCGCCGCCGCCTCCTCCTCCCCCCACCCCTCCGCATCTTCTCGCGCCTACTCAAGGAGCGGATCGTCTGCATCAACAAGCCCATCGCCGACGACACGGTGTCGCTCGTCGTCGCGCAGCTGCTCTTCCTCGAGTCCGAGAACCCGCTCAAGCCGATCCACCTCTACGTCAACTCCCCGGGGGCGTCGTCACGGCCGGGCTCGCGATCTACGACACCATGCAGTACATCCGCTGCCCCATCACCACGCTCTGCATCGGCAGCAAAAAGTACCTTTCAAATTCTCTACTGAAGGTAAGCACCTTTCAAACAAATGAAGGTAAGCAGCATATGAAGGTATTACAGGAGCGCATTGCCTAGCTGCTGCTGCTCTTCGCCGCCGCCACCACCGCGTCGGCCTTCTCCCATGCGAGCGAAATTAGGGTTCGTGCCCGCGCCGTGGAGCGCCATTCCGGCTGGCGCTCTGTCCTGCTCAGTTCACGGTTCGGATTGGGTTTTCTTGATTCGATTTTTTACCACCTTTTTTCCACCAAATTTGAGTGCTTTTAACTGCGATGAGTCATCGGATGCTATTATCGGCCAGTCTTTTTGTTTGTGTTTTGCTCGTGTTGGATTATATACAAAATATTGGGAGTTAGTTGTTCAGTAAGATCAGGACTTGGGTTGGGATCGAGCAAAGATTGGGAAAAGGAGGTTTTTTAAATGTATTTTGAAGGTTTACGTTTAGTTTTTTGATGCCCCTTGCTTGCCGACTTCTGATCCAGGCTATTTTTTGGGATGGAGATCAGAGCAGTAGGAAAATTTCCCCTTCACTCTACAAAACTTAGAATCCTTAGAGTCACTCATATTACCTATTTCCCCACAATCTGTGAAGAAAATTTCCCAACTATACTGTAATCGAACTATGAGAGCATCTAGCTGCCTAATTCAACAAAATTGTAGAATCCTCCACCGATCGTTGGAACCACGCACAAAAGGACGATAAGTGCAGAAGAAAATTCAATTTCTGACTCATTTCTCTAATTTATGTAGAATCTATCCAGGGAATTCTACAAAATCGCCTCTCATAGCATGAAGGGATTAATGCTTTCTAAGACGTCTTACCATCCAAACAGGGAGAGGGGGGATTAGGGTTCAATTGACTGGCATCTCGCACCGCACGGAGATCGGGAGATCGATGGGGACGGATCTGAGAGGGGAAGAGGACAAAACCACGAACAGTCGGGTTGGGAGAAGACACGAGAGAGATGGCGGAGAGGAGTTCTCAGCAGAGGAACAGCTCTAGGATGTTTTTTCAACAAGAAATTCCAGTCCGAAAAGTTTGCAGAGAGATTAATTTCTAGGTGCCGAAAACCTTCCTGTTTGTAGTACGAAAGCAAAATTAATCAGTTACACAATTAACAGGGGTGATATCCACATCTAATAATATATATTTCTTTGTCATCATAGTTAGGACTTAGGAACATTCAGTAAGGACTGCCCTATTTGCAGGTTTAAATTCTGGATACATAGTCTGTTTGTATATTTTTCTTATTCCTCACGCTGACAGAAATTCGCCTAATTGCTCATCATAATCTTGTGCAGATTTTTTCATTAGCTTCATTTCCTGCTGGTTCGAGACACCTGGTCTGTAATTGTTGATTGAGCTGGTAGTACATGCGAATAGCAGGGCTTGCGATCTGATTCTGCTTAGACATCTTTGGCAATGTCCAGTTCAAGCAAAAACTTTCAGTCTTCAAACAAACCAGGCAGTGAAAAGAAGTACCAGGGTACATTGGTTGCTTCTCCAGCAAAAGCCATTTCACCCAAGTCCATGAAGTACATATTGCCAGCAAAACAATTGATCTTGAGTGGGGAGTCAACAGGTCATGTGGCATCCTTTTTGGTAAAGGTTGTTGCTCTTGAGGTAGTAAGAAGATTTTCTAAAGCAAGATGTCCTTTTTTTATGGAATTCTATTCAAGCATTGCAAGTTCTTGGGTATCCTCCATTTAGGTGGATTCAACGATGGGCACCACTAAAATTTGTCGTGCAAGGCATTCAGGTACTTTTATCTCTAAGCTCTTCAAGGCCTTGAATCTCCTAAGTTTCCAACCTAGGTATTTTCTTATGTTTCAGAATCAGTTAGCCCTTTTACAAATTGCCAGCTGCCTAGATATTGTGTTAGTTCCTTGATGTGGATGAAGATAAATGAGAGCATCCTTTTCTTGTCATTGTTGCTCAATTAGTGTTTATCTAGAAGACCTGTCAGTTAAGTTGATCATAATACAGTTATACCCTACTGGCCACCATTGACTCCTTGACTCAGAGTTCAGATGTAAGTCACATAGTTTATTTTGTTTAAAACATGCTCAAGTCAGTTAGGAAAAATTTTATGGAGAAATGAAAATAGATCCAGCAGCATTATCCTGTCAATAGGCTATTAGGCTGCTATAATTTTCTTTCTGTTGCAGTATTTCTTTCCATTGCAGAAGTACAATTGTATTTTCTTTGGAATCTCAATTGGAAAGCTCTCATATGCTGCTTACCTTCATTTGTTTGAAAGGTGCTTACCTTCATGTGCAGACCTTCTACTGAAAGAACATACGGTTACAATGACTGCTCTAAATTCTCATCAAATCTACCCTACTCTATAATATGTACGGGCCTTCTCAAAACAGGTGAGGTGTCTATCTGTATTTACTATTAAATGTCAATTTAATACTTGTTAACTGATCTTGTTGTTTTATGTTTTCAGATATTGGATGCCATGATTGTGATGAGAGATGCTGGCATCATTCATTGTGATCTAAAGCCTGAAAATATCCTCTTAGCTCCTAGGTGAGTTGCCCCTTTGAATATTGGATTTTGCATTGTTACGTTTTGGACACTATTTTTCAAGCAAGCTGTTGTTTGATGGCTGTACGATGAATTTTACAGTGTCACAACAGCTGCAGCAGTGAAAGTAATTGATTTTGGATCAGCATGCATGGAGGGTAAAACAGTATACTCATACATTCAGGTTTTTGTTTTGGAAATTCTCAGACATTTTTTCTAAGATTGTTATTTAAATAATTTCGGTTAGTTGAAAGTAAGACCTCGATTCTTTCCTTCCATGTTGCTAGAGCCGCTATTACAGGTCTCCAGAGGTTCTCCTTGGCTATCCGTATCCTATATATCTAAGGGCAATTGTTTCATTTCATTTACCATAATAAGCATCTTGCTCAGTATTTTCTGTTATATTTATCGAACAAGTAATGACTTTTTTTTCAATGAAGTGTTATTGTTCTGCCTTTTCAAGTGACTTGCTGGAACCTTAACAGTCAACAGATATACTACTGCGATTGATATGTGGTCATTTGGGTGCATAGTTGCTGAACTATTTTTAGGATTGCCCTTGTTTCTTGGAGCATCAGAATATGATGTGCTTCAGCGTATGATAAAGATTCTCGGGTAAGTCCTTTTACCTATAAATTCTCTCTCCTAGCTCTGCATTTTGCATGCAATCATGTACATGGCTGCGTGCTAAGGCAAATGTCTTTATTGAGTTTAATGTAGTTAATCTTACAATTTTAGCTCTTTTGTTCAGCTAAGAATTTGACACACCTGGACTTCACCATATTAAAATGCTTGTACTCTTTTCTTTTTCCTTTATCTTTGAATTCAACATTTATAGGGGGCAGCCACCAGATGACCTGCTAAGGAAAGCTAAAAACTCTGGAAGATTTTTTAAACATGTTGGAAGTATTTATCCTGGTAGCGAGGCACATGATGGTCTTGGCAGTGCATACAGATTGTTAAGTGAAGAAGAGGTTGAAGATGTAAGTTTTCTTGTGATTTCACTAAAAGAATCCTGATTCTTTTTTTATTATATCCCATCATAATGCATTACCTTACTATCTATACAAAATACAGAGGGAGTCCAAAAAACCAAAGATAGGGAAATGGTACTTCCCACAACTAAGGATTGACCAACTCATATGTACTTATCCGTGGACCAATTCAGAATTGACAGGTTTGTTTTTTGATATTTCTCTTTAGTTTTGTGAATAAGATATTGGCTCCTTAGCCCCTGTTTTGGAATAGGTTTAGGATGCTGCGGAGCACACAAAGATGGGGTAGTCCGAGGAGAGAGATAACCATGAGGTGCGTGCTTGCTTCCTCTCTTCAATGATTTGTACGTGATGTGGTTTGTAATGGTGGAGGATTGAGTTTTAGTGCAGGATGGGGCTGGAGGGCTGGAGGACTTTTGCTTGATCACCGTCGACGGGAGGGGGGGGGGGTCAGCGAGGACATCCTGCAGTAGCGCTTGCAGAGCATCGTGCGGTGGCAGGAGGAGCTGCAGTAGGTCGAGATCGAGCTGTGCGCGCAGGCTTAATGAATCTGATTGTTCGTTTTATTTTTTACAAATTTTATCTTGTTTTATATTTATCGTAGCGTTAGCACGGGCACACTACTAGTTATGAAACAATGATCCTAAACTAAACATTGAACACCAATTTTATCTTTCGAAAAATATATATCAAGCAAAGCACACATGTACAAACTCATAAATAAATTAAATTGGAAATAGACGTTCATGTTTAGTAGCTGATATTGTTTCTTGTGCAACATGATCAAAAATAAAATACATAAGACATCTAGGATCTAAGGACATCTTTGTAGACAATATTTTTGGTAAATGTACCAGCAGAATTAAAGCACCGATTGTTTTACTATAGCTGCGACCACACATTGACCAGGCCTTCGGCCATAACCAGTGCACGTCTACTACAGCGACTACTGACTGCTACAGTGACAAGCCACAAACGTTTGCTATAGCACACCGCTCCTTCGACCACAGTTTCGACTGTGCCTTGTCGACCACATCACCGACCAAGGCTTGTCGACCACAGCACCTCGACTGTATCTCCGACCACACAAGTCTGCAGCTACGACCATCGACCACTATGGTTACAACTATCGACCATCGATCACTGTAGATACGACTGTCGACCATCGACCACTATAGCTACGACTATCGACCATTGACCACTGTAGCTATGACTATCAACCATCGATCACTGCACAGTTTGATTAACGACTGCAACAGTACTCCTCTGAGTATTGACTGAGTCACAGTGGCTTTGACCACGACACCGACCCCGACTTCAACCATGGCTTGTCGACCACACCTTCGACTATGTACTCAACCTTCTCCACTGCTTTCTACAGAGACACTTCCTCAAGAAGTTGGTCGGCCACATTAGTAGCTAGCTTCTCCATTACCTCAGCTATATGCTGCACAACTTCTACAGTAGTCTCCACATTTTCCACTGTCTCATCTGAGATCATAGCAAGACCATAGCAATAAGATTCTCCAAACATATAGCACACCTTAATAGTTTTTAATTACTCAGTAGCAATTCATGAACACAATAATTTTTACTTGGTAGCAATTCATGAACTCCACAACGATTGCTAGTTCTACTCAAGATTAGATGCTAGTATTTTCGTAGGTGAACGATGAATTACTATAGGTGATTTTGAGACAGACAACAACTGGTATTGGGTATTGAGTTGCGCATATATACCTTCGACATGCCTGATTCTCTTGTAGAATGGCATCACCGTGTACGCCACACCTCCAAGCACCCACCGTGCCTTGGGAGATCACTGAAACAAAGAGCCAAAGAGACGTGGTCACAATCTAGTGAAGAAAATACCCAAGTGAACCAAGAAATCACTTGCCTTGAGTTTTCTTGGGCGGTCGAGGTGGGCTCAATCGATTGCATGGTGAGAGTCGCCGTGTTGGGAGCGTGAGGGCGGCGAACGATGGATGCGCATAGGCGAGGATGGCTGTCGGGAGACGCGCGGCGCACACAGGCGAGGGCAGTGGCGGGAGCGCAAATTAGGAACGCGGCGTTGGGAGCGTGAGGGCGGCGGCCGGCGGATGCGCTGCATGCGCAGGCGAGGGTGGCGGCCGTTAGCGAGGGTGCGGATCTAGACCGCGGTGTTGGGAGCGTGAGGGTGGTGGCCGGCGCATGCATGCGAGAACGGCGGTCGCCACCGGGGACATGGATCAGGGCCTGCGGACCACACTGCTTTGATTTAGGGATTTCTACTGCCCCTTTGGGTTGGAGGAGGCGGC
Organism: Dendrocalamus latiflorus; assembly: GCA_017311315.1. Lineage (NCBI taxonomy): Eukaryota > Viridiplantae > Streptophyta > Magnoliopsida > Poales > Poaceae > Dendrocalamus > Dendrocalamus latiflorus. The sequence goes on along the minus strand of CM029647.1, from coordinate 5,531,128 downwards.
GAGTGGGAGGATGGTGGAGGCGAGCGAGAAGAGGAGCATCTTGGAGTTTGGGGAGGAGGCGGGTTGTCATGTGTGGAGGGAGGCAGGGAAGAAGGGAGACGTGGGTTGTGTGAGTGGAGGTTATACGAAGAGAAGTCAGGTGTGGATGTGGAGGGGGGTGCACTGTGCGTGTGCACGGGAGCTAGGGAGGAGAGGTGAATGGACAAATTCCCATGTCATATTAGTAGAGATAATAGATTTAAGACATACAAGGCCTAATTTACGTACACGGGCTAGGGATTCTCTATCCACCATGGGCCTCGTACGTTAGCTCGGCTGTGTTGTTCGATGCCTACTAGCCTACCAAGCCATAACCACACGGTCCAAACATCAAAATGGTTGGGCCAGATGTAGCCCAACCTAACCGATGGAAAACGGTATCTTCGATTAATCCACGGTCCTCTTGTATGTGTACCACCGCGCAATGAGCAGGTAGGCGCCGAAGTTGGCAATGCAGAGCATGGCGAGCAGCCAGAAGAAGTAGTCAAGGTGGCCGCGGTTGATGTCGTCGGGGATCCACCCGGCCTGCCCGGCCCGCACCGTGACCGCTGCCACTATTGAGACAAGCGCCGAGCTCGCGTAGTTGCCCACCGCGAACGACGTGTTGGACATCCCTGAGCAGAGGCTCCGCATGGCGTCCGGCGCCTGGTCGTAGAAAAACTCCATCTGCCCGATGAATGTGAACACCTCCGCCGCGCCCACCACCACGTACTGCGGCACCTGCCAGAAGATCGACAGCGGCAGGTAGCTCTCGTCATCATCGTGCATGCCAGCGCCGTGGCGCGCGATGACCTGCCGCCGCACGACCTCGAGTGTGCCGGCCATGAGCATGGCGACGGTGAGGATGACGAAACCGACGCCCATGCGCTCCAGCTGCGTGAACCCACGCTCGTGGCCTGTGAAATGGCGCGCGAGCGGGACGGCCGCGCGGTCATAGACCGGCACCCAGAGCATGACACTGACCGTGTCAAAGACAGAGAGCACGGCGGCGGGGACCCTGAAGTGGCCGATGTGGGGGTCCAGTGTGTCACCCTGGAGGATGAAGGTGGTGGTCACCTGGGTGTACGCCGCCGCGAAGATGATGCCGCTCGCCCACACTGGCAGCAGCCGGATCACACACTTGAGCTCCTCCACCTGCGTCACCGTGCACAGCCGCCATGGGCTCGGCCGCGCCTTGTCGCTCGCCGTCTCCACTGCCGCCTTGTCCAAGAACCTGTTAACAATCAGTGTACTGTCTAATAAGCTTGCTGAATTAGGACCTTAATTTCAGTAAAAGACGACATAAATAATGCAAGCGTGTCCAAGACAAACTTTCGTAAAATCTGAAAAAATTTCTGCAGTATACGTACGGCACATTGAAAATTTTCTCGGTCTGAAAATGACTATTGGTGCAAAAAAGATAGAACCAGGAAAACATGCATGGAAAGGACATGAAATGGGCTTGTTGCGCACTGCAGAATTCCTCCATTTCCTCCGGTCAACATTAAACAATTCCTCAGCTGAAACAAGTTGCACCGTGCACGACCTCAGCGTCACCGGGGATGTGGCAGATTCAATTTTTGTAATTTTGCCCATAATATTTGTCGCGAAGAGCATCTTATAGTGAGTAGTGCGCACCTACAAGGTCATCCGAGTAGACTAGACTAGCGGTCTATGGTGAGTAGTGACATGGCTCACATTTTCTTTTCAAAAAGAAGCACTGAATGGAAAAGAGGAAAGGGATAGTGCTCAGATCCATCCAGATCTCATCCAACGGCTGGTATGAGTAGTTAGCAAATTAACACTTTTTTTAGACCAGCAAATTAACACCTAGCGATGAGAGTACTTACACGGTAGTTACACTCACCTAAACTGATCGGTGTGCGCGAGCCGGCGGCTCCCCTGAATCGCGGACATGCCATCACCGGCCTCGCGCTCGTACAGCAGCGCCGCGTCGCCCGGCGTCTCCACGTCGTACTTCCTGACCGCGGTGACCATCACCTGCGCGATCCTGGTGAGCGGGCTGCCGCCAGGAGGCTGATGCCGCCGGTATGCGCCGGTGCCGGCCAGGAACACCGCCACGGCCAGCACGCTGAACAGCGCCGGGAGGCCGTACCCCAGCCCCCACCCGACACTGGACTGCACCCACACCAGCACGGTGCCGCCGACGAGCGAGCCTACGTCTATGGACAGATAGAACCAGTTGAAGAAGGAGCTCTGCCGCCTGTGCTCCTCCTCGTCGGACTCGTCGAACTGGTCCGCTCCGAACGCCGACATGATCGGCTGCAGCCCGCTCCCCAGCGCCACCAGGTACAGCCCAGCGTAGAATGCCGTGCTCTGCGGCACCGCCGCCGCCGCACTCACCGTCAGCGCCCCATACCCCTGTTCGAAATTAAACAAGACAAGATGAGCTATCTTTGAATTGACCACGACGGCGCGCGTACGTCGTGTGATTCTTGCAGGAGTGTGGGTGCTTGAATCTTGATTGCGTGTTTATGTACGTGCCACGACGGAGATGAGCAGGAAGAGCGCGATGGTCCAGTATCTGCCCAAGAAGGCGTCGGCGAGGAAGGCGGCGATGAGCGGCGTGATGTGCACCGTGCCCTTCCAGTTGGTAACGCTGTCGGCGGCCTTGCTGCCCTCGTGCAGCTGGTCCTTGAGGTAGTTCACCAGGTTCGTCGACACCCCGAAGTAGGCGGCGTACAGGAAGCAGTTGTTCGCTGATCAACCATGACCGCGCATGCAGATGCAGAGGCCAACGGATCAAGCCAAAGGGTTGCAGCGATCGATCCTTGGAAAATTAGAAGGTGCGTGTATGCGTGTTACCGTGGATGAAAAAGCAGCCCCAGAAAATACGGCGATCCTTCTTGGGCGTCCGGCGATCGGTGCCGCCCTGCTGGCCATTTGATTCTACAGCTTCCATGGTTTCAACGCTGAGCAGATGCTGAAATTTTACACAGGTGCAGGCAGGGACGACGGTGAATTCTGGACTGGTAAAAGGAGAAATGATTTGCTCCTTCTCATCATCATCAGTAAACGAAATCATTTCAGAAAACAGCAACATCCAAAGGTGAAAACTGACCCAAAAAGGGAACTCATCAATGTGTATATGCTTCAAATTAACATCTGTTACCGATCACATATATGTTTGTTTATGTCCTGTCTGTCTTACAAGAAGTCAAAAGATTTCAAGAAACAGACCTTTGCCTTGGACTGGTCGATAATGCTCGATTGCTCTTTCTTTATTTGCACCTTCACCCTAGGTTCTTGATATTTTGCCCTGTACTCCTTTCCAACGCATTTAGCTGCCCTGCATAGTGCATAAGGTGCCACACAAGGCAGTAGCTACTTGAGAGATGAGAGTGACACACTGAGATCGATCAATACTAGTGTGCGATTAATGGTAACTGAACATGGACAGCAGGACGATCGTTCAGGATTATAAATTTGTAACGGGCTAATGGCACACACACTAATGAAAAGCAAGTGACTGGACAGCACAAAGTGTGCAATACATATGTACACCTTTTTTTTAAAAAAAAGGAAAGAAAATCCAGTAGAACGGCTGCTGGGTAAATTATATTAGAAGGAGAAAGCTATGTGCATGATCACGCAGGCACGGCCCCTGCGGCAAAACATAGGATCAGCCAAGGAACGTACGCTGTAATTGGTCTAAAACATTTTCTAGTTGGTCTAAACATACGTACACTGTAATGTGTTTCTACTTTGGCCTTACCTAACAGACAAATTGGGACGGCACGAACAATTTTCATTTATCAAAATTGAGAAACACGGTGGTATGAGAACGACGGTCCGTGTATTCAATCGCACGCATGGTCGTCTCAGATGCATGGTTCGGCCAATGATCTAGGCTCACTCGATCGATCCTAGTGCTTGGTGAAGTCGACCCATTCTTCCATATCATAATTCAGAGTGCTAGCCCTTTATCCGGTTACTACCTTCATACTGCATGCGTTAGTGCATCCTTTCCTGGATTCATGCTATCTATTATTCGGTCTGTCGGACCGAGAAAGCGCCTAGAAGGGGTTAAATAGAAACCTCACAAATATCTATTTTACTAAATTCTTCTTCTTCAAAATTCTTAGAGTCTTTCACTCCGATAGCTATTATTAGCTAAGAAATTCAGAGTCTAAGCAACCACAGTGAAATCTCTAGGAAAAGCTGAGTAAGATGTATCTTGACAGGTTTCTAACGGTCTGACCTCCAACTGTAGGACGATCTAACCGCTTAGACCGGTCCGACCGCTACTTGGTTGGTGATCTGACCACTCTCCAAAAACAGAACAGATTTTAACATGATTTCACAACCTAAAATCGATGTAACTTTCCATCCAAAATTCCAAACTACTTCATATTTTGCACACATATTGCCTAGTATATTGTGAATCTACTCCACTGAGAAATCGAAATAGATCCTTCCAAAGATTTGACATTTCTTAATTCTAACGAATGTTGTATTAAAATCGGGCAAAATACGAAAACGATGATTACGGGGAGCTCGTGGGAGGAATCAATCTAAGATGGTTTCTCACATGTTCAAGCATCCTTAAATTATAGCAAGAACCAATCCAAACTCCCTTAAGATCAAACCCTCCAAAATCACATTTTCTTGAGTCAAAATTGAGTAAATCTAAGAACTTGTAAATGAGAGTGCTTAGATATATAAAATATGATCTTCGAGATATGTCTCTATCACTTAGACGTTCTTAGTACAAAGAAAGATTAAGAGGAGGAAAAAAATACCAAAAACTAAGCTAAATTAAAATTTCAACGCTTAAATAAAGAGGACTATTTACACAACAATATTAAATATTTATCATACGCCATAAAATGACCGTCATATGTTCTCAGCTAGATCACACGCAGGTTTTGAACGTTGCCGTGCGTCCGGTCACGGAATTTCAGGCTAGGGCTATAAAAAAAAACTTAAGATCTGTGAGCTCATTCGCTCTAGATCTGATTTAAGCTCGGCTCGAACTCTAAACAAGCTAAACTCGAGTTTGATCCCGAACTTGCGAGTTTCAACGAGCCAAGCTCGAATAGCTCGTTAGGGCTCGATTCAAGCTTGAATGTTGATGCATATTAACTTTTACCGAGTCTACTTAAGCTGAGCTCGAGCTTTTCTATTGTTGAAAATTAGTGTATATTGAATTATTTTTTACTATTATTAAGTTTATTCAAACCGAGTCCGAGCTCAAGTTTTTTTTTATTATTGAAAATTAGTGCATATTAAATTATTTTAATTGTTATCGAGCTTATTTGAGCTGAGCTCAAGTCTAGATCCAATCTCGGATCCTAACTTAGGTTCGCTCGAGCTCAACTCAAGCATAGGAGGCTAGACTCACTCGAACTCGGCTCGTTTACGGCCCTGTCTCTGGCTCACATGAGATGGAATAGACAATGGTGGATTCACTTGAATTGAGTCTAAAAGCATCATACTGGCCACTATTTTTTCTTCAAATTTAGTTCTCAAACGTTTATTTTTATAAAACTACTCTTTCTAGCATCTATCGTGCAACAGGTATTTGCCACACGTGGTAGGTGTTAGGAGGGGGTGAGATTTGTAAACATAGATGTCTGAGTGCTAATTTTTTTTTAAAAAATAGTTAGAATGATATTTGTTTTCTTAATTCTTGTTTGTTTGTTTAGTACCACTGATAACGATCGATTGTAGGAATGGCCGCCGGTGACTCGTATGTTCACTCAAGGTCTGTAGTGCTTCGGCTTTTCCATGCCATTGTTTTATCCTCATTGTATGCAGCTTTAGCCTTTAGTGACTAGTGATGCGATGTTCATTCACCTATTTCAGCAAAGTTTCCTTCTAAAGTCTAAACTAAAATAATCTTGGGTCCACTCCGCCTCACGCCTCATGTACTTGTATCTTTTTTTCTTAAAGATGATGTAGTTGTTGTAGTAGTAGCAAAGTCTTAGCAGAAAAATGCTCACGTTTGCCTAACATACTATCGCTCAAGAACTAGCATACCAGTCGCAGTTCCAATGTCTGTACAATGAGAAAAGGGAAATGATATAGGCTGTGCTATTAAGCCATACACGGCCCAATTAGCCAGTGGGGGCCGGGGCGCGTTTCGGCGTTTGCATTTTCGCTGGGTGGTTCGATGCAAGTAGCCAGCCCGCTACGTTGGAATCGTACTGCTGGTAGGCGCGAGCCCAAGGCCTAAAAGTCGAAAAAAAAAAAAGAAAATGCGGTTGCGATTTGGTTTGCGTGCTGTGTGCGTCTCTCTCTCTCTCGCGCGCGCGCGCGCGGTGAAATTAATTTAAGGCCGACCGATCAGTAGTTTGATTAGCAGCTAGTGCCCATACGTACATACGGTTGAATCGTTCCAATTAATCCGCCAACGAGCAGAATGTCCCGGCCTAATAGCTACTAGCAGTGTAAGCGTGGCGGCACGCCACGCTAAAGAGAAGACAATTCGCAGGAAGTCTTTTAAAAAAACTGAGGATATGTGCGTAATTTTGGAAAAACTAAAGATCTTTTTCGCAAAAAATCGAGGATCTGTAAGGACTTGTACGTAACTAAACGAGGATCCGTATGTAATTTGGAAAACCGCGGGGTGCTATTCTGCAAAGGATACGCAATTTCAGTGAAGTGAAGGGGATTTTCGAAAAAACTGACAGGGACCTCTTTGCAGGAATCGAAAACCTTTATGTGATTTTAGAAAATACAAATGTCTTTTCGCAAGAAGGATGATGTGACATAGCTGGGAGGCCGGGAACTCCCCGGCTTTGTTTAAGTGATTTGTTAAACGGTCACACGCCGACACGGTTTCGGCAACCAGCGGAACACACAATCTTTGCTGCGACGAGCGCGAACACGGTTCCGGCGCTGACTGTTGCGGCGTTGCCTTGCTGGCTTTCCAGAAACTATTCCAAATTGAACCGACGTGGACTACGTGATCACCAAACCCAGGTCGGGGGCAAAATAATGGAGACCACGCCGACCTGCTGACACGAGAGAGAGAGAGAGAGAGAGAGAGAGAGAGATTACTCACCCCACTTACGAAGGTGATTTCCATCTCAGAGAGATTTCTACAAAAACAAACCTGTTTAGACCACATAAATTTCGCGTGAATCGTTCTAGTTCTCGCCGGAATACGACACACACGGGCATTCACTTGTACTGCACCTCACATTGGAGTTAGCTAGCTTGCCAGACAGTAGTAGCATATTCAAACCGATTCTAATCCATCCAATATAGCCTTAGCCCAGTTCAATTAAAACTATGACTTATGACTAAAATTGCATTGTAGCGGCTAAAATTTTACTGTACCTAAAGATGACTTATTTGACGTAATTAAATTTAAAAAAATTTAAAAATAAAAAAATATGCTAGCTCATTACGGACAATACAAACGATACGGGAAAAAAGAACTGGTAAAAAGCTCAAAAAACAGTCAAAAGTTTAGAAAAAGACAAACTTTATAAATAGTAAAAACTAAGCTAGAAGTTGAAACTGAAATCGAAGAGAAACAAAGAAAGTAGAAAATAAGCTTCCAAAAAGAAACCAAACAAGCCGGGTTTGAATCGAGACATACAGTAACACCGTCGCATTTGGAAGCGGCCGCCGATGTACGCGACGCCTGCATCCAAGAGCCCGCCTCCTTCCCCGTCTTTTCCTACTCACCCACCCCTCGATCGAGATGCTTCCTTCCTCCTCCATCCCCATACCACACCACGCTGCCGCCGCTGCCATCATCATCTCGTCCAGATAGCCACCCTACCAATCACCATTTCTCCTTTGCTTTCCCCTCCCCAACCGCTCCAACATCACACGAGCCAATCCAATCCAGTCTCGTTCTTTTTTTACTCTCCAATTTGACGCGGCCCAGTTCCAATCTTATCCCCCAAGCCAAATCAAAATCCACGGGGGATTGAGGAGAGGAGGCTGCGGCCGCGTCGGAAGGATTCGGGCGTGGGATGCGAGGATCCAGGTGAGGGCGGGGGTGGCGAGCCATGCCGGGCGTCGGCGTGAAGATCTACAGCGTCTTCTTCAAGCTCCTCCTCCGCCACCGCCTCCAGTCGCTCGCCACCGCCGCCGCCGCGAGCGGGGAGGGCGGCGGCGACGCGGCCGCGTTCGGGGTCTCCTGCCGCTCTGACGAGGCCACGGCGCCGGCCAACCCGGCCTTCTCCGCGGCCGACGGCGTCGCCTCCAAGGACCTCCACATCGACCCCAACTCCTCCCTCTCCGTCCGCATCTTCCTCCCCACGCCGCCGCCGCACCCGCACTTCCTCCACCCGCGCCGCGCCAGCGACCCCGCCGCCGGTGCCGCCGGAGCGCCCTACCGGGGGTACCTACCGCAGGCCGTCTCGTCCCCGCGCGCTGCGGCCTCCGCGAGGCGCAGGCTGCCCATCATCGTGCAGTTTCACGGCGGGGGCTTCGTGTCTGGGAGCAGCAGCTCTGCGGCCAACGACGCCTTTTGCAGGAGGGTGGCCAAGCTCTGCGACGCCATCGTCGTCGCCGTGGGCTACAGGCTCGCGCCCGAGAGCCGGTACCCTGCAGCGTTTGATGACGGGGTTAGGGTGCTCAGGTGGATTGCCAAGCAGGCGAATCTCGCCATGATGAGCAAGGTCGGGGGCGGGGTGGACACGTTCGGTGCGTCCACTGTGGAGCCATGGATCGCCGCACATGGTGACCCAGCAAGGTAAAATTAGTTCGATCCTCTCGTTTACAGTTGCATTACTTGGTGCTAAACTTTAGTAAATGGGCTAGGAAGTAGGAACATAACACAGCAGTGCCAAATTACCAACAAATGGGCAAGTCAAGAATTTAACGACAATGACAAGATATTTTAAATCCCATTTCTTCAATGAAAGTTGTAATTTGTCATTCGCGACCATTCTGTGGGGAATTGTATATGAAAATTGCCCTAGTTTAGTGAACATGTTGCAAGAGATGAAGAGATAGTTTATTTGATCCGTTATTGGTTCAAATGGTCATAATATTAAGGCGATAATTTCTGCATGACTTGGTATTTCTGAGTAGTAGCAGGTTTAAAACGCATAAGAATGTCAATCATGGTTGTCACGGCGTCACCTAGACGACGCCAAGTTGTCCTGGCAGCCGGAGGGGAACGTCGAGGCTGTTCACCTAGCTTGCTCCCGCCGCCAGCTTCCCTCTCCAGCCTGCTCCTGCCGCCGACTTCCCTCTCCAGCCTGCTCCCGCCGCCGACGCCCCTCTCCACTACAATTGTTGTGCTGGCCCTCTCCGTCGGCGCCGCAGGGAGGTCGGATGCGCTGCAGAGGGAGGCCGGAGGCAAGCTGTCTGCCGGGAACTGGAGGCTGGAGACGGGGAGGGGAGGCGGCGAGGAGGAGGCGGCGGGGATGGGAGGTGGTGGGGGGAGGGAGCGGGAGAGAGGAGTCGGGAGAGAGAGAGAGAGGAGATGGGGGGAGAGACAACGGGAGAGGAGTCGGGATGAGTTGGGAGAGGGAGAGCATATGGGGGGATAAGAAGCAACATCTCTCCATGCATATCCCGACTCATGACGTATATGTATGCATGTACCGTATGCATATGTCTTGCCGTGCCCTCGCTGCGGCATCGCCATGGCGTCCCGACGCCTCTTAGGTGCTGTGGTCGCTAATTACGCCGTGACAACCATGATATCAATTGGGAAAGGTTTAATGTTTAGCAGATGATAATCAGGCTCACTCTACATTTGATATGTACTTTATGTTCTACACACCATCTACATGCACCTTAGCTGTTTGTGTGGAGTCTGAAGGGTACACAGGCTCACAAAGGGTGAAGCTCCACATGGAAAAGAGGCTCCTTCAAAATTTACATATATTAGTTCACCAGGAGTACATTCTCCGCATGCTGCTGACATTTTTAAGACATCAATGCCATTTTAAGATTCGCTTGATGCTTGACATGTGCATAGACCTTTCTTTGTGAAATTGTCTAGTGCACATCTTTTTGGCAAAGTTATATCCATTTCAAAGGTACATATTGAATAGATAACTGCTAATGCTGTCACCGATGCTGGAATTTTTTTTTATTGGCCATGCTTTAATGACTTAACCTATCATTGAGATTGTAGCCCACTGAACGAATAGGTTAGGTATTACAGATTCTAGTATGGCAACTCCGTTTGCATAATATTTCTAATGAAGCTTTATTAAAACTCTGCTTTTGGTAGAATCTGGAGAAGTTAGCATGCCCTGTTGCCCCTTTTTGGTTTTGTCATCTTGTAAATGCCATGTGCATATTGATGTACCATCTTCGTCTCAACCTCTGTTGCTTGATATTGCACCTACCTGGTTGTAGACCCCTCAACAAATTCAGTACCCACTTCAGTTCAACTTTAAATAGACTAAGTGGATCTTCACTAACATCAACAAGACTCATCAACAATTAGTCTTGTCTTGCTACCTAGGAGTATATCAAGTCATTTATTGTAGTTCCTTTTGTGCTAACTGTTGTACATTGGTATTTCTGGAGTTTGACCAGATCATCTGTCTTTTCCTTGGAACAGATGTGTCCTACTTGGTGTAAGCTGTGGTGCTAATATTGCTGATTTTGTCACTCGGAAGGCGGTGGAAGATGGAAAGCTATTTGACCCAGTTAAGGTTGTAGCACAGGTTCTCATGTACCCCTTCTTCATAGGGAGTGTTCCAACTCACTCGGAAATAAGGCTTGCAAACTCATACTTCTATGACAAGTCCACATGTATACTTGCTTGGAGATTATTTTTATCAGAGAAAGAGTTCAGCCTGGACCATCCTGCTGCCAACCCCCTCGCGCCTGGCAGAGGAGGCCTACCACTGAAATGCATGCCCCCGACCTTGACAGTCATTGCGGAACATGACTGGATGAGGGATAGAGCGATAGCTTACTCGGAGGAACTCCGCAAGGTAAATGTGGATGCACCAGTCCTCGACTACAAGGATACGGTTCATGAGTTTGCAACCCTCGATGTGTTCCTCAAGACGCCACAAGCCCAGGCCTGTGCCGAGGACGTTGCCATATGGATGAAGAAATACATATCCCTCAGAGGGCACGAGTTCTCGTACTAGCCGTATCAAAGATCAGCAATGTGAAATAGACTCACGGGAAAGCATCAATGTATTCTTTTTCACCTGGTGATGGGTGGCGCTGCAAATTAAAGGCGAGGAATCAGTTAGCGTAATGTGAGTACTTAGTACTTTTAACCTTTATTGATGATCTTTGTGAAAGAATGTAGTGTGCAAATTGTAGACTGAACTCAAAAGACGATGCTTGTCCCCCTGTAGAGCTCAATTCTTTCATTCCTTTTGTACCCTTTGTGAAATATTTGTCGGGCTTGAAATCACCATTTTTGAGGGAAAAAAGTACCATTCTCAATGATCCAGTTGCAAAGGATTGATGTAGTACTATCGCATGTGAATCGCTCATACCGTGCAACTTCATATGCGGTGTCTTCGCTATTCTCTACCTGATTTACTTTTCAAATAGAACACTTTGATTGTAATTTTGATATTATTCGAAGGCTTTCTTGTGCAAATTGCAGAACGATGCTTAAATATAAGCTATCCATGTGTGCTTGTTACGCATTTCCTTCAAAGTTCAAAGTATCCACTTTGATTTTGCAATGCTTAAAGCGAAACCTATTAAAGACATACTTCATGCTTACACCAACAGATTTCAAATTTGTCTAGCTTATTGTTCAATCCTCATTCATGTTCTCTTGGCAAATGTATCATCTTTTAGCAACGCTACTGAAGGAACGTGGTCGGCGGCTACCAGGTGTACCGTGTACGCCATGCCGGTATTCGACATGATCGAGACCGTCCTCGTCAAGAAGCTCGAGTTCCGCCCCGGCCTCCGGCTCCGCCTCGCCGCCCGCTCCACCTACGTCGGTACGTACGTAAGACCACGCGCACACACTGACACACTGATGAATTACTGAAAATTGTGAACGATGAAATGCGCAGCGCTGACGATGTTCATCGGCATGACCTTCCCCTTCTTCGACGGCTTGCTCGGTTTCTTCGGAGGCTTCACGTTCGCGCCCACGACCTTCTTTGTAAGATCGATCACTTTTCACTCTGAATCACCTCGATCGATCGGTTACCTTGGATTGCTTGCTTATCCTTTTCTTTTCTTTGGTTTTTCAGCTTCCTTGCATAATCTGGCTCATAGTGCGCAATCCCAACAGGTTTAGCATGACATGGTGCATTAACTGGGTAAGTTTCGGACTCTCAGTCGACTAATTGCTCCAATTACAAGCCCGAGGTTAATTTCTTGGGGTGATATGTGCATGGAATAAAGTACCAAATAAATTCGATCGGGCTCTTAATTTCTTTCTGCGTTGTTTAATTTGGTCAGGTCTGTATCATGATCGGAGTGCTGCTGATGCTGCTGTCCCCCGTCGGAGGTCTGCGGCAGATCATCCTTGACGCCAAGAGCTTCAGGTTCTACTCTTAAGCTCTCCAAGACGGCAGAGGAGAAAGGCTGCTTTGATGATGTCTTCTTTTATTCAGATGATGTATGCCAGGCGATCTATATGTTCAATAATAACCAGTTCTCGATCGATTATTAAAAACGTGGCTGGAGATTTAACTTGTAATATATATTTATTGTTGTGAACCATGGACATATATATGCTTAGCAAATCTCAATTGAATTATACTCACTGGTTGAAACTATAAAAGCGTGCAGTGTACTGCGAGTCTGCGATGTTAGATGATTTGCAAAGGATCAATGGGGAAAAATTTATCTTTTAAGGGAACCTTTTTATATCTTATCCGTTGTTTATTTTGTCTCAAAATTCATACTATTTTATTTTTACTGTATTTTTATTTCTAAAATATACGATCTCAAGGTAACAAAATGATAAAGTAGCCAACGGATGAGAGAGAGAATATCGTCTTCAAAGTAAAAATTTACTCGTAAGGATCCATCCATATATTATAAACTATGAAAATTAAATACCGCAAAAAATTAATGCTGTAGCACAAATATAAAGTATGGAAAAAAAGAAGAATAGGCGAGTGCAGTCTAATAAAAAATTTGGTAACAAAAATCGTATCACTCGCTGACATGTGGCCCCATAACCGTGCCTTATCCTCCCCGCCCTCTGCTCCCTTAAACCCTGCGATGACGAGGCGGACACCGTACCGCCCTCCCAAAGCCCGAGAAAATGGCGACCACCGCCAGCTTCCTCCACCTCCTCTTCCCTCCCGGTCTCTGACCTAAGCCCTACTCAGGCCCCACCCCCCGCCGCATCACAATATCCGTCTCCCCCTCCGGCCCTGACGAGGCCCCTGCTGATGATCCGCCCGTCCTCCCCTCAATCCTCATCAAGAACATCGAGCCCGGGGACGTTGCTCGCCACTGTAGTTGGGCCGAGCACCGCTGGGCTCCCTGGGAGGAGTTCATGACCCCCGAGGTCGCCTTCACGCGCTACAGCCTCAAGCCCTCAACGATGGCGAGGAGGTGCCGCTTCAGTCGCCAGAGTCCCTCGAGGACTTCCGCATGCTCATGCCCGCCTACCGCAAGAAGGTGGAGTCCAAGACGAGGTACCTGGAGCGCCTCTTCGCCACGCCTGACACGCCCGAGCCCCTCGAAACTGTCAGGAACTTTGGCCGATCAACATGCCTGAGCACTCACACGAACATAAGAGTTTTTGTGCTACTGAAAAATTGATAGCCTAGCTTTGGTAGTTAAGCCACCTTTATTTTGCACCACCACCTACACGATCCATAGATCTAGGCCACGTCGCACACGACGCTAACAAAACGAAAGACATGCTCTCGCGTGGAGTGAGCATGTGTTGAATATTTACAACTGCTGCAGCGATTCTACGACCACAACTATTACGACTGTTACAGTGATCTACAACCATAATAGCTATGACTGCTACAGTGATTCTACGACCATGACCTCTATGATTGCTACAGTGATCCTTCGACTACGACCGCTACAACTACTACCACAGCAGCTATGACTATGACCACACAGATGCGCGCGACCAGAGAAAACTTGGTCGCGCTCAGACTCAACATTCACCCCTCTAATCCTTGCCACATTCACCTGTGATCTTGACGACACCAATCCTTGCGCTCTGGTCCTGAAACTTGACGCGCCCGAACGGCTTCGTGAGAATGTCCACAAGCTGCTCCTCTGTGCGAGTATGCTCGAGGATGATCTTCCTTCCATCAACGCACTCCTAGATGAAATGAAAGCAAGTGTCATGTGCTTGCTCTGGTCAGGGAAAATAGGATTCTTAGTTAAAGCAATGGCGGACTTGTTATCCACCTTCAATACTGACATGATGGGCCCTGAGCAGACAAGTTTTTCCATTAGCCGAGCTAGTCAGACACCTTGACATGCCACGACCATCGCAGCGATGCACTTCGCCTCGCAGGATGCAGCAAGAGTGAACACTTTCTCGAAGTCGATACTAGCTCGTTGTACATAGCCCTTCGCGAGCTGCCGCGCCTTGTACTTGCCGATGGCGCCGTGTTCGTTGCGCTTCACCTTGTAGACCCACTTGAGCCCAATGGGTAGGTGGCCAGTAGGGAGATCGACTAACTCCCAAGTGTCATTGTTCTCAATTGATTTCATCTCCTCGAGCATCGCCTTGCACCAGCACTCGTGCTGCTCTGCTTCGCTGAAGGATATTGGTTTGTTGACTATGGTGAATAGTAGCCCAACAAAGTTGAGGTCACGTGGTGTGAAACCATGGGGTGAAGCCGGCGCGATGATGTTGTCGATGGTGCGGTACTAAAGCGGTGTGTCATCATGGTCGGTGTTGAGTGCTTCTCCCTGGTTTGTTGGTGGTGATGCGCACTCCACTGTGCCCGACATCACGAGCGTGACATCACTGTGTTGCCAGAACATGCGCCAGCGGGCGTGCGTGCAAGCCTTGGTCTCCGTCACCAGTGGTCTCTGCCATCCCTAATCCATACACCATAGTGTACTCCACATGAAAAGGTTCCAGTTCGCTCACCATACCTTCCTCACCATGAGCTCTCCAGTCCCACTACGCTATTTCATCAAAGACAATGTCACGGGTCACGTGCACGCATGGGGTGATAGGACTGTACACGTGATACACCTTGGACCCGAACTCATACCCGACGAAGATCATTAGCGTGCTCCAGTCGTCCAGTTTCTTCAGGTGCAGCTTTGTGTTCTTAACATGCGCAACACAGCCAAAGGTGTAAAGGAAGTGCATCGCCAGTTGTTCACCATGCCAAGCCTCGTGTAGCGTCTTCCCGTCGACGCTTCATGTCGGCACACGGTTGAGGACGAAGACGGCGGTGGAAAAGGCTTCACCCCAGAACCTCCCGTGGAGCCCCTTCGCCTCCATCATGCTGCGTGCCATGGTGACCACCATCTAGTTGCAGCTGTAGGATCAAGGATAACTGACTAGAGGGGGTGAATAGGAGGTTTTAAAATTTTTCTTGCCTTCTAAATGATTTGTACAATTTTAATATGGAAAAAATTTTAAGCAATTGAAACCTACACAATTCTAGTAAGTTTAGGGCACTACAAGTATAATATCTCTACAAGAGACTCTAGCATAAGTAAATAATCATAATATACTAAATATACAAGAGCTGAAAAGAGATAAAGAGGTAACCAATGAACACACGATGTTTTTACCGTGGTGATCAGAAACTTACCGGTTTCCTCTAGTCCACGTTGAGGAAAGCCCAAATGACTTCGACCGGCTCCACAAATTAAGCCTCGGCTCCTCGATCCACTAGTAGTAGTTCTTCCTTCACTCCAAAGATGGTGGACTTTAAACCACTCACAAGTCGATGCCCGGTTTCTTCACAATCTTCTTGAAGAAGTCACCGTGCAAACTCCCACCAAGTCATCCAAGTGCCGGCAAGCACCAAGAGTAAAAGATCACGAGTTTTGCTTGACGACAATCAAATGCCAAAAGATCAATCTAGTGCTGAAATGCACTTGTTTGGCTCAACCACCTCAAATGAATGCACAATGAGAAAAAGAGGTGTGGAGTAAATGCTTAATGCTCAAAGATGTTCAATAGAGTCTTTTCTTACTGTCCTTGAATAGGTGAATGGGTATTTATACCCTTACCAATCAAAACTAGCCGTTACAAGGAAATTCCTGAAAAAATTAGGGCGAGCGGAAGTACCGTAGTACACTGTCCAGTACTTCCACGCTTGTCCTGACACAATAGTAACAACTATGTTAGAGCTTCTGAACTAGTCATTGGAAGTCGGCGCGGAACTACTGTTGTTGTAAATCCGATAGTTCCATTAATCGGAAGTTTCGAGAAGTCGGCGCGGTACTTCTATTTGATATGAGGCCGAGAGTTAGCGCTCTCTAGAAAAATGTTCCGCCCGAGTTATTCGGATCTTCCATGCTCCAGAAGTACCGTTTAAGGCTGCGGTACTACCGCTCTATGGTAGTTCAGCCGTTGAAACTCTAGTACTTTCGTTTGCTGCAGACACAAAGTCATCCTGAGGGTACTCTCTAGAAAAAAGGTCCCACTCAGTTTTGCCGGAGTTCCGAGAAGCGGAAGTACCGCGATTTACACACCGGTACTTCCGGTTGTTCGGACAGGGCACTGATCGAGTCCGAGGGTGCTCTCTAGAAAAAAGACTCCGCTCGGTTTTTCAAAGCTTCTGAGCACCGGAAGTACCGTTTGAGGCTACGATACTACCGCTCTATGGTAGTTCCGTCGTTGAAACTCTGGTACTTCCGTTTTTCCAGATAGTGCACAGATTTGGCTATCAATTTTAGTTTTCAATGAATGCATGATCTTAAATTGATTCAAGTGGTACAAGAATATACTATTAACCTACTTGCCATGATCACTCTTAATGGTATGATATTTAACCTATAATCCGATCTTCTATCATTTCTCCTGGATCCTAGTCTACATATACCTTTGCCTTGAGCCACTTTGATCTTCATGTTGATCCTTTGCTTGCGTCTCATTATCAATTTAGAAACTAAGCCTTTTAAACACTTAATAAATATCATAGTTTTAAATCTCCGGCTATAGCTGTCGCTATAGCCTGCTATAGCTGTTTTAGATAGATGAAGCTATTTGAGTCCATGTATAATTTAGCCGTTATAGCCTCATTTAGCTCCACTATTAACTGTTTGAGAAGTCATCCGCTAAACGTCATAACCGGAGATTTAAAACACTGATAAATATGTCAGTCACATATTCACATAAATTCATTAATTATCAAAATTATTTTTAATTCAATCTAGTAATTCTGACAAGAATTTTCACATTCTTTCTATTATTATTAATTTTAGCTGATGATATGCACATTAGTTAGTATCGTGTGCGCATCTTGCCTTTATATGCACTGACAGCGCGAAGGTGGAATGCCGCCCATTCCGAGGAAAAAGCCTTTGAAAGCCATGGAAAAAGAACCGTTGGTATCAGACCACCCCTTTGTTGAAACGGTATTTCTCAGCCATATTTCTAACACTAACATGCCTAATTATGCCTCTTGCTTCCTATCTAGTGTTTCTCATCCTATCATAGCTTTCTTGGCTTGTTGCCTGCTGTTCCCATTCAATAGATTTAGCAGGATTTTTTGTGGTTTGCCGCTTTGGCAATGGCATAATGCAGAGCAGATGATTTTAGACCATGAGGAGAAAAATGCGGATAAATTCTAGGATACAACATACGAGTCCACAGTTGCTACATCCTCATTCAATGAAGAAAATAGAGTTGAATACAGTGAAGGACGTTTCAACGAAACATTGCTGAAAAAGAAAGTTGTGGTACGTAATCATGTATAGCTCCTGATTGCTAGCCTTGGGTGATCCATTGATCATCATAGGGTGGTTGTTTTACAGTACAGTGGTCCCATAATGATGTGCTGAGCCTTCATTATTTGGTCTGAGCTCTTCCGTTAGATATGGACTTCAAGGAACTTGATCCGGATGCTGCTCGTGCTGAGCGTCAGCCCCCCCCCCCCCCCCCCCCCCCCACACACACACACAATATGTTGGTCATATTTCTTTAACCAACCACTATTCCTTTTGTAAAACTGAAATTTGATCGATGCAGCTGATAAAAAAACTAAAAAAGGAAGCAGAGGAAAGAGGAGAGGAGTACGAAGCTGGGAAGCTCGGACGGAACAAAGAAATGGATGAGTATGATCTGATGCAATGGCGTCGCTCGTTTGAAGAAAGGGAATCTCTTATCAGAGACATATGCTGGTAATTGCACCTAAAATGTCACTTCTGCTACAAGTTCGGAATGCCCTTGGTCTTCCTATTGAGGAACCTGGGCGATATGATGTGGACGAGACAGAGGTCTTCGGGAAGGACTATTACGAGCCATCAAAGGACGAGACAGAGGCGTCGGAGCCACAGGAGGAGGAAGAGGAGTACGACGACGGGATGGACCTTCAAGAAAATGACCGACCCTCGCGCCCCGCACAATCGATTATATATCACAAAATGATAGGTTAGACATAGCATGGTTTAGATTTAGTTGTCTGCCTGTGCAGGAGAGGTGAATATTTGATAGCTTTGCCTTTGTGCCTGTTCAGAGTTGTAATTTTGATAATTTTGCCTATGATGGTTTTCTGATGAATGGCAAGTTACATTTGGTACAAATGCAAAGAAGATTTTAGGCAACAATTCCAAGTCAAAACAAACCAATTTGACTCATTTTACAATGGATCCAAATTTAACTCAGTCTAGTAGGAGTATAATAGAATGGTTGGATCTATAGACCACTGGTGAATGCAGAAAGCATAAACCAAATCTGGTATTATCTTTGTTGACCTGACTCTGCATTTGAACCCATTTTTTATTGGGCGACCCGGGGATCGTCGACTTGACCAAGACCAGATGAGTTAGCTACGTTTACAGGTGGTGGTGGTGGTTGTTGTTGTTGATATTATTATTATTAATAATCTGGCTGTTTTATGCGTGCAGCTTTGTGTAAGTTGTTGAAGTTGCGTGCCTGCAAATGTTTGTGCAAGAATGCCCGCTTGTGCCACGTCCCTTTCCTTCGTTCCATTTTCCAGTTATTAAATTGCATCTTAGATTAATAGTTAGGGATAGACTATTGCACAGGCGACTGGAATTTTTTCATCTTTCAGTCACCTAAAGTTGCACTTTGAATCACCTGAAGTTGCACATGTTTTTTTTGGAGGGGGGCTGCAATTTTAGTTGATTAAGAGTGCAATTTCAGGTCACCTGAAGTTGCACTCTGAATCACCTAAAGTTGCAGCTGTTTTTTTAGGGGGGCTGCAATTTTAGTTCATTGATAGTGCAATTTCAGGTGACTGAAACATAAAAAAATTTCAATCGCCTGTGCAATAGCAAAACTGTAATAGTTATGCCACTATTCGGGTTAGTGTCCCTCCTTCTATGTGTTGCATTGACAGTAAATCAGGAACTCTGACATGTCCACCATCAGCATGTGAAGTGTGCATCTATGACTTTGTTTGGCATGTGGAGCGCAGAAGTACATTAGAAATAAACAGGGCTAGTTGTATTTTTACCTCCCGTAAATTTCTAAAATGCAAAACCCTATGTACAGGTACATACATTGTTATTAAGTTGCACGACTAGTCATGACTAATCGTAGATTAGTTGGCAAGTTGGCACATCGGCTCCAGCTAGTGCCATCAACTCGATTAGCTAAGCTAGTCATCTAACATGCCGACTAGTCGGTGACTAGCTGCGACTAGTTGGCCAGCATGAGTCGGGCAACTCGGCCCACTGCCAGGCTCAGCTGCCGAAGATCATATATGAGAGAGGGAAAAGTAGATGCAATAAAATCGACACTTGGCTCCCCCACTCCCCACGATGCCGTCGGGAGAGGAGAACCATAGCCATCGCTGCCCCCGTCCATACTGTCGATGCCGCCCGCCGCCACCTCCTCCTCAGCCCTCTCCTGCCTCAGCACCTCCTCCTCCTCCTCCTCCTCAGCCCACAACACCGCTACCACCTCCTTCTCAGCGCTCCCTAGTCGCATCAACCCCTGTCCACGCCACCGCCACCTCCTCCTTATTAGACCTCCCTCCCCCGCCGACCTGAGCCGTGGTGACCGGTGAGCACTCCCTCCTCCTCCCTTTTCTCCTCTCTACTTTCTTTGGCAGTAATCTCTCCTCTCCTGCCCCTCCCTAGTCACCATCGACCCCCGTCCACTCCGCTGCCACCGCCTCCTCCTCGGACCTCCCCAGTCGTCATTGACCCCATCAGCCCTTCCATGACCGCACAACACTGCCGGACTGGCAGTTGCCACCTCCTCCTCAGTCCTCCCCAGTCGCCGTCAACTCGAGCCGTGGTGAGCACTCCCTCCTCCTCCCCTTTCTCCTCTCCTCTCCTTCCTCTCGTCTCCTTCATCGACTTGTGGAATGTGGAGTAGTAGTAGTAGCAGATAGCAGTATTAGCAGCAGCAATAATAGGCGAATAGCAGTAGTATTAGTAGCAGTAGTTAGCACTTAGCAATAGTGGTAGTAGCAATAGTACTTTTATTGAATAGCAACAGCAGTGGTAGCAGTATTACATAACAGCGGTAGAAGTAGACTCCCTACGTTCCTATCATCTTAATTTCATCTTGATTATTTATGCTATCAGTTCTGATCATGTTGTATGGTTTGTCATAATCTTTGTCGTTTACCTATCCTTAATACTTAATGATTAATGGTTGTAACTCCTATCGAGAACTTAGTTCATTATGTTGTGATGTAACTCGTGTTATGTTATTTTTTTTACTTGTCCTATACTTATGTTATTTACTTGCTATATCATATTATCAATATTTTGTTCATTACACTTTGTTCATTTTTTGTATTAATGCAGGTTTTATAGTTGTTTGTCTAAGACATCTACAACCTAGGAAGATTTTCATGAGGTTCAATTACTTGGTCTACAATCAAATGCACCATAAATTGTTATATTTTTATTGTCGGAGCCTCAACCTGAGGTATGGTAGCCTTCATGACTTCATGTTGTGTTAATTCTTCCTTATTTCTGCTTGACAACATAAAAATGAAATATTTGGCCTTGTAGGTCAGAGCTGCTGCTATTTTTGCACTTGGAAACATCTCAAATCTGTTGCTGCGAAGCACTGGAAACCTCAAACCAATTCACTGCTGAAGTCATTACCATCGTTGGCTAATATTAGTAATCCAAGCAATATTTACACTTTACAGTCCTAGCAACAAGTAAGTCATCAACTTATCATCATACTTATGTTGTTTTTCTCGTTATTTCATGATGTACAATATGTATATGTGTATAATTGTTGCTATAACTTAGTACATTGCATGCCCTGTTTGTATACGTCCTAGTCTGCCGACTAGTCGCAACTAGTCTGTCAAGTCAACAAGTCGGTCCCCTTGTGACTTGACTTTATGACTTACTAACCTTAGTATATACACTATCTTAACTCTCAAAAGTGACTTAATATAAATTTATTATAACATGAGATGGCGGTTTGAATTTTGAAAGTTTACATCAATCTCAAGATACATTTGACGGTGGTGATAGTACATAGACCCATATGTATATATGGAAAAACCGCATTCCATAAAATTTTGAGGTAAGTATTGTAGCAAGTTTTTTAGTAGAAATTCCAAGTCTACTTGGTGGAAAAACTCTATTGGAGTATCACCTAACATTTAATAATCAAACCATTTATCTTTGAGTAAACTTTACAAAACCCTAAATACTGGGACATTATTAACACAAAACCTCATGTTTTGGCAAAAAAAAATTTCACAAAACCATAGGGTTTGAGGCAAATTGCTACACATTACCTCGGTTTGGTTGTTCGCCTGTTTCAAACCCTGTTTCTTACCTTGTTGGTGTAAGGTCGAGGGGGCCCACTAGAGGGGGTGAATAAACGCTTTTAAAATTACACTTTAGCTAAATCAAGTTTTTGTGCGAAAACATAAATCAAATCAATTTTACACAAATAAGGCATAAAACAACTATGTTCACCTAAGTGCACTAACACCCTAAGTTTCTGTCAAGATTTGCAATCCTATGGTGACAAGTAATCAATTCAATTTCTATAAATATAAATTACAAGTATGTAAATTGAGATCAAGAAATCAAACTACAATTTGACACAGTTACTTTTTACCGTGGTGCTCGAAGACTTACCGGTTTCCCCTAATCTACGTTGAGATAAGTCTAAACGAATTAGACCAGCTCTATTAATTAAGCCAATTACGTCGATTCCACTAGTGGCTCTTTACCATTCCGTGTAGATGAGCTTCAACCTTCACAACATGTCGGATCTTCCCACAAGCTTTATTGAGAAAATCACCAGGCACGACACCTCTAAAAGTCGTTTAGGAGTCAGCAATCTCCAAGAATAACAAGTCAAGCTCCTTGCTTGACTCTCACCACGTGCAATGAATGCACAATCTCAAATGGATACTAAATCTACCTCTAGATGCAACACATGCAACTAGAAATCTCTCTTCTTACTCACAAGGTGTAACAAATGCACAATTGAGAGTCTCACACTAGCTCAAGAGTAATGAAATGGGTGTAGCAACATAGCCAACATTAGCACCCACCTTCTCCCAACTAGCCAAAAGGGTATTTATAACTCACACCTAAAAAACTAGCCGTTGAGATTAAATAAACATGAGGTCGATAGTACCGCAGGCAAACGGCTGGTATTACCACTTTCCTCGCAATGGCTAGAAAACTAGTCGTTACAAGTCTCAACCGGTCTAGCCACCCTCATAGGGGTCGGTCAAACCGCATGCCGGTCGGACCGCCACGGAGGCCATTCTGATCGCATCGATCATGACCAGAAAAAGGAACTTTCTAAAAATAACTACTGACAAAAAAAGCCCGGTAGTACCACAAGGCCAGTCATACCGTGTCGGTCTGACCGCTCACCATAAGCTGGTCTCACCACCAACTAATGGCTTGTTAGACTGCCCACATAGGGCCGGTCAGACCACCTCTGTAACATCCTGAAAAATTTGAAATTTAGAATGGAATTTCTTGAATGGTTTTGCAATATATTTTATTTGAGTTTGGATTTTTATGGCATTGTTCTAGAATTTTGTGAGGTTCAAAAAAAATAATTAAGAAGCTCAAAAAGAAACAAACATTAGTAATGCCAAAAAGGAAGTATACAAATAATTGAAATAGTGTCTCACCTTGACAACCTAACAATTGTTATAATTCGCTAAATCAAAGTCTTATTTAAAGATTAGAAATGGATAATAATAATTAATGCTAAGAAATCATTTTTGATACAACTCAATCATCGTACAAAAAGGAAGGAGAGTATGATCAAAAATTTAAATAAAGATGGGTGAGTTCAAACCTTGTAATAGTAAATCGAAAATGTATTTATAGAATCAAAATATAGTTTATAAATTAGCCAAAGGGATTGGAATATACAATACTCAAACTTTTAGAAACTCAAATTTTCAATTCTATTATTTATTCTCCCTATTTTCCAAACCATGCGGTCTCCTCCTTTATCTACCCATTGCCTTACCCCTCTTTCTCTTACATGCGGGCCCGGCCTAATTCCCCCTCCCTCCTCTCCTTTCCCCTACGCGCGGGCCGCGGCTCCTGCTCCCGCTCCCCCTCTCTCTTTCTTCTCTGGCTTTTTCCCAGGCGCTGCGCTCCCTTTTCTTTTCTCCCTCCTCCCCTTCCGCGGCGGAGCTTCTTCCACGTCTCCTCCCACCTTCTCCCACTGTGCCGAATCCCGCAAGCAGGCAAGACGGATCTCGCGCGCCTGCCCTGCCCCTGCTGCACAGCACCGAGCCCCGCGCCTCCGTCGAGCCCCGCGCCGGGCAAAGCCCCGCGGGTAATTTCCCCGTCGCCCGGTCCTCCGTCGCCGCTCAGCTTCGCCCGGTCCGTCCTCGGCCGCGCCTTCCTGCCCCTCTGCGACTACAAGTACCCCCGCGCCACTCCTTTCTCACTTGTCCTCTTTTCCGCCCGGCACCCGAGAGCCCGCCTCTACCCATGCGACGGCCGCAGCGTCTCCATGCCGCTCCCGGCCTTCCGGCGAAGTCCAACCACCTCAAGTGCGTCAAAGTGTGCCCCTGCTCCCTGTGTACCTCCCCGCCGCGTTAATCGGACTCCGGTGCGCCGGAGCTCGCGCACGGCCCATCTTCCCCAACACCGGTCGCCGCCGCCATCCACACCGCCACCTCCTCCTCGCGCTATCTCTTTTAGATTCCGCGCGATGGGAGCAACTACTCGGCACCCCGGAGCTGTCCCAATCCTCGGCCGGAGCTCCCTGCCGCCCGAGCTCCCCGGCCACGGTGACCTCCTCGCGCCGCCCATGGCCCGCGTCGCCGGCTCACCACAACCCCTTCCCCGCTCGGCCAGCCTCGTGGTAAGCATGCCCCCACCTCCCTCATGCCCATGCGCACCTCACTTTCCCCTCTCCTTCACTCCGTCTCTGCAGCCCCGCTCCACCTTCGCTGCCGGCCGCTCTCGGCGCCGTCGACACCCCCTGGCGCCACCTTGGGCCGCAGCACCTCCCCCATTAGCCTCCCCACCTCCGCCAGAACTCGTTTTCCCGGTTGCCTCATCTTCTCCGGCCACCGCCTACCGCCGGCACAGCCAGCCCCGAGCGCCGTTGGCATGCTCTGTTTTGCCCCGGCCGTGGAGTGCATTTAGCAAACGGTCCCCGTTGTTGTATCCGTAAAGGGGCAATAGCCCAGTGGTACACTGAGCCGTGCATTAGTCCACAGATCGGGGATTCGATTCCCATCCTTCCCCGTCTCCCCCTCTCTTTTTGCCATTTTAGTTTTAATACATTTCAATTAGGAAATTAATCCAGCAAAAATTTGGAAAAATCAGAAATGGTTCATGGAAACTAATAAGATTTAACTGGGATTTTAAAGAGCTTATGCATGATTTAATTGGGTTAGTTGTCATGATAAATAAGTAGTGTAACTTTAAATTTTAAATCTAATAATTTATCAAAGGCATGAAAGAGGGGAAATTGCTTTGGATAAATGTCTACGTGTAATAAAGATGTCCCCTAATTAACATGTAAACATATATGCCCAATGTTTAGCATGCCACTAATAAACAAATCTTAGTGTCATACTTTAATATAATAGTCCTAGATTATCAAGCATCAAAATAATCTCATAGACATATAAATATTCTAAAGTAAACATGTAACCACTAACATGAGTAGTTAGGGTCACATAAAATGATACATACTAAGTTTTACTCTGATAGTTAAGTTTAAAACCGAAATTGAAATAAAACTAAGCCTAATACCATCTAAAGTATAAGCAGAAGAAAAATAATAGTGCCATTAATTAAATCTTATTCCTAACACTAGCTTTAGTGCATAATAAAAGTAAGCACAATTGTATATAGAGCAAGCTGGGACCTGTGCCAATGGATCATAATTCGAATTAAAACTTAGGCTAGCGATAAATGAAAATGCGTAAGATATGATAATGGGATTATTAAAGCTTGAAATTTTAATTAAATTACCATATATGAATAAATAATGAGCCATTACTATTTGTCTTAATCTAATTAATAAGAAAAGGCATATATAAGAGATTATTCCAAAACTTGATAAAGATATCCAAGTTAAAGTTAAGGAAATAAAGTGGGTTATATTAATTCGTCGGAAATTATGATTTAAAAGGACTTAAATTCTAATATAAGAAATTCTTAGACCTAGCTTTTTGGACAAGTGTTAGAATACTTTTGATTAAAATATTTATAGAATAAGTACAGATCTCATCCATCCGTCCAGTTTGCCTCCACCATAACCTAAGTTGGAAGGAATACATACCCAGCCAGATTTGTTCGTCGATACATAGGTCTATCTAACTAATGGAACTTCCTTGATAAATATAAAAATAATAAAAAGAAGTTATTAAATAAAAAGATCAAGTTATCGTATTATACCATTGATCTTGCCTCAAATCACCCGAATCACCCCTCAGCTCAAAGTAAAACTAAACTGAGTTATTTGGATTTATTTGGATCTCTTGAGTTATTTGCTTTTATTTGGATTCAGTTGTTCGTAGCATAATTAGAAATTTGAAGTCGTGAAGATTCAACGGATCAAGCGAGATCAAGCTCAAAGTGAAGATAGAGACCAAAAGATCAAGATAAAGCATTGTGTGAGCTCAAGACCGCAGTAAACCGCGCCAGACGAGTCAATACTTTGATCATGTTGAACCTACATTTTCTGCAAATTATTTTTGTTTAAATTACCAAATTGCATGCTGTTAATTTATATGCAAATGCATGATAATTTAAGATTTTAGTTATATGCCTATTGTTTACCTTGAATAGTATCACATCCCTCTTTGGAATATTGCACACGTGAACCTTGTCGCCTAGTGAAAAATTTTATAATGATTAGCTTTCAAAAGTAAGTCCTTAATTATATGCCATGCTTAGCATTGTTTAGGAACCCGGGGCAAGGAATTGCCCCAAGCATCAGTTTGAATCAAGAAAAATTGGTTGGGCAGTCATGGTGGGAATGACTGGTATATTGTGACATGATTATTTTATACTCCCAAAATTCCCAACTTGCTTAATATTTGGGCGGATTGGTTCGAGGGTGTGTATGTGTGGTGCAGTGGAAGCACAAAATGGGGTTAGTGATGGACCGCCCAGATACCCCTAAGGACTGAATCTTGTCATGTCACCCGTGTAAAACAGTACAACCACAAGTCCGTAAAATACGACTTGGCTAAGTAAATTTATCGAATCCTCGGACTCATTTCACTGGTAGGGGATTGAAGGGGCTACGCTATGGCAAGGGGGCCTGAAGGGACACCAGTGGAGGGTGAAGTTTCCCAGCTGTCCTACGTTGCGGGAAGAGAGAAGGCCCGGCTGCGTAGTGGCTGTGGGAAACATCCCGCGCACAGATGGGACCCACCGCAAGTGGGCAGCTTCCCATAAATGTGAAATGAGAAAAGGGACTAGATACTTTGAAAAGTCACTGTGATGGTCTGCTCAACCACACTTCTAAGGAATCGTGTGGGGCAATGAGTTGATTGTCTCTTGTGGTGAAAGTGTACAAACTCTGCAGAGTCAAAACTATTCGAATAGCCGTGCCCACGGTCAAGGGCGGACATGGGAACTTAACCAGATATAGTTCTATTTAAAAATGTTTTGTGGGTGGGAATGGAAAAGTGAAGGGCGAAAGACTGCCCTGGTTTGGAATTGTCCTGGGTGTCGTCCCAGTGGTAAGTTAAGCGGCTATAACGCTGAAGAAATTGCTATATGGTGCAGATGCCATGTAATGGTGGATGGAATCTGAATCGATATTAATAATGCATTTCCTTGTACATTATGATTTGTTCCAAAATTGCTAAGTCATAGGGCTTTTTAATTAATTGTATTCAAAAGCACTCTACGCAAAATAAAATAGCCCGAGCCTCTCCTTTGTTAAGCTATGCATACTATTTATTTGCATTCTGTGTATTGGCTCGCGGAGCACGGGGTCGGAGTGCTCATGCTCGCTTTTGCGACAAAATTCAGAATCAGGAGTCAAATCACCTCGCTTCAGCAACAAGATTGGACAAGCTGGCCGAGAAGATGAAGATGTCAAGGGCTAGGTCGCGAACCTCCAGTTGGCTGCCTGTGGGCATGTCCTGAAGGTCCCACCTGTGTGCTTCGTTCTTCCGCTGCTGCAATTTATCGATTTCGGCCTAATCGGCCCATGTGTAAGTCTACTATTATATTTACGCTTCCGCATGATATGTATTTTGATATTCATTACTGTAACTGTGAGCACTATCTACTGATCCAGGGAATAGTGCAGTAATCACAGAGGAATCCGGATGTTAATATCTGGGTCCCTACAACCTCGGTCATACCGCCACACTCAAAGCGGTCATACCGCCACACTCAAAGCGGTCATACCACCAATTGGTTAGACTACTCACACAGAGTCGGTCTAACCGCCGCTGTCATATTGTATGTCATTTTCCAGCAAAGACAAGATTGCATATACATCAATAAAATTCGCAAAACACATTCGCAAATTATAGTACCATGCAGATAATGATCAAGGCATTATTCACAACAAGTTGTAAAACATATTTGTACATTTTAGAATCATGATACAAGAATTAGGTACATAGACTCAGCTTGTTTGCCAAATATATTTGAAAACTTAAGTCACATGTTACAAGGATTGAGTATGAGCTTCAACTATATGTAAAACACATTCACAAATCTAAGCATCATGTCATAAGAAGTAGGAAATATGGACTTCAACTATTTCTAAAACATATTTGTAAATCTAAGTAACATGTCACAAGGATTATGCATGAGCTACAACTATTTGTAAAATATCTTCGCAAATATAAGCATCATGCTAAAGAGAGCTAGAGCAAGTAGGATTGAGTTATGAACATATTATGGGACTCAAGCTACTAGACATAACCCTCTTAATAGTACAACAACTTATACTAGTAAACCGATCTTCCAACTAAACATCAAGATTAGTAAAAAAAATTAGGAACATATTTTTAGCCTGTGATAATTATACCTTTGCCTTGAGCACCCTCTTGAAGCTTGATGACGGGCATTCTCACTTCAAGCCTAGATTCTTGTCTTAGTGTGCATCAACCCATGATGCATCTTTCACTTGCTCTCTATCAATACATGATAGATCTTCCCTTGACTTGATGATCAACTCATGATCATCTCCTCTTCAAGATTTTGACTTGATGCTCATCAACACAATATGACATTCTTCATTTCAAACTTTGACTTGATGACGATCAACTCATGGTGACATCCAACATCTTCATCATTATGGGACATTACCTATTCATCTAACTCATGGAAAGTATTACTCTCACAATATGATTGTTATAAATTACCAAAATATACCATTAACTTATAATAGCGGGTCTAGATTCTTCAGTTGGCCCACCTGCAGGGTGTTAAGTGGAGGATGAGCATTGAGCCCTGGTGCCACGACTGTAGGGACGTGTCGAGGGCTCAAGGCGTGGGTGCGCAAGCTCTTTAGGTGCGAACTCTGTGAGGTCATTCCCCATCGACTGACAATAGATGAAGTTTCATTCATCCTCATCCTACTATCACATTAACACCACATCAAAAACAAATAATTTACATCAAACACGAAAATAAAAGTGCCATTTTACCTCATTAGGACACTCGAGGAAACTTCTTCCGGTGTCATCCCGTTCCCAAGCCACCCTTCTCACTAGGATCAATCCTTGGCCACATCTCAACTTGGTATTGGTCTCCTGACTATACTACTCCAAATCCTCCTAATAGAGTGGAACATTGTCACAGAGGCCGCAATCCAGTCGCTGCATTTTCAAAGAAACTATATCCCCACATTAAACAGGAGACGCATCTCCAAATCCCCCAAATTGAGCTCGAAAATGGATAAAGCTGCTTGAAATGCCAAAACTTGGGCAACAAATCGATCGCACACCATTCAAATTAGGGCATACTACTGCCAATTTCGTGGCAAATTACTCATTCGACCAACCAAAATCCCCAATTTGCAACTAACCCTAACCTTAGCTTGATGGCCATACCTTCTCAGTGGGGGCGCTTGCCACGCTAGCCTCGTTTGCAGCGCAGCGAGCACGACCCTAGTCTTCGGCGCCATGGGTTCCTTCCTCTGAGCGTCTTCTCCTCCCCTCGGCTTTCTCTGGATGGGCGGCATGTGAAGAAAAGTGGCGCGAGAAATGTGAGCGACGTGTGAGATGCTGACCTCTTCCTGCCTTATACCCCGCTGTGTGCTCCACGGTCCAAGTTAGCATCATGCGTGCCACTGCCCCCCATGTTCGATACATGTTGGCTTCATGCGTGTCACTGCCCCTCCACGTGAGAATGGGAGCAAAACGACAAATTGTGGCTTGTTGTTGTTGGGGCGCTCAAATTGGCGATGGTTATGACTTTTTTCATTGTAGCTGGCTTATTTTTCACTGTAGCTAATGTGGCTTATTTGACATAATTAAATTTAAAAATTTAAAAATAAAAATAAGTTAGTCCATCACAGACAATACAAAGGGATACATGAATAAAAAAAGAAGAGGCAAAAAAACCTAAAAAAGACTAAAATGCTAGGGAAAATGAAATTAAGAAATAGTGAATTAAAAGAGAGAAGTCATCTCGGCCCACATGCTTGAGAATCTGTGATTTTTGAAAAGATCGCCAAAACATGAGGTTTTATGTGAGCTGTGAGCATCACTCACCATCTTTGTCTTGGCACCGTAAACTCAAGCCACCGTTCTTGTTAGTTTTTTGAGTTTTTCCAATCACGCACGCGAAGCGACAAACTGAAGTGAGCCCAGATCTGCCACAGGGGAGGAGCACCGAGCACAGGACAAAATTCACGCTAATATAATTCCGGAGAACAGCAGCTGAATCGCAACTTGCTCGGCATATTCGCCCAAAGGCTTCCCCTTTGATTCCTCCCATCCAATTAGCAACTCTCCATTCTCCATCATAGAGAAAAAATATATATATATATAGTTTCAGGGAGAGAGAGCAGCCAGTAGGAAGGCGATCTCAGAGACGAGTGTTCGTTTCCTTGCGACGGGTGCAGCAGAGAGCAATAAGGAAAATCCTGCAATAGAATACTAGAGTAGAGCAGAATTCGCCATTGGTGCAGTGCAGCCAGGGAGGGAGGAGAGAATTTTAGCATAGGAGGCGGGCTATAAATATAGTAAACACCTACGACGAATACCAGGATTAGCCAGGCCGTCCAGGAGCCAAGAAAACCATGGGAGACGGTGGTGGTGGAGATGGCGCCGCCGCCTCCTCGTCGCCGGCCGCGGGCTTCTCCTACTTCGCCGTCTTCCACAACTACCCGCTCGCCGCCGCCGTGCTCGGCTTCGCCGTCGCCCAGTCCATCAAGTTCTTCGTCATATGGTAACTGATTCCTCTCTTGCTCTCTTTGCCTCGCGTTCCCGCTTCGTCTTGTGGTGTTCGGTTGCGGAATTAGGGTCGGGCGTGACGTGGGCTCCTGGGATCCGGCCGTCAGGCGTGAGATTCTGAAAAAATGCGTCTTGACATTGTTCGTCTTGCATCGCGTGGGGATTTGTCGAGGTCTGGTGGAATTCCCATTCGTTTCTTGGAGATCTGACCGTAAGAATTGGTTCCTCTTTTCTTTATTTTTCTTTTGTTCAGAGGAACGGTAGATTGGGAATGTAATGGCCTCTTTTATGACGAATTCTGTGGATTTCTTGAATGTTTTTGGGGAACTGAGCTGAAAACGAAAGGAATTGGCTGTGACCTCTTCAAATTAAGGTAGATTGGTGGGTCTGTGTGTTGTTCTGGGGTGGCCTTTTGATTTGTTCAGCTGCAATGCTTGGCTAGGTTACAATTGAATTCACAGATCATGGTACGCATTTGATTCGTGCTGGGTGAACCTATGGATCTGGAATTCACAATGTCTATAGTGCAATTCAAACAGCATGTTCCGTTGGGGGGACCTTGATCATTCAATCAGAAAATCATACATGACAAAGACGAGTGAGAAATTTGAGAAATTCGAATTCTCTCACAAAATATTGTGGATATGAATTTGCAATCTGCCTTTATTCTGATTATCCAATTTCCGATTAGATATATGGTCATGGGGCTTCGAATGGTATTATGGTACTATTTTGCCTTTTGAGCCAATGGCAGAGGATATGAACCCACAGTGCTTGTGATGCTTACACATAAAAAAAATCCATTTTGCTTAGAACCTTAGACATGCATATCTTACTGTTATGTGCTTCATTTCAGCAGTTTTATTTCTTCAATGGATCCTTGTTTCCTTATCTTGTGATTCAACTCTCGACATGTGTTTTACAGATGCTAATGTTGCAACAAGTTTAATGTGTATTGGTTCTGAAACGAAGGTACAAGGAGAACAGATGGGATCCTAAGCAGCTAGTTGGCTCCGGTGGCATGCCATCATCGCATTCTGCGACGGTTACAGCACTAGCGGTAGCAATTGGCTTCCAAGATGGCTTTGGCAGTGCCCTCTTTGCGATAGCAGCAATATTCGCAAGTGTGGTAGGTTACTACGTCATGCAATATTCCTTGCAAATAAGTTCTTGCTTCCTGGTCTTAAAGAGAATGAGCATTTAAATGGTGTTGCTTGGACACAATTTTCTATCTTGAGTTGGACATTATAATGTTGTGTAGGCACTGTGCAAAAGTTTATATTTATTTCCTTTATGTTGATCCAAGATGGCGAGGTCTCCGAAATATCCATTTTGTGACTTGATTGGCAGGTGATGTACGATGCCTCTGGTATCAGATTGCATGCTGGAAAGCAAGCAGAGGTATGCAACAACTGTTTTTGTGTGTCATCTCTGTTGTGGGTTCAACAACTTGTAAATATCATTAGAGGATATCTTTAAAACTAAGTACTAGATTTGACTGTATTACCATGACACAAGTAAATTCCACTATTTATGCAGCTATTGCTGAACTTGTCCTTTTTTCCCTTCTATGTTCAGGTGTTGAACCAAATAGTCTGTGAACTTCCTTCAGAACATCCCTTGTCCGAAACAAGGCCATTACGTGAACTTTTAGGCCATACTCCGACCCAGGTTTGCTCAAATGTCCGTTTCATTTATCATTTTATCGCAATTTGGCAGATTGAAAATGACGGCATATATCCATATAAAAAAGGAGAGAGAAAGTGATGACATATTGGCATGGTGCTTACGTGGATGCCAACTGAACCTCAAGCTGGCTTTCCCCATGTCATCAGACCCCCTTTTACTTAGCACCACATGCTTATCACATATCACATCATGCAGCTTCGTCAACACTGCTATCTGCTTGTGGCTTTTCATCATAAGCAGCCATTTTGTATGTTGCTAACTTGTTCCGTGTTAAATTGCTCCCAGGTTGCTGCTGGTGCGTTGCTCGGGTTTATGATAGCAACAGCAGGGCAACTGTTCATTGCAGTGGCAAGTGTTGTATGATGCTTTGTTGAAGGTGCAGGAGAACTGCTAGCATTTGCAGGGACTTGAGAAGAAGCTTCTCTGGTGTTCTGTCACCTAGGTATTTGTAAGATGTGTAAATTGTAATGCTATGCTGTAGTGCTGTTGAAGATTGATGAAGTTTTGATAGCACATGATTGTATGTCCAGGGTGATGTTCTCAGGATTGATGTACATAATATTTGTTCGATTACTTCATTGTTCTGGTGAAATCGATAATGCTGTTTTTTCAATGATGATTGGTGACGGCTAATTTTACTCCCCTGAAGAAGCTGATCTTTTTCTTCAGTCCATGGCTTTGAACTCAATATTACTTGTTCGACAACATGACGATTAATTACTTTAATTTGACTACGACTGCAACTCTATTGTGAACAAAATTAACTTCTTTCAGTAGATGGTAAAAATGGCCAAATCAAAACCAAATGCTCTCATTCATCTTGTGAAACTTAGGTTCAGGCCTACAAGCTTCCTGTTGGAATACTGCAACAACACTTTGAGGCACTGTGCTTCTAGCACCATCTGCCCCTAGAAGAAGGTCACAGTGAAGCTTTCTCTCCTGCATCCTCCCCCCATTATTAAATGAAGTTCCAATCAAAATGCCCTCGTCAGTCAGTTGAATGGAACTACACTCATGTCCCATCAATATCTTGTTTTCCAGCACCAAATCTTTAGTTGAGCTGCAAATCTCATCAGGAAAACATGTCCGGAAGCAATGCCTTCCAGCTCCTTGAGTAGCAAATCCACTAACTTGTACTGTGAGAAGTGTGCAACCGATATAGGACTAATTACCTTGTCAAAATCTGCACAAAACACGATCGATCTATGTAGAGAGGTGAAAAAGACCACGCACTAGACATGAAAAGAAGTAAACCGACCCTCCTGCTTCATGTGAATATGTGATCAACCGAACCGAGATTGGGACCAGAGAGTGAAGTACAATACACGAGCTTCCTCCACAAATCCACCGGTGGCTGAGACCTCTCGATGTCCCCAGCCAGGCCGTCCAATTTGCGGAAGATCTGCTAATACCACCCCTCCTATTAAACCACCGTCCAAAGTAGAAAACAATTCAGATGAAAATGGCAATGTCGGAATGCACTTAACAGTAAACACACCTCCATAGTGCGGTTGTTGATGAAATGCGCTCGGGGATGCCGAGTGAACTCCATACTTTTTTCTATAACCGTGCATTTGATGCCTGCAAGATTTCAATAAAGGGAAATTTTACCATCCTTGAGGGGGAAGAGGTACCAAATTTGAGCCGTTGATCACACTGATCGAACGGCTGAGATTTGGCAGTACCTAGTGGTACCGGACGCGAGGTACCAAGAGGTACAAGGTACCAAGAGGTACCAAATTTTGAGCCGTTGATCACACTGATTGAACAGCTGGATCTAATTTGGTACCTCTTGGTACCTTGTACCTCTTGGTACCTCCTCAAGGATAGGAAAACTGCTCCGCATCAATGGCAGCCGAACTAGACAAGAACCTCCACGAGTTCTTGTGAAGTTAATCAATTGAGCTCCGATTGATCCACCGAGCACCTAACTAGTACTCCACACCTCAAAGGCCACTTCTTTTGCCACAGTTTCGCAGTTCTCTGTCAAATCTTCAGCTCAGCTCAACGGTGCCGCCTAGTGAAGCGCCAATTGGAACCGAGATGTGGATATTTGCGTCGCTTACCGAAATTGGTGAGGAGGAAGGAGAGGACGAGCCCAACGGGGCCAGCTCCGACGATGACTACCGGCAGATGCGGCGGCGCGTCGCCTCCGCCGCCAGCGAGGGACGAGAAGAGCGGGCGCTGGTGGCTGCGGCGGCGCCACCAGAAGTCGATGGCGCCTCTGCAGCTAGTTCAGAGACAGCAACCTAGTACCTACCGACAATTCCTACTTCCGCCAGTAACCGATGGTTGGCCCCGTTTGAGCGCATGGCCCGGTCCATCCTGCTCAGTGCGACACCCTTCGAGTGCATCCCATTTGTCTGTCCTATGCCATCTACTTTTTAAAGACCGGGTTTTTATAGTTTAAATTTAACTTATATTTATACTGTTTTTTATAAACAGCTAGATTAAACTATTTAAATTAAGTCATCAGCCAAAAATATCCGCCGCCTTTTATCACTATCGCTTGCTCCGCCCCGTCTCGCAGCTCTGCCGCATCCTCCCCCATACCCGTCGCCCACCACCGCGCAGCCCCTGAACCCCGGCCCCGTCGCCGCGGCGGGCACGTCCCCGCCCGCCGCCGGCGCCAGCGCGGCCGGAGCGACGCCGTCGAAGAAAGTTTCCCGAAAATGCGCCCGACTCCAGCGCGTTTTTCTTTTCGGCGTAAAACACCCCTTTCAGGCGCCGCCGGCTCCTCCCCCTCGCTCCTCACCGCCTCCGCGTAGCGCTCAAACCGTCGTTCGCGTCCTCCGCGTTTCCTGGGGCATTCGAAAACAGCTGCGAGCAGCATTCCGAAAACCGTCGAGGGCGAATGGGTCGTCGGAGGCGGTGCTGCGGTACGGCCACGACGGTGCCGGCGACCCACGGGAGCCGCTTCTGCGGAGGCGAACCATGAACACCACCTCCCAGATCGCCAACGTCTGCCCTATTGAGAGCATCGACTACGAGCACGCGCCCCCCAAACCCTCTCTCCTCTCCTCTGTCTCCCGACTATCTCGGTTTCTTGAGAGCTCTTCGAGTGTCTTTAAGGAAAAGTTTTTATCTTTATTATTTCGTTGTAGCGATCCTTATTATTTAGTTTATTGTTTCACTTGGGCGCAAGAAAGTTAGGATCTTGCGGTGCGTTTGGAAGACGAAAACGTGATCCTTCATGATATAGTTCAGAAAACAAAAAAAAAGCATCATCCTTGATGCGCCTTTTTGTGAGGTTTGTAAATAAATCAAATACTGGCATGGATCACAATGTAAAAAAGTTTGAAGTTTGTTTTGTACTGCTGGTAATTGTTAAATGGAGAAATCACATGTTGGGGGAGGCTAATCGATAGATTGTTAGGATCTTTATTAGTCCAATGCCAGAATCTTCCTTTGGTGATCTTATGAATATGTTCTAATGACCACCTGCTATAAAGTAGTAATTATGGAATCTATTGCACAAAGCTGCTATGGAAAAAGGGGGGAAAAACTGGGAAGATTTGGGTTCTGCCCCGCGCAATGTGGCAATCCCTTCTCTAAATGCAAATCTAATAGCACAAACAAGCAGGAATGTGCTCATATTTTGTAGTACATATTAAGTTTTGATGAATTTTAGATGGTTTTGGACTACGACATGCAAGAGCAAGGTGCAAAGAAATTGGGAAGATAACAACTGCGAAGGTTCATGCATTCAATTTCTAAGTTAACTAATGATTGAATCCTGAAGAGAAACTGATAACAGAGTGTACAAAGTTCACACTGTACACTTTAGCAAGCCCGTTTCATTAGTAGCACTCCTGAAATTATGTACTGTGTGTTTCAGAATTCTGGAAAATGACCTTTTCAAGCAAGACTGGCGATCGAGAAAGAAGAAGCACATATTTCAGTATATTGTTCTGGAATGGGCCTTAGTTCTTATTTGGATTCAATGGATTGTTGACTGGAGTTGTTGTTGTCTTCAACAACCTTGCAGTTGAAAATATTGCTGGATTCAAATTGTTGCTCACAAGTGATCTTATGCTCAAGCAGAGGTGCAACTTCACTCTGGTGCTTTTGCCATTTTACCGTAGGTTGTATTTGTAAAAAGAAAATAAGTTGTAGTTTAAAAGCTCCTGCTGATTCTCTGTATGGTTCGTTGGCACGTTCTAGATAGAGCTGCCACGACAGATCTGTGGGAGACGTTTTTTTCTTCCATATGTCACTTTGTTGGTTAAGTCATTCTGGATGTTTCGTCACGGATTATCAATTAATTTTGTACTGTGTAGGTGTTGCAATGTTTTGCCGGGTAAAATCACCGTTTTCCAGTCAGGAGATTGCTTTGCCAGTAGCAACTGAGGAAGCCTTTACTGGATTACAAGACTCTGCAAAAGATAGTCAAATTATTGGGGATTTCATTCTTGAGATGCGTGTGGAAGAAGAGGTTCCTGGTGAAATAACAAGAGGACATATTTATAACCATTGGCGTTTACAGTGTAATCATATTTATAAACTGCACTTGTTGCAACGATTGAAGCTTTGATGTATGCGACCATGGGAAGAGGAACAGCCCACCAAGCCCCTCACTATGTGATGGAGTTCTGAGTATTTGGTTACATGGTATTCTCTTCTTTCCCTTTATCGCAACCGACCTCCTCTAAAAGAAAAACTTCTTCACATAGTGCAATAGATATATCACCTTTGACGTTCGTTGCTCCATACATAATTTTGTGACGTACTTAAATGGCCAGCAACGTCAGTGGTATCAGTTTGTCAAACCTTATAATGGATAACGTGCTGCAACTCTTTCCTCTGTTTCCTTTTCCTCTACTAAATAGCATTTCCTTGGATGAGAACCATGCTTACGTTGTATTATTGCTGTTTGCTATATGCCCAATTGTGTTTTCTTTATAAATTAAAGTTAATGATTTCACCGCCTGTTTGGTAGAGCTCCACCAACTTCAGATCCACCAAAAATAGCTCCACTCCACGAATTTTTACCCAAACGCTCCAGCTCCACGAAATCTGGATCCACCAAAATACTGAATCTAGCTCCAGATTCATGAAATCCATGGAGCACCTCAAGGGGTGCTCCACGAAACATTGTTTCGTACCTACTCGTAGAGTTAGGTGGTAATTACCCACCTTTTGCCACTGGTTACACACCCCATCCCATACCACCATAAAACCCATTGGCAAAACAGGCTATTCCCACCAAAAACTCAGTTTTGTGGATCTGGAGCTGCTGTGCAAGCCAAACAGTTTTGTCTAGCTCCATGGTGGGATCCCAGATTCACGGTGGAGCTGTTTTTGGTGGATCTGCTGCTCTAAATTCATTTTTTCAGTGGTGGAGCTCTGCCAAACGGGGCCTAAAGAAGACGTGTCAGCATCAGATTTCTCTTGCCCAGCGCAGCGGTGCGCTTCCCTATCTAGTATTTGGGAAAATTGATTATATAGGACTGAGTTGAGAGGGTTTTAGCAAAATAGGACCAAGTTATTTGTACTCGTAAATATAGGACTGAGTTGAGCTCCTTCTTGCAAATATAGGACTTTTCCCATTTTAATTTCATTTTCATTTTCTAGCCCTTTTTCTCTACGCGAAATGACTCTTTTGCCCCTTCCTCCCTCGCCTCCGGCCGCTCCAGCGCCGCGCCGCCGCCGCCCAGCGCCGCCCCGCGCCACGCCGCCGCTCCCCCGCCCCGCGCCGCCCCGCGCCGCGCCGCCGCTCCCCCGCCCCGCCCCGCCTCGCTCCGGCGCGGGGCGGGGCGGCGCGGGGCGGCGCTGGGCGGCGGCGGCGCGGCGCGGCGCGGGGCGGCGCTGGGCGGCGGCGGCGCGGCGCTGGAGCGGCCGGAGGCGAGGGAGGAAGGGGCAAAAGAGTCATTTCGCGTAGAGAAAAAGGGCTAGAAAATGAAAATGAAATTAAAATGGGAAAAGTCATATATTTACAAGAAGGAGCTCAACTCAGTCCTATATTTACGAGTACAAATAACTTGGTCCTATTTTGCTAAAACCCTCTCAACTCAGTCCTATATAATCAATTTTCCCCTAGTATTTTTGTGGCGTGTGGTGGATGAGGAAAAAAAGTGACGAGTGAGATGCGGCAGCACTTGGTTATTAGTGAGTCCATGGTCCACGTTGTCAGTGGCTTTGAAACGTACACGGATGGTTAAGGGGTCACTATTCACCTCCTAAATTCCTCTGTTTTTTTCCTACCATCCATCCATCTGAGTTCCTTCTCTTTTTTTTTCTTTTCTTTTGTATTTTTGCCACGAATAAGTAGTAGCACAATCATGGCTCTGCTCCACACTTGAGCCATGAACTCATGGGCACACTTGAATGGCAATAGTGCTCGGCAAGGCAAAACTTTGTTGTTTAGCATAGGGGAAAAATATGTCATGGAGGATGAATACCAGAATTTGCCAAAAAGATGTGTTTGAAGTTTGAACAGATTGTGCACGAACAATTCTTGCAGCCTCTTCACTCAAATATTTGTTTTGTGCAGAGAGTCCAGTGTCGACACGCAAACATGATGAGCATTTGGAGTCGAATTGTTCAGCTAAGAATTAGCTGAATCAATGAGAAAAGTAGGGTAGCATAGTACATGTCTCCGGTTTAGAATATACAACAAAAAATTACTTCTAAATTTCCACAGAGCAAATTACATGTCAAAGGGCATGTTCTTTTTCAGCTTTTAGCTTTTCTACAGTAACTAGCTTTTAAACGAAGTATCTTTTTAAGATGGAGTCTACTAGTTAATTGTAGTACATACTATATCGACTTTATTCACGTAAATTTCAGTTACTATATAATCTCTTACACAAACAGCCAAAAACTACAAACCATAGCCAAAAGTCGTAAACTGCAATAAAAAAAGAACAAGCCTAAAGCTTGGAGGCAGCCATGGACACGGCCTGCTGCACAAGCTCCCGCCGCAAGATCTTCCCCGCAGGTGATTTCGGTATTGCAGCGACAAAAGCCACTCGGCGGACTTTCTTGTAGGGCGCAACCTGTCAAAGGGCGAGCATTTAGGTCTGAACTTATTGTTTGAAATTGTAAGACATTGCCAAATTACGGCAGCAAGGATTCCAAAAATATGCTGCATATAGAAAGGACCAGTAATAGAATTTGATGATGAAATCATTAGTGTAAACTAAGCTTGCCATCCATAGCTACGCAACAATATGCTACATACTATTTCAGTGTTGCCGTTTCCGTCAGGGGAAAGAATGTTAAAATATCCTTAATGTAAAGAGCCAGTGCACTAAAAATACGATACTAAAATAGAATGAAATCCAACTCAACTTGGCAATTTGCTCAACTTGCTTGTCAAAAGAAAAATAAAGCTGATTATGACAGACATTTTTAGTTCAATATGAAACTATATCTGGTACAATGTAACATTCAGATAATCAAAAGGAAAAACGTACATGTTTAGCCACGTAATCCATGACATGTTGCGCAGTAATGTTTGAACCTGGTTGCTTCACTATAAAAGCCATTGGTAGTTGCCCAACATCTTCGTCTGGATATCTGCGTAGTGCATACAGAAGGAACATCTTATATACTGTAACATGATGGAAACTTTGTACGGAATTTGTTTGAATGTATGATCCATCAGAATTTTCCCAAGTTTACTGCAGTTTATACTGAAGGAACTTACGGGACAACTGCAGCATCAGCGATTTCAGGATGAGACTGTAGAATATGATCCAGTTCAGCTGGAGGCACCTGAAATAAGATGTACATCGGTATCATGCAAACAGAAACTTGTGAGATGAAATTCTCCAACGATAAAGTAATTGTAGTTCTGTGCTACAGTACCTGGTATCCCTTGTACTTTATCAACTCCTTCAATCGATCAACAATGTAGAGAAAACCATCTTCATTGAAGTAGCACAGGTCACCAGTTTTCAACCAGCCATCTGAATCCACCGTTGCTGCAGTGGCCTTGTCATCACCCACATAACCTGAATAAACATCCCCATGACTGATACAGTGAAGCAAAGACCCAAGTAATAACTAAGGCGAAAATGCAGAACAATGGGAAAATATTGGCCAGAATTATTTTGGAATTTCTATCTCCGTAAGCTTTTAAAAACTACTAGTGGTACAATTCTAAGTGAATCTTAAACTTATCTGATGAAGACGGTTAGGTGACGTTTCAGACCAATTAAATGTTGAGATCAGTTCCTACGTCACTTACAAAGCATGAATAACATTTTGGTTCTCTATATAAAACTGTTGGACACATGGCTGGTAGCAGATGTCTCCATACTAACAAACGACTTCAATAAACACCTAAGTGAATCTTAAACGCATGCTGGCATCACTATCCATCAAGTAGCAGGGATGAAGATTTGTTGAAATCACTACTACTACTGCACGGACCGCCAGTACTTGGTTGGACAAATGTTTAGGTTCTGCAACTACACCAATTACTACAATAGTCGTCATGTAGCACAAGACAGGCAAACACATGCTTCTCACTTGCACATTAACAAAAGACCCTCTCGTCCATCACGTTGCTGATCGCTCAATGATACGGGATGGACTCAGGGACATACATAGCTTTCACATGATAAATGCTGGTATTCATCACTAGGAGAAGAATCAACCATAAGATAATAATATATATGGAAGGTTTTAGGTGATGAATCATCATCGCCAATCATATTAAATTTTTCGCGTGCACCGTTTCATCCAATAATAATCAAATGCAGCTATCAACTAATTTAACAAAAGGTGGAAAGCCATTTAGGACGTTTGACTTCTTAACATAATTTTTTTTCATTTTTCATTTTTTTTCTTCTTTGCATTATCCGTCCAAACACAATTACACAA
Source organism: Dendrocalamus latiflorus (assembly GCA_017311315.1). Classification (NCBI taxonomy): domain Eukaryota; kingdom Viridiplantae; phylum Streptophyta; class Magnoliopsida; order Poales; family Poaceae; genus Dendrocalamus; species Dendrocalamus latiflorus. Next base: position 5,489,744 of record CM029647.1, on the reverse strand, counting down.
CGGTGGTTTTTATTTTTTTATTTTTCTTTAATTGAATGCTTCGGGCAAAATAACAGTATTATTTTATCAAAAGACAAAAGCCACGTCACTTACTACTTGCCTTTCATGACAACTGGGCCCCGGACCCAGAGCTCGCCGCGCTGGCCTGGCCCGAGCTCCTCGCCGGTGACCGGGTCGACTAGCTTCGCCTGCAAGTGGGACGCCAGCTTCCCGACCGACCCGTATGCCTTCGACTCCTCCGGCCCGACCGTCGAGGCCACCGAGCCAGACGACTCGGTCAAACCGTAGCCCTGTAATCATATGGCATAGTACAAACGTTGATTCGTTGGATTAAAGAAAGGAATCTGCACTGCGCACAAGAGGCTCGGTATTATCCTGCTGCAGCGTGCATGGAATTGGATGCTTAACCTGAACAATCTGCACGTTGGGGAAGATGGCGGCGAAGCGCTCGGCGATCTCGCGGCCAAGTGGGGCGCCGCCGACGCCGATGACGAGGAGCGACGAGAGGTCGCGGCGGCCCGCCTCCACGGACTTGGTCATGGCCACCAGCAGAGGCGGCGCCGCGGGCAGCAGCGTGACGCGGTACCGCTCTATCGCGCGCAGTGCGTTGCCAAAGTCGAACCGCTCCATTAACACGGCCGTCTCCCCCATGGACACGGACCGCAGCACCATCATGAAGCCGAACACGTGGAACAGGGGGAGAGGGAGCAGCGTCACCACCGGTGGCGGAGGCTCCTCGCCCGCCTCGGCGGCCTCCTTCGCCACCGTCTCCCGGTTCTGTCTATGCGCACACATCAGAGCGATGAGGTTGCGGTGCGTGACCGCGACGGCCTTTACCCGCCCTGTCGTGCCCGACGAGTACAGCACGGCCGCCGTGTCGGACTGCTTCACCGCCACCGTGGGAGGCGCCGCCTCCCCGCCGGCGGAGGCCAGCCTCTTATACGCATCCGACCCGATAACAACGCACCTCACATGGCCAGGCAACTTGACGGCCACCTCGGGGGCAGTGAATGCGACGACCGGCCTGGAGAGGCTGACCTGGTGCGCGTACTCCTCGGGGGTGGACGCCGGGTTGGCGGGCGACACGACGGCGCTGATGGACATGAGCGCGAAGTGAAGCACGGGGACGTCGAGGCGGGAGGTGGCGACGACGAAGGCGACGTCCCCGGGGCGGAGGCCCAGGGAGGACCAGAGGCCGCCGGCAAGGGAGCGGACGGCGGCGAGGAAGGAGGGGTAGGAGACGGTAATGCCGGTGGCGGGGTCGACGAGGGCGGGGCAGTCGGGGAGCGGGGAGGAGAGGAGGGAGAAGGCGTAGGCGGCCGCGGTGGTGGGCAGCGACTCCGGCGGGAGCGCGTCCGGGGAGCGGAGGCTGTGGAAGGTCCGCGTGGCGGCGCAGAAGCCGCTGCGCGGCTCGATCCAGGCGGGCGGGGGCTGCTGCTTGGCCATTGCGATGTGGAGGCACGGTGAGGGTTTGGTGGCCTTCGCCTTTTGGGGATTTCCGTCGTCGTGGGGGAGCAAGGGAGGCTGGGGTCGTGAGTGTTTGGACGGAGGAGGACACGAGAGCAGAGAGAAACGTGGCTAATGCCGGCTCCTATTAATGGACGACGACGATGAGGTTGGAACCGGTGCTCTGGGCCCACTCGAGATGTCGCGGTGGGGCCTGGCCGACCCACACGAGTTGTGCGTTACCCGTGCCCGAGCCCAACCGAACTTCGGCTATGCTTTTTTCCAATTTGATTCATACATCTTTTAAAACAGAAGTGGATGATGAATAATAATTATTTGTTTTTTATATGATTTAAGATTAATATTATTTTTATTAGATTAGAAAGTATAGAAACACTACTAATATATGACAACAATGTGATTTATACAGCTGAGTTCTATACGAGTGATATAATGTACTGATTGATGAGTAATTATTTAAAACAGGTTACAGATGTATGTGTTGTACACGACTTTTGAAGATAACAGATGATCTTCTTTCCCCAGGAAAACAGCAAATCCGGTACACGTCTGAAACACAGAACTCAGAAGTATACTAGAAGGACGACATTTGTACTCCATATACCAGTACTCCTACAAGAGTATGTTGGTCAAAGCTGGATTTTTTTTCCGAAATGGCTGTATTCGATGTGTGATTATCAAAAATGATACTCATCATGTGAAATTCGTAAAAATAGTGTCTTCATCACATAATCACCGTGTGAGAGTGCTGATGAGACCAGGGGCGAAGCCAGCGCAGGCGAGCACCGGGGTCAGCAAGCTTAATCGACGGGGTCAACAGCTTTAATAAACAGTAGTGTACAATATTTTTCTATTGATTTGACCGGAAGCCGTCGGTGTCAACTGACCCCAACAGTTGAACGTAGCTCCGCCCCTGGATGAGACGTCACGTAGCCAAAACCGCACGATCACTGTATGGTGGGGGCATCACCGCACAGCCACTGTGTGCTGGAGCATTGTAGATCCAAAAAACACAGCCATCATGCGGTAATTATTGTAGCATCGTTGTAGCACACTGTAGTATTTTTCAGGAAAATCAATTTAAGTATATTTTTGTATGAATTTGTAAATGTATTAAATAAGCTCCGAAAATTATATTTTTTTTGTGAAGTCTTCCATCACAGTGTACTTGATTGTGTAATTTTTTTAAAATTTTATCTATTCTGAATTTTTCTCAAAAATTCATTTAAGTATATTATTTGTAGGAATTTTTTAATAAACAAAATAAGGTCCAAATATTATGAATTTTTTTAAGACTCCTTACACAGTGGACTCCATTGTGTATTTTCCCAAAATTTTATAGATTTTGAAACAGTCATTTTTACACAGTGACTCGTGCTCTAATTTGTTCGTCACCGTTCTTTGAAAGGTGACTATTTCAAAACACATAACATTCTAGATAAATTACACAATTAAGTACACTGCATAAATAGTCTTTAAAAATAATAATGTTTGGACCTTATTTTTTATATTAAAAAATTTCTACAAATAGTATATTTAAATAATTATTTTAGAAAAAATTAGAATAGGTAAAATTATGAAAAAAATTACACAAGTAAGTGCACTGTGTCGAGAGGCTTCACAAAAAAATTATAATTTTTGAGCTCATTTGTTGTATTTTCCTAAAAATTGCTACGGTGCGCTACATTAGTGCTACAGTAATTACCGCACGATGTCCGTGCGTTTTTTTTTGAACTACAGTGTTCCACTGCACGGTAGCCATGCGGTGTTGCCTCCACCGCACGGTGACTGTGTGGTTTTGGCTACGTGTCACCCTATCGGCACTCCCGCATGGTGACTGTACTGTGGGCGGCACTATTTTTTAAAATTTTACGTGATAACTGTCATGTTTACTAATCGCGCGTCAAATTCGACCGTTTGGCCGAAGATTCATCAAAGATAACCATATGCTTGTGACTTTCATTCGTTCAATAAAAAATGATGATTAATAATTCGAAATAGCTTTAGATTAATTGTGCCACGAAAAAACAATGACATGTGTCACTAAATATACTCCCTCAAGAAAAAAAATATCATTTTTGATATCAACACAATCTCTAAAATTCAACTTTTATCCTTTTATTTTATTATTATATATTAATATAGCATAATAAAATCAAAGTATTACGATAGTATTTTTCATGACAAATTCATATGTATCATTTTCATGTGTCCAATCAAAAAATTCAAAAAGATATTATAGTTTAGAATAATTAACTACACTTACCCCAAAATGACTTTCTTTTGTAAATTCTACTCATCTTTTATTTGTTTCTCTACTCTTGTTTTCATCTCAGTCAAATATCTACAGTTATGTGTGGTATCCATGTTGTGTCTAGAGGTTACGGCTTAAGTCGGACTAACTACGAGGTGCATGAGTTTATTTATCTCTACTATTTAAAAATACGGCTTAGTGGTTGTACGTTTGTCCTCCCTCCTCTCCGCAGCTGTCTAATCAGAGCACAAGATAGGATTAGAGTCATCCATCTTACACCCCTCCGCTCCTCTCTCTCACGATCGAATTGCCTCTCAGCTGGACAATCGTCCTTCCCACGCACGAAGGGCTCCTCCCCCATGACTCCCTCTCCTCTCCAACCGCTCCTGCCCCTGGTCCTCCTCTCCCCTCCTCTCTGTTCCTCCCTCACCACCCCCTCCTCGAACCCTAGACACCGTCGTCTCCGTCCTCCTCCTCTTTTGCCCCCTTCGACGGAGCCACCTGTGCCACGAGTGCTCCCTCATTTCCCTCCTTCCCTGCCCTCTCCATCCTTGGCTGCACTCCCTTGCACCCGCTGCCATTCCGCACCACATCTTCTCATGAAGGGAAGCGGCTAGAGGGAGCTCACTCGTTGTGGCCTCGGAAGGCATGGAGGGCGGTCGGCGGTCCCGAACAGAGGTGAGTTGAGTCCGATGGCGTTCTCTACCTAGCCAAAAAACCTAGATGCTAATCTGATCAAGTGGCCAGCGACGGTGCTTGCCGATGACAAGGGGATCCATCCCAATTCCTGATTCTTTGTTGCTGCTTGATGCCTCGGCCCACCCACACAGACGAGGGTCGCGCGTTAAGACCAAGCAGGGGACGCGCACCAAATAGATTTTCCGTATTACTTACTTATGTACCGTGAGTCATGGCCGCTGGTGAAACGGATCCGACTCCGGCAAAAGAACCACATTCACGGTACTACTAGTAATCTAGTATGATAGTGACAGTGTCGCGAAAGAATAGTAGTGTGTCCCTTGATCAACTAGCCTAGCTCTGACCAGTGATTAATAGACGGGAGAACGGAAAGATCTACCGGGAAACGGCCGGTGTGTGGACAGGATCAGTGCAACGACCGACAGGCACGGACAGGGAAGTTTCGCGAACCAGCTCCAGTTTCTGATCTTTTTTATTTTTAATTTATTAAATTCAAAAGCCACTTAAAATGTATCTGCTTTTAATTTTGACTTATTTATCTTTTTTTCTGTATTCATTGCATTGTTCATGACGATATACCGGTTTTTTCCGAATTTTTCTCGACTTTCTTTTCTATTTTCCATTATTTTTTCTTAGAAAAAGCTAATAACACTACAGTACAATTTCAGCCAACAACCAAAAGCCGAAGCCTTAAACCACTTTGAGCGGCCCATCTGCATGCAGCTAAGCTAGTGTGCACATTCATGACATAGATAGAAGGGGCCGTTCTCTTCGGTTTCACTTATGATTTATACTACAATAACTAATTTTTTAAATAGAATTTTAAATGAAGTGTCTTTTTAAGATGGGGTGTACAAATTAATTGTAATAGATACTATACCGACTTTAAATATATCAGCTAAAATCATACACTAGCATTTCTCTTTATACCATCTCTCATAAACAAATAGAATTTAAAATCTTAAACCATAATTCATAGCCGAAAAGGATAACCCGAACGCGTACTGGCAAGTGGCTGAGCAAACTCAACCCAGCTGGGCCAGTGCTCTCCTTCCTCACGCAGGGACCGTATCAACGAGTTCTCCGTCTCCAGCTGTGGATGATGGAGCAATCATCGGTCCTTCACGCTGGGTTTTTGGGTCCTCGGTTTGCCAGCAAAAGGAAAAGGCCTTACTGGACAGAAAAGAGAGGAATAACGGGAAAATAAATAGACCTTACAGAAAGAAAAAAAAAAGAAAAGGCCTTACTGGACAAAAAAGAGAGGAAGTAACGGGGCAATAAATAGACCTTACAGAAAAAGAAAAGATCCCGGTGGGGGGAAAAGGAACAGTGTTGGCCCATGCAGGTCTCGAACCTGCGACCTTCGCGTTATTAGCACGACGCTCTAACCAACTGAGCTAATAGGCCTTTTGCTATGAGATAGGAAAATAACATACATATCGCATAGCAGACGCTGAACCGTAGTTCTTAACACCGCCCTTGCTACACAGGGATGTCCGCGGTAAGGGCACGGTGAGAGACGATGATGTCTGAAACTTTGACAGTATCTACGCGACTAAAATAACTGGGTTCCCGCTGGAGAACATTGGTGCAATTTACCACTAACATCCATTATAACACAATTCTCAAATATCAACGAAGGATACAACTGCAGCTAAGTTTACTTTTAAAGTTGGATAGAGGAAAAAGATGATTTTCAGTGCAGAGATGCATGCTCAAATGACGGCAGATGAAACGCGGTCACAACAGATTTGGACCAACTTAATTAGCACACCTAATAAGAGCTGATCAGTATCTCAAAATTGGTTTTCGCCTTTACTCCTCGGGAATAGCACTGGTCAGGAACTCTAAGATGCACCTCTTCGACTCCTGGAATTCTGTTTCAGACAGAGATGCTTCAACCAAAAATCTGCACAAGGTTGCCTCAGACGATTCATCATAGTCCTTCCCTCCTCTTCAGTACCAAATGGCCACTGAGCTCCCAGATTGCTGGATTTATTCTCATGTCAAGGAATTCTTGGCTCGCCTTTCCGAGGACCTGCTTCTCAGCATAGCACTGATCGATTGTTTTGGGGAGAGACGAATGTTAAGCTGTTAACCCACTGCTAGAGTATGAACATTTTTCAGAATTAGCACAACTGAGGTTGCATTGGTATTTGGGAGTACCTGTGGTAGCAGGAAAATTCTCTTGCCAGATTCAGACAGAAGGACATCGAAAGGTCTATTATTCTCTTGCAAGAAGATGCAGACATTTGAAACCACATCTGACAAATCCTCCAAGCTCGCCCCACCTTCAAATACAAAGCCACTTACTGGGTACTCCACCAGCTGAACAATGTTCACACCATTCCCTGAGATTGTGAGTTTCTCTGTCGGTGCCTTTTCAACTGGATATTGTACTTTCAGATAGTATGCCTGACATTCAAATTGTCAGAGCAAGGAGAGTATAGGACATTGAAAGATTCAGGAAAAGTTCTAGTGAATGGCTAACCTGGAAGTGAAGGTGATTGATGGTTGCAAAGTCACCCAGACTGTTATAACCAACTCTGAAGAAGGGACCCTTGCCTCCCTTGCAACATACATGGTGAGTAAGAAGCTCTCTTGATCAACCATTTGTGGTAAGCAATCCTGGATTCGAGGGATCAAAAGCACATGACAGTACCCAATTGGACTCGCCTGTCACACAGAGAATGGAGTAGAAGAAACTGTGTGAGAGGGAGACCCACTAACATTGATACAAATGATGCTAGGAGAAGCTGCAACAGTTTAGGGAGCATCGCCAAAATACTGTGCAGAGCCATTCTCAGTTTCTTGGAATCTGAAGATCACTTCTGTTGGGCTAACTTTCGTGAAATTAAACTTCTCACTATCAAAAGGCTGGAGGACTTGGTTCATTCCAAATTCAGTCGGCCGCTTCTTCTGGTCACGTCCTTCTATTAACGTCACCACAAAATTGTGTTCACCAGGTAGCACCTGTCTCATGATTGCAGGAGATTCAGCTAAAAGAACAAATCACCAGAAGATGTCCATGCAGTTAACTGGAGAATAATGTAAAATCTTGGTCTCACAGTAATTGATGTCATGGTGAAACAAGCACCTCGCTTTGCAGTCGTCCCACTGCACCAATCATTTATGTTTCCACTCATTCAGCATTCTTTCAATTCTAGTTATCAAAGAAGTGCGGAAAAGTTAGTTTTCCAGAAGCGCAAACACTACAAACCTCTTTGAAAAGCTTGCGGAGAAATGGCAATAAATTCGGATTGTCGTCCTCCATGCTCAAGGAACAACACAGGTCAAAACCCTTGCTGCCCATGGCTGTTTTTCTTTCAGCTGGCAGCAATGTCAAACCATAGAAACATCAGACACTTCCTGCAGTATATGAGATGACGTTAAGAAGTTTCATAGTTACGTCTTTCCAGTTCATTCAATAGACGTTTTACTGTACTATAAAGTAACACAAAATAACAAATGTACCCTTTTCTTCATCCTTCCATGTATAATTCAAGTCAACTGAACTGAAACTAAATTTTGGTGAGCAGCAGAGCAAGAACACACAGATATGTATACAAATCTTCATACGTAGCCCTCTGCCATTGCAGATGCGCTTCCCATACAAGCGGTATAGCTCAAAAACCAATAACAAAATTCAGATTAATCTGTTCGCACCTTAGCATTTGGGTTCATCTCAATCCAAAGGTTGAAAATGGTAAATAAGTAAATAATAAAACATCAAATTATTTCTCCATTTCAGCCTCCAGTGTGCACATGACGATTTGGTGATCCATGGGCAGTGAGAAGTCACAAAAGATTACAGAACTAAAGAGGAGGAAATCCAGCGTACCAAGGAAACACAGCCGCGGTGCTGTTCCGGCGAGTACGCAATGCCGCGGGAGCAACCGGCGATGGAGCGAGAGAGTTGAGAAGACGGGAGACGAACATGGAAAACGCTCCCTTTGCTTGCTGCTGGGAACGCAAGAATAGGATCTCACTCAAAGCCTCGAAACCAGGGGCTGGATTTAGTGATTCTGGGCAAGGTATTGAGCGAGATTGTATTCCAATCACGGACAAGACGATAAACTCACGCGAATCCCACATCGAGGAGGAGGAGGAGAGAGCGAGACCGATTGATTTCGAGTGAAAAAAAAGAGAGTCGGATCTTGTTTCTTGGGCCTATGAAACTTGGGGAGGAAAGGAAGCGGATGAACTGATGAACCGCAAGGCTGGGAAGACGAAGGAGCTAGACGGGCGGGCGGTGTTCGTCGATTTATTGCTCACTAGGATTGTGCCTGTGCGTTGCAACAGAATCTTAAAAAAGAGTCATACATAAATATAATGAATCCCAATTTATGTTGCCAACTACATTTCAAGACTCAAGAGGCTCGTGCAGTGCTATTCTAACCTCTCTCTCCATTTTCAAATAACCATGACATCAGCAAGCATTACATATGTAGCACAACTACTAAAGCACCCGTCAAAACAAAATCAAATCACCAACCTAGCAGGCAGATCATACGCATTGGTCATCTTCGCCATCCCTGGCCACACCACTACATGCAGCCCCGGCGCAAAGTACAGAAACATACACCTTTAGCTGTTTAGTTCGATGGGAACTCTCTTTAGCTGTTTAGTTCAGAAACATCTCAAGGCGCAAAGTACAAAGAATTCAACTATGAAACCATAACCAAAGCTCAATAACTGTTGAGCTCGGGACATACACCTTACATACTGGAATGGCAACCCATCCCTAGATACCCAGCATTTCATCCACAGGCTCCTAGCTAATCCAAATCTTTCAAAAAATTAGGCCTGCAAGGTCGTAACAGATATGATGAACGAACCAACATAAAAAAAGGTGCGTGTTAACAAGGATATATTATCCACGCAAAGAATATCTCATTATTCGATGTAATAGGATGAAACACCTCTCTTCCAGAGGTACAATGTTTGGCAAGAAAAAAAATGAATTGATATTATATGCATACCTTGCTAGCAATGTTGCTGGACAGCCAGTCCAGGCCTTCGTACAACCCCTCACCCGTCGTAGCACAAGTGCTCTGGATGTACCTGTCAGCAAGATCAAGAAGTCGTTAGCCTTCTTGAAGCAGTATACACCTATATATACTACCACGCCAAAGGGCAGAAATACATTTCTTGTTTAAATAAAATGAACTATGACCACATTTCAATATAATAGATTGGGGGAAAAGGAGCCAATTAGGTCGACAGGGCCAAATTATTCTAATGACATCTTAAAATACTGAAAGGACAAGCAAGAACTACAAATCCATGAATAGCTACCAGTGTCGCTGGCTAATACGAGTGCAGTCCAAGTTTATCAGTAATCTCAGCAGCATTCATAGCATTTAGTGATTTGTCAATAAATTTCTAATTATGTTGATTGGAATGATGTAGGTCTCTTCGTCGAGAATTTACCTCGTTTAGCATCCTGTGGAGCTCATCCCTGGCTTCAACAACACGGTCCCTATCGTTGCTGTCCACAACAAAGATGAGACCCTGCGTGTTCTGGAAATAATGCCTCCACAGAGGTCTGATCTGTTTTCACAGACGGGGTTAAATAAGATACAGTTTTAATGAAAGATGTCTAGCAAATTTAAAGACAGAACACAGGAAGTAGCCTATATTTTCCACAACAAATAAGAAAAAAAGATGTGAAACAATATAAAACAATCCACTGCTGGAAACCAGCAGCAGCGCATACAACAAACAGTGTTATAAAATAAAATTGGCTACAAGGTGCATAACATGCAATACGAAAGTTGCAGAACATGTGCATTGGTACCTTGTCCTGACCCCCAACATCCCAGACAGTGAAGCTGATATTCTTGTATTCCACGGTTTCAACATTGAATCCTGTAATTGGAGAGTCAACAATGAGAAAACAAGAGCAATCATGATGTAGGTAAAGACATGCTCAAATTTGTGCACCAGAGTTGCAGAACCTAATTCACATGAAAAAAAAACAGTCTGCTTTCAAGTGCTATTCCATAAAATGTTGTATAGATATTGTACTAATAGTACCAATTCTCCCAGCCATATCAAGCAAGCAATCAATTTACGGTTGCCATTATTCTTCACTTTGTAGGATTTTCTTAGTCATTGGCGATAACATAGCTGGCCATTTGATGGTTAAAGTGGCTTTTACCATGTTCATTAGCCGCTGCAATAACTGAGAATAACTATCAATGACTACTTGCTGAAAGCTGACACCTAAGAATTTGCTTATATGGTCAAGAAGAAATGCATCAATCGCTAAATTCAAGACATAACTGTCGTTTGTGAATATGTCTATGAGCAGAAGTGTACTACTCTATGTATGACATGTCTAGATCTTATGAACAAAAATGCTATCGATATTCTTCTGGTTATTTTGTCAAGTTCGTCATTCAAACCATCGGATGTTATGCTCATACTGCCAAGTTTTCCCAACATAAGCAGACCTTATATGAAAGATATATGATATGATGCGTGTGCAGGTCGGTGCTCACCGATGGTGGGGATGGTGGTGACGATCTCGCCGAGCTTGAGCTTGTAGACCATCATCCTCGGATAAATTAACTAAACTCTATCTTTTATTCTATCTGAGCAATAACAGGCCATACCAGCACAACCAGAGGTTCTGATGCTGCAATCGTATTAGCTCCATCCGCCTCATAGATGTCACGAACACCCCGGCCATCACATATGTATACAATAACACCCTTGCCCATCCTGACAAGGCAAGAGCAATACGCATAACAATTTAATCAATTTAGAGACCAATTTAAGAAGGAAAAACAAAAAATGCAGCAAGAAAGCTGTTCCTCACACTTCATAAATTCAAAGCCTACATGAGTTGCCAGATATTATGAGAATTCGCACAAGCCACAAAAAGGTAACTGAAAGAAGCTCTTGGTTTTGAGGAGGCCAACTGGACTTCATGTCTTCATGATTTTTTTTAGGTGCACAGGAAGAGCTATTAAGTAGACTACCAAGACATACGCACACAAAACTCATACCTCATAAAACATGATGCAAACAAGCTTAACAAATCTTTGCAATTTCAATTCCTTCAAGAAAAGGCCACCACTGCGTGAAATATAACCATGTTCAGATTTCAATAAAATAAGGTGAAAGTACAGTCCAGTTTCTGCAGACCCAAACCTGTTGTTCCGCAGATCCAACACAAAGGACTTCACATTGTTGCCCCTTAATGTCTTAATAGCTTCCTTAACAGATCCTGGGAGAGGATAATCAATTCATATCATCAGCAGGACTTAACACCTGAAAAACATTATGATGCTTCAGAAAAACATTAGAAACATCTCAAAGTTGCAAACCTGTGGCATTTTGGTTAAAAGCTGTCAATTTGATGTAACCAATCTTTGAGCTACCTTTCGCACCTGGAACCTCACACATCCTTGACCTTACTGGGTTTGACGTGACTGTTTGTCTCCTGGAATAAATCGAACAGGATGGCCCAAAGTTTAATGGCGTTTGCTCATTTGCCCCATGATGTCTCACTGACATGTAGGCCCTGGACCCGCATGTCAGTGAGACATCATAGGACAAATGAGCAAACGCCATTAAACTTTGGGGCAGGGGAGCAATTTTTCCAATGAATAATGGTTACTTTTCAGTAACAAATTACATTCTTTGCTCTCAAGATTTTAAAAGGGGTCATGAACACGAACTTACCTCAGCACAACATATGTATCTAGATTCATAGCTACATAGCCTAATTTGGCGTGCAATTGAAGCATAGACACACGGTCGTACTCGAAGCAACCAATCAGCAGCGGCAGAAAACAGCAAACAAACCGGTCGCTTCCCAGCTCCCATTCCGTCCACACGACAGGAGCAAACAAACCGGCGTCCAATTGTTTAGAAAAAGAGCACCAGCGAGTAGCGACCGTGGGCGCGAGCGATTGAGATGGATGGATGGGAGCGAGAGCAAGTGATTACGTACCTTGTGAAGGCGGAGGAGAGGAGCGCTCCCCCGATGGTTGGCAGCCAGCGGCGACGAGGAGGCGGAGGCGGCGACGAAGAGAGGGCGAGAGCACGTCGCCATCGATCTCGCCCTTCCCGGCGATGGAATTTCGAATGGAGAGGGAGCTTTCTGTACTGGAGGCGTCGGTTTTTTACCAGGTCGAGTCGAATTTTTTTTCTGGGGGATGGGTAATGGCCACGGAATTGCCAAGGAGGGGAGAGCACGGGCCACGGAGCCGGAAGAAGAAGACGGCGGCGGCGATGAGCCGGAAGGAGAAGACCGCTCCGCACTGGACGGAAGGTGTGCTTGACATCGGAAGTGACGCCCGCTCGGCTCGGATGCGGCCACGGCGGCGCACAGCAGCAGAAGGGGAAGGATCGGATCCGCACTGGACGGAAGGTGTGCTTGACATCGAAAGTGACGCCCGCCCGGCTCGGATGCGGCCAGGGCGGCGCACAGCAGCAGAAGGGGAAGGATCGGATTAGGTGGAACCTGCCCTGTCCTGGTCGTCGAGGTCGATCTCGCGGCGCAGGGCGAGCTCCTCGTTGCGGAGCTCGGTGGGGATGGGCTTGCCCTCCTCGAGCGCCTCCTGGACGCGGCGCTTTGTCTCGTAGTGCTGCCGCTCCTTCCCTTTGAGGCTCTTCCGGTACAGGTACTCCCGCCGCAGCATCTCGCCTCGCTTCCCTTCTCGCTCTCCACCAAATCCCGCAAAACCCTATGCGCCTAATCCGAACGGAAGGAGGACGACGACGCGGCGGCGGCGACGGAAGGCGGCGGCACGGGGTGGGGAGGAGGAGGCAGCGGGCGGAGCGGAGGAGTAGGGGGAGGAGGAGGCGGCGACGCGGGGTGGGAGAAGGAGGAGGGCGGCGCGTGAGGAGGGGAGGTGGTGGGGAATGGCGACTGCTGTAGGACGTGGAGAGGATGGGCAGGTTAGATGTGAGAGGGAGGTAAGGAATGCATGATCCGGATGATTTTGGCCTTAGGATCTTTAATGAGTAAGAGAAGAAGGCTTGAGTAGGGATCTAGGCCATTCATTTGTGTGAAGTTGGATTACTTTGGTACACAAATCTGGGTGGACTTAGAGTAGACATGACTGTGGTGGTGGTTGAGGGGGTGGATTTAGTAAAGAAAATTTTGGTGTATTATAGAGTAGGGTAGATGGGCCAAAGTGTACAAGCTCCGCCATTGTTTGGGCCTTCCAAAAAACGCAATTGTTTCTTGTGGACCCACTCGCAGTGGAACTATACTGTGAAAGCAAGAGGCTCCTATGGACCACGTCCACGGGTCGTAGGTTTGTTCGGGAAGCTGACAAGTGGGCTCCACATTGAGTTGGGCCCACGTCTGGCCACCCCGAGCGGTGTTCCATTGTGCCCGCCGGCAGACCTAGTCAAATGGGCCATCCAACATGGTACAATATGGATCCAGATAGAGCATCCTTTTAGGCCCGACACAGTTAACCCAAATAATTTACCATGTTTTGTCGTGCCAGCCCTTTGAGCTAGGCATTGCACGGAGAGGGGTCAGGCCGCTCCGGACATGCTTAGTCAAATGGGACATCGATGGTCTGTTGATTTTACTGCTAGTCGCAAGTGATTTTACAATTAATTTTATTGCTCGCTGAGTCACAAGTATTTTACTGTCAGTCATAGATAATTTTATTACCAGTCGTACATAATTTTGCTGCTAAGTGACCTATCCACGTGTAGAATAGTGCAATAATCCTAACACAAGTAATTTTACTACCAACTACAACCAATTTTACTATACTACTATAAGAGAGTTACTATACGTCTACCATGCCAGTCCAAACATGATACGCCCAGTTAAACTGAGTTAGCATGATCTGTTTACTATTTATAATGTGTTGTGTCAGAGCCAACGGTACCATGTCTCGGATCAATATGGTTGCCCTGGCCCGTTTCCCAGGTTTGTCGGCCAGTGGGCGTGCACTTCTAAAAACAGTGTCAAGAGTGGGAAGGGGATAGAGCTGTCTACTGGGCTGTGCCGGGCTGGCACGGCATGGGGCCCGCTTCAGGCACGGTCCATTTAGGCCTAGCAAATGAATGGGGCATGGCGTGAGCCCAGGCATGGCCCATGATCGTGCCGTGCCAGCACGGGCACGGTAAGGGCTTAATGGGCTGTGCCAGCACAGTTGGCCCGTTAAGCCGAGAAAAAGAGGAAAAATTCAGAAAAATATAGAAATTTGAATAAAATTGTAAACAATTATTAAAAAAATATAGAAAATTGTAGACATTGTTAATTATCGAGATAATTATTTTCAATGACATAGTGAGCTTTATTAACTTGTTAAATTACATGGGATGGATGCCTCGTTAAAAACTTTATCAAGTAAAAACTTAACTTGAGAAAATCTTGGTAAAGAAAAACGAGTACAGCTTGTAAAGCTCACTAGTGACTACATATTGAAAATCCTATTTATTGCTATCTAGATACGAATTCTCAAAAGATTTTTCTAAGTCTCTATTCTCTGCAGTGTGTTGGAGTCTTGATTCAGCTTGTTCTCAGTTTTTGATTGTCAGAAAGATTTCAACCATCTCGTTTGAGAGACTTGTTCGTCGTTCCTCGATTATTCTTCCAGATAGACTGAAGGCTGACTCCAAGGAGACTGTAAAGATAGGAACAATCAACACATCCCATGCAAATATAGATAGAACTGGATATGTTATTTTCTGGGTTTGCCACCACGAGAGGATATTCAACTCTTGCTTGAAGCTAACGCTATCACTGTTGAGATAGCTTGATAGATATTCGGTGCTTTGTCGTTTTCCTCCTCGTGACTGATATGTAGGTGCATGAGAATCTCTAGAGGAAGAATAAAAAATCTTTCCCCATTGCATAGTCCCCATAGAGGTGTGAGGGCCTACCTGTGGTCTTTCTAAACGCACAGACCCAATTTTATTTTTGTATTTCTCGTATACTTCATATAATTTATCATTAACTATTCTATAATATGTACAATAATCTAAATCGGTAACATCACTTAAAAGTTGTAATACATTTATAAATCCTTAGAGTTTGGCTCTAGAATACAAAATAAAGGTGAATGCATATAAAATAGGAATTTCCCTCCAACATTTTAAAAACTTAGTTTTCACGGCAACTACAACATCTCGTAGTACAGGATCATTTTCAAAAATCTTTAGGTGAGTGGCAATTTCAAGAATGTTATGAATAATTAGAGGAGAGGTTGGGTAGTATACTCCAAAAAGGCAAAGTGTAGCATTATAAAAAAGTTCTAAAAAAGAAAATATTTTTTACCAAT
Organism: Dendrocalamus latiflorus; assembly: GCA_017311315.1. Taxonomy (NCBI): domain Eukaryota; kingdom Viridiplantae; phylum Streptophyta; class Magnoliopsida; order Poales; family Poaceae; genus Dendrocalamus; species Dendrocalamus latiflorus. The sequence continues at coordinate 5,474,054 of CM029647.1, read as the reverse complement.
AACCCAATCGTCCTCAGTAAGTTCAAGGTCTCTAACTTGGGTTTTACTGGAGGAGCTACAAGATTGATGGCCTTGGGTGTGAAGGAAAACATATAAGGTGCTCTTATATGACAATATATGTTTATGCATAAGATAGTAGAGTTTCATCTAACAGGCATGTTTAAGTTAAATTTTCTAGGACAAACATTCATTACTATGCAAAAGCTCTTATATACGGTTATTCGTTGGTTAGAACAATTAATATATGAATTTACATCCAATCAATATAAGCATTTAATCTTTTTAAACCAGATTTAACAATAAGATTAATAATATGACAAGCACAACGTTGATGCAGTAAGAAAGATTGTGCATAAGTATTAAACAAAGGAGTAAGAATTTTTATAGCTTTAGTGTTTGTAGCTATATTAAACAAAGATTGTGCATAAGTATTAAACAAAGGAGTAAGAATTTTTATAGCTTTAGTATTTGTAGCTATATTATCTAAAGTTATAGAAAAAATCTTATCTGTGAGGCCAAAATCTTCTACAACTTTAATAATGCATTCTACAATATTTTTCAGCAGTGTGCGAAACATTAATTAATTTAAATCTTATAGTTCTTTTTTTCATTACCTAGTCATCATTAATATAATAAGTAACAACACTAATATAATCCGCTCTAGCCCTACCACTCTATATGTCTGATGTCAAAGCAATAAAGAATATGTTTCATAAAGTATGAAAATTTCTTTCATTTTTTCACGATAGTTGTTATAGTATTTAATTAAATATCTAGTTGTGGTTTGCCTAGATACAACACTAAATTGAGAGTTATGAGCAATCCTAATATATTTTTAAAAAGTATCAGAAAGAGTCAGGTTTGAGGTAAACAGAGAGATAAGAGTCAGGTTTGAGGTGTGGATAATGGAGGTCGGATGCTCCCTATTTATAGAAAAAAAATCTATATTTTTTTGTTATTTTTCTGAATTTTTTACATCCTAACGATCAAAAAATAGCTATAATCCACAATCATAACAGGTCGTATCGTGCCGGCCTGGCGTTCCACCCTCTCAGCCCTGGCACAGTGCGGTCACTGGCTTATAAGCTAAACGGGTTATATCATGTTTAGATCGGATCAATAATAACGGACCAGGGTCGGCACGATAATTCATAAAACCCCACCTATTGGCCCCTCTGGAAGGGAGACGGGAGGCAAACAAAACGAGGAAGGGAGGCGGCCGAAAAGAGTAAAGTCTATTACCGGTCCTTAAATTTTTTATGCTGTGTCATTCCGTCCATAGACTTTTAAAGTATGTCATCCCGGTCCTTAAACTTTTAAAGTGTGGCAATATCCTACGTAGATGTAGCAGTGAACTTTTTATGCTGTGGCATCCCGGTTCATAGATTTTCAAAAGAAATTGTCACACTTTGAAAGTTTAAGGACCGGGATGACATACTTTAAAAGTCTATGGACTAAAATGACACAGCATAAAAAGTTTAAGGACCGGGTAATGGACTTTACTCGGCCGAAAATAAGCGGAGCGAAGCGAACCAAGACCCCGTAGAACACTAGCCCCCTTCCCTCCGCTGCCTCGCCTCCCCTCTTCTCCACGCGGCTCTAGGGGTCGGAGACGAAGCCGCTGCCATGGCGACCCTCCTGAGGCGCGCCATCGCCGCCGCCGCCGTCTCCTGCCCTGAGGTCGAACTCTCTTCCTTTCTCCACTGTGTTCAAGTGTGTGTTTTTTTGGGGGGGGGGGGGGGGGGTGTCCTGATGGTGTGTTCCGAGTTGAGCTTAGTGCGCCGACTCTGCCGTTTGCGAGTCAGAACCCTAGTTTAGTCTCGTGGTTTGATCGTTTGCCTATGGAACCTGCGCTTTTTGGGCGCTGGTTTCTCCATTTTAATCTCAATTTCTGACTGTGCAAACCCGCAAGTCCGCGTCAGTTTGCTATATGCAACTGAATGGCGTCATTTTAATTACTTCCTTAGAGCGATTGATTATCCCAGCTTGGTATAGCCACTTATCTTTATGAAACAGCAATTTGCTCGTACTGCATCATATACTATTTGCTTTAGATTAACCTTTGTCATACACGCTTTACTATATTAGTCTCTACTGTCTGTCTTCAGGTTACAATACAGTTCCACCGTCTTTATCCTGCTAAGTTGTATACCTGTATGCACTAGGGTAAAAAAAATTACTGTAAGAAATGTGATACACGCACTAGGATTTAAAAAAAAAGTACTGGAAGAAATGTGATAAATGCACTAAAATTCAAAAGGTGACTTTTCCTGGTGATCTAGAAAAGGATGCTAATTTAGGCCGGAACAGTTTCGTCATTCATGTGAATCAATGGTCTACAAACTTTGATATGCTGTTTCTAATGCTTTAATAGTTATGCAGAGCTATAGGCAAGGGATCTGTGGCTCCATTTTGCATTGCAGAGATTTCTCATCTAAAGGTTATAGATACTATTTCTTATGTTTTTGCAACATCTTTACCATATATACCAAATATTGCAACATGTGGTTATTGGAATCTTCTTAATTTTGTTGTTCTTATTGTTACATGCACCGCCATACCATCATATTATTATGAAATTGCACTGCATGATTTCTTCTTTTGCTTCCATTATGGTTCATTACCATTTACCACTACCTACTGAATCATTTACTGATTCCTCTCTTATTATCTACTTAGCCAAAAAGAAGACAAAGTCTAGTGGAACTGACTCTGGTGAGGAGAATCTGTCAAAGAAAGACTTGGCTTTACACCAGGCCATCGATCAAATAACATCTGCTTTTGGGAAGGGGGCAATAATGTGGCTTGGCCGATCTGAAGGACATAGAGAAGTACCTGTTGTGTCGACCGGGTCTTTCTCTTTGGATTTGGCATTGGGCATCGGTGGGCTTCCAAAGGTATGCTTTCCCATACAGTGGCAGTGTTATTCTAAGCAGAAGCTCTTCTGTGTTGATGTGTTTGCATCAAAACATCAGCACAATAATGTATACTATGTTTACACGGAACTCCCAAAAAATAAGTGTGTTCACAGTTAGCTAAATTCAGTAGTCCAGTTTCTGGTGTTCTATTGCAATGATGTATATTGTTCTGTAAAAGTGGCATGCCATTTCTTTGTAGGGACGTGTTATAGAGCTGTATGGCCCAGAGGCTTCAGGCAAGACTACTCTTGCTCTCCACGTTATTGCAGAAGCACAAAAGAATGGCGGTAAACTCCAAACTTTGAATCTAATGTATTATGTATATGTGCATTCTGTGTTTTTTTTACTCTAGCAACTGGCTAGCTACAAATAGAGAAAAAGTAGACATTCTCCTGTATTCTCTTTTAATCTAGATTCTGGTATGGTAACCATATAATTAATAAGTGAAGGGCGGGTCTGGCGCATTGGTGGAGTCTCTTCATTGTGCGCTGGAGGCTGCGGGTTTGAATCAGCCTCTCTGCAAAGCAGGGGAAAGGCTACCTAGAAAATCCCTTTTCCTAGACCCCACACAGTGTGGAAGCTTCGGCACTGGGTACGCCCTTTTAGTCATGTATCTATAGTGCTGAGTGCTGACGATGCGGTGATATTATTCGTTCAGCTGCTTTTATGTAGCATTCACCAATAAGGGTTGTGCTAACTTACAACTGCTTGATAGTGTGAAACTTCGTTAGGTGGTCTTGCTAACTATGCTGTGAACATATTTCTTAAGGTAATGAAACAGTTTACTAACCTGCCTATTGAACAAAAACCTGTTGAAACGATGGGCTAAAAGTTATAATACTGAGTATTTGTTGACGTCAACTCCACAATAATTTGTATTAGCTTAGATTAATCCGCAATGTGTTTTATTGGGGGCCTTGCTATCTATAAGTGATATTATCATTGTGTCTTGATGGTGAGAGTATGGAATATGAAGAAAAGCTGGTTTTATGTTTACATTTTAGAGTATGGAATATGAAGAAAAGTCGACCATGGATGGAAGCTCTTTCTTAATTTTAATTTACTTTGTTTCACTAGGAACCATAATTTTTGCTTAGCATGCAAACCCTTTTGAAGGAGTTTAAATGTTAGTTTAAGTGCACCGGAGTTTTTAGGTCTACTGTCTTGTAGTTTTTAGCTTCAATGAAAATATTCTTCACTGAGTTTTGTTTTTTGCGATTTTTCTAGGCTATTGTGCCTTTGTAGATGCAGAGCATGCTTTGGATCCAGCTCTGGCCGAGTCAATTGGTGTCAACACCAGTAATTTACTTCTCTCTCAACCAGACTGCGGTGAGCAGGCCCTCAGTCTTGTAGACACGCTGATTCGAAGTGGTTCTGTTGATGTTGTTGTTGTAGACAGTGTAAGACTTTGACCATCTAGCCTTGTCCCCCGTCTGATTTTCTCTTTTTGAGCAGTATTACTTTCTGTTTGATCACTAGTGCACTCCCACTCAAGTTTTTAAGAACATTGTCCTATTAGCAGTTCAAACATGCTACTCAATCTTAATAACGAAGACTTCCTTGATTTGAGAAGTTAGCCACACAGCTCATCTTATTCTATGATGCAGGTAGCAGCTCTTGTCCCTAAGAGTGAGCTTGATGGGGAGATGGGTGATGCACATGTGGTGTGGCTCTCCAGGCTAGATTGATGAGCCAAGCTCTTCGCAAGCTGAGCCACTCTCTTTCACTTTCCCAAACAATTTTGTTATTTATTAATCAGGTATTAACCATGTACCATTTTCTTAGTTTGTTGAATTGATTTATGTTGGCGTGGATTTCCTTATGTGGCTCATTGGTGAAGTGAAGCACCAAATAAGCAAGCCTTATGATGGTGCCTATATCAAATTTTAGTCCAGTGTATAATTCCATGTTTTTTACCAGAAAACTTCCAGAATTTCATGCTGCTCAAGCCAAAAAAGGATGGAATTTTCTAAAGATTAAAAAACATTAAGTGAATTTATAATTTAATGCATTTTATATAGTGACGCAACTTATTCTTCTTGAGTCTTTTTGTTCTTTGAGAATGATCAATTCACACGTGCAATCTGAGCATTTGAACATGCAATATATTGCCATCTATACATTATATCCTGCTTATCTCCCTAAAACTTCTATGTTTTGCATCCAACCTAGTCTAATCATCTTCACTTATTTTGGTTTTGCATAATTTGTATCCTTGGAACACATTGTAGATCAGGTCAAAGGTAAGCACATTTGGAGGATTTGGAGGACCAATGGAGGTCACTTCTGGTGGAAATGCGCTAAAATTTTATGCTTCTGTTCGCCTAAACATCAAGCGTATTGGTTTGGTGAAGAAAGGTGAAGAGGTAATTAACTAAGTCATATCCTTAATATTACCTGATTTATAAAATTAACCAATACTTAACATGTGGATATATGTTCACCGTAAGATTTCTTTGAAACAGAAATGGCCATTTCCGCATGATATAATGAGAGCTGTTTCTATTTGAATTGTATCTTCTTGTACCAAACCACTACACATGGCACGTGTAACTTTTAGGTGCATGCATATGCTGTCGATATAAATAAATATTTAGCCATGTGATTTTATCACTTGGTGAATCAGAATAACTGACCGTACACATTAGCTTCCACATATAGTACATGCAGTGCTCCTTGAAACATTATAGATGTAGCTTATAGAGCAAATGTTTGGAAGTGACGACGATCACTTCTGTTTGCAGACTGTAGGTAGTCAGGTTGCTGTGAAGATTGTGAAGAACAAGCACGCCCCACCGTTCAAGACTGCACAGTTTGAACTAGAATTTGGAAAAGGGATATGCCACAGTTCAGAGCTTGTTGAACTCGGATTAAAGCGCAAGCTTGTTAAAAAGTCTGGGGGTGCACATTATTATTTCAATGACGAGACATTTGTTGGTAAAGATGCTCTTAAATCTTACCTTACTGAAAATGAAAGTGTTGCGAAAGAACTGGAAATGAATTTAAGGAAATTGATGGAAACTGAGGCACCTAGGAAGCAGGAGGGTAAAGGTGATTTCCTGGGTGATTTGCCTGAAGAGATTGTCACATCTGAAACATCTTCAGAAGAGGAACTGGCAGCTGTAATAGAAGCTTAACCAGTGATGATAACTAAGAGCAATTATCCCACTGAACCAATATTTTGGATATTGAGGGCATGCCATTTTGGGACGGGCATGTAATGCCGTGGCAATCACATTTGAACAGCCCTCAGTCATTACTGTGCTTATAGCCTTCAGTTATTACTGTGCTGGGAAGTGAGGAGGGAGGCCCCAGAGTCTATGTTATGGTTTAGGAATTTGGGAGGGTCAGGATTCAGTAGCTTGTAATCATGTATATATGTTGCATATCTTTAAGATCTCTCGCGTCCAAGTATGGCTCTGCAACATTCTTGACTGAATTACTTCTAGAATTTGATTTCTCCGGCTCCACTTCCCAGTGCTTACCTGATGACGCTTTGAGTAAGAAGTCAGAATATTGAATGCGTTTTTTTATTTGGGTGATGCAGAGGAATACTGAGATCAAACAGCCGAACAGGGGCCTCGTCTGTTCTGGGCTGCCCATTGTTTCTTGATCTGGCAAACTGGCACATTGGCTAGTTTATACTTATTAGGCCCAATCAATTTTTTAAATTTCTTTACGAAGGCATCTTCCTCATGAAAAAATAGGAGTACCATATCTTGGATTCTTTCTCAACAAAAAAGAAAATCATGGCTTGCTTATTTATCCAAGAAAAAGAAAGTTGCGTCCTTCCACGTGGCCGTTGATGCATCTAATGATTTCTTGCCAGGACTAAAATACTTTTTGTTCGTTGCGGTGTTAAAAGGTTTAGGTACCTCATGTCCGCCTTCTATTTATCCAAGACCAGAGGACAAGGTGCTCCCTCCCAAGTGATCGTCTCTCTCTTTCGGCCATTGGTTATCCATTCATTTAGGCTTTTAGCAAGTCAACAACTATAATGAATGTTATAAGAACATCATTTACTAAGATTAGATGACAATAACAATCCTTTCTGTTGAGCGCCATGTGCATTATCTAACTGGGCAACTAGTCTTAGCAGCATGTACTGCTACCTGTTCTTCAACTAAATATCTATTGGTAAGTTCTCTTTCCTGAATGAATGCTAGTAGCAAGCAAGCTTAACGACTCATAATATATACTTGCACTCCTCGGCAAGAAATCGACAGTTCATAATTTCACCAAAGGATCTATGCAATCCTCTAAAACAACGAAAAAGACGAGAAAGGAAAAACATAACTTATTAACTCATCATGATCAGTTGAATTCACCATTCCGACCAACAAAATGTTCTTGGCAGTAGCAAACCAACCACAACATGCAGAGGCAGGCAATTGCTCGTTTGGGCTGTTTTTTCTGACTTATGATTTATTTTGTATTGTATCTGCTGGTAGTTTTTTAACGTAATTAAATTTAAAAAATTGTAAATATAAAAAACATGTTAGCCCATCATAGACAATGCAAACAAATATGTGAAAAAGAAAGAAAAGGCAAAATGCCCCCCAAAAGTCAATAAGCTAAAAAAAATGAAATTAAGGAATAGTGAACTAGAAGATAAAAGAGATTGAAACCGAAATGAGCGGAGTGATCTCTGATTCTGATCAAAAGCACACACTGAATCTGACCTGGTGCTCTCCAATCTCAATGCATGAACAAGCACAGAGGGGTGTGGCCGGCATGTAGCTTAAGCCCATTTTTTTTTATCTTACTGCTTACGGTTTTTTTAAAGAAATAAATAAGCTGATTTTTCATCTTTTTTGAAACAACTTATCGGGATAAACTTTTTGAAACGGTTTATCGGTATTCAATTTATTCGTACAAACCCGCTAAAACTACGAGTCATCGCTTATGGTTTTCCTAAATAAACAAATAAGACGATTTTTTCATTATTATTTGAAACATCTTATCGAGACAAATTTTTTAAAATAATTTATCAGTATTCGATTTATTCACATAAATCCGCTAAAACCACGAATCAACATTCGAATTCTCTCTTATTAATTGCCGTAGTTACTGCCATCCCGTGTGCTAATTAATACAGGCCCTTGGGCTTTGCAACCACCTTATCCAATGCAAACGCCCGTATGCATCCATGACAGTGCGGCACAATGGTCAACTGTTGTTCCACATGAGCTGCACCTGGACTGATGAGCCTGGAGGCAGCACGCACACACCCATCACCTCACCTCCGTTAAAACAAAATGCTCTCAAGCCTATGCAGAACCGAAACCAGAGGGGGAACACTGTCATATGCGCCTCACATGCACGCAGGTCTGCCTCTTTCTTTAAGTCTTGCCTCTCTTGACCAAAGGGTAGGAACCACACGATGATATCATCTTAGTTTTATACTCCCAAACAAACATCAAGACACTTAGTTAGGAGTACACATAATATACTTTTAGTCACTTCCTTCTCTCTCTCTTTTTTTTTTTTGAGATTCAGTGTTGAGGGGAAAGGAAAGCTCTTATCTTCTGTCTTGTGTACAGGTGGATGCCAAACTTCTATTTGCATGCACATTACCGGCTTTGCCCTAATTCTGTTGGCTATGCCCAACTTGAGTTTGGTATATGTAGGGCCTAATATGCGTTCCTGTATTTAAAAAAAGAAGTCATAAGATTCATTTGGTCATTTTCTGGTGAGACTTGAGAGACATCTGCTTCACCTTAATCACCATCGATGTTTTCTGGCAGTAATTAAAGCACGGCAAGGTGAAACTGAAACATTCCACAGTGCCTACTGCCAGAGAGAGAGAGAGAGAGGAGCAGAAATCTCGGGAGAAATTAAACTGAGAGAGAAAAGGACCAGAGGGTTGTTCTTGGTCCGGCCCAGCTGTTTGCTGCCATGCGAGGCAGTACCGTGTACTGGCCACACAGAGGACACACATCAAGTGGCCCTCCCCTCCATACAAGTCCTTGCACAGCCCTGAACTCGGGAGGAATCATGACATTGCCGTAGCAAATTGCACATAAAATTCGTCTACAAAAATCACGTCCTGATTTCGCAAGATACTTCACCACGAAACAAAATAGATACAGTAAACGCTTTTGAGCTTAGTTTTTTTCCACGCAGCGCAGCAGAACACCGTGAACTATGCATCACAGTATTCGCCGTGGAACGCTATGTAAATCTCAAGCCGACACTGGTCGCTACGGCTAGCACAGTTGCAAGAAGAGTCCATTCTTTGATCCATAGACGTGACGTGAGGAGAGGCCTAGGATGGACCGATCCATCTCGTGGCGACCAACGTCTCCGGTTGTCATGTGTGACGTGGACAGCTTAACCCGAAAAATAATCCAACACGATCGAGGTTGACATAAAGTTGACGGGCGAGTTTTATCATTGGTCGCTTTCGTCCCCCCGAAATATTGCATAATTAAGCCATCATTGTGCCGCTGCTTAATTGTGCTAGCTAGGCCATCCAAACCCCACACGTATGTACGTCCCTCCTGATTATTATTATTCTGGGTCAATTGGATATGTATGCACGCGTGGGGAATGCATGCATCCGGAGAAAAAAAAATCCACTCAAAACGAGAGGATTTGAGCTTAGATGGCGAGCGAGGGTTACCATCCGTTCGATCATTGGAAGCTAAGGTGTTGTTTAGTTGGGCTGAATTTTTGTGGTTTATAATTGAGTTTTTACTATAACGGGCTAAAATTACACTGTATCTGATAGTGATTTATTTAGCATACTTAAATTTAAAAAATTTTAAAATAAAAAATGGGTTAGCCCAACACATATAATACAAACGAATATAGGAAAAAAGAATCGGCAAAACGCTCAAAAAAAATCTAAACAGTCAGAAAAACGAAATTTAGAAATAGTAAAAAATAAATCGAAAGTTAAAAACCAAATAAGACACTATCAGTTACCATACGATTTCAGTTATAAACTAGCTTATTCTAAATGGCACCTTAATTTGACCATAGTTTGATTGGATTAATGATGACTAAGAAGGTATGATAGGATGGAACGGGTTTGGTCTAATCTCCATGTCGAGCTGGTGAAAAGCTTAATACGTATGTACGTACGTACGTGATGATGAGCTGTGTGCATTGAAGAGATGATCGCGAGAGATGCACGGATGGATGCATATATGCGTTTGATTGATCCACGTACGTACGTGGACTCAATTAGTGTCCATGCATGCTTAGCTACCTCTAATCTAACCACCTTAGTGTAAGGAATGGATGAGGAGTACGTACGTACTCCTTCACATTAGGCGCCTAGCTTTTACGGTTTTATGAGCTCCATCAATGTGTGTCAATGCTCCAGCTAATCCGTGGGGGCCGACGAAACAACCATATCTGTATGTGCTATATATAGAGCTTCCATGTTGGTTAGGAGTACGTGGCTAGATCTGTAGAAAGTTGGCTGATGAACAAGTAACTTCATTTCTTTATACTACTGCTAGCTGGTACCATGCTACCATTCCAGTCGACGCGCGTTCTAGGCGACCTGCACGTCAGTGAGACGATGAGTGGTGTTTTTGAAATCGCACACTTTAGGATGGTGCATGCATATACTTAAATCAAATCATTATGAATATATGATCATCGCCCGTTCATTTTGATTTAAGTTTTTATCTTCGGACTTATTTTTTACTATTTCTAAATTTCATCTTTTTAACTTTTTGCTGGTTCTTTTTTCCGTATTCATTTGCATTGTCCATGATGGGCTAACCTGTATTTTATTTTTTAATTTTTAAAATTTAGTTACACCAAATAAATCACCATCAACTACAATGTAATTTCAGCGAACTACAGTGCAATTTCAGCCATAAGCCAGCTTATTTCAGTCCAACCGAGCGGCATAATATACTACCTGTCGATATTTTAATATCGATCTTACATATGATTTGTTTGGATTCGGGGAAACTCTTAGAAGACTCGGCGTATGTGGCTGCAAAGTAGAGACACGGAAAACTTTATCCTGGTTCGGGTCTTTTCCCAAGAGAATAATAATCCTACGTTCAGTATGATTGCTAATTGCTGGAAAGTGGATTACAACAGAGAATTACATGAATGGCTAGTGCTATCCTACGTGAATGATTCACCGAAATCCTCTCTCGCCCTTTGACGTTAACCTTTAAATAGCCGGTGAAGCGATGACAGTTGTCTCGCGCCGAACGACGCCTTGACGCTTCAGATGATAATCGCCTGACAGAAATTACTGCCAGAGAGACACAAGAGACTGTTCACCGTGTAGTGGTTGTTGTCAGAGAGTGATCATGTGCAGTTAGTGGACTAATGCACGTTCTATCCACCTTGTCAGACGAACTGATAATATAGTTCATTGTCATAGATAAGACGGTTGGAGATAGACTTGTCGTAGGAATTCCTATGACCACAGAGTGGTCGTAGTAAAACTTACGACTACATGGTCGTAGAAAGATTTATGACCATGAGATAGTTGCAATAAGACTTACGACTATGTGGTTATGGAAGGACTTACGACTATATGGGTAGTCGCAGTAGGACTTACGACTACGCGGATATGGTCTCCTCAGTAGGGATGATCTTTTCCACACTAAACTCACTGAGTAGATTGTTTAAAAGAAGGTCGCAGTCTTGAAGGTTTGCCTTCATCAACTTCGTTTCTTCTTCGCTACGAGTCATTGCTTCAAAAAGGCATTTCTTTTCGGCCATGGACTCTGTGAAAGAGTTAAAGTTGGTCAAGACAATATTCATTACAGACGTAAGCTTTTTTACGACTATATGGCCGTAGGCTTTTTACGACTACGTAGTCGTAAGTTTTACTACGACCACTCCATGGTCGTAAGCTCTTCTATGACCATATAGTTGTAAATCTTATAAGACTAGTGAGGAACTGGTCGAAGGTGAAGTTTTTTTACCTGATAGTTGAGTTTCAAGCAGCTTAATCCTCTCTCCTTTTTCTTTACTAATACGAGTAAACTCTTTAATCACTTTGGCTTTCTCTTCTATTTCAGTGAGTCGATTACTCGATTCAGTCAAATTTTCTATTGAAAAAGAGAAAGGTAAAAGAAAGGTTAGAAAGAGGCACAAATAAACAGACTTAAACTTCAAGGATTGCCTTTTATCTTTTCTTCTAAATTTCTGGCAGTGGAATTGGCTTTAATGAGGCTTATTGATAGATTGGCATTTTCTTCCTTTAGCCTCCTTGCATCAGCTTTCTCACTTTCGAGTGCAGAATCCAAGACCTCTGCATCTGGCTAAGACTTGTAAAGGTCAAAGGTAAATCTGAATTTCTAGTTGTGTGCTTAAGACAGAATTCGATTACATAACTTAAGAGGCTTACGATGTCGCTGCCCTCTAGGAGAGTTTGATATTTCCTTGTTGTAGGAGCATCAGCTGCCTATGGTACTCAGCCACAGTCGCCATGTCTTTTAAGGCTCTCTGGATAAGGAAATGCAGTGAGAAATAAGAAGAGACAAAGTATGAATATCCGTGTTATCAATACTCACGTTCATACTCCTACGAGCAAAGTTTTTGAGCACCTACTCGGATTCTCTTAGTTGATTGAGCTCTTCGACCCTAGTCCCCCATACCTTCTCAAGACAGTCGTCGTCGAATATGTACTCCTTATTGGAAGATCATTGGGGTGTGGGACTAGGTTCTAAGTTTAACTAGAAGAAGATCCTATCACAAAGAAAGGATTGAAGAACAAAGAGAAGAAGTTAGGATGTCCTTCTTCTCCTCCAACACTTTCTTTATCTCTTATTAGTAAGGAGGTATATTCTAAAAATATAACAACATAATAATTTAAGAATTATTCTATCCTCGTTACTACCATACACAAACTTATACCTAGCATAATTTATGAAAGTATTTATATCCCAATAGAATACAGAATTTTTTGTACAGATAATCCATTTTTTATTCAAAATTACAGAAATATACCCGCGGGAAATTTTTTTTTACAAAAATAGGCTCCAGTCGCCCAACCATTGGGCGACTGGAGCCTTTCGCCCAACCCAGCAGCGACAACTGGAAATCTCCCAACCGTTGGGTGATTAATTGCAGTCGCCCCACCGTTGGGCGACTTTCATCCAGTCGCCCTCCCATTGGGCGACTGCACTCAGGTCCCTGAGAGAAAAAAGAGAGGAAAGAGTCTATTTTGCCGAAATTTGGAAAGTGCATCAAACCTTCGCCAAAAACAGTGAAAATTGGTGGAGCTGTTCTTCATACATCCAAAAGCCTCCAGAAAAAAATTTGAGCAATTTCGGCCATGGGATCAAAAGCTATAGCAGTTTCAATTGAGGCCGAAACGAATTCGAGTCCGTTTCCGACACATCTTCAGTAAAACGGGCATAACTTTTGCATACGGTGTCCGTTTTCGACGTTCTTGTACTCGTTGGAAAGCTAACGACGAGCCCGATCCAAAAATAACGACCAGCTCACGCCAGTCACCCTCCAAGACCCCGAAAATCGGCTATCTTTGGACCTAAACCCAAGTTTTGTCTTCTGTTTTTGCCCGTTTTCTTGTTCTTCCCTTCGGAATTTGGATTTTTCTTCAACTGAAAAGTTGTAGATCTCGTCGAAACCTTTCAAATGAGTATATATAAGCCATATAGAACTTTGCCATTTTATCTTTTCAGACTAGTTGTTTATATTGTATCGGTATATAAAACGATCGGTACATACGGTTTTGTCGGCCCCTGAGTGTAGTCGCCCAACCATTGGGGGATTGCATGAAAGTCGCTCAATGGGAGGGCGACTAGATGCAGTCGCCCGAGGGTAGAGCGACAGCTATTGTGTCGTCCGCTGGTTGGGCGAAAGGCTCCAGTCGCTCAACCATTGGGCGACTGGAGCCTATTTTTGTAAAAAAAAATTTTACGGATATATTTCTGTAATTATGAATAAAAAATAGATTATTTGTACCAAAAATTCATAGAATACATAGCACACACAAGATTCCTTCTCGACATGTCCAGTCATGAGAAGGACAATGCAGGAGTAGGGAGTAGCTAGCACTAGCAGGCTAGGTGGCCATGCAAACAGAAGAGAGCCAGAAGCACTGTAGCACGTACGAGGAAATGTGGCATGCAGCTAGCGGCTAGTTACTGAGCTAGCCCACGATGACTAGAGGTACAATAGGTCGGATTCGGATAGATATTATTCATATCCTATCTTAACTCATATTTTTTTTCTCGGATTTGGGGTCGGATATGGTAAAATCGGATACGAATACGAATTCAGAATATTCGGAATTCCGAATACGGTGCCGCCGAAACGGATACTTGATGGTTTTAGATCGAAAACAGATAATGTAGATGGATAATATGGTTGACGAGACGACGACACGGCGATCGATATACTAACCATGCATGCATGCATGACGCACGCACGCAAATGGTTGTGTGTTGCTGTTCCTCTCCATGCATCGATCCCAGTTCTCCAAGCTTGGGCCACACATGATATGACGATCTAGTAGTACGTAGTACTATACTCCATTAGTAATCATCGAGTCTAGTAGCTAGTCTAGTGAAGGAACAATAGTGGAGTACAACGTACTAGTACAAATATGTTTGCCGACTTGGAGAGTGAACTCGAGGTGGAGAGGAGCAAATAATGCAGCTGGCCGGCTTGCATGCGAGCTCCGGGCCGGCCAATGATTGACATGATCCAGAGTGTGTTAGAGCAAGTCTTATAATACAGCCTTCGGCTGACTGTATGAATATTTACAGCTTATTTATCAGCCCACTCATATAGTAGTTACAACCAGCTGAAAGCTGTATGACCTACCCCTTCCTCTCACAAAGTTTTTTGGTTCTTGTGTTTCAGCTGGCTGTAAGCTTACAGCTCACCTCTCTTCTCTCTCCTCCTCTCTCTCCTCCAACTCAGTATACAGCCAGCTTTCAGCCTCTTATAATACTTGCTCTTAATACAACAATCACATTGTTGACCATATAGAAACCCCAGAATGTGCAAGGAGAGAGAAACTAATATAAGCGCGCAGAGAGAGAGAGAGTGTGGAAGCAAAAACCGTGGAACATTATAGGATGTGAACAACTACAAGCACATGAGCACCGTGAATGAAAATTAGAACCATGTCTTCCTTCCTTTTGTCCTCTAATTCATCATTTTGCCAATATTATATAGATTCTTTTAAGCTGATGTCTTATGCTTGATGGCTTAAATATTTGAATTCTGGCTATTTGCGAGAGGTAGTATATAGAAGAAAATAATTGCATACGATTTTAGCCGGTATAGCTAAACTCAATACACTTTTTACTATAATTTTTTATTGACCACACCTTAAAAAACGAACCGTTTAAAAAAAGTTAATTAATTAGACAATATAAACATACAGAAACCCAAAAGAATCCAACCATTACAGCCTCTCTTCAGATACAGAAACCTACAGGTTCCCTCGAATCAAATATAATGGATCATACAGAAACTACCATCCAAATTCAATTCCACTTTTTTCTCAAAGAAAAATTCCTATTGGCAGTTCAAAAAGAAAAGAAAAAAGCAATGGCAGGTTTCTACCTTCTACCATCAAACAGTGGATACTACTCCAAGTATAGTACACGTAGGCTCCAAAGGACGTGGGGCGCCCGGAGCCCGCCGCGTGTACAACACTGATGGCTACAGCCAGCACAGCACAAGCGGCGGCAAAATTCATCATATACCCTCTTCATAGTTCAGAATCTAGAATATACCCTCCTACACATCCAAATTCATAATATACCCTCATCCAATCTATTTACTTTACAAAACACCCTTTTTATACCCTCCAATGTATTATACTGTATTTTGGCCGGGGAGGTCGACGGAGCCAGCGAGGAGTGCGGCGTCGGGGTCAGCCAGAGGCGCCAGGGGGAAGAGAAGGGGAAGGGAGGCGCCAGGGGGAAGAGGAGGGGAAGGGGTAGATGATCTCACCAGTGACCAGTCACCTGCCGCCGCTTGAATCCGTCGCGCCGCCGCCGCCTTGAATCCGCCGCGGCGCCTCGCCTGGAAGCCGCGGCGCCGTCGCCTCCAAGCCCACGTGCCGCCTCGCCTCGAAGCCAACGGGCCGCCTCGCCTCGATGCCGCCGCGACGCCTCGGCCCAGAGCCGCCACGCCGTCGCCTTGAGGCCGCCTCGCCTGGAAGCCGCGGCGCCGTCGCCTCCAAGCCCACGCGCCGCCTCGCCTCGATGCCGCCGCGCCGCCGCGACGCCTCGGCCCAGAGCCGCCACGCCGCCTCGGCCCAGAGCCACCGCGCCGCCGCCTTGAGGCCGCCGGAGCCGCTTCGCCGCCTCGAACCGCCCGGCGGCAGGTGACTGGTCACTGGTGAGATCATCTACCCCTTCCCCTCCTCTTCCCCCTGGCGCCTCCCTTCCCCTTCTCTTCCCCCTGGTGCCTCCGGCTGACCCCGGCGCCGCACTCCTCGCTGGCTCCGTCGACCTCCCCGGCCAAAATACAGTATAATACATTGGAGGGTATAAAAAGGGTGTTTTGTAAAGTAAATAGATTGGAGGAGGGTATATTGTGAATTTGGATGTGTAGGAGGGTATATTCTAGATTCTGAACTATGAGGAGGGTATATGATGAATTTTGCCCACAAGGGGCAGGGTGGTGCCAGCGTGGCGCGTGCTAGATGGGCCCGGGTCTAGGGATGGCAAAATTATCCGTGGAGCCGGGTATCCGCGGGTATCCAACCCGAAAATAGTGGGTTTGGATGGCATTTTCTATCCATGGATAGTTCGGGGCGGGTACCCGATAAGAGTTCGGGTTGGATTTGGAGGGCAAACCCTACCCATGGATATCCATGGATACCCGAAGTGTGTATGACATGTGGGGCCTTCCACCTAGTATATAAGTAAAAATGAGGGTGAAACCCTAACCCACCCACCCCAGCCGCCACAAGCCCAGTCCCCTACTCTCCTTGCGCTGCGCCCACCCAGGCTGTCCCCCCGCGCCGCCGCCGCCCACGCCGTCCCCCTGCGCCGCTGCCGCCCTCTTGCGCGCCGGCCGCCGGATCAGAAAAATACTCGCCGGTCGCCGGATCAGCCCCATTGCGCGCGCGAATCGGCGATTCTGCTCCCGGTTCGCATCAGGCTGCGGAGATCCGAGCTCGGTTCGCATGGAGGAGGTCCCGAATCCAAGCCTCGGCCTGGATGCGCGCACTGCCGGCCTTCCCCACTGCCGGCGGCGCACTGCCGGCCATCCCCACGCGGCGTCGACGGCGCCGTCCCCTTGCGCCGCCCACGCCGTCCCCCTTGCGCCGCCTGGGCCGCGCGTACGCCCTGCCGTGTCGGCCATCCCCACGCGGCGTCGGGCTCCATTGCCGGCCTTCCCCACTGCCGCGCGTTTCGGGTTTTTTGGATATCCATTGGATATCGGGTATCCGCGGGTTTCGGGTTCGGGGCTCCTATTCGCCCCGAAAGTTATTTCGGGTTCGGGTTTGGATAGTACTTTTGAGTTTTGGATTCCGGGGGGGGAGAGCAGAACCCGGAGATATCCAACCCGTTGCCATCCCTACCCGGGTCAGCGGGCGATCATTGCTTGTACGATCCAGCGCGTGGGGCGATGCTGTCATCCACGTGTACGCGCGACACCGGCCGTCCGATCCGAGGAGCTTAAACTATTGGTGGACGTGGGCCCCGGCCGCAGTGGGCGCGTATCCACCGCCCATCCCCATCATCAGGAGCAAATTGCGAATAATTTGCTGCCTGCGTGTTGAAAAAAAAAGAGAAGAGAGCTAACATTTTTGTACGCGTGACGTTCCAATATTGCCCTTGACACCCTATTTGAATATATGATTTGCGTAGAAATTATCGTGGAATTCGTGTGTTTCAAATAGACCTTAAATTTTTTTGACACAAGCTAGTGATTTCTACAATATAGAATACGATAACGCTTGCGTCTAGGCGTCCGGGTGAACAGAACACATCGGATGACTTGCTCCTCACAAAATCACATGAGTTAGAAGGGCACCTCCAAGCCATTCCATTCATTCCCTGCTCTATCCATCCATCCCACTTCTCTATTCCTCTTAAACACCTCAGATCCATCACCATTATGGGTAGTTCTTCCTCAGTGCGTTCACCATCACCATAGCTCCAAGCAGTTGGCGTCCCACACACCGCCATCACCACGGCTACGGCAATGACAACCGAGAATCACATCGACGACCTCGATGATGAGCTCCTAGATATGGCGTTTGTCCTTCTCAACTCCTGCAAAACCGTAACATTGCTCCCTCATCCTCCTCCCTGTGTCGCTCACGTGGGAGGGCTAGCAGCAAGGCATCGAGTAGGCCTCGTCCTCGCCAGACCCGGGCCTACCAGTGATGAGGCACTGAGCTAGCCTCCTCTTTCGCTGTCGTCGAGGCCAAAACCAGTTAGTCGAGTGTTTGTCGTATCTACAAGATTTTTGGTTGCAATAGGTGATTTAAGACGTTGGAATTATATTTTTGAATGTTGCAGTATAGATTCTTGAGATGTTACACTTCGTAATCTAAAATGTCGCATGCTCATTGTCTAAATGTCGTATTGTTATTTTTTTGATATAGTAACTTTTTTGTTTGGATAATGGATTTTTTCAAATTTTTCTCAATATTGCAACAATCATTGCACACTCGAACTTAAAATATTTTATGAGCTATCTAAATTGTTGTGTGGGGAAATGTTTGAGTATTTTTTTTGTTGCAAGCTAATGGATTTTGGTTGCACTTTATTGTACACTTTGTTGCAATCGAGGTTTTTTTTTTGTTGCGTCAATCACGAAGGAGATAAGATGGTGTAGGATCTATATGTTTATAAAGATCCAATGGCAAATGGAGTAAGCTCCCATCGTACGTTTGGACGCTAGCAATGCCCGAATACTCCCTACTATTTTTTGAGAGTCGGACATTGACTAGTACACCCATCCTAAGGCTTAAGGTTAGGAATTCAAATCCCCAATGGAAAATGCACTCAAATAGCAGGTTTCGAACTTTTGGTTGTCACTAAAAGAGATAAGGTAGTGCTACATAGTTGAGCTATGCTGGTTTCAGAACAAGGTTAAGCTGATTTAAAACTCGGATCCTTTAACTTAGCACTATATCTGTAATACTCCTGTTTTTGATAATAGGGATATCGTTATCTTCCGTAATAACCTAGAAGTTCAGTTATCCAACTCGTATTAAGTACACGTGCTAGATAGTTTATTTCAAAAGCTAATTGTGGGCCTAAAATTCACTAAAAAAACCAGCCCTAAGATGGGCATGCATGCGTAACACCTTGTTTAGGTTTTTATCCTCATTTTGCCAGAAAAGATCAACCTGGAAGTGATACGTTTTTGACAACAAGCATTGTATGGCAGCAACTCAACGTGGTACTAAAAGTCAGCGCGTTAGGCCGTCAGAGATGAGTTTTTTGCTATTATGGTACCCTCTAAGTTGGGCTTCGACGAAACGGTATCTACGTCGTAGGCTTCTCTAAAATAGTACTCTTGTACTTAAGACTTCTCTCAAATAGTATTCTCAGGGATTTTAACTCAAATAATTTGATTTTCGAATTTGTACTCCCTCAATTTGACTGAACTGCCCCTGCTCATTTTGTTTAAAAGAAAAGTCAAGATCTCAATGCACATCGACTGAACCCTCAAGCTGCTCGTGCCGTTCGTCGGCGAGACGGTGCACCGGATGCTGGACGAGCTGGAGGAGTGCATGCCGGCCGCCGCCGAGGCGGAGGTGGACGTCGCGGAGTGGTACTGCGGCGTGCCGCAGGAGGTCATCACGTTCGCGACATTCGGGCGCCGGAACTACGACGACGGCAAGGTCGTGTTCCAGCTCTCCAGGACGAGCTCACCGGCTACGACGCCGAGGCGCATAGCAAGGTGTTCATCCCGGCTACAGGTTTGCATGTACCAAAAACATACGATTCTTGTACGTACTCTCGATCACTCGATGTGCATTGAGATCTTGACTTTTCTTTTAAACAAAATGAGCAGGGGCAGTTCAGTCAAATTGGGGGAGTACAAATTCGAAAATCAAATTATTTGAGTTAAAATCCCTAAGAATACTATTTGAGAGAAGTCTTAAGTACAAGAGTACTATTTTAGAGAAGCCCACGACGTAGATACCGTTTCGTCGAAACCCAACTTAGAGGGTACCATAATAGCAAAAAACTCGTCAGAGATACAGACAATTAGTCCTGTCCTTGTTGAACGGCTGGTGCCTTACGAATCTTGCCTACAACTTAAACCACGTCCAGGACAGAACAGGAAGGGCAGTTTCGGAAGGGAACGAGCGAGGCGGCGGCGGTGCATGCAGCCGCAGGCGTGGTGGGCGACCGACAGCGGCGGGGGTGGCAAGCCGGGACAAGGCAAAGCTAGCGCCACCCAATTACTCGCTGCCATCCACTCCATTCCATCCCAGCGTTTTCCGCCCTGGCTCCGCTCGATTTACAGTTGCTGCTTCATCTCATCGATCCCATGTTCTTATCCATGCATGGCTTGGCTCCAATCACTCCAAGATATTTCTCGCCTCTCTCCCTCGGCCCAGATCCAAACAGCCACTGATCAACTGGTGTCCGTACATCGTACTATATCCCTTTTTTAAAGTATAAGCAACCAGTGAAATGCGTTAATCTATGGGCAGCGATTGATGGATTCAAGCTGCGGATATGACTTTTATTTTTAGCGGTCGTGTTTATACGAACAAATAAAATATCGATTAATTATTTTTAAAAACAACGAAAAAATAATATCATTTATTTATTTAAAGAAATCAATATGTCATATTCATAAGTTCAAAAGAACGGCACCTTTGAATCCAAGGCTAGAGCAAGGGAACACGGTGACGTAACAGTAGGACTCCGCTAGTAGCTACAGGCAAGTTTCGGAGCTTAGAATTAATCCAAGTTTCAAGGTATCGGATTGTTAGTTTGCTAGTGTATTCTTCCGTTATCGAACCGAACGATCAGTGCTTCCATATATTCAAGAAAATCATGTAGCAAGCAGATTGGTGGTGCATATACATAGCTTGAATTTATCCTGTGTGCACTGCTCTGCACTGTCTGCAGCAACAACAAACAACGTGTACAAACAGAAAAGGACTGTTTAATGCTCACAGTGTGTTGCTGATGGCGATGTTGGACTACAGTACAAGGTGAAAAACCAAGTACACATGCATGATGCATCAGGGAGTCGTGATCTATTACCTGTAAGTCCAACTCGGCTTGACATTTGGGTGACCAACAATGATGGATGAATTATTCTGCATGTGCTGCTTACAGTGCTACTAGTAAATTCAGATATTGCGAAACTGTTCCTGTGGACGGTAAATTACCACAGTTCTTACTAGCTAGAGTAGTAGTACTACTTTCTTTTATGGTGGGCAATGCTGGCCAAAATGTATCTTGTATATCTAATCCAGGATTAGACATGTTAATTCATTGCTACACTAATTAACACTATTATATACCACAAAGTCTCTCATTTTCATAAATCAAGTTAGCATCAGTGAGTTCTATAGACATATTTATGCTTGATTTACCCTGCCTTCACATCACAAATGATTTGAATCTTGGAGGTCTTATACTTGGCTGTCGCTTTCCTGGTTGATTGTGGGCTGGCTGGTCTTAGTGGTGGTCTTCTCCTCCTACGGCTTGCTGGCCTGCGGTCTGGCTTCTTGCCGATGTCTTGCTCCTGGTTGGACTTGTCCTCATGCTGGCTTGGTGGTGGCCAGTGATGCTCATCTGTTTGACGGGGTTTAGGTTTTGGGCGGGAAGAAGGAAGAGAAGAGTGGAGTCTTACTACCGTGTTCAGTATGTCTTCTTGCTTCTCTTTAGCCGATTGTGTGTGCTCCCTTTTTGCTTGCGGACGTGCTCTCTAGATGAGGTGTGTTGTCCCTTTATTGTAGCAATGTGGTGGCCGATTGACATTTTAGGGAATTGGGGCATTTGGCTGGTTGATATGGTATTTGGATCAATATCAGGTTTGTTTATGCCGAGTGATGATCTTATAGTTGTGAGAGGTGCCTACTGGCCCCCGAACGGTCAGGTATCTCCATGAACAGATTGTCCTGCTCGAAATTAACCTCTAAGACTCTGACGGCAATTTCTTTACTCTTTTCTTTCGTTTGGTCTTTTTCGGTATCTTTATTTTTGCTTTTTCCTAATTGAAACCATGTTTCTTCTGGGTGTCTGGTAATTCGCAATTGTTATATTATATGAGATTCATGCAATTAATTTCTATAGTTTTTGATTAACTGTATACCTGTATGAAATGCTACCAATGTAATTAAAATTCTGAATTTTCTAATTAGTTGTAGTTGTGTTGTAGTTATCTAGGTTTGTGAGATAGTCATTTGGTTGGGACCGATGATTGTAAATTCACAACAATTTATATTGTCGTTATTAATGTAAAGAGAGTTGTAATATCTTTGTTTAATTTAAGCTAATTTTGGTTTTACCATTCCGCATACCAACTCACCATCATCCACACTTCTGCCTCCTGTAGAGATTCAATCGAGTTGAACAGCTACTAGACCAGGGTTGACAAGTCAACACTTGTGGTTGAGCGATTACTGTGTCCTTTACTCAGCATAAGATTCTTGTCCTTACTTTTCACTTGGCTACCAACCATATCCCCAATCATTTATGTTCGACGGCACTACCACCCATCTGCTCAAGCCTACACCCTAGAGTAAGGTTGTGGACGAAGGCCATCTTATGGTTTTATACAACTCCCTTTACCCTAGATCCATTTTAACAATTCTACCGGCCAAATGCCTAGTCACTTAATAGTAAAATTTTTTGAATGAGATAATCTATAGCTATTTATACAATAATTAAATATTATTAAGGCTGTTAGGTGAATATGGCCTCAAATTAAACATGGTATTTTTCAATGGTTGGACATAAATAATTAGCAAGTCATTCTAAATATTTATTTTAAACAAATAACTTTTGCGTAAATAACAATAATACAAATATTGTAATTAAATAATTGAAATTTCATGGGATTCAATATGATAAAAAACTTGTAACTTGTCCTTCTGCTCTGTAAACTCTACTATCTCAAAGACTTCATTCTGGTCCTTGCACAGTCATCTCAGAAAGCTCAGGAGCTGGTGCAAACACATAAAATAACGTAAGCCCGTGCTTGAGTCTAATCAATCTAGGAAAATAAATTAAAATAAAAAAGGAATAAAATACAATAAAAATCAAATGGAGGGGGTTTAGATTTTATTTGGAGCTCGATTTGGTGGATTGGAGGCCAAAAAATGGATTCAGGCGGTCAAAACGATCGAAATAAGGTATTTTAGGAAATTAGGATCTTTCGGATGAACAATGTTTTGCACAGTGATGTACAGTACGGGCCAACCCGAGATGAACAATGCACAACCCGTACGGAAATAAACCAGCTTGGCCAAATGGGCCAGCCGATTCGGCCCAAGCCACATGCGGCCGAACGACCCAACGCGCGCCCTTCAGCTCTCGATGGCTGACATGCATGCGGCTACGATGCAGCCACACCTCTAGCCTATTCTCCCCGGCGCGAAACAGAGGGGCAGCAGTTCAAGCAGAGTGGCACCGGCAAGGCTTTCTGGCAAAAGTGGGCAGCATGGTCAGGTTCAACTTGAGATGGGGTTTCATTTTTGGACTTTGGAAGGCATGGAGGTGGAGGGTGGTGGCTAATGTCAGGAGAGAAGGTTCGGAGTTTCACGGTGACGTTAGGGTTTCTTGATGGTTCTCCGTTGAGATGGGAGCGGTTTGACCATCTGTGGTTCATAGGGTTCACGGTGGTGGCACTGGTTTGAGACGGGGAATGTTCATCTGAGCTATCCACGGGAGAGGCTTTACGGCCGATGGTAGCTTCCACCACCAGAGCTCTCCGAAAATGCTCACGTTCGAGTGAGTCCACCAGCGTGTTTAGGAGGCAAAGAAGGTTCTATTAGCGAATGCAATGAGTTTAACTGAGAGACAAAGAAGATTGTGTTTAGAGCTCACCAGGCTCAGGGTAGGTCGCCGACGATGCTGCGGTGAGCGAGAGTTCAATTGGGTGGTTCTGATGGGTGTCTGGGAGTGGCGTGAAGCTCTCTACAATGGCAAATGAGCTTTAAAGGCGAGGTAAGGCGGTGGAAACAAGGAGGCGGTTCGGCGTCGCCTGCGCATGGAAGAGAGAGGGAGAGCAGGCTTATGTTGGGAGGATAGGCATGTAAGCAAGGTGGCATACTGCGTCTGCAGGAGTTGGCAAGGCATGGCGCAATTGGTATGCTCAAGCACGTACGTCGACTGGGAAACGGCGAGCTGCGATGGGAGAGAATGGACGGGTCAGACGGCGCGCGAAGCGAGGGAGAGAGGCAGAGGGCGGGGCGACTGACTAGTGGGGCCTTAGCGTCAGCGTGGAGAGGACGGGTGTGAAAGCGAGGGAGGAGCGTGGCCGCAATTTGGGGTGGCGACGATCGGGCGCGTGGAGCGAGTGAATAGAGCAGCGGTGGGAAGGTAGCTTCTTAGGAGCGCCGGCAGGGGAAGAAAGCGAGAGGCAAAAGAGAAAAGGCGCAAAATCAAGGAGAAGTGCCAAATTGAGAAAGAATTTGAAGTTCAAACAAAAATCTAACAAGAACTTAAAAGTTTGGAAATTTTAAGGTTGTTTCAACTGCTACCAAAGCAGTAGTACAATCACTGTGAGCGATACATCATGCAAATTACCGGTCAATTCTCTTCCTAGCTGCCTTTTTCATCAATCCATGAACCGACCAAACTCGTCCACCCAAACAGTAACATCTTTCCCTTATTCTCTGCTAGTAAAGATGCTAATAATTCCTTGACACGTACAAGCCTATCATCACCTATGACTCCACGTGCTTGTCGCTTAAAGCCTCATGGCATCTCCTAATTAATTAAGAAACATATATTCTGAGTTAGCAAATTCTTCCTTTTTTCCTGAGAAATAAAATAGATAATCTGGTTGATGATTTGATTTGTGTGAGGATCCACTAGAAAGCAAAGGTTGATCTAACTGACAGATTTAAAATTCTAAAGGGAAATGCATAGGTTCTGTTCTTTTGGACCGTGGCTAATAACTTTTATCTGCGCTTTTTGAGGTGATAATAGACGGCGGAGACGCTGACATGAACGGCACACATGATTTTAGACTCGAAAAACCATTTGAAGAATCCGTTTCAAAAAATCATTCGTTTGTTTCAACTTTCGAAGTAGCTAAAAGATAAAAAACAAAAAAAAAACCAGGACCATGGAATCATCGGCCAATGCAGGGGCCTTTCACACACACACACATAACTTCCTTAGATTAATTGGTTGGTTAGTGCATAAGAAATTGATTGGCCTGTCAAGATTTGTTTTTTTATTCTTCCTGTCTCAGGGCTATTGTTTGGTTTTGGCATCTGATGGAATCAAAGATCCCCAGAAGAAGCATAAAAAAATTTCAACTTGGGGAGGTCACTATGCTGGCATTAGCTACATCTCTGTGTCTCAGGGCTATTGTTTGGTTTGAGTTGTTAAATTTGGGAGCAGATTTGCCATTTGCTGCTCATCAATGGATGCTTTAGAGGAACCATAGAAGTGGAAAGGAAAAATTGCTCCCATGCCACACAGTTTAATGGCGTTTGTTAAAATGCCCCATGATGTCTCACTGACATGCGGGTCCAGGGCCCACATGTCAGTGAGACATCATGGGGCATTTTAACAAACGCCATTAAACTGTGTGGCATGGGAGCAAATTCCCCAAGTGGAAATATTGGGCACAGGCAAGTAGGCTTTTTTGGGGGGGTTAGGGTGGGGCGGCGTGTGACAGAAACATGTGATGGTTGCCCAAAATTGTGGTGAGGCATCACCTTACTAGTTTGGCCAAGAAAGGGCACTAAACAATAAAATTTCAAGGAGACCACAGTTGATGAGGGCAATAGTGTAAGGGAGCATAGCAAGGATAACCACATGAAGTCCCGGGAACAAAAAGAGGAACTCAAATCTGGAACATGCTGGGCGGAGTTGGGCATGATAGCGTCATCTTCATCTTGCACGAGGTTCTCTCCGGGAGGTGTCGGTGTCAGAGGTGCCTCACCGGTTGGTGGGGCCAGAGGCGTGCTGCCCTTAGAGCTGAAATCCTCATCCAGCACCCCCGCTGCAATACTAAACCCTGTCACGAGGTCCGTGATGGAGGTCTCCAACCAAGCGCGCTTCGCATGATGCCCTGGCGAGGTCGAGGAGGCAGGTTGCACCGGGGGCAGCGAAGCCATTAGCGCGGCCAACGAAGGGTTCACAGCACAGCCTCCATCCACCCCACACTCACATGCCCCTGAACTATCAGTGGCCCACCCCTCGCCCGAGTCCATGTCACGGCCCGCATCATCGGGCGCTTCACCTCCCTCTGCGCTGGAATTGTGCATGTCAATGACGTGAAGATTGGTGTTATCATTGTCATTACTAGCGTCGTCGTTGCCGTCGTTGTCGTTGTCACCGTCAACATCATCGTCGCTCTCATTGCCCCCATCCTCCTCCGTGCCGGAGTCATTGAGCCCACTGCGGTCCTCTAGGCTAGAGTCAAGCTCTGCAGGGGTTGGAGGGGTTGAACATAGGGGCACGACCGCGATGGCTGAAGCCAAACCCTCACGAGCATCGGGGTCTTCATGGCCTCTGTCATCTTCATCGTCTTGTCTGCTCGTGCCATGGGAACGACCTCCGCTCACAGCAAGGACGGGATGTTCAGGCGCAGCGAGGCCTAAGGCTTTGCAGACGCGGTTGATGCGTGGACCGTCGAACATGGCCGGTGCCCCTTCAAGATATAGGGCCGCAGGAACATAGCCGCTGCACGCTCCACCTCCACCAAGGAAAGAACTACAAAAACTATTGTTTAGTTGGTGAGAAAATGCCCACCAACAATGACATCCATAGCGAAGTGCAAAAGCTTACCCGAACACATCGGTTTCACCAACATCGTTAGCGAAGGTCGAACCCTGTCATTCCAAGCGAGGCTGATCCTCACGTCCCATCATCAAGTCAGCAGAGACAGGTAGAGCATGCAAAACTCATCGGCACAATCATGCATGTTGAGCCGAAATGCGACGGCCAGGAACCTCTGGACGCGTGTCTCGTTGTCCCGGTCGAACTTCACCTACGACAATTGAACGAAGTCCATGATGTGCCTGGTGAAGCGAAGGCTATTGCCATGTTCAATTTTATGGTAGAACCATTGCTGCAGCCAATGAGACTCCCACTTCGTCTATGTCGAGTTCATAGGGAAGCCCTTCGAAGTAGTGACGCGGAGCTATAGGCTGACACTACACAGGCTAGAATACTGACCATCGCCTAGCCGCTTCGGCTGGCATCATGCATTGTGCAAGGATGCAAAGATGGCTGTGCTGGGGATGGTCCCTCTGAATGAGCCGCCCAAAAAAATATGGCAATACAAGCGATGGCATTTGGTGTCAGCTGTTGAAGCTCCAGCTCGTACAGCCGGAGAAAGTTGCCTACGAAGTGAGCGGCGGGGATCCAAAGCCCATTGTTGAAATAGGTTGTGAACACCAGCGTCTCGCCCTCCCGAGGCTGTGGCACGACCTCGTCGCTACCGGAGAGGTGGACCCCCCCCCACGAGATGAGATCTTGCCGTCACGCATGAGCGACTTTACCAGTTCCTCTATCGCAATGGATCGGCTGATTGTGTTCACGAACACACCGCTAAACTTCTCAAATGCCTTCCATCGCTTATTGGCGACGACTTCGGAGCAATCATCTTGATTGGCGTGGCTACTCGATGGAGCCAATCCGCTGCTACAGCCACATTGGTCACTTCCATGCGCCATCGCAAGCGGTAGAAGATCAATGGCATGAGGACGACTAGAAAGGGCTCGATGTCAAACAGATGATGATGACTAAAGAGATTGCAGGCAATGAAAGAAAGGCGAGAGAGAAAGAGGAAGCAAATACTTGCAAAAAGGCATCGCCACGACGCTTAAGTACAAGATATGACAACACCATTCAATGCCTGCACGACGGGCGTGATATTCGAGGGGACATGCACCACACCATAACTGGCGTGATGGCCTGTGTTGCATGACCGGAAAACCAACCGTCGCCTCGTGTGGCCTAGTCTCAAGGGTCACGCACGCTAACATAGTCAGCGCCGATTTGGGGGGAATTCGTACAGACTACGATTCAATAGGCTGAAGGGACGGAGGGGACCAAATAACATTGAACATGGTCTTGGCCTACAGAAATCAATGCCCTTCAACCATGAGAGGCTAGAGAGGCTACTGTTGAGGGAGTGACCCCCACCTTGGTTCAGTCGGCCCATTGCACCAAGAGGCCCAACAATCGTGTAACCACGTGGCTAGTCCAAAGAAAAAGACGACACTGCCCTTGCGATTGTAGGCACAAATAGGAGTATTTATGTAAAAAAGCTCCTCATGGCTATAAATATATGCCTTAAGGCGCCATGAGGAGGCACATCCCATTTTCCTTAGAATTAAACTTATGTAATACAAACTTCTATGCTCATCTCCACGGTTTCTAAGGTGTCATTCGACCGAGCTCGGCTTCTCTCTTTTTGGCTTCGAAGCCAGACTTCAAGAGAAACTACAAAATCCTAACTTCAAATTCATAGTTCATTTTGAGCTCGACTTCAAATTTGTAGTTCATTTTTGAGCTTCAAAGCCCGCGCATTTGGCTGAAAAAATGGCTTCAAAGCTTAAAACCTAAAGCCGAGCAGCCAAACCTCCACATAGCCCTATTATACACAGTTTAGTTTGTAACAATAACATTTTGTAAAAACATCCTTTACTTAAATAAGTAATTAACTAATAGAAAACCCCCACAGAAAAATGGCATTTCATTTTCCATTGCTGCCCCCGCCCTGAAATCCGAATAAAATCCACGACTCACCCACGCTCCATTATTCCTCCCCATCCTCCCTCGCCTCTCCCCCGCCGCCCCCCGCTCCTCCCCTGACGCCGCCGCCGGCACCGCCGGTGCCACGTGGACACCCCACCGGCGAGATCTGCCCGCCGCCGCGCCCTTCTTGAGGCATTCCCCCTCCCTCTCCTTGCTCGAAATGGTGCGGTTTTGACTTGTCTCTTGGCCGTCACGGATCGTTCCTTTCCTTTCCTCGCCGTTCCGTTCAAAAGATTAGGATTTGGGGTTCGCTTTGGTGGGATGGGACCTTGGGGTGGTCTGCACCGGCGTTGTTTCTTTTTGTGTTCTTCTGTGCTCCTTTTCTGAGCGAGTTCCTGCATTTGGGATCTCTGGGAGTTTGCCGAGTTCTTGCAGTTTCAGTGTGCTGTAAGTTTGTGCAAATGAGTTTTCTTTTGTTGGATTTTTGGTATGTCATTTAAAAAATAAATTCAAATGGGAGATTTTGAAAGATGAAAACGATGTTGCAGAGCACTCCTTATCTTGATCCCTTTCCCAATGGGGAGGAATCTGCTTTAAATTCTAGTTAATTTGGGGGAGACTTAAGCAAGCTGTCGACCTCTGCTTAATTTTATTTGATTTGGGGGGGGGGGGGGGGGGGGATGAGGTGAGTCAAATGCACAATAATTGGCCCATTTGGGTACCTTGGATTTGGTAAAAAAAAGTGATGAACTTGGTCAAAATCATGGGCTCCAGGAGCTGGAAATCTCAAAAATAGTAACTAATGGTCCTGTTCAGTTAGTAGCTTTCCGAAAGGTGCTTCTTGGAGAACACTGTGCTGTAGGCTAGCAGCCGGTAGATTATTACCATTCTTATCTCTTCCTTTCGTACTAATGCCTGGAAGGTTGCTTTGTCCCATTCTCCAACTCCAGACGTGTTCTTTTCATTAGTCCTAAGGGAAAAGATATCTAATTATCTGATATGTGAGTAATGTTGAGAGTGATCTGCTGATCTGAAATGTTGTTTCTTCTGAATCTTGCAATCAGATGTTGGAGCTCAGGTGGTAGTCAACCATGGATGCAATGGAGGCCGAGGAGGGTCCTTTTCTGTCTAATGATGCCAAGGTATCATCTTAACAGTGGTTTTATCTTGATGACAGCCAAAATATCTGCTGTTTCTGTTATTAGTCTTCCTATTTGCAAGTAGATTTTAAAAGGCTATTGTTTTTTAAGTAAATTCTCGTATTATCAATAGTTTCAATGGTACAATCATAAATTCAAAATGCTGTCAGATTTCTAGGGTGCCTTTTTTTATATAAAAAAGGGAGTACTTAGCAGGTCTATTTTGTAATGTGTAGTGAAGATAATTTAAGAAATTACCGGAACCCTATGTCTTCTCTTTTTTGGGATTTGTTTATTGGTACATAATCTGAAGAATTGTGGTTTACGCAGTTGCACGCCGGAATGTGTAGAGCATTTCATCCTGCGGTTTCTAAACTTCTAGCAATTTTCCCTTTCATCGAAGCATCGAGACCCAGAAGCAAGTCTGGCATGCAGGCACTGTGTTCAATGCATGTAGCTCTAGATAAAGCCAAAGGCCTTCTTCAGCATTGTGCAGATTGCAGCAGGCTCTACTTGGTAAGTTGTTGTCCCCCTCTCCACTACAGCACTCTGGATAGTATTAGGTTGCAAAATTGAAATGGGGCATGGCCACCATTGCTTTTGAAGATTCGTGGCATTGGAATTGCTAAAATGTTGAACTCTTAACACTGATTTTATTCACTTCCAGGCCATCACTGCAGAAACTGTGCTTTTGAAGTTTGAGAAATCGAGAAGCCAACTTCAGGAAAGTCTTAAGCGTGTCGAAAGCATAGTAACAGAAGATATTGGTTGTAAGGTATGTGTGCAAAATCAATTACCGCAACTAAATTCTAGTCAATTTCTTTGGACCACAAATCCCACATCTTGCCTTAGTTTTTTTTTATGGTTTTACAATTTAGTGCAATGCAAGCTATGTCCTGACATCCTAATCCTGTTCGCGCAGCAGATTGTAGAGATAGTTGGCGAGTTGGAGGAAGTTGTATTTACACTGGATCAATCAGAGAAGGAAGCTGGTGATGAGGTGATCAATTTGCTCCAGAGAAACAGGAAACTAAATAGTTCCAGTGATAGTGGGGACCTTGAGGTCTTTCATATGGCTGCACTGAAGCTGGGCATTACATCTTCTAGAGCAGCACTCACTGAGAGAAGAGCCCTCAAGAAGCTCATTGAGAAGGCTCGTTCTGATGAAGATAAACGGAAGGAGTTAGTTGTGTCATACTTGTACAATCTCATGGGGAAGTACTCAAAAATTTTCAGAAGTGAGGCTGGTGATGATGCCGATTCTCAAGGATCGTCTCCGTGCTCACCTACAGTATTAGGCATGGATAATACGTATGGACCCTGTGGAAATGGCCGAGCATTCAGTAGACAGCTTTCAAGCATTCAATCATTCAATTCGAGGTTTGGGTCTTTTAATTCAAGGCTGGGATCATTCAATTGTAGGCGTAGCGGTCCAAGGTCTGAAAACATGTCAATCCCTCCTGAGGAACTCAGGTGTCCCATTTCCTTACAGCTGATGTATGACCCAGTTATCATTTCATCCGGGCAGACTTATGAGCGTGTTTGCATTGAGAAATGGTTTAATGATGGCCACAGCACATGCCCTAAGACTCAGCAGCAACTGGCTCACCTGTCTTTGACTCCAAACTACTGTGTCAAGGCCCTGATTGCCAGCTGGTGCGAGCAGAATGATTTTCCAGTTCCTGATGCTCCACCAGGGTCCTTTGACGTAAACTGGAGACTTGCTTTCTCTGACTCTGAGGCAACAGGCTGTGTGTCTGTTGAAAGTTTTGACTCTAGTAATGTGAAGGGTGTCAAGGTGGTTCCCTTAGAGAATGGGAAAAAAGAAGAGCCAGCAAACAGCGAATCAGGAACGTTGGATGATATTTCTTGTTATGATTTTGATATGAATGAGGGTTACCGGAACTTGCTGCTTACGCTTCATGAAAGGAACAACATACGCAACAAGTGCAGGTTGGTGGAGCAGATAAGGTATCTTCTGAAAGATGATGAGGAAGCAAGAATCCAGATGGGCTCAAATGGGTTTGCTGAGGCGCTGGTTCAGTTCTTGAGGAATGCCGTGCAAGATGGAAATGAGATGGCACAGGAAATTGGTGCCATGGCTCTTTTCAACCTTGCAGTCAATAATAACAGGTATGAAGTTTATTTTTCAGTTATCTTGGTGCTTGTCAATTACAACGAGTTGAGTTTTTCATCTACAGCATTTTGACCTTAAACTGGTAAATGCTCTTTTTGCTCTAGAAGTCTTGCTTATCAAACCTTGTCTTGTTTCTTCAGAAACAAGGGACTTTTATTGTCTGCCGGAGTAGTCGACCAACTGGAGCAGATGATATCAAATCCACGCCTATCTGCTCCAGCCACGGCACTCTACCTTAACCTTTCCTGCCTCCCTGATGCAAAGAACATTATTGGTTCGAGCCAGGCTGTGTCGTTCCTAGTAGACCGTCTGTACAGTCATGAGGCCCGCGACACGAAGGGCAGCTCCTGCAAGCATGATGCCTTGTACACACTGTACAATCTCTCCAACAACCAGGCCAGCATCCCATCGCTTTTGTCAGCAGGCATTGTGAACGCTCTCCACTCTCTCCTTACCGAGTCTTCGGCGTCTGAGGGCCTTTGTTGGACAGAGAAGGCCCTTGCGGTGCTCATCAGCCTTGCAGCGACCCAGGCTGGCAGGAAAGAGATCGTGTCCAGCCCAGGGTTGGTCAGCACGTTGGCAATGCTTCTGGACACCGGCGAGCCAACAGAGCAGGAGCAGGCAGTGTCCTGCCTCCTTGTGATGTGCACGGCCGACGTCAAGTGCATCGCACCGGTGCTGCAGGAGGGAGTGGTGCCTTCCCTGGTTTCCATCTCGGCGACTGGCACAGGGAGGGGAAGGGAGAAGGCCCAGAAGCTGCTCAAGCTGTTCCGGGAGCAAAGGCAGCGGGACGGGGGGCAGCCTGCGCCGCAGCAACCACAGAAGCAGCAGCAGCAGCAGCAGCAGCAAGGACAGCTGCCGGCGGAGACTGGGAAAGGTGTCATGGTCTGTCACCGGGAGTCGAAGCCGCTGTGCAAATCGAAATCGAGGAAGCTGGGGAGGACGCTGAGCTCCCTGTGGAAGAACCGGGGCTTCTCGCTGTACCAGTGCTAGCGGAGTTTGAGTTGTGTTGTTCAGTGGATATGTACATCTCATTTTTCTTGTTTTCTTGATCTTCCTTCCTTTCTTTGCTGTTGTTTCCTTGGGTAAAGTTAAAAAAACTTTGTTCTCCCCCCCTTCTCGGTGGGGTGATGTAGGCCATTTTCCCATTTTGCCTTCTCAAGATATGTGTATAGCTCATCTTCACTGTACTCTGATTCTCTGCCTCTTTTTATCAGATGCTTCTCTCCGTTTATTCCAACAAGTCGCAAGCACCTGTTTTTATTCTCGATCTGTATGATGATTCGTTGTTCACTGACGGAAGAAAAGACCTCGTCACCTTTACTGACAGGTGGGCTCTATGATTGTTACGTGTGAGCTGCTGAAGTTTTGTGAGTAACGCTGAAGCTCGGTTCATGGTAGAGATTACTGACAGTTGGTGTGCGAAAAAGACTTTGCTTGGCGCTACTACATGCAGTAGCGATGATTTAGGGTTAAGATTGAGCGGACATGAGCTTACTGAAGACAACGACACAAGTTCTAGAGAGAAAAAAACAAAAGAAAAGAAATACTACCAGACATCGACATAAGGGCCGACATGAACGGAGGTATGAAGCACATGAATTGGTTTTTCACGTTTGACGAACTGGACATCGCACACTCGCAGGGTCCCGTCTCTCACATGAGCCCTGTGCTGTGTTGTCCTGTGCTGTGCTTTTCTTTCAAGACCAAGTGACAATATGTTTTAAATTTGCCTCGAACACAAAATTTGTTCCTATAACCATCTATATTTAGGGTTTGTTTGGTTCATAGCTAAACTTTGCTATACTCCAAGTTAATCAAATTTGACTAAGTTAGATGTCCATTTAAATCGTAGCCACACTTATAGTAAATTTTCTTTTCTGCTAATTAGGTCCTCCATGTCAATGACTAAAATTGTGTGGCAAAATTCTCTTTTTCTAGCCAAAGTATGGTTTTAATTTTGATGATCAAACCTTAAACGGGTTTGGCAAAACAATTACAACAAACCTTAACAATCTTAATATATGAACCAAACAGACCCCTTATTGCCTTATCGGCTTATCTGCGGCCAGCCAGGTACAACAGTAGCATAGTAGACCACGCCTCACAATTGCACCGGATAGAGTTAGCAAAAACATGCACATATAATTATCCTTCACAAGATGATCTGTTGCCCTAACAAGCAACATGCATGTGTACAGAGGCAGAGCCAGCAATCGAACAAGGTTGGGTGGTCACCCGAGGTGTCTCATCGGGCGGACACCCCCTTTCCCCTTGTTAGATTGATCTCTCTTCCGATTAGCCCAACGGCTAATCGGGGCCTTGATCCGCGCCCTGATCGGGGGCGCCCAGCCCATCTGTTGGCTGGTGGGCCCCCGTCGCGCTGCGCAATAAATAGAGGGGTGGGGGGCGGCGGCTCGAGGAACGAGGTTCGCCTGAGCCGCAAACCCCACCCGACAAACCCTAGACCGATCTAGAGGGACGCGCAGTCGGCGGCGGGAAGCTCCATCGCCGTCCCCGTCACCGGATCTCCGCCGCCGCCACCGCCCTCCTCTTCCCCGACCGTTGCTGCCCGTGCGCAGACTTCACCAAGCCAACCAGCGATGGCCAACTCCTCCTCCAATGCATCGGACGGTCGGTACTCCTAACTCTAATCCTCTCTCCCTCTCCCCTTCTCTCTCGAATCCGAACAAGAACATCCTTTAGATCTAAACCTAGATGATCCTAAGGACCTAACAATGGTATCAGAGCACTAATCTAGGCGTAGATCTAGATGGAAAAGCATAGACCTCAGACCGCCGTCGGTTGACCGGCGTGCGGAAAAGAAAAGCACAGAGAATCCCCCCTAACACTAGAAAACGGCAATAGAAAGAGAACAGAGAGGGG
The DNA here is from genome assembly GCA_017311315.1 of Dendrocalamus latiflorus. Lineage (NCBI taxonomy): Eukaryota > Viridiplantae > Streptophyta > Magnoliopsida > Poales > Poaceae > Dendrocalamus > Dendrocalamus latiflorus. The sequence goes on along the minus strand of CM029647.1, from coordinate 5,439,169 downwards.
AATGGACTCGATCCGTCCGGATCAAAACCCTAACCCTAGATCTGAAAAGGCCGGGACTTACCTGGCCGTCGTCGCCGGGCCGTCGTAGCTGGCGTGCGGGAAGACCGGCCGAGCCGTGGGCTCGCCGGCGCTCCAAAGCGGGCCACCGTCGACGCGCTGAGGGGCGCCGACACGGAGCCGCTCGACGGCGGCGCGCTCCCTCTCAGGGGAGCGCGCACGCCGGCGAGAGGGCCCGCGTTGGCGCCGGTCTTTTCCTTCTCCGGCGGTGTGGATGAAGTCGCAGAGAGGGGAGAGGAATGAAATGATTCTAGGGTTTTCGGGCGTCCGCCGCGAGCGGGTTTTGTTCCGCCGAAAGAGCCGCTCAGCCGTCGGATTCTTTTGGATGGCTGAGATCGCGCCGAGCGCATGCGGGCCACTTTTGGCTCAGGCGGGCAGCTCCTTTCCCGGCCCAGGCCCAGGTTGCGGCTGCGTGCGCGTGGGAGCGTGAGGCCGCGCGCGTTCGGCTGGGTGAGCGGGCCGCCATGGGCCGCGGCTGCACAGAGTGGGCCGAAATGGCCAATTGAAAAGTGTTTCCTTTTATTTATTTTCAGAAACTTTTTTGAATGAGATTTGAATCAAATCTCTGTAAATTTTTGCACCAACGTGTTACTTTTGCAGAGATTAGATGAGTACAGTAATAATGCTTCTGAATAAGAATTATTTTAGAATAATTTCATGTTTCCGCTGCAAAAGTTAATGTTGATTACTCTTTCAATTAAATTCGAACCAACGGGAGAATTTAATTTTTGAGAATTGTTGTGAATTATGATATTATTATTTTCTGACCAACGTTGATAATAACAGTATTATAATTTTAATTGATGAGTTTTATGCATTATATCTATTTCTGCCCAATGGTGATGTAGATTTAATGTGTAAACAACTGTATGTTTTAATTTTAACCAACGTTGAAACCAAGGAATGCAGTTGTTGTTATTATGTTTAAATGTTCTCACTGTATATGAATTGTGTTTTCAGGAGGATACTCTTTGATGGGCTACATCAGGGATATCCCAGTTCTCAAAGGAGACAACTACGGTGAATGGAAGAAAAAGATTGACCTGGCCTTCATCTTGGCTGAGGTGGACTGGGTAGTCACCACACCGTGTCCCACAGAGCCTGTGGCACCGGTGAGGGATGAAAATGAGGCTGATGCTGCTTGGCAGACCAGACAGAGGGACTATGCTCCCATAAAAATGTCATATGATCTTGATCATAAAAAGTGGGTCACTGCCAACAAGAAATGTTTGGCTGTGATAAAGAACACGATTGAGCCTGCAATTGTGGGCTCAATCGCAGAGTGTGACACTGTCACAGAGTACCTTGAGAAAATAAAGAGTCAGTTTACTGACTCTTCAAAGACTTATGCTACACAGCTGATTAAGCAGCTTGTGACAGAAAGGTACTCTGGTGGTGGCAGTGGCATAAGAGAGCACATACTAAGGATGAGCAACTTGGCATCCAAGCTTAAACTAATGGATTTGGCTCTCAAGGATGAGTTCCTTATTCATTTGATTTTTGCTTCCTTGCCGAAAGAGTTTGACACCTTTGTTGTCAACTACAACATGCAGCCCGAGAAATGGGACTTAGAAAAGTGCATAGCTATGTGTGTGCAAGAGGAGGAAAGAATTAAATCCTCACATGGTGGTTCTATCAACTATGTGAAGGACTTCAAGAAAAAGAACTTTAATCATTCCTCCTCAAAGACAGGAAAGCCGCAGCATAAGCCTCAGCAACAAAATTTCACAGTGGAGAAAGATCAGTGCCTTCATTGCAAGAAAAAGGGACATTACAAGAAAGATTGTCCCGATTTCTTGAAAATGATTATGTCAAAGAAAGGTGAGAACATCATTACGTTCATAAATGAGTCCCTGTATGTACAATATTCAAAATCTACTTGGTGGATTGATTCAGGTGCAACTGTTCATGTTGCCAATAATTTGCAGGAATTCCGTTCGACGAGGAATACGCAAAGAAAAGAAAGATGCGTTAAAGTCGCAAATGGAGTCCAAGCTGAAGTTGAAGCCGTTGGCGATCTTTCATTAGAGCTAGCTGATGGCTTCACTCTTTTACTTAGAGATGTTCTTTATGTTCTCTCTTTACAGAGGAATTTGATTAGTGTTTCAAATTTGGACAATGATGGTTATGATTGTCATTTTGGAAATGGCAAGTGTGAAATAATGTTTAATAAAGAATGTGTTGGTCTTGCCATCTTACAAAATGAACTTTATTTGTTATCATTATGTGATGATGTGAATGCCGTATGCGATAATGGGAACATCGCGTGCGAGAAAATGATTGAATCCTCGTCTACAAATGTAAACAGGAAACGAAAGAGAAATCTAGATGCGTCGTCGAAATTATGGCACTGTCGTTTAGGCCATATTTCGAGGGGGAGAATAGAAAGACTAGTTAAGAATGATATTCTTCCTCCATTAGAGTTCTCAGACTTACAACAATGCAGAGAATGCATTAAAGGAAAATAAAATTAAGAAAGACGCCAAAAGAAGCACAGGAGTTCTACAAATTATTCACACAGATATTTATGGTCCTTTTCCTGTGAAAAGTGTGGATGTATATGTGTAGGGACCCAGATTTGATAATCCGGATTCCTCTGTGATTTTCTGCACTATTCCCTGGATCAGTAGATGGTGCTCACAGTTACAGTAATGAATATCAAAATACATATCATGCGGAAGCGTAAATATAATAGTAGACTTACTCATGGGCCGATTAGGCCGAAATCATTAAATTGCAGCAGCGGAAGAACGAAGCACACAGGTGGGACCTTCAGGACATGCCCACAGGCAGCCAACTGGAGGTTCGCGACCTAGCCCTTGACATCTTCATCTCCTCGGCCAGCTTGTCCAATATTGTTACTGAGGCGAGGTGATTTGATTCCTGATTCTGAATTTTGTCGCAAAAGCGAGCATGAGCACTCCGACCCCGTGCTCCGCGAGCCAATACACAGAATGCAAATAAATAGTATGCATAGCTTAACAAAGGAGAGGCTCGGGCTATTTTATTTTGCGTAGAGTGCTTTTGAATACAATTAATTAAAAAGCCCTATGACTTAGCAATTTTGGAACAAATCATAATGTACAAGGAAATGCATTATTAATATCGATTCAGATTCCATCCACCGTTACATGGCATCTGCACCATATAACAATTTCTTCAGCGTTATAGCCGCTTAACTTACCACTGGGACGACACCCAGGACAACTCCAAACTAGGGCCTTTCACTGCCCTCCACTTTTCCATCCCACCCACAAAATATTTTGAAATAGAACTATATCTGGTTAAGTTCCCATGTCCGCCCTTGACCGTGGGCACGGCTATTCGAATAGTTTTGACTCTGCAGAGTTTGTACACTTTCACCACAAGAGACAATCAACTCATTGCCCCCACACGATTCCTTAGAAGTGTGGTTGAGCAGATCATCACAGTGACTTTTCAAAGTATCTAGTCCCTTTTCTCATTCACCTTATGGGAAACTGCCCACTTGCGGTGGGTCCCATCTATGCGCGGGATGTTTTTCCCCTACAGTTACTAACGCAGCCGGGCTTCTCGTCCCCGCAACGCTTAGAACATCTGGGAAAAACTTCACCCTACACTGGTGTCCCTTCAGGCCCCCTTGCCATAGCATATCCACTTCTATCCACTACCAGTGAGATGAGTCCGGAGATTTCGATAATTTTACTTAGCCAAGTTGCACTTTGCAGACTTGTGGTTGCACTGTTTTACACAGAAGGTCATGACAAGATTCAGTCCTTATTGGTATCTGGGCGGTCTACCACTAACCCACTTTGTGCTTCCACTGCACCACACATACACACCCTCGAACCAATCCGCCCAGATATTTAAGCAAGTTGGGGGTTTTGGGAGTGTAAAATAATCATATCAAATATACCAGTCATTCCCACCATGACTGCCCAACCAACTTTTCATGATTAAAAACGACAATGATGTTTGGGGCATTTCAGCGCCCCTGAGTATCTACGCAGTACTAAGCATAGTATATAATTAGGGACTTATTTTTGAAATGTTACTATTATAATTTTGCTAGGGCGACAAGGATCACACATTCAAATATTCCAAAGGAGGGTAATATTATTCAAGGTAAACAATGGACATATAACTAGAATCGTAAATTAAACATGTATTTGCATATAAACTAACAGCATGCAATTTGATAATTTAAATCAAAGTAATTTGCAGAAAACATAGGTTCAACATGATCAAAGTATTGACTCGCCTGGCACGGTTTACCGCGGTCTTGAGCTCACACGATGCTTTCTCTTGAGCTTCTATTCTTTATCTTCTCTTCGAGCTTGATCTCGCTTGATTCACTGAATCCTCACGACTCCCCATTTCTAATTACTCGACAAACGACTGAATCCAAATAAAAGCAAATAACTCAAAATATCCAAATAACTCCAAATAAATCTAATTTAGTTTTATTATTTTATATTTATTTAGAAAGTTCCATGAGTTAGGTTAGACCTATAGTTAGAGGTGAGATTTTAATCGGGTATCGAACATCATTCTATCGTATTATCTTTTAGGAGTTAGCGCATAGGTTGTATACGTAATGCATACAATTTTAGCTTATGGAATTAATCCATATTACTATTAATTTGATAGGTAGTATTTTACGAAACCCTAACTATTCATGTTATTAATTAAATGTTTACTTTAGAATATTTATATATTGGTACCTATATATTGATATGACTTTTTAATCTGGAGACGTTATGGGAATTACTGATATTGATATTTTATGCTGCTACTTAGCTTCTGTCCTAATTTATTTATGATGACTAGAGCCTGCCATATATGGTTTGATTTCGATATTATTACTATTGTTATTTAAACTTATTTATCTAAGACCGAGCATGCCATACCAGGTTATACTTTAATAGTAATATTTGATTAAAACTACGGTTGAGTTTTATTTATCGATGACACACTAGTGATGACTATTATTTCCCTAGCTGCATTAAATAGATTACTCTTAACCATCCGATGACATAGAGTTAACTTTATTATAGTTACTTCACACATATATATATATATTATAATCAAGAACAATCCTTATTTACCAAATCATCATTTCCTGAGAGCCTAAATCTACGCAATAGGCCTAATCAATGTCTCACTATGCCTTTAATTAGTAATTAAGTTTTAAATTCATTTTTTTTACGAATGCCTTTACTTCATAACTAGATTAAGACCAATAACAAAGGCTCATTACTTATTCACATATGATAATTAATCAAATGTTAAATCTTTAATTATCCCATTTTCATTTACACTTCACAATTTAGTCTTGTGCAACAGGATGTGGAAACATGCATTCGAGCAAGTTAAACTCACATTTGTTTCACTCAAAATCTTGGCCTAATTTCACAATTAGATTTATTCCTTATTATATTTGCAAGAACATGTTTTATTGTCTACCCATAAATCCATGATTTTGATCTTACAATTAAAACTTTATATACATTTCTGGTTTGTATTCAAATTATGACATATAGACATATATACTTGTATTTGGTTTTGGAATAGTTGGTACTAAACAACTTGCTAATATGTATTAACCAAAAACAGTGGCCCATTGTCATGCACACCAGACAAGGCATTGGGGAAGGGAGGTGTTCTGTTCGGCCAGCACAGAGGGGAGGAGAAGAAACAGGGGAGGTGGCCGGCGCTAGGTGCTGCGCACGCCGGCGGCAGGCGGCGGCCGGGGAGGTTGGGGCGACCAGCAAAACGGGTTCTTGGGGGGGACGGGGAAGCCGATGAGGGTGGTGGTGCAGCCCGAGGTGAAGTCGACTGGCTGGGGCAGCGGTTTGGGCGGCCATCGGTGAGGTGAGGATGGGGCGCCGGCGGCCGGGAGGATGGGGAGGGGAAATGGGCGGCGCTGAAGCATGAACAAGGGAGGAGGAAGCTCACCGCGGGTTTTATCGAGCCGGGGTGGCACCGAGGCGAGCCGGCATCGGAAGCCTACGGCGGCGCGGGGTGGGTCATCGTCGCCGATGAGCTGCAGTCGATGGGAGGACCGGCCGATGGCGGAGAAGCATTCGCGGTGGTGGGGTGGTGCTTCTACTCCAAGGAATCGCGGAGAGGTTCGCCGGAGAGGCCGGAGCGGCATGGAGGCATAGGCGACTCTCGGTGGAGAGGGAAGAAGGGGGCAAGGGAGAAAAGGGAAGGAGGCGGCTCGGGGGCTTATAAGGGAGTGCGTGCGCAGGAGGGAGCGGGAGAGCGCGGTGGCGGGAGACCGGGCCGGGGCGGCAGACCACCGGGCAAGAACCGAGTGCGCGGCTCAGCGGGTGAAGGCGCGGGGCTCGGGGCATGGCGACAAGACGGGCGAAGCTCTGCCGCAAGATACGGCAGGATTCGCGCAGAGCAGAGAGGGAGGAAGGCGACGTGGATGGAGCTCAGCCGCAGAGGAAGGAGGAGGGAGGAGAAAGAAAAGAGGAGGAGGCAGCCGTGCGGTGCGGGGAAAGAAGAAAGGGGAGAAATCGGGGCCGCGCGCAGTGGGAAAGGGAGGAGGGCCCAGCGGCCAGGGAAAAAGAGGGGAAAGGGAGAAAGAGAGAGACCGGTGGGGCTAGGCCCACTGGCAGTGAGAGAGAAAAGAGAAAATGAAGGCTCAAGCCAAGATTTGAAACTTAGAATTTATTTAAAATTTTAACTTACATTGGATTTATTGATTTTGAGTTTTGAGTGATTTTTTCAAATTTGAATTCTCAGTTTATTTATTTAAATGCAAGCTTTTAATACTTGTTTTGGTCAATTTGATTGAAGGTAGATTTTGCTTTAATTTGATCTCTGGATTTGGGTGCAACTTGGAATTAGTTTAAAATTTGCAATCCATGGTATTACATCATCCCCATTATTTAATATTTAAGTTTTAAATTTTGTGTGTATATCCCTGAGTTTCCCATTTCTTTTAATATATCTATTGTTTTTGCTTGGCTATTATTTCTTAGTATATTACTTTGTATGACACGAAACTCGAGACATTTCAAATAAATGTGCAAAAAGGAATTTTGAACACCAACAAATCGCATGAAATATTTTAAAAAATTATATATTTTTGAACATCCAAATTTTGGGATGTTACAATATGACTCGTTCATAACATTCACGGATGATTACTCCCGTTATGGATATATTTATCCAATCAAAGAAAGAAATGAAACCTTGGATAAATTCAAGATATTTAAGGCTGGAGTTGAAAACCAACACGATTTAAAGATTAAGATAGTCCAATCTGATCGTGGGGGGGGAGTACTACGGTCGACATACCCCATATGGACAACTTCCTTGACCTTTTGCAAGGTTTTTACAGGAAAATGGCATAGTGGCCCAGTATTCTACACCGGGCGAACCTCAGCAAAATGGAGTAGCTGAAAGACGCAACCGTACCCTGATGGATATGGTGCGAAGCATGATGATCTATTCCACACTGCCATTGAGTTTATAGATGGAGGCGTTGAAAACCGCCATTCATATTCTCAACAGAGTGCCTAGTAAGTCGGTGCCTAAAACACCGTACGAGTTATGGACAGGAAGAGTTCTCTCACTAAACCACTTACGTGTGTGGGGGAGTCCTGCTGAGGCTAAAGTATTTAACCCAAACCTTGGGAAGCTTGATCCCAAAATAGTAAGTTGCCATTTCATTGGCTACCCTGAAAAGTCAAAAGGTTTTCGTTTCTACTGTCCAGACAGATATACAAAGTTTGTAGAAACGAGACACGCTGTCTTCTTAGAGGATGAAATGATGAGGGGAAGCATGGTAGCTCGAGAAATTGACCTTGAAGAGAAGCGGGCGTATGCGCCCACTCCAATGATTCAAGAGTCATTCTTCACACTATCTGCTATCGCTGCACCGACGGTGCAAGACACTGTGGTGCCAGCACCTGTTATTGTTCCTCCTGTGGCAACAATGAATGAGAATGAGGAACCTGTTCTTCAGGATCCTATAGAACCCATTGCCACAGATGAGGGGGAGCAACAGCAGCCTCAAACAGAAGATGTACCAAATGAGGAGGCCCCGAGGAGGTCTCAAAGAGTAAGAAGATCAGCTATTTCTGATGATTATCAGATTTATCATACAGAGGAATTTCAAATGGAGGATGATCCCACCTCATTTGAAGAAGCCATGAGAAGCGAAAATTCTTCAAAATGGCTTGAGGCTATGGAAGAGGAAATGAGGTCCATGAAGGCTAATAAAGTCTGGGACTTGGATATTATTTCTAAAGGAGCCAAAACAGTAGGCTATAAATGGGTCTACAAGACAAAGCTTGACTCCCAAGGGAATGTAGAAAGATACAAAGCGCGACTTGTGGCAAAAGGCTTTACGCAAAGAGAAGGGATTGATTACAATGAGACATTTTCTCCAGTCTCATGTAAAGATTCCTTCAGAATCATAATGGCATTAGTAGCACATTATGATTTAGAGTTACATCAGATGGATGTAAAGACGGCATTTCTTAATGGGGATTTGGAGGAAAATGTTTACGTGGCACAACCGAAAGGTTTTGTCATGGAAGGAAATGAAAGAATGGGATGTCGCCTAAAGAAATCGATCTATGGGTTAAAGCAAGCCTCAAGACAGTGGTACTTAAAGTTTGACAGTACAATAAGAAAATTTGGGTTTAAAGAGAATGTAGAGGACAACTGTGTTTATGCAAAGTTTAAAGATGGGAAGTTTATCTTCCTAATCCTGTATGTGGATGATATCCTACTAGCTAGTAGTGATGTCAGTCTGCTACTGGAGACAAAGAAGTTTTTGTCCTCAAACTTTGATATGAAAGATCTTGGTGAAGCTTCGTTCGTTCTAGGGATCGAAATTCACCGGGATAGAAACAAAGGGACATTGGGACTGTCACAAAAGGCATACATAGAGAAAGTCTTAAAGAAATTTGGTACGCATAAATGTAGTCCTTCACCTGCACCTATAGTCAAGGGCGACAGATATGGGGATTTTCAATGCCCCAGGAACCAGTACGAGCTCGATCAAATGAAATCGGTTCCATATGCTTCAGTTGTCGGAAGCTTGCAGTATGCTCAAGTGTGTACGCGCCCTGACTTAGCGTTTGTTACCGGGTTACTTGGCAGATTCCAGAGCAATCCTGGAATAGAACATTGGAAATTGGTAAAGAAAGTCTTGCGTTATTTGCAAGGAACAAAAGGCCTCATGATGACATACAGAAGATCAGATTCACTCCATATAGTGGGGTATACAGATTCTGATTATGCGGGAGATGATAGAAAGTCGACATCCGGATATGTGTTCACTCTCGCTGGAGGAGCTATATCGTGGAAAAGCTCTAAGCAAACCGTCACTACATCGTCCACAATGTATGCCGAGTTTGTAGCATGTTATGAGGCCACGGGGCAGGTGAACTGGCTAAAGAAGTTCATACCCGGTTTAAAAGTGGTTGACGACATCAATAGACCACTTAAGTTGTACTGCGATAATGAACCCGCAGTAACGTATGCCCACAACAATAAGTCAAGTGGTGCTGCCAAACACATTGACATAAAGTACTATGTTGTGAAAGATAAAGTCCGGGATCAAATTATAAGTCTTGATCATATAAGTACCACAAAGATGTTAGCGGATCCGCTTACAAAAGGCTTACCACCCAACGTGTTCAGAGAACATGTAGCCGGCATGGGTTTAAGGGAAAGCCTATGATTCCTGGACTATAAAGGGCCCAAAATTAAAGAATCTGTTTCAGAACAGAGATGCGTATTGTAGCTGTTAAATCTATCGGCGATTGACCGTGACGATGAAGCATGCTCTATGCACTAATCTGTGATGAAATGGGAAAAGAAGAAAAGGTATGATATGAGAGGAGATCAAGGGGGAGAATGTTAGATTGATCTCTCTCCCGATTAGCCCAACGGCTAATCGGGGCCTTGATCCGCGCCCTGATCGGGGGCGCCCAGCCCATCTGTTGGCTGGTGGGCCCCCGTCACGCTGCACAATAAATAGAGGGGTGGGGGGCGGCGGCTCGAGGAACGAGGTTCGCCTGAGCCGCAGACCCCACCCGACAAACCCTAGACCGATCTAGAGGGACGCGTAGTCGGCGGCGGGAAGCTCCACCGCCGTCCCCGTCACCGGATGTCCGCCGCCGCCACCGCCCTCCTCTTCCCCGACCGTCGCTGCCCGTGCACAGACTTCACCGAGCCAACCAGCGATGGCCAACTCCTCCTCCAATGCATCGGACGGTCGGTACCCCTAACCCTAATCCTTTCTCCCTCTCCCCTTCTCTCTCGAATCCGAACAAGAACATTCTTTAGATCTAAACCTAGATGATCCTAAGGACCTAACACCCCTCTCTTCCACCATGGCCACACTGTGGCTCTGCTCTCCCTAGGAGAAGAAGGTGACTGCGCTTGACCTGACGTCTGGCGAGATGGGTCGTTGCCTCGCTTCTTAGGCTGTTGTCAGCATGAGGAGGCCTACTGGGACAGTCCACCAAGGCCTAAGACACAGTTACCACACCAATTAGTCTCTCTCCTACAGACACAAACCAGTCACCAAGCCCTAGCATAGCAGCGTCGGTGACTGCGAGCCGGTGCCCGATGAGAGGGGCAGTGAGCCGGTGAAGAGGGGTGGTTCACGATAGCTCGTGGGTGGCACGACACAATGGTAAACGGATAGAAAGCAGCCCAAGGAGTGGAGACGACGACAGGCGATGACCGGCCGTCTGGAGGGGAGTGCTAAGGTGGATTGAGTCGAGGCCATAAGGGTGTGCAGCGCCACGGTGGCCAGCGGCATGACTTTGAGCTGGCAGAGCGAAGCAGCCAAGCAAGTGTGGGCTGTTGAATCTCTCTTGGTGTGGTTTGTGTCCAATTTGCCTGTTTCGTTGATGTTCATGATTTATATGCTGCAATTTTAAAATTTAAACCATGTCTGATGCAGACTATCTGTCCGAAGGTATACCAATACTTACATAGATTACCAATAGACAATAGCTCTAATATGTATATGTGATAATTGGCCATGGAAGGTCAAAGTTTGTACATGTTATAATTAGTAATAGAAGGTCAAAGTTTGTACATGTGATAATTCGTCATAGAAGATAATCAGTAATCACGATATGTCAAAATTGACGATTTATTAGAAGGTGCAGATCAAACTCTAGCTAGTAGTGGGTGGCGAAGAGGAGACGCGGAACAAGGGCGGCAGCACAGAGTGGCGGAATTGGGGGCGCAACGTCGGCGGCGCCGGTGCAGTCTTGCGGTGCGAAGGAGGGCTAGGGCTTGATCCATCCTGCCCTTAAGGGGCCTGTTCTTTTCGGCTGCGGCTTATGACTTTTGGCTGAAATTTTTGAATTTTGGTTATTTACGGTACAGATTACGGAGAGACAGATACTCACTTGCGATTTTTGCTAGTGCAGATGTTGGGCTTTTAACGTGCAGATCGTTTAACCTGTAGACCCCGTCTTGAGAAAATACTCCATTTGAAAGTTAAGTACTGTAGCAAAAGACAAAAGCCGCTGGCTTCAGAGGAAAAGAACAGGCCCCTTGGGACTTAGTTCAAGATCCACCGCTGCACGCGTACATGCGGGCGGGCGTGCTACCATACCATGCTCCGCATAGACTGGGACCCGCCCACAGCCATCCTCCGTCAAGACCAAGATTTAAAAGCAACGGCTCTCATTTATTTGTGGCGGGAAATTAAGCGAGGCGAGGAGGCGTCAGAGCAGAGGCGGCGGCGACGCAACCGCAGAACCCAGCGGGAAAAAAGGCAGCAGAAACAGAGACAAAAAGGAGAGCGCAACTCTGTGCAGGAATCCAATTCCATCCCCATCCAGCTATCCTTCTCCCTCCCCCGCCCGCTTTGTTCTATTCCCTCTCTTGCGTCCATGAGCCTGGGACCCGTCTCTGCCTGCTTCCTCGGTATTCCGTCCGCTTCTCCTTCGTGCCCGGGAGGAGGAGGATCGCCGCCGCACGGCGTATGTCGGATCGGGAGCTCCGCCCTCTGCGGCAGATCCGTATGTCAACACATTTAATACGCCGCTTTCCTTCATTATTTCTTCTTCGATCCTCTTCTGTCTCTGCTGGGTTCCTTGCATGTTTCTTCCATTCTTTGCAATACATCTTACTGGTTTTGATTTGCACGGTGGAGAGGAAGTAAGCGAGTTCTAGACAGTTTGAACTTGTCGCCGGCTTTGGGAAGTTACCTGTATATGAAAAGGATGGTTCTTTTGGTGGTGATCGGTGATCAAAAGAGGGTTCTTTACTTCTCTTGGTCGTCATTTGCGATCAGAAAGATCTTGAGCTTGGGCTCGAGAAAAAAGAGAGCGGGAGAAAAGAACGATAGGTGTTGATATGAAGTGGGATCGGTGTTGATTTGAAGTGGTAATAAACTAATCGACTAGTTAGATGCTTTCCTGCTTTTATTCTTCCATGCTATTCCCCTTTTGTGCATGTAATATATGATTGTTTAAGGTTGCATGCAGCTTCAGAGAAGTGGGTATCCCCTTTGACACATTTAAAAGAAGGGGACTAGGGGAGAGACATCCCCTAATTTTCCATCTAAGTTAGGTGAGGACCCGAACCCAGGCCGGCTAGGTGCAACCTTTGTGCCCTGGCCAGGCTCCCCGGGAGAGTTTCTCCCCTTTGACACATTTATAAGGGGATCGATTTCCTTTTCAAAAAGCTTAACTTTCTTTAAATGTGCTACTACTGTGCATCAACAGTCTAAACGAATAGTATTTGCTTCTGTGCAACTCTCCAGTTGGTTAATTCTGATGAAGTTTTGAGCCTCAATTGATGCTCTGGATTGCTGAACATATGAACTAGCATGGCGCTGCCTTCACATTTCAGGAATTACAGGAGACGGGAGATGCCTGTTTAGGTCTGTTGCTTACGGCGTCCTCTTAAGGAGAGGAAAGCAGTCGCCGAGCGAGAGCGCCCAGAAGGAACTTGCTGATGAACTTCGAGCAAAAGTGACTGTTCATCACTTGATGAATCTGTTTATTCAGAATATCACTGCTCCATGTATTTAGCAAAATTTTGAACTGCCAATGCACACTACTTGCAGTTCCATTTGCGTGTTTGTTGACATAATGCTGGTATTTTTCAGGTAGCAGATGAGTTTGTCAAGAGAAGAGGAGATACTGAATGGTTTCTTCTACTTCCCATTTTCTGTCAGATAATTTGTTTTCCATGGACATTCTTTTTGCAGAAGTAGAAGGAAGGAAAAAAATATGCTTAAAATGGACAGCCTAATTGCTGTTGCCAGTACCTACATACACATCATTCTCGTACACCAACTTTAGCTTTACATGCTTGCCCTTTGGATTTCATTGCTATTTGTTATAGCTGTTTTGAACATAAAGAAAAACGACCTCAGTCGCATGATCTTTTCCTCTGTCAATCTTCACTTCAATGGATAGGTTCCTCGAAGGAGATTTCGAGAGCTATGTGAGTCAGATGAGGAAGCCTCATGTTTGGGGAGGAGAACCTGAACTGCTCATGTGCTCCCATGTTCTTGAGTAGGCTTCTTTCTCGTGTTAGGTATATCTTCTTATGCATAATTGTTAGTGAGACGTCATATTGCAGGATGCCCATCACTGTTTACATGTATACCAAGGGCTCTGGTAGCCCCAGGATCATAGCAGAATATGGTCAGGAGTATGGAAAGGACAATCCAATCTGCGTTCTCTACGACGGTTATGGACACTACGACGCGCTGCAGTCACCTCTTGTAAGAACACAATAAAGACTGTAAGTGCAGTACTGTACAAAATCTGACAACTTCAGTCTTCTCATTGAGGAACCAATCCCCCTGTAAATTTGCAGGAGAGGAATGCAGATAGCCGGGGAATGCATTACCTAAGCTTCTTCTCTAGGGCAGCTGCATAAGTGCCGACATCTGCTACGACTTGATTTTGCTCAATTTGACAAACCGTATAGCATATATCAAATTCAGCCTGGCCTTGTTGGTTCATCCTTTGCCCTTCTTCAAGGCTGATGTATAAATAAACTTCAGATGTGTAACTCTTGGTCCAATTATAAAATTAACTGTACAATCTGACACTGTGTCCAGCTTACGATGAAAACTATGAAGTTCCTGTATCATTATACATCATACATCTTGTTGCTGGAACATACATCTAGACAACGATTGCTTCAAAGAAAGTAAATTATATCAATGAAAGTGAATACAAGATTAAGTTCAACATCAATTTTCCTCTAGAAGGGCTACATAAAAAGAAGATGCATGCACAATTACCATATTTGGATTCTCCTTTGACCGCTATATATGTATATCTAGTACTAATCAATCCCGGTGCTGAGTAAGAGATCTGTCCAAGTCTAATAATCCACAAAAATGAACTTGGTGTCAAGAAGAGCACAAAAGGTATTCCTACAACAATTTTATTAGGGGCAATATTGATAAGCAGCAATCCATTCTTTTTGAAATGGAAGATTTCACACACAAGCCACTACCTTACAGTAATAAAATTACAACAATCAATCTACTTGTCATCTCCTAGTCTTCAAGCCATTGACGCTAATCCATAATACAACCAAGAAAGGGGAAGCTAGGCATGGAGGCCACTTGACATGCGAAGCACTTTTACAACCTAATCTCCTGAAGCAAAACTTTGGGCTCGCCAATCACATCGGTGCAAGACAACACTGGAGATCTGGTTCTCCAGCCTCAGCAGTTCTGATTGCCTGAGCAAGTGCAGTTTGCTTGGTCGCATTTTAGCTTCTGCATAAATCCATGTTAACATAGTAAAGGTTATATTTTGATAGTATGTTGAGACTAAAGAATAATGCTCCTTAAGTGCCCAGAAATATCTGTCGTTTCCTTTTTGGAATTAAGTACTTTAGTTACTAACTCAGCCTACACTTGTGGCAAAATTAAATGAAACCTGTTGGTGTACATGTGGGAATATGACAATTTTAAACAAGGACTTCTGAAGTGTGTAGTCAGTGGAGCATACCTCAACTTGGCCCTGCAGCTCTCTGATGTAGTGCACAGCAAGATCCAACATGTCTGACGTATTTGTTTGCTGCATGTTCAAGAGGAAAGTAGTAAGCATATCACATCACTTTTATTGAATAGCAACTGCATGCAATTCAGAATAGCAGGATTTGACAATTTCAAAAATGTATAGCAGGACAGTGTGTTGAAAGGAACAATGCTTACTGATCAAATGAATTGCCATAAAGTAGAGTTCGAACTAATTTAGTTCCGAGTCTTTTACAGTTACTAAGGTTTTGGGTTTCTGAGTTCTGATTTTGAGGGATACTTCCAATCTGGATTAGAATTGTCAGGTTTGTTTGCTTAGTGAGTAGAAACTTCTGTAGTTCTTGGTGAAAATTTTATCCACATATGCTGAATGAAATGACAGTTGTCATTACTTATCACAATGCCATTAAGTTACCTTGTCCATGTTAGGCACGAGATCTTGCAGCTTCTTCAGCCTCTTGCTAATCCTTGTTCTTCTTTCCTAAACAGCACAAAGAAAAACGATTCCATATTAACACCCAACACCAAGATGGTGCATGCATACGCAAGGAAAAAAGGAGTTCCCATGTTAAGTTAAAGAGTGAGGTAGTAACTAACCCTCTCAGCGATGCTTCGCGGGTGAGTCGCGCATCCACGCTTTGCACGGACTCTGCAAGCGATGGAGTCTTGCTGCAGCTGCAGGTAATCATCCATGCCGGACATCTCTAAAGACGACTTCGACAAACCAAACTGAATTGCAACAAAGAAAAACTTGCCATTAACACAAGGTCATCACCACCTTTCAAGGATGCAATGCTTTAGCACAAAAAGGTGACCCAATATGCAGCCAGGAGGTGTGTACCTGTGAGTCGATGTTGCTGAAGCTAGTGACCATGTCGTCGCCGGCGTCCACTTTGGCCTTCTTGCTCGGCGAGGAGAACATGATGGAGTTGGTGTCGTCCCACGAGCTCATGGAGAAGTTTCTGGAGAGGTAGGAGGAGGGCTGCGCGCCGTGCCCCGCGCCGTCGCTGGAGCTGTTGCAGCCGGTGATGCTCTCCCCGATGTCAGGTATGATCCCCATCTCCGATATCTGCGGCAGGTCTTGCCTCGAGAAGCTCCACTGCGAGCTCAGCCTCCTGTGTGCCATCGCGCCGGCGGCATCGGTGCCTGCCTGCGAGTAGCTTCCGATGCCTCTCGTGCCAGCCATGCCTGCCACTGCCATGCATGGATGCATGCATCACAAAACACACCAATTTTGCAACAATTGGTCCAGATGACTCACGTCAGAGGTGTAACTCGCCCCATGCCCACATGTACGCAACCATTTTGTAAGCCATTGTTAACCCGATCGATCAAGCACTTCTGTTCCTTCGAAGGGTTGAACACACTAGGTAATGCAACTAAACTTAAAAAAACTCTGGCCCCACCAGTCAGACAGTGTGCGCCAACCGGCAGACCGGGCAGGCGGGTGGTCCTAAGAATTTGCACGCGCAACTCAGACGTCCACCATTGGTGGGGGTGTGTGACATCCGATTAATGACTTGTTTGATATGGCTACGGTTTATAGTTTTTGGTTGGAATTTTTGAATTTTAGCTGTTTACGATAGAGATTACAAAGAGATACTCGCTTGCGATTTTGGTTTTCACAGATATTAGGCTTTTAACGTACACTACAATTAACTCGTAGATCTCGTCTTAAAAAATACTCCGTTTGAAAATTAGATATTATAGCAAAAGCCAAAAACTGTTTTTAGAAACCGTTAAAAAACAGACCCACATAGCACTGCCTCGTGGCGCTACTGCTAGGGGCACCCGCTATCCTACCCCACTGATGAATAGCTAAAGGCTAAGCTACCATCCATGTCGGATTTGTCATCGTCTCCCGACGAGGTACGTGAGGTGAATAGTTGTCAGGTCGTCTCATCACATCCCATCAGTCGGATTTGCACAAAACATTTAAAATAAAATTTGATGCTCGCAACATAATTACTGAGCTATGGCATTATATTAGTATTTACCCTAAAGATGTTCTCGTTATCACTCTTATCTAAAAGGTCATGTTAGTTAAACAGATAATTCAATTGTATTTGTACATCGTTTTCACCTTTTTACCGTGCTGATAAGTCTAGTTGCGAATCTCTTTTAGCCCCATAGTGCCTGCTTTGTATCTAGTGTCTCTCCCGTCGACAAGATATGCTCGCCGTTGTTGTCACTCGCTTTATGCCGACATATTCCACATAACGTTATGCAAATGACTTGACTTTTCAAACTCAACAACCAAGACAGTACTATATATACAGTATTTTTTAAAAAAGAACGACCCTAGAAAACAAACAAAAAAAACAGTGCGTGATTTTGATGACATGAGCAGTGTGATCGGAGCATAGTCGACAGATAGCACCAACAAATCAAACTAATCACTACTCCCTCCGATCAAATTTATAAGATATATTTTTTTGGCACACAGATCAAGAAAATATTAAAAATAACTAGACTACTCATAATTATTATCTATAAGCACTATATTCAATTCATGCATATATATATAGTATAAAATAAAGCTAAATATTTATTAGAAGTATAAAGAAAACAATATATTAATTTTGCATTAGAATACAAAATACGCACTATATTCGTGAATAAAACCATTCAAAAATACGCCTTATAATTTTGGACGGGAGTATAATTTTGGCCTATATACCAATTGAGATTACGTAATAATTTAATGTTACTATCTTCGAGACATGTATAGTATTCATGAATATATGTATTCTACGTTCAGACCACCATTGATTCATTCTTCTTGCGGGTCACATCAGACGTGGACACGACTCACATGATAATTACCAACACAGGTTAGAGAAATCATTAGGGACGACGACCTTAATTAAGAGTAAAGAGTAAATCCCGCCCCCTGTCGATCTGTGGCTTCTGATCTACACATTACATATCTTGTTCTTTAATGAATAGGTAATAAATCCTAAAAACTCAACTAAGGCTTGCTTATAACTCAGAATTTTTCTCAATTTATACAGAAATTAAGCTATTTTTTTATTAAATTATTGCGCTCCAATCTGGTCTAAAGGTATTTTATCAGTGTCAATGTCCACAAACATTGTAAATGCTGGACTTGCTCTTTTTGGCATATGGAGCTAACATCCAAATCGAACGTTTGGTAAAGGCGGCCTTTCTGAATCAAAATCGAAAGAGCAAATGGTCACAGGCAGATTCAGTGCATGGACGTGTACGACTTTTTACTAGTCACAGGTGCACTGCACTGTCACTCCCAAAGCGAACGAGCATAGTAATTAAAATTGTGTATGGCCCTGTATTTGTGTACATGAAGCCTTCTTGCAAAAAAATAATGAGTCAATGATAGTACTACATCTGAGATTATGAGGTGCTCTAACAAACTACTTTTTGTCCGTTGTTTGAATAATGCAAATTTTATTCAAAGCCTTCCTGGCACATGCCAACCAACCACCCAAATTACGAGCAGTGTACAGTACTATAAAACCATACTTTCACCATCATTTTCCTAATTACTCGCTCACTAAACATCATTAGCTACTATTAACTAACTACAGTACTAGCAGTACCAAGGGCCATTTGGCATGATTCTGATTAGACTTCCTGAAAAGGCTGCTTTCTGGCTGACGGCTAATTTAAAGAAGCTTGATGTTTGATAGTATGGCTTTTATTTAGGCTGGTTGGCTGTTTTAAGTTGAAAAATATTTGAAATACCCTTGAGTCCAATAATAACTTATTTGATGCCGACTAAAGATATATTTGGTTTTTTTGCGCATTCATGTGCAAATGTAATTTTAAGCATTAAAGATGGTAATTTTAGAACTTTACTTAAGATTATTAGTAGTATAAGTATGTGATTTGCTCCTAGATTAGTCTGTTCCATGATTAGAAAGGGGGACTCTTCTAGCCGATCAGCAAATAAATCTCGCTCTCTCTCTCTCCTGCCTCGCTAGTTCCCCTCCCCAAATCTCTCCCGCACTGATTTCTCTCGAGATGGCTACGGTCGAGGTCTCCGTCCCCGATGGTGGTGGATCAGGATTAAATTTTAGGTTGGATGGCATTGCACTAAGAAACCAACATTTCCACTTCCACTGGTACTTGGGCTCAAGTCGCTCGACACAATACCAAAATAGCTCTTCAAATCTAATTGAATCAACCAATCATAAATACATTACAATTTTATCGTTCCTTAATTCCCCATTTCTTCTTGCCTACGTTTGGCTTTGGACTTAGGCTTGGAGTTGTTTTGAGGAGCCATCTTGCTGTCAATGCTATGCGCGCCAGACTCGGCCTCATCAGCTGCTCCTGCATGTCCGCACCCTCGAGGTTGTAATGCTCCTCGCTCTCACGCTCGCCCCTGACTCGTCGCCGGCCACATGGCTAGCACCCTCTTGCCGGCTCGCTGCCGCGGTGCCATGGAGTACCACGGTAGTCGATCGCTCACAATTCGGACCGTGCCCCACGCCCAGCGCGCACGATGCACCACTCTCCGTCGGCTCACCATCCTAATCAACGCGATGCACCATCTCCATCTGCTCGCCGCAGCGCGCCCAAGATCCTCTTACTTCTCGCTGGCTCGTCGATGATGCTGCATGTCGCCTCCACTCTAGACGCTCGCACGAACTAAGCTAGAAATGAGGATAGATACTTCAGAATGGTGACAATGCGGCTGGGCTAGTGGGAATCCTTACTCATGCAGCAAGGCCAACATCCCAAGAAGCTCGCCAGGTAGGCCCAAGTAAGGAACAACCACTCTTCTTCCTCGGGTCCTGGTCAGTGAGGTATCTCGGGCGGCCACCTGACCTAGGTTTGCCTTATTACTAGATCCACCCTTGGTCTTCGGGCCCGACTAGGCCTTGCTGTGAGGAGCGCGGACTCCAGCCCCAACAAAATCTCAAATCTTTCTCTCTTCCCCTGTGATTTCTTCACTTCTCCCCCCCCCCCCCCGGGGTCGAGTTTTTTTTTATTTCTTCACTTCTTGCGTTTCTTCATCTTTTTTGGTGTATTTCTCTTAGTGGGCCTACTGGTTCCTTGGTTTACGTTATTCAGAGATGAGTTTCTCGATCCTCTTCTTTTCTGGGTTCTTTCTTTTTTTCTTTTTGCGTGTGCAGATTCTCCACAGAGGAGTTACTCCGTCTGCAAGAACGGCGGCGACCACGCCACGCCGTGGCCATGGTGCTCGGAGGAGAACGAGCAGCAGGACGCCCAAGGCTCGCTCCGGCGGCGGCGACAAGGGCTTCATGACGTCGACAATCTCCACCACATTCAAGGCCTCGCGCACAGGGAGCCGTCGACGCGGAAGGTGGCGTGAGCAGAGGAAGGCGGAGTCGGGGGAGCCCACAGGAGGCAGCGAACGTAGCCGGCGTCGGTGAGGCAGCGGAGGTGTAAAAGACGAACCGGTATGCGGTATGCCACTTATGAGTGGCATGGCATGATGGGTGATTTCTGTCTTAGCCCCTCGAAGCTGCACTGACGTGATTTTTGGCTTATAGGGTCTGTCCTTCTGTGGTTTTTTTGGCTCCAGTGTTTTTCTTTTTTCGGTAACTAACTTTTAAATAAAATATTTTTTAATATAAAATCTTTTAGTTAATTATAATACATATTGTACTAATTTTATTTATATCGATAAATACTGCATGTGAATTTCAGTTACTCTATAGTCTCTTATACAAACAACCAAAATTTATAAACTGCAATAAAAAATTATAAGGCGCTACCACAAAAGAACAGGGTTTTGGCTTCTCTGAAAAGCAGCTACGGAAGCCTGGTGTCTGGTGATTTTATAGCGTTTTAGTTTTTTTACTCTTTACGATGTTCGATATACGATTTTTACTGTTATTTTTTATAAATTTACATTAACATATACTAATAAAATTAATATTATAAAATATTTTTAATGATAAATTTAATAACATATGTATTATATAGATAGTTTAAATAATTTTAAATTTATTAGTAACCAAATTTTAGAAAATTTTATGGTAAGAATTTTAGAAAGTAAAAAGAACGAGGGATCAGCTCTTTTATCTTTTCTTTTTTTCGCTTTGTGGAGAGGAAGCACAGAAGCGGAGTAACTAACCGGAGCGCGACACGTGCACGCGCAAACACGCTAAGCCAAACAGTACACGAACGCGAGCGCGAGCGAAGCAGACAAGTCAAGCGATGGCGAGGCGAGCAAAGGCGGAACGTACCGTGTGGGTCGGCCATGAGGCGGGAGAGCAGCCCAGCGGGGGAGCTGCTGTGCCTGAAGAGCGGGACACCGGGGCCGTCGCCGACGTCGGGCACCACCTTCTCGGGGGTCGGCGGCGGCAGGACGTGGATCTCGCCGGAGCCGCCGTAGGCCCGCTCGAGCCCGGGGCGGCCGTCCGTTCGGCAGCTGGATTCGCAGGAGGTGAGCCCGGACGAGTCCCCAGAGAAGAACCGGCTCACTGCCCCCGGCGGCGCCAGCGCAGCCGCCTCGCCGCCGCTGGTGACGGAGTCGGCGATGGCCGCGAGGAGCGAGCCCGGCGCGGAGCCGTAGCGCGCCAGCCCCGCCCCCGCCGGCGGCGGCATCGCCCCGTGGTGCTGCGGCGTCAGGCGGTTCATGGCTGCCTAGTCAGTGCCTACCAGCGATCGACCGAGCAGCGGTGGTGTTGAGGAGCGTATTGTTGTATCGATAGTTGCTGGTGCGAGCAGAGCAAGCGGCGAGGTGGTGGCGGTGGTGAGGATGCTGCGTCGTGCCGTGCGTTCCCTTACCCCTCTGCTGTGCTGCTTTTAAGGGGGGATGGACGCACCGTGGCGGGCCCCGCCTCGGCTTTAGTCGACGGAGACTCACCCGGCCGGGACTCGCCAAGTCATGCCCCCATGTGCGTGCGCGCGACCGACTCATCCTTCTACTGCCCTCGGGCTTCGGGTTGGGTTGATTTCCTAGCTAGCCGGTCAGATCAGTTCAAACTATCAGAGATACCACAAGTTATCGGATATTCAGATTCTTTTCAGCTCCGACTTACAATTTAGGTCCACTCGTTTCGGCTTCAATTTTTGACTTCTAACTTATTTTTTACTATTCATAAATTTTATGTTTTCTGAACTTTTGAGTTTTTTTGCCGATTTTTTCCCGTATTGTTTGTGTTGTCCGTGATGAGCTAGCATATTTTTTTTCTATTTTCTATTTTTTAAATTTAATTACGCCAAATAAGCAACCTTCAGCTACAGTGAAATTTCAGACGCTACAGTGCAATTTCAGCCATAAACCATCGCTATTCAGCCCAACCAAGCAAGGACTTATAACTGTATCTTATATTTTTTATTCTAGTATAAGTGTTAATGTAAATAAATTAAATTCTAATAACCGTTATAAAAAACCATCCTAATAATTCGTATTGAAATGATAGTAAAAATATATTTTAAGCTATAAAAAAAGAACTCGACTTGACCTAGATTTTTATTTATTTTCCAATCTAGCCGTCCTAGCACGACATTCAAGCAATCCATTCCACAGTGATGACATGCACAGGTGGCGCATCATCAACGATATTTATCGGATCAGACAGCGTTGCCTTGCGTATTAACTGCGTCCATGGCTACGGCACCCGCGAGCATTTCAGACAAGCACGGATTGTTGATTCGTTTGTTAGTCCCTAGCGCTGGCCAGCTGTATCTTTCAGGTTGGCAACTTGTATATTCTTGTTTGCCACCCCCTGCATCGCGATAGGCTCGTGGACGGGGGGCTGTCGGGTCATCCCCTCCCATCTTTTATCTTCAGGCAGAAAAGAACGTGCATGCAGCCAATTGACGGCCAACGACACAATTAGCCAGTCTTCCGCTTAGTTAGTTGAAACCTAATGATAAGACTGATAGCTTTTGTAGAAGAAAGCGCCCTTTTTTTAGCTGCTCTGGGGATAATTCCGCTGAACAAAGAAATTGTCCAGGAAAAAACGGCTCAATAGAACTACAGATTCTGGCAAAACGAAAGCGGCAGCCGTGCAGCACCCTCTGATCGATCCAAAAGCGCCGGTTCTCTTCGCGGCTGCCACCGAAGCGATGGGCGGCGCGCACGTAGCTCCAGCTCCGGCGGCCGCGCGGAAAAAGCGTCGTCCCGCGCACGGACGCACGAAGCTTTGCCGTTTTCTCGGTCCGTCCGGCCCATGTGAGGCCAGTGCGCAGAACGGCTGTCTCGGAGGCGGCTTGCAAAGCAGCGATTATTTTACACGTTCTTGCCTGCCTCTCTGCAGTTACTAGCTAAACTACACATATGACTAACTCTTAGGTCGAGTCCTTTTCAACTTTCAGCCAGTTTATACTTATATTATCTACAGTAATTAACTTTTAAACGGTGTATTTTTTCAAAACGAGGTCAATAGAAAGATTGTAGTAAAAATATATTGAGTTTAGCTATATCAGTCAAAATCACATATAATTGTTCTTTATTCGCACTAGCTCTCGCGAACAATTAGAATTCAAATATTTAAACCATAATTCATTAGAGAAAAAAACCCACCCTTAAGCAGGGAACTTCCAGGCCGACTGGCGGCTGCATCCTTTTTGCGGTTTGCGAGCACCAAAGAACAAGATTAGACTTAAAAAACAACAAATAAGGCTTTGATCGTGATGCACGTCAGCTTATAGTAACCAATAATGAAGTTGTTTATGCGCCAAATTGGCATATGGCGGCTGCACAACCTAAAGCCAAAACTTAGGGTGCATTCTTTATGACCATGATTTATAATTTTTGGTTTATTTGTTTTGAATCCTAGTTATTTGTAAGAGAGTACGAAGATAGTCATGTGCGATTTTAGTCGATATAGCTAGAGTCAGTATACTATATATTATAATTAACTTATAGACCATATATTAAAAAAACCCTGTTTAAAAGCTACTTATTATAGTATAATACATAAAAACCGCAAAAATCGAAGGCTTAAACTATAACTTGCCAGATCTACAAAAAGAACACAAGTACAGCTCGCTCAATCCACACAACGACAAGCGTTAGCGCAACTTGACGTTGCTGCGCATGTGGCGGATTCGCATCCGCAGGCGCTGCTTGCGGTTGCGTTGCACAGCTGCATTTGGACCTTGCTTACCGCATTAGCAAGTGGCATCATACTCCCCCTATTATAGCAGGGGAATCGCCGCGCGGAGGGCAGCGCCAGCTCAGCCCGCGAGCGCGTCCAGCCGGCGCGTGGCCGAAAGAATTTCTGTACGGTCAGGGAGCGTTTTTGCGAAAAAATCCCTGCGTTTTTTCTGAAATTACGTAAAGGCCATTTTTCCTCGCGAAAAGGTCCCTGCCAGTTTTTTAGCCCCTCCACTTTGCAGGATAGCCCCCTGCGGTTTTTGAAATTGCGCACGAGTCCTCGTTTGTTTACGTACAGATCCTCGATTTTTTACGAAAAAACCTTTTAACTTTTTTGAAAATATGCATGTGCTCTCGATTTTTTTTAAAAAAACTCCTCACCAATTATCGCCTCTTTTACTTTGGTACGTACGGTGGCTGGCGCGGCGTGGCGCCGCGCCTATTAGGCTAGTAACCAAAACAAAGCCGGGGGACTCTCTGCCCCCCGAGAGCATCCACGTCGCCCCCGGCGCTCCCTCGGCCGGCGCGTGTACGCAGAATTCGCGTACGGCCGGGGAGCCAAG
This sequence comes from Dendrocalamus latiflorus, assembly GCA_017311315.1. Lineage (NCBI taxonomy): Eukaryota > Viridiplantae > Streptophyta > Magnoliopsida > Poales > Poaceae > Dendrocalamus > Dendrocalamus latiflorus. The sequence goes on along the minus strand of CM029647.1, from coordinate 5,414,490 downwards.
TTCCCTCTACTTTTTGCAAATTACGTAAAGGTCCTTTTTCCTCGCGAATAGGTCCCTGCCAATTTTTTTTACCCCTCCACTTTGCAGGATAGCGCCCCGCGTTTTCCTAAATTACGTCCGGGTCCTCGTTTATTTACGTACAGGCCCATTTATTTACGTACATGTTCTCGATTTTTTACGAAAAACACCTTTAACTGTTCCAAAAATATACATTTTCCCTCGATTTTTTTTATAAAACTCCTCACGAATTATCGTCTCTTTTACTTCGGTACACACGGTGGCTGGCGCGACGTGGCGCCGCGCCTACTAGGCTAGTTATTAGTGTTTTTAGTAGTATCAGCTCCTTTCGGTGGTGATGCAGTGCTTACAGAGATCGAGGTCGTCGTTTGTTTGCCATGGTGGGTCGCCACGCATGGAGTCAAGGTCAGGAAAATGTGGCGAGAGGATGGATGATCGGAAGCGGAATAATTTTGGATTTTGTTAAACATCATCTTATATGTTTTCTTTCTAATTATCATCCAGATTTATAACTATTAGATTAGAGATTTAATTGTCATAAATTCTTTCCCTCCCCTTGAATTCTACCTCTTTCCTCTTGAAAAAAATCTTCCATCTTTAAAAATAAGGAGCCTCTTGATTTCTAATTCAAGAATCATAAATTTAGATGATAGTTAGAAAAAAATATCCGGATAATGCCTAGTCACTCTCATAATTTTGCAAGTCGAAAGCATGAAAGCATGATGTTTTCGGCCGGATGTAGCTTTCTTCCGTGAGAGTGATATAGCTCGACCAGGTTAGGTGCTGCTGGGTCAAAAGCTTTTTCTTTTTTTATCAATGGTCGCGCGGGTCAATTTCCTGGTTGAGTGGTTGCAAACTTGCAATGGTCGGCTCCTCCTAACGTGACGGGTGGCCTTCGTTGAAAGTCAGCTGTTTGTTTCTTCCGTGCCGACTTGGATCGTGCCGTTGGTTTCTTTCCGCGGATTGGTAACTCAGCGGCGGCACAAACAAAAGTTGACGAGTAGAACTAGTAGCTGGTGCCCGCAGCCCATATGCGTCAGAAGGGCCCAGGCCCAACGCCTGACGCTAACCGGGCCTAGTGCCCGCCTCGCTACCAATCTGTTGGAAAAACCTGCCACGCATTGTGGCCGCCCGCGAACCCGCAGCCTATCTGCTCAAAATTTCTGCACGGCTCGAGTGGTCGGCCGAACCGCCGTTACGCCGGCCTCCCTCTCCCCCGTCCACCGCAAGATTCAGATACCTTTATCTTTACTATTATAATAAAAGTATAAGTTAACGATTGATCTTTTCTCTTTTCTCTCTTTTCAGCCATCCGATTTGATTTAGACCATTCATCTCTCTTCTCCTCTCTTTCAGGATACAACCGCTCACCAACTCTACTTTCTCCATCTCCTCGCGCATTCTGGCCACCCTTCTATCTCTGTCGTTTGCTCTCCAATGTTTGATGTGTAAAGTTGGTCAGCAAGTAAGTTTTGTCTCACTATTTTTATGACGTCGTTGTAACACACGGGTCTCTAACTAGTCTAGGAATAAACACGGCTGGGAAAGACGTTCTCAATCTCGTGTCCGTTTCTTCTTCTTCTCAGATTTGGGCCGATGTTCGGCGACATGTAACTGCACACTTTCTAATCTCCTCCTTTCATCTCTTCCTTCTGCGAGTATTTTGACCGTCGAAAATGACTCGAGGAACAAGCAAACAAGATCCTGGATGCTACTAACGTACACACTCCATGTTTTCAATCCATGCATCACACTCAAAACCCACGAGCCATCGACATGTACTTGAAATCAACATGATCTACGGGTGTAGCCTCAGTGCCTCACGAACAGCTGCTTTTCATTCTCCCCTTTTTGTTTCACCTTTGCGCGACCTCTCGACAGCAACACCAACATGTGGAGCCCTACGCTTGTGCCCCTCTGTTTCTTCCTTACTTTCTGTTGCTATTATCTTTTCAGGGTAACAAAACCAGAGTCTTTTAGCTGATTATGGAGTGCTGTACGCCTGTACCACGTTTCAGGCTAACGCTATTTTACTTTGTCAGTACACATGATATCTGAAATTAAGACTCTTAAACCATGGGACCGGTCAATTAATTTGTGGGTTTTCTCGTATCATCGTAGATATTAGGGACTAATACTGAATATTGAACAGGTCTGAGATTCTGAATAATCGTGGGAACTCATCAGAATCTCTCTTGAGTCTGATGACAAATCCGAAAACGACCGGTGAAGTTTCTCTTGCGCTGAGAGTCTAAACTCCAACAAAAAAACAAGGAGACCGAACATGAGCCCTACTCCATCAATCCGTTTCATGAGCTATTAGGAATGTACACGAAGAGGTGACGTTGATGCACTCTGCAGTCTGTACAGTCAGTCATGTTAACTCGTTCAGTTAGCCATGCAGTCATGCCAAGACTGCCAATTAAGGATGTCTTGTAGCAAACCAAATATGTACTATGCGGTTTGGTGAAAGCAGCCAACCCCAGTTAGCCTGTTCAGTTAGGCAGCGAGCTGACTGATACATCCACCATGACGCAATGGAAGCCCCCGAACGTCCGACTTTTAGCGGTGCTCTTTTGGGTTTATACTTTTAGCTTTTAGGCTTATCTGACACTGTTTTAATTTTTTTTTTCACTTCTAGCGGTGCTGTTTTGGGTTTATACTTTTAGCTTTTAGGTTTATCTGACATTGTTTTATTTTTTTCACTGTAGCTGTTGTAACCTTTTTTTGGCGTAATTAAAATTAAAAATTTAAATAAAAAATAGTTTCCCTCATCACGGACAATGCAAATGAATACGGGAAAAAAAGAAAAGAAAAAACAAAAAAACTAGGGAAAACAAAATTAAGAAACTAGAAACTAAAAGCCAAAAGTATAAGCCAACTTGAACAGGGCTGTACGCTGTTCGTAATAGAGAGTACAGAGTAACGAAAAATCACGTGTGATTTTACCCGATATAAATGAAGTCGCTATAATATGTACTGTAATAAATTTGAAGATTATATCATAAAAAGACACTATATTTAGAAAGCTAGTTACTATAAAAAAAACTAAAAAACAACTTTTGGAAGTCGAAAAGAAGTGATCCTATCTTATTCAGTGGGAAATGCTTCCGTACTTCACTGGAAAGAAAATCGCACCGGCTCTAAAGCGGAGTTCGTATAGTGGCTGAGCTTGATATCCACCAACCTATAGCCAACCTCTAGTGATTTAGGATTTTTGGAGTTCTCTTTGGTCCAAATGTAGCAACAGTATTCTTTTTGAACTATTCACTTGAATACTTGATGCTGGATATTATGGTCTTCTTTTCGGGACTTGAAATTTTGGAATGCATTGTGCGTCGGATGGACCTAAGACTAAGAGTTAACCTGATGACAATCAAATGGAGCATCCTCCACATGCACGATCAAGACAGATCCGCATGGCCCACCTGGCGCCTGTTGCGCCATGGGGATGGGGCCAGGTGGTAGAACACTAGTCAAGCGTATTGGGACACTGATTTTTCACAACAGCAAACAAAACACACCGCGAATCCACGATCCATGAATCGAACATGTCAAACCAGTCGTGTCTACCTCGGATCGAGAACATGCTAAAAGAGGGAAGAATAGGGAGCACATAGATATTAGATTTTTTTGGAAATATTTCCTCAAGAAGTTTACGGTCTCTCACTTCAATAGCAATGTAGAGCTATGAAAACCAAGGTCTAAACCATCACAATAAAATCTCTGTGAAAAACCAAACAAAACAAGTCTTCATACCTTTAGGATGGTTTGGCGCCAACTAACAAGCGGTCTGACCTCTAGGGGTGGTTTGACCGCTCTTTAGTTAGCGGTTTGATCTCTTCTTAGTGTAGAACTGAAAATTAACAGAATTTTAAATTCAAAAATCAACGTAACTTTATATCAACAATTTCAAATTATTTGAAAGTCTACATACACCTTACCTAAGATATTGTGAACCTAATCCATGAAGAAATTGAAGTTAATCTTTTCAAAGTTTTGATCTTTTTGATCCGAATGTAAGCTGCATGAAAATTGGAAACACAAAATGATGATTGAGAGAGGCTCGTGAGATGGTTTCCCACATGTTCTAACATCCTCAAACCATAGCAAGGATCAATTCAAAAGCTCTTAAAAGCAAACTCCCAAAATCACCCTTTCTTTCACTAAAACTGGACAAACTCAAGAATTCGCAAAGAACAAATATCTAGATGGATTGGATATGGTCTTCAAGAGATATCTTCATCACTTACAAGTCCTTAGCATCAAGCAAGATCAAGAGGAGAGAAAAAACAAAAAACCAAGCCAAATCAAGAAATCAACACTAAGCATATAAGAGGAAGACTTGGACGAATTTAGAAATTTGATTTTCACTTGGAAATGAATATTTACAGCCACTCCCTTGGGAGGACAAAGTCACCTCTGGGTTAACCCTTTTACACGAAACGAAGATGAAAGTGTAAATAGGGTGCTATGCATACATAGGTTCGGCCCATAGGTGGGCTAGGCATTGAACGGATTTTGGGCTAGGGTGTTACAGATGGTATCAGAGCATCAACCCCCGTTACATAGGTACATGTGCGTGTGGGACCGCTAGCGGGTACCTACGACACAGAGGTTGTACCAAGGGGTGGTTCTAAGAATTTGCGATATAGACGGTGTGCTGCTGAGGGTGTCAGCCCTTAAGGGGGGTTGTGAGTAATTCTTTTTCTACATTGCTCCAGTTTAACTATGAAACAGCAGGAGATCCATGGGGGCGTTGGTGTGGAAGCTGGCGCAGCTGCAATCCAATGCTTGTGAGGCGCTGAGGTTGGTGACCAAGCACATGTGCACATACCATAAGGCGCTTATGGAGAGGAACAAGCAGTATGTCGTTGACCCGCCCACCATCAAGAAGTGTTAGGAGCTCTCCAAGCAGCTCTTCTACACCCGTCTCGCCAAGTCCCCTACACTCCTGACTTATTATGACTTGTTTTTACCGCCTAGCTCTTTTATGCACCTGAGTCCTTAATGTCAATTAGATTCTCAAATCTTGAATGCTGGTAGATTATTTTCTAATGTTCATATATCAACTGGCTGCCAATTCAGTGGTGCTAATAATGCTGCTAAATCCTTGTGAATTGTCTAAATTAAGGTATGATTATAATGTTATGGGGCTACAGGATATGCCTCTGAAGAGTTCTATAGTATTAATTTAAGTCTCGGTATACTAGTTTGTGAGCTTGTGTGGCATGGGGTGGCATATTGAGAGTTTTTCTTGTTACAGGATTTAGTGATCAGATGGAGATGCAAAAGACTCCGATGAGATGGTTTTCATGGTAGTCATAGATTGTAGTATATAAATTAATCTGGTGCACCAGAAAATAAATTGCTCCTTTTTTTGCCTTCGGTTTAAAAGGATGATCTCAGAAATCAAAACCCAAAAAAGAGTTGTAAGAGTTATGATTAATCCTAATAAGCTAAGAAATAGCATAGGTGAATAATATTTGAATGATTGTTTAGTTACATACATTGAACTTATGTACTATTTCATTTGAACTTGTTTAAAAATAGACGTGCCTTAAGTTCGTACACCTATCACTAAAATTCTGGCTCTGCCACTAAAAAATAGTGCTCTTCAGCTATGGAGACGGCTGTTATTACCACTTTCGTTTTCATTATTATACAAGGAGAAATGACAGGTGAGCGGCTGGTTGAACCACATCATCCCGAGAAGAAAGGATGCCATTTCCTTCGGCTATGGAAAATTTTGGCTTTGTTACTCTCTTGTTTCTTTTTCCTTGATTCGGAAACCACAAGCTAGGAATGGGATGTATTTGATTATCAGGGTATTCTTAATGCAAGACATTGTTTTGCTATGTCTATTATTTGATGGTGAATAATACGATCTCTCTTTGCCTTGTTATTTTTATCATTTACAAAAATATGGAGTTCACGTTTTTTCTTTTTGCATATAGCAATTTCATGCTTAACTGGCTAAATATATCAATTAGTTTTATACTACTTACTACTTATCTCTTTTTTGCGAGGAATTTATGGTAATCTGACAAGCATATATATATATATATATATATATATATATATATATATATATATATATATATATATATATATATATATATATATATATATATATATATATATATATATATATATATATATAGGAAAATTACATAAGGCACCATGGTGCCTAGGCACCAACATCCGATACACGTGTATGATTGATAATTTTTTTGAGTTTGGGTATGAAAATGTTTTATACTCTTGATATATTTATGGTAAGTAAGTTTTGAACTCAGTTCAAATTAGTTTGAACTACTTTTGAGTTCAATGCAACTAAAGTGAGTATATACCATAAAAATAGTTCAAACTAATTAAACTGAAGTTGAATTTAAATTTTTTCGGAGTTTGACATCTCAAATATACTTTTTTATGGGTATATGAAGATACCCACATCAAACGTTGCGAATCTCGAAGCAAATCAACGGGTATTGATATTGGTGCCTAGGCACCATGGTGCATGAAACACTCGTCCTATATATATATATATATATATATATATATATATATATATAAATAAGAAAATTACATAATGCACCATGGTGCCTAGGCACCAACATCCGATACACGTGTATGATTGATAATTTTTTTGAGTTTGGGTATGAAAATGTTTTATACCCTTGATATATTTATGGTAAGTTAGTTTTGAACTACTTTTGAGTTCAATGCAACTACAGTGAGTATATACCATAAAAATAGTTCAAACTAATTAAACTGAAGTTGAATTTAAATTTTTTCGGAGTTTGATATCTCAAATATACTTTTTTATGGGTATATGAAGATACCCACATCAAACGTTGCGAATCTCAAAGCAAATCAACGGGTATTGATTTTGGTGCCTAGGCACCATGGTGCATGAAACACTCCTATATTATATATATATATATATATATATATATATATATATATATATATATATATATATATATATATATATATATATATATATATATATATATATATATATATAGCCTCTTTCTACTCCCGGATGTAATTACACTCTATGTCGTATCTCACAACATAGGTAGTATCTTGCGTAACGGAGAGTATGTACGTGTAGTATACGAGTATTTAAGACCATATAGGTGGTATGAACAATTTTTTAGAGGTGGTATGCATATTTTTTTTGACATACTCTTTTTTATGTACGTATATAAAGGTATTTATAAAATACGCTAAAAACTATGGACTTCCTTACAATTTTTTCATGTAGTTCACATTGGAGTATCTTATAATTAGTATATGAGTATACCTAAAGTGATAAAGGAGTATTTCAAGTTTGTTTAGGTGGTATATTAGATGTGGGTGTAATTACACCCGGGAGTAATATATATATATATATATATATATATATATATATATATATATATATATATAAACGGCAAGAGTACATTATAAGTAGTCTGACAAAGGATACAAGGACATGGAAAAATTAATTGGGCTCTTGCTTTCATCACTAGGCGTATGTAGAGGTGGCCATTGGGTCGTGTCATACCAATAGGCCTGGATTCATCATGCTTCGGACCATGTCGTACCATGCCGGCTCGCCTCGCTTGCGGCTAGGCCCAGGCATGGTCCAAAGCTTGTCGTATCGACATTCGTACCATGCCAACCTAAGCTCAGTCTAAAGTAACTATACACCACGAAGATGGCGGCGATGATGGTGGCCACGACAGCTATCTTCATTTCTCTTGTATCTGTCTCGTTAAAAACTAGTTAAAATTGAATTATTTACGAAAAGCATGAGCACGTAATGATGTAAATATTTTGGGAGAAAAGTTAATTTTTCTTGATATTTTAAAGATACCATCTCATTCAAAACCCTACGTCCATAGTAGGGTTCCCCGAGTAAGAAAAAAGTCATTCCCGTGACTCGGATTGTCACCTACAATTAAATACGTTGGCTACAACTTAACTTACGAAAATATAATAAAATGTGAGGTGTCAATGTATTTGTGCTCCTAGGGTGAGGCTTCGCTCAATTTAACCCGGTCGCAGTAATCCTAGCTAACTCGTATTCTATACTCGTCGCTTGATATTATCTTCCTAGCGTGAAAATGTATATATGTACAAATATAACGGTGGAAATCATTCTTAGACGATTTCTCATATGCAATTATGCTTATTTAATCTCTTGTAGGTTTGTATGCATTCATCTACAACTCTAAATAATTTTAAGTCTCAGGGTTACTCAAATAAAACCCTCCCTTCTGGTATTGGTTCTTTTCTCGTGATTGGCATGCGCATGATTAGTTAAGTTATAGATACAAAAAATTAAATCTTAGTTAATTAATTAATTAAATTGTACTAAGAGTTTTATCTCTAAATTATACTAACGAAATTGTCCGAGTATTTAAATACACAATGGAGCGGTTTAAATGACGAGACATGAATTTTAATATGCACGCTTACACGTTTTAATTCATTGATGCTTTTGGTTTATTTTAATGATTATGAATATTTGTTAGTGGGGTTTTGCAAGTTAATTCTACTAACAAGGTTAATTAGATATTTAAATATGAAACAGAATGATTTAAACAACAATATACCGATCTAATCGGTACACGCTGAATTTTAATCTACTGATTGTCCTTAATTAATCTTCAATAATCATAAATACTGATTAGTGATATTTTATAATTTATCATTACCAGTAGGATTTTATCGAGTAATTTAAAGTGCTTAGAGTTAAATATTCACAAGGAAATTTTTTTTACTATGCCTCTTTTCTCTTTCCCCTCCTTTCTCTCTCTTCCCAATTTTCCCTATGTGGCTAAACACCTCCTGGCCACTCATTCTTTCTTCCTTTCTTTATTTCTCTCCTCCTTTCCCTTATCTTCTTCTTCCCCATCTCTTTCTCTTTTCTTCTCTGATGCCTTTTTTGCTTTGCTTTGCTCTCCAGCCGCACATCTCCTTTCCCTATTGCTACGGCTCGGTTCCTCCCATCGCGTGCTCCTCTTTGATCTTCCTTCCGCCAAGAAAAGAACCAAGTTGCGACATCCATGTCTGTGAGAGTGGCGGCGCCCATGAAGACGGCTGCGGTGTGGCCGTACGTGGAGTACATGGTACCGTGGGAGCGGCAGGTAGAGCGTTGACAGCTGTTCCTCCGGAGCGGCGGCACGGGAGGCCGGAGGCACGGAGCTAGAGGGCCACGAGGCTGAGGCGGCCGCCGACACTGGCATGCCCGCCGTGCCGCTCGTGCCCGTTGTGCTCGTTGTGCCGGGCCGACCCGAGCACAGCCCGGTTCGCTGTGCCGTGCCGCCCAATGGACCGGCTTTCTAGGTCTAACCCGGCCCACCATTCTTGCTGTGATAGCATGACCTACCACGTGTCGGGCCGGGCCATGCTGGGCTGGCCATGCCTCGGGTTGACTCAAAAAGCACGGCCCGTCTCCCATCTCTAGGCGTATGTTGCAAAACGACTATTCCAAAAACAAAATCTGGATCTATATATATTACTGAGACAGATGATCAGTGTTAACAACCCATGCCTTACTAGCACATTTTATGTTGCCAATCGATAATAATAGAGAAAATTAAAAGGCAAATGCTGATGCTAACAAAAGTTTTTGTACCTAGGATTGTTGCTTTATTTTGCAACAATGTCGTCCACGTAACGCTCCATCCATCGATCATTGCTGTTTGCACATAAATCAAGTAGCGAAACGGCACATATAGAGAGAGACCACGAATTTTACATGAAACAGTACTGCACTCAAATACATAACGAAACCCTCTAACTTCAAAGTTAAAATGAGTTCAAATGTCAGACTTTTTTTTTTGTAAAGTCCTACTTATCAATTATTTGCACCTTAGAATTTTTAAGGAAAAAAAATCTTTGTTTTGGATTTTTTGTGTCAAAAAGGGCTTTCATTCACAAGTCTTTGGGCCCACCCGCTTCGTTAAGCGGATTCTCTAAATCTCTTTCCAAGTTCAAAACTATATGTATTATCTATATTAATACCTTCGTTGTCCACTGTTATTTTAAAAAATATAGGCAAAATATATCAATCGTAGCTCAAAAGATCATAACCTTCTTTTCTTTTGTACAAGAGCCTAGCTAGGGCCTTGTGAGCCTGCTCGCGATTTTTAAAGTCTGAGGACTATGGAATTAATTGGTGGGTATTAAAACCACCAAAATGTTCAGCAAATAATCAATCGATACAACGCAACAAGTCAATGGAGTACTACACGAACAAAAGAGAGTGCCTCCTACGTGCACGATTAAAGGCCATACCACCCTAGTGTACATGCCCCATACCGATTAATTCCGAATTTATGATGCTGCCGCTTGCTCTTACGTACGTGGCCTCCTCCGATCCCTCGCTCGCTTTTCAAGTTTAATTGGGGTTGGTTGGTGATGTGAGAGAAGAAACTGCTGCTTCATTTGCCCTCCGAAAAGCCAAGGGAAAATGGCCCAGTATTATATCATACGCTTTCAAGGTGCATATCTTTTCATTTGAGAATGCGGACCTATATAATCATCCACACCTGTTTGGTCGGCGTGGAACCAGACGAACGCTTGAAGAACTTCGTCGAGAATGTCTATGGCATCTATATATGTTGAAAAATTGACAATCATATCAAACTAAAATTTATATTTGTGAAAGTTTGTGATTTTTTTTCAAGCTGTTTGTCAGGTAACAGTCTAACCGATTTGAGGAACCAATCAGACCAATTTGGATAGCCTGTTAGGCCTGTTGAGTATCCTCTCAGGCATTTTTGCCAGGGACGGTCAGTTTGGCATTATCTATGTGGTCTGAATGGCCCAATTAGCTTTTGGCATTTCGACACCAAACTAATATGTAGGAGCGTCTAGAAATATCTTTGCACTTGGTTTAACCTCAAATGGAGATTTGAGCAAACACTAGGTATCAGTTTACCGAATTTTCAGAGAGGTTTACTCCGGTGCTCTGGCCTGGCAGTCAAACCAAACGGCCAATGGCGGTCAAACTGGTCATGACCTATTCTTGGCTGACGGGTTTTGGTGTTTTTGGAAAATTGATCGTGGGTTGAATTTTTGGGTCTAGGTCATTACATTCATGATGCATGAAACATATATGGACTAATGTGGGTCCAGTTATGAAGAATTTATGCCCAGAAATAATTCTTGATCTTTGATATGTAGGGTGCTGAGAGGTAGCCATGGTTGATGGCATGGATCGAGACTAGGCTTGGGGATGAGCTGAGGTGTAATCAAGAAAGCCGGGCACGATGGTTAAACTCAAGCAAGGCACGGGAGAAGACAAGGAATGTTGAAGGGAAGGTTTGAGCAGTAGTTGAATGGTGTGGTCGATACAAGTGAGGCGTGATTGGGGGAAACCAACACGGAGAGACTTGCTGATACGTGAGTCATTGGTGAACCTACGCATTGCAAGTATGGGGATTGCTTGCAAAGTAGGAGTTAACCATAGACTAGGCTTGAGGAAGAGGTGAGGCCCACAATCAAGGTGAAGGTGTTTTGGCGAAAAAGCCAAAATACTAGAAATGGTGAAGAGACCAAAACTACAACACTTGGAGGGTGTTTGGAGAGCGGTTTAGGTCAAGAAGGTGCTGATGAGGCTAAATGAATGGAAGCTTGCTCCTTAGTTGGTTGGGACTTATATGTTTTAAAAAGCGTGCATAAGTCTTGTGTGAGCACAAAACCTGATGTGTGGGGTTAACAGGTTTTCCTGGTTGTGCTAATGAATAGTATCTATTAGGTTTAGATGTGGACTAGTTGCCTCATCTATTTGAGTAGGGGAGAGGTTGGTGGCTAGGGTAAGGGTTTCCAAAGGGAAAGCAACAACCTCCTTCTTCTAGGGTTTGGGTGAGAAATCTCTGTCCTCGATAGTAGAGTGGCTGTAAATCAAACATTTATAAGTTGCAATAGATCAATCTTGTTCATCTTTATGATGTGTTCTTGATCTTGTTGATTTTGCTAGATAGGGGGAGCATAGGTCTTTTGCTAGTGGACTTAGAAGAGTGCCCAAGAGAGGTCTAGATAATGCTCGTGTTCATTCACATGTTTTTCATGCTAACCCCTCGTATGGTTATTTTACTGTTGATCCTATATGTCGTGTGTCCCAATACTGGATTCTTAAGTCTTTTGTCACTAACCGCAGTACTGAGGCACTGATGGCTCTTGTCTCTTTGAGATAGACTTTTCCGGCGGTGAGAAGATCACGGATATCATGGATGCTGCTTTCGGATCTTCCTCACATAGAGTTCTGGTGATGTCTATCAACTTTGAGGTTGCACCGTGCTCGTGCTTCATCAACAAGTGATATAAACTACACATTTACAAATGGTGATTTCTACAAGTGGTCACATGGAGAAGTGGTATCACTACTTAAGCTCTTTTTATAGTCTTAATTTTCATTGTCATTATTGCATATCATTTGGGTTTAGTTGAGGATCTAGGGTTGGATAGGTTATTCTCTTGAGTTTGTCTTTCTCAAGAGTGTCATCTCTTATTTAGGTCTTCTAGAATATTTTATCTTGTTTAGGTTGAGTTTACTGCTTCAGTCACTAGTATTTAGTGGTAGGGATACCTAGTGGTGTTGATTCGCTCCTTGGCTTATGTTTCTCTTAGCCTAGAGATCTTTGTGGAGTAGAGGGTTGTATCTTGGACTAGTTGTCTTGTGCATGTTGTTTAGACCTTAGTGGCCCTAGTCTCTTCCAGTTGGTTGTAGTCTCTTACCTCGGATTCTATTTCTCCAACTGTTTTTTTATGCAAATGGTATCAATTCTATAATTGATATCTTGCATTGATTCTCTATCTCTTTGGAACCCATGTTGAGAAATGTAGAGTAGTGATCTTTTTGTCGAGTTTGAGATTTATCTCATTTGCACTCTTTTGGCCTTTTGTTTCTCTCATTTTACTTCTTGAGGGGAGTTTAAGGTTATTTGCCTTTCTTGCTTGGTTTGAGGGGGAGTTTGAGTCTTTGTTGCATTTATTGTAAGATAATGCAAATCTAATTTTCTGCAGCTAGATCTATCTAAATTTCCATGGAGGTATGACTATTACTCATGTATGATGTACTATCATAAAATTGCTCCTTACTATGATTTGAGCTAGTTTAGATTAAGCTATGCTAGTTCTTTGTTGAAGTATGAGTTTACTTCTCCTAGTCTTTTGCTGCTACGGATGGGTATTGCTTATGGACTCAGGAGTACCTCATTATTCTTAAACTAGAAAATAAAATGAAAAATTATCTCTTTTATATACGAAAAACTAATTCCACTAATTCTTTCTCATAAAACGGTTTTGCCATTACAGTAGGCATGAACTTAGGGGGAGTTTTAGAGACTATGACCATTCTCTTAAGCTTATCGCTTGGGGATGGTCTCAAAGGCTTGAGATTTAACACATGACAAATTAAAGTGAAGAAACCAAAGAACTGTAAAAGTTGATTGAAGCTTAAGAGGCAGTTGTGGATAGCTCTTAGTCTTGGATTTGCTTTATAAGATAAGGCTAAAAATGTGTTTTTATAAGTGCAAAATATGCTAATTATGCTCAATTCTAAGTGCTTGAACAAAATAGTTCAATTTTGAACTTGTAGCACTCTAGATGATTCAGTTATAGCTTTTTGGTTCCATTGAGCATATTGATATTGCTTGCCTGAACTAGGAGTTTGATCACCTTGACATGTACTCAAATTGATTTAATTATTAATCTTGTACTAGTTTGGCTATACTTTGCTATATATGAATTGTCATGATCTAGATAGATTCTACTCATCATGTGGCATGTGGCAATTATTGTTTTAATCGACATGGATAGTTTTCACAGCTCCTTGCTAAGACTAAATGAATAAAATTTTAGGCATTCTATTTGCATCATGCTATCTCTTATGCTCTTTCTTTGTCCCTCAAAAAGGGTTTAACCTTAATGAATTCATTATCAAAGCGGAGAAATATGCCAAAAATGCTCTTTGTAAGTGCATTAAGCCTGAAATGGTCTAGTCGAGCATTTACATGCAAGGAAGAATTTTGCATGAAAGGGGGAGCAATTGAGCTTTTCTTGATTTTTGTGATCTCTTCTCACCATGACTAAGGTCAAGTAGAATAATTGATCTTTCGTATGAATGATGAAGTTAAAGCTTTTTGTGGAAAACTTGTCACTTCTGCTTACTTGCATCTCTTGGACCAAGTGGAGCTCTCTTTCATAAATTATTTTTTATTTTCAAAAACCAACTTGATTGTGCTCTCATTTGCATTTTTGAGTATTACCAATATATTAATCAAGAGGGATATTGAAGAACCATGTTGAGAATGTCTATGGTATTTGTATGCTGAATAATTAGCAATTTGCAATCATGCCAAGTTGGATTGCATTCGCAAAAATTTGCAGTTTTTCAGAGCTGCTTGCCAAGTGGCGGTCTGGCCGATTTGAGGAGCCAGACAGACCAATTTGGATGGCCGGTCAGACTAGCCGAGTAGCCCTTAGACATTTTTCCAGGGGTTGTCAGACCGATATTGTCCATGCGGTCTGACATGCCTAGTTGGCTTTTGGCATTACAATACCAAGCTAATGTGTAGGAGTGTTTAGAGATGTTTTTGCACTAGGCTTCACCTCAAATGGAGGTTTGAGCAAAAACTACATATCAATTTGCGAAATTTCCAAAGAGGTTTACTCCGGTGCTCTGGGCTGGCAATCAGACTGGCATGAGGGGTGCAGTCTAACCTGGCTGGCCGTCTGACCAACCGGCCAATGGCAGTCAGACCGGCCATGACCTGTTCTTGGCCGATGGGTTTTGGTGTTTTTGGAAAATTGGTCGTGCGTTGAGTTTTTGGGTCTAGGTCATTGCATTCATGAGGCATGAAGCATATTGGACTAACATGGGTTAAATTATGAAGAACTTATGCCTAAAAACAATTCTTGATCTTTGATGTGTAGGATGCTTAGAGGTAGCCATGGTCGATCGCATGGACCGGGACTAGGTTGGAGTTGAGCTGAGGGGTAGTCAAAAAAATCTGGGCACGATGATTAGGCTCAAGCAAGGCACGACAGAAGTTTCACATGGCACTAGAAGAGGTTCGAACTTATAGATTCATGTTATGGTGAAACCTTAGTGGTGGTGTGACCAAGTTGACGACTTAATATTGTAAAGGCCTTGTTATGAACTTTCTGTCGCACACCTAAGGAAGTGTATTGATCGTGTGGCAAAACGAGGGTATGTTTCTTGTGGGTAAAGTTATACATCTCTACAGAGTTACAAACTATCTTGGATAGCTGTGTCCACTATCACGGACATGCTAAGTAATGTTTTTCATATATTAGACTTTGATTTTACAAAAACTAGTTTTAATGAAAACAAGGAATCCTTTTGGAAAAGATAGTATGAGTGGGATACCCGTAAATAGGTTAGTGTCAAGGCAGCAGGGCGCATGGACCGAGGCGACCCTTCACGAACCAAAGTGACGGCGACGCGTAGACAAAATTGTTCTTACTTGTTCTTGTGGAATTTTATCTTGCTATGACAATGGTCATGATGAACAATTATTTTTTTATTTGGATCATGAGCAAAATTGTGTTATTTGAGGAGTTTTATATGTGAATTGGAGTTTTTATTGAAATATTGCTCTTTCTAGGTCTTAGCACCATTCCACATCTTGCCACTATAGTCATGTTCCATCTTTGTCTTACATCTAGACCACTAGTGGCTCTTACAACTTGTGTGCTTTAAAAGTCCAAAATTCAAACTAAAATTCTTGCCTTATGTGTGTTTGTCAAATTACTCATCAATTGGGGGATTATAAGACCATCTGGTGGTAGTCCCATAAGAGTAATGTGTATTTGACACTACTTATACCTTTTATGACTTTGAGAAATTAGGGTTAGGATTTTCTTGTGTTGGAGCCTTTATATGTGTGTTCTAGGCTTAGAGTTATGCTATCCTGAGGAATTAGCTGTAAAACATTCCTCTCCAAGTGATATGAACATCTAAATTTTGCCCAAGTGAGTTGTGTCATAGATCCCCTCTTGTACTTTTGATTTGATTCACTTTCTTGTTTGGATTTTCCCTTCTTGATCCTTCCAGGTATCAAGGGTGTGTAAGAGGTGGATTCATAGAGATATATCTTGGAGATAAGATCCCATCAATATAAACATGACCTGGACGAAGTTCTTGAGTTCGTCTCATTTTCCTTAAGAGAGAGGTGTTTTGAGATTTTGCTCTTATGGGTGATTTGGATTAGATTCATGCTGTGATCTAACTTGCTATGACATGTGAAAATCCATCTAAGGTCGCCTAGATTATATAGAACTCACGAGTAACAACAGATCAAGATTTCCTGTTTTCGCCTGGTTTTAGTGCTTCCTTCACTCAAATGGGAAAAAAGGATCAAAAATTTGGCAACGATTATCTCAGTCATTGATTGAAATAGGTTCCTAACATCCTAACGAAAGTGTATGCTAAGTTTCAAGTCATTTAGACCAACGGATCAAAAGTTCCATTGATTTTCAGTTTTAAAATTGTACTGATTTTACTGTTCCTATGCTGATTTATTATAGCGGTGGTATTACCGATTTGCTCAATTTTGTTTGGTTTTTTTCACGTTAGTGATTAGCTTCTAAACTTTATAACTTTTTATAGTTATTGGAGTGAAGAACTTGAAGTCGTACTTCCGCTTTAACTTTTTTTTTTTGAAAATATCTCATAATATTGTTGACTCTTATTCAACTCCTCTAATCGCAAGTCTTCAGTCTTATAATTAACTAGCTAGCAACGCCAACAGAAATGATCCCAGAGTCCTCTCCTCTCGTACGCTTGCACCCGTCCTTCTCTTTCATTCATGGGCCAGCTGATTGGGCGTACGATCAAATGGAACAGCCGGGCGAGACCGACCGACCAGAAGAAAAGCACCTCGAATTAACTCGGGCTGGCAAGCCAGTGATCCCCGCGCATGTCGCTAGCTTATGCGTGCTTTACAATCTGCGCGATTTTCTTCGTGATTATCTGGTACCATGTGTTCAGATCGAGCGCGGAATTGGGTTCGGGGCAATAGTGCTGCTGAATTTTTCTTTCTATACTCGTTGTTGCATGTGGAGAGCTGGGCAGCCGACTACCAGGTTTCACGTTAGTGATATTTTTTACATTGTTCCAAAAATATATCAGTGTTTTTCAATTTTCTTAATTATTTTTTTGACTCAGAAAAGCTAACAACCGCTGCAGTGCAATTACAACCAAAATACTAAACAAAAACCAAAAGACATAGCTTTTAAGCCGTTTGAAGCACTACCTAAGCGTGCCCGATAGCACTAAAGTGGCTTATAAGCCGGAGATTATGTCTTATTTTGCACTGTAATTGCTATTAATTTATTTTGTATAATTAAATATAAAAAATAAAAAGGTTATATTAGCACAGAGAATGTAAAGAAAAAGAAGAAGAAAACAAAAAAGTCCGAAAGATAAAAAAAACAAAAAATACAGACCAAAAGTTAGAAATTAGGAGTTGAATCCGTTCCAAGCGAGGCGAAACGGCCACCTCTGACTACAGGAACAGCTGAACTGGCATGTACACTGAACTCCATGTATGTGCGCTGCTGCTCGATTCCAAGCTGAAAAGTGAGCAAAAAAAAAAAAGATCCATGCATCCCTAGCTGTTCTTATCAGTTAGAGCAACTCCAGCAGTAGCCCTCAAAACAGGGCCCCTACTTTTCATTTGAGGGCTCCCCTACTTTTGAGGGCCCTGTTTTTTTACATCTGCTCCAACAGCACCTCTCAAATTTAAGCCCTCAAATCCATTCCACTGCAACTGACACATGGGACCCACTCCTCATTCTCTCCCTCTCCCTCAGTCCAACTCCAACGCCGGGAAACCCCACCGGCCTCACTCTCCGGCGGTCGGCGGAGCGCCAAGCCGCCGGCGGCCGCCACCGCGTGTCGGGGGCGGAGGCGGCGGTGGAGGGGGCGGAGGCGCCGGGGAAGGGGGCGGCGAGGGAGGGGACGGAGGCGGAGGCGGCGGTGGAGGGGGCGGAGGCGCCGGGGAAGGGGGCGGCGGGGGAGGGGGCGGAGGCCGCGGTGGAGGAGGCGGAGGCGGCGGTGGAGGGGGCGGAGGCGCCGGGGAAGGGGGCGGCGGGGGAGGGGGCGGAGGCCGCGGTGGAGGGGGCGAAGGCGCCGGGGAAGGGGGCGGCGGGGGAGGGGGCGGAGGCGGAGGCGGCGGTGGAGGGGGCGGTGGGGAAGCCGGGCGCGGTGGGGGCGGCGGGGGAGTGGAGGCGCTGGGCGGAGGCGTCGGGGGGCGAGCGGAAGAGGAGGAGGCGGGGGGCGAGCGGAAGCGGCGGGGGGCGAGTGGAAGCGGGGAGGCGGTGAATTTTCACGCAGGCGGGGAAAAACGGAAAATGAGAGCCAGAGTAGGGGGCCCCTGGGAATGAGGGCTTGAAGACCTCATTTGAGAGGCCTCCTATTTTTGAGAGCCAAGTAGGGGGTCTGCTGGAGTGCAGTTTTTTGCTCTGGCTCTCAAATATGAGGTTTGAGGGCTCAAGTAGGGGGTCTGCTGGAGTTACTCTTATCAGTACGTATGGTAAATGGATCGGGAATCGGTGAAGACGTGTTGTCATATAGAGTTTTTGCCACTCTTAAGATTGACCAATTACCTCTGTCACTTACATGTGGGACCGCCTGAGTCACTGACAACGGGCCAGGGTGGCAAATCTGTTGCCCCTCACCTCATAAGGGTGGCAAAAACATAAATTTTCCCATATAGAGTGATGACTTTCAGCACGAAGGGATGGAGGACTACTAGTTTGAATACATGGCCTCATGCGGGGGCTACCTGCAGTCCCTTTTTTTTTCAAGGAAAAACGGTGAGGCTAGGATGATCCGACTGCGTATATTTATATTATAATAATAACAAAGTCATATATATAAGAAAAATAAGAAAAAAATACAAGAGTGAGATATTAACATAAGTTATCTAGCCAATCCTAAATTTGGGGAAATATTTTTTTTTCTTTGTCCGATGGAACCACGGCAAATTCACCTGCAGTCTCATTATTAATTGGTACAACAATTCACCCCGTACTAGCTGAGTTAGCCTATAGCTCCAACGAGCTTCTGTTTCTAAATTCTTAATTTCATCTTTTTTTTTAGCATTTTGTCTTGTGGGGGCTTTTTTGTCATTTTTTCTCCCTTATTTCTTTTGTATTGTCCATGATGATATAACCTTTTTATTTTTATATTTAATTACACAGTAAAAGTTAATAACAGATACAACACATTTTCAACCGCTAGGATAAAAAAAACTAAAAACCTAGACTTCTAAATGCTTTAAAGCACTACCTTAATTTAAGGGCAAGAAATAATGCATGAATGACGAGCATGCGCTATCCATACCTGTCCATATGTAGGCGGGCTTTTCAAATTCCGATTCCGAGAAAGAATTGACAGTTTGTACGTGTGCATGAATGGTCAGTTTGTGGGTGGTAGCGGAGTAGTAACATTATTCGCCTTTCTATATCAAGAATTGTCTTTGCCTCGCCTTGAATGCTTTGCTTAAAGCCATTTAAACTTCTCTTTTTAGATTATTAACAAGATATATTGGGCCAGATTTTTTTGACTTAAATTGGTTTATGCTGATACTGTCTACAGTAATTAGCTTTTAAACAGTGTGTTTTTTTAATACAGGGTCAATAAAAAAAATTATAGTAAAAAGTGTACTGAGTTTCAACTGTACCATCTAAAATCATATGCGACTATTTTTCTCTGCGTACTGACTCTCGCGAACAGCCAGAAATCAAATATTTAAGTCATAAGCAATAAGCTGTCAGTCCAAAAGAATCCATCCATACACGCGTACCACCACATACACATATGCGATTGCATCCTTGGCACTCACCTAGTACTGCAAAGGCTAAAGATAAACTTACAACCTCAGGAAAGATAGGGACACGCTCTCCCACTGAAGTGCCAATATCACTTCTTTTTGGGGCTGGATGGAGTACTCTGTGGTTGGTTGGGCTGACTGCTTCGTTGCCGTAATGTTGAAGTCAGCATACCAGGTCAATCCAATGTGCTCAATTACTGAACTCCACATAATCATTAATCAGAAGGAGAAGAGGTAAGAATTCTTTATGTTTCCTCACGACGTCGTTGAGCTTGCAAGCTTTTGTTCCTTTTGGACAGGATCGGGCATGCAATGCAAGGAGCTTGTCAGATGTCACCAAGATCCTGAGCAGGACACTGTTGTGCTCTAAACTAATCGCAAGATATGGTTCTATTTTTATGTACTCCAGAAACAGCAGGACAAGGATTGTACAGTTGACATGTTAACGTCTAGCGCGTTACGTCCGTGTGAACTGCCTTATATGATTCACAAGCAGATTTTCTTAGTAGCAGTAATACCATGCCTAATAATCTAGCAATCCATTATATAACCAAGGAGCCAAGGATGATTGTTCTCAAGGTTGCCAGGGCAGGTGGCATGATCGTTTATGCGCTGACAAGAGCGGAATCATGGGATCGGTTAAGACCACTGCTTTATATGGTGCTACCTGACTAAGGCCCTATATGTGCCAGTTTAAAATTGTTGTGCCTTTTAGTTGAAATGACATCGTAGTGGCTGTTAATTTTTTTGAGGTATTCAAATAAATGAAAATGAAAAACAGATAATGCAGTATTTTCAGACTTACAGGGAGAAGAAGAGAACTGCAGGGTTCAGATGGACCGGTCACCGCCTCACCGGTTGCCCAACGCCCATGCATGTTTTGGACTTCGGAGATTCCAGTGAGAGATGCATGCACTAGCTATTGCTGATTGCCTGATTTGCTGAAGGGTCAATGAGTCATAGAAATGTACTTAAGATCCATGGTCAGATTGTGATTGAAATTTTCATCGTGTTTGGTGATTTGGTAGAACTACATAGAAATAGAAAGTTTTTTCTAATGTTGTTGATTCAACAATATGCACATGTCTTTTTTTGTACAAATAAAAGAAATATAGTTATTTTAGGGTGCCTTTGGTTGAGCTTTTAGGAGCTGCTTTTGCTTCCAAAAAGCCAAAAGCTATCCAAAGGGGTGGAAATCAGAAGCTGCTTTTTCAGAAGCAGCTACTTTTGGGTAGTACAGTTTTGAAAGCACCTTGGACCCTACTTTTGGCTTTCTGCTTTTTGAAATGGTGAAAATAGAGGGCTGTTTCACAGTTGTTTCAAGGAAAATAAAGATAGGAGGTAAGTTTTATACTTGTTTGAACCAAACAGCTTACAGCTTTTCCACAGCCCACAACCTACAGCAGCTTTTCCACAGTCCACAGCTCACAGCAGCTTTTTTAGAAGTCACAGCTCAACCAAACACACCCTTAGTTCAATTATGATTGAAATTTGGTGATAGATACACCTGGAAATACTGATCACCATACAAAACACATTTTTTGTTTCTGGAGAGGCACCAACATTTGGAAGGGTTTTTTTTTTTGTTTTTCCCCCCACTATAACCTAGATTCAGTGAGGCACTTGAAATGTTATTTTCACAGATTGAAGCATCTGGTGGTCAGGTTATTACCTTTGGAGGAGTTGTTTCAAAAGAAGCTGATGTAGAATCTATGATGAAAGCAGTAAGTGTAGTTTGTTTATCGAAGGGAAGGGTTTTTCTTTTACTTTTACTTAGATCCTTGACTGTTTAAACTTGGTTATGATTTGTTTATGTATTCTACCAGGCTGTTGATAAATGGGGAACAATTGATGTCCTGGTGAATAATGCAGGTAGGTCCCAATGGTAGTTTGCACTTTTTTAGCTTCCTGTATAATTGATTTCTTTCTGAAATGAAACAACATGCTGTTACCAGGGGAGCCACATTATTGATGAGGAAGAAGAAATCCCAGTGGCAAGATGTAATTGATCTGAATCCTACAGGCGTCTTCCTCTGTACACAGGTAGGCTTCCATCCCGTTATCTACACATTAGTGATCTTAATCAATCACAACTGTAGACTAAGCTTCATTAGTGAGGTATTTTTTAATATCATATCGTTATCTACATATATTTGCATATAAATTATAGTTGTTGCTTCTATTTTGTATCATATACTTTTATTAGTGTGATTGTAACGTAATGTGATCGTAGATTATTTTATTTTTAGGTAATATTTTTTGTTTCACGCTTACAAGTCCTTCCTAACTACATTTTATTTCTGGGTCACTGGGCCATAAGATCATGATGGGAATGATCTAATAGGATAATGCGATCCTACGACAGGGATTGTAACCGTGACAACCTTGACTGCTCCTGTGGTCCTTAATTTGTTGTCTTTGAGGTGGTATATAAGCTATTGTTTTCTCAAACGTCCATTTTCTAAATCAATAGCACGTTGATCAAGGAAAGAAACACGAGTGATTGGCATTTGTTCGGAATAACTACGGTGAAAACGTCTGACGCAAATCACAACTAACACGTAGACACCATGGCCCTTTCGTTGGCTGGGCCCAAAGACTGTGCACATTAATTTGTGTGTTTTAGGAAATCCTAAATAAATTGGATGCAAAATCTTGCATATAGGTCGTGAATAGTCCAGTCCATCTCTACCTTAGGTTGTATTGTTTTTTTTTTTTTTGCATTTCTATTAGATTGTCATGTTTCCTCTAAAAAAATCAGATTGTCATGTTTTGTTCTTAGGTTATCACATTTTCTACTAGATCGTGTTTTCGCAGTTCAATTCTCACAATATTCAAGAAAAATTCTTGCATTCCACACAGGACCTTAGAGTGTCCGTGCTTTTGTTTTCTTGTGCACCAGTTCAGTTAAGCCATCATTATGACAAGAAAATTCTTGAGATCATATGTTGTGATGCCTTCTAAAAAGCTAAACCGGCTAGTTGAAAAATATATAGTTGAATAGTAAGAAATTGACTGTTCATCCCCTTAAAAAGGAAAGCTGGCGGCTCAGCCAGAACAGCAGTTACATTTATTTTGTCCTTTTTCGTTGTCCAAGACCAACAAAGAATGAGAAATATTAACCAGCTAGTGTTCATGTGTTGTGATACCTTCTCAAAAAGCTAAACAGAAAAATATAGAGTTGAATAGTAAGAGAATTGACTGTTCATCGCCTAAAAAAAAGAAAATTGACTGTTCAGCCAAACAGTTACATTTAGGCTCCGTTTGGCACAGCTCCACCACCGGCTCCTGAAGCTGTTTGGAGCCGTTTTGTGCCAAACGGGGTAAAACAAAATAGATCCACCCAAGGAGTCCCTTAAAACATGCTGAGACAAAAGATATGTACGAGATGGAGCTGAAAAAAGTAGCTCCACCCGGCTCCATCCGCAGGCCCGCATGCTACTGCCCTTGTACTTTCGTGAATTTACGCGATCTGCCACCGGCTCTTCTATTCTCCCGTTCCCGTTCCTCTGTTCGGTCTTCTCGTCTTCGACCGTGAAGGGAACGCCGCCGCCATTAAATATTGGTTGCTAATATTTTGTGTTATTTTAAATTTTAATTTTTTTGAATTCAAATTTACTCGGATGAAAAATCATGTAGAAACATACAGCTCTTGATGTTACTACAAGCCAAATAGACAGGGGTATATTGGACAATTGACATCTCTCAACCATGCATGATAAAACAGGTGGAGCTGTTTTGCCAAACAGTCTACCAAAACAGCTCCAGCTCCACCGGTAGAGCTGTTCGTGGAGCTGAAGCAAAAAAAAAAAAACAACTCCACTTGTGAAGTGGAGCCGTGCCAAACGGGACCTTATTTTGTCCATTTTAATTGTCCAAGACCAGCACAGAATGAGAAATATTAACCGGTTTCTTTACCATTTTGAAAGCAACACTGCCGGCCTTGCCCAACACTACGTTTTCGTCCCATTTGTTTCTCTTTTTTTCTTCGTTGTTTTTCATTTTGCAAGTAACAAAAACAGAGCCCTTTATTTTGTACGTGTAAATTGTCTATCTGTTCTCGGTAATTTCACCTTTCGCTTGGCTAATCACGTTCACACCTACAGGTAGTTAGCCGGTTTCCCAAGATATTGTTGAGTTTTGACCAGTTTTGATGTAATTTTGACCAGTGTTGAGACTGTCCGACTACCCCCGGCCTACGGTCCGACCGGAGGCCAGTCAGATCAGCCATCTCCAGCAAACAGACGGTTCGGTTTGTCCAATAGATTCCTTATAGCGGTCCAACTGGTCCTAAAGAGTTGAACTCCATTTACTTTCGTGTTTTTGTCAGTGCTTTATTGGCGAGCAAATCCGATCTTCGTAGCTTCCAGTAGCTAGTGGAGTGAACATTTTGAAATAACCTTTTGAGAGGTTAATTTTAAAGGCATCATTCACTCCCCCCTCTCTTTGATTGTCATATCGGGTCCAAGAGAGCTAAAGATCTATGGCCATCCTTGCATATTTTGCTTGAGCCTTTTTTTTTTCTTTGAATAAAAAAGAGGAGAAATTTCGTGAGCTGTGCTGCCAGATCGTCGGAGTTCTATGTTTCCAAGCAACAAATATACGGTTGTGCTCTTGCGATATGCCGCCAATGCCGTGCCATATTTTTGGCAATGCAACCGAATTCGTAGCCAACTAGCAATCTGCTTTGGTGAAAGTCCTATCCTAGCCGTCTGTTTCGGATCCGACGCTCGGATGGGATTCAAGATTTAGTAAACCCCTCGCACATCTCCTTGCGCTTGTTGTAAAGCTTAAGGCCCGAATCGAGCCGTGCTGACGTGCCATGCCGATACATGAGCACCGGCGATTGACACGTGTAACAAAAACTCGTATAATATAGTCCAACAAAGAGGAGTGTAGAGTTGAATTTGAACATTGTCCATGAAATCGAACAAATCAGATCAGTTTTTCCCGTGTGTGTGATTTTATATGCCCTGTTTCGAGGCTTCCTTTCCTTGCATAATCACTGCACAGTGTGTGCAGGAAAAAAATGAAGAAAAAAAGAATTATGGTGTTGATTAATCTATACAGAAACCAACAAAAGACTGACCTTAAAACCCTCGAAAAAAATTTATCCAAGAGGATTAGTGGCCAGTTAATCCTAATCACAGCCGGCTTGGTTACTGGTTAGCCCCTCAGGCTCAGATTAGGCCGAGAGTCTGCACCAAGCCGCCCATCTGCAGAGCCGCGTCCTGCCACGGCAATGCGCCGGCGCGCTGCCGGCCCACGAACTCGAACACCTTGGCGATCACGCCACCGGCGCCGCCGCCGTCTCGGTCCCCTGCTTTGGCCGCCTGCGGCTTCTTGTCGGCCCTGAGCAATGCGATGTACGTGCCGAGGTCGTGCACGGCCGCCATGTCGCCGACCTTGAAGAAGTCGAGGGGAAGCTCCACGCCGACGTGCGTGTAGCAGGAGCCGCGCCACGGGCGGAGCACCCCCGTCGTGACCTCGTTGAGGAAGACGCCCGGGAGCTTGGTGATCGGGTCGTGGACGTTGGCGACGCGGAGCGCCTTGACGCCAAGCTCGTCGCAGCGCGCCTTGAAGGCCGCGTTGCCGACCCTCGGCCCGCCGAAGGAGAAGACCGTGACGGGGGCGGGGCGGCCGGAGGGGTCGCGGTTGAGGCCGAGCTCGGCGAGGTCGTAAGCGAAGAGCAGCCCGAGGGCGCTGCCCATGCTGTGGCCGGCGAGCGTGACGCTCATGTCCTCGCCGGGGTGGTTCTTGGAGCACGAGTCGATGAGGCGGGACACCTCGTGGAGGAGCTGCTCCCGGCAGCTCCCGGCGCCGCCGAAGCGGCACGTCTTGTCGGCGGAGGTGTAGAGGCTGAGGAAGCCGGACTCGACCTTGACGTCCGGGCGCGGGTCGCAGGGGTCGAGGCGCGCCGGCTCGAGCGAGCTCATGAGGTTGGCCATCCACTCAGCGGGCGTGACGGTGCCGCGGAACGAGACGAGCACGTCCCGCCTCCCGAGCCGCCTGGTCATCTCGTCGTTGGACACCGCGACGTACCCGATCCACCGGCCGCGGCCGCTTGTGGACGCCTCCATGGTGGGCACGGTGACGTCCGCCGCCGCGTAGATGTACCTGGTGACCTTGTATCCCGCGCCGGCCATGCCCACCTCCTCCAGCATCCGCTCCCTGCCGTACTTGCAGTTGAGGTACCGCCGCGACGCCGGGTCGAGGTCGAACGCCTTGTAGCAGGCATCGACCAGCTCGCCGTACCGCGCCACCTCGCTCCTCAGCAACGGGTGCAGCGCCGGCTCGAGCAGCCCCTCCCAATCATCACACCCCTGCAGCTGCCTCCACATGCCGGCCACGGACGACGACGACGCCGCCCTCCGCGTAGCACGCCTCGCCGCATCCACCGCCGGCACCGGCACGCACGCCGCCGTGGTGCTTCCTGCCGCGACGGCTCTGCGGCGAGCAGCGCAGGGCTTCGTAGAGCAGCTGGTGGTCGGGAGCGTGGCACGACATTGCGGTTGGAGCGTCATTGCCGCCGTTGCGGCTGCGAAGGCCATGAGCTAGCTGCGGTGGGAACGCGAGGACCATAGATGGAGAGGGAGAGGCAGGGGAGGAGGAGTGGGATGATGATGCATGGGCGCGCGCGGGGGAGGGCATATAAAGGGCGGGAGTGAGAAATGACTTGGCTTGGGGTGGCTTGCACGCAGCCTCCCTCAATCTTGTGGGAAACGAAGCTACAGTTTGTTGAGTGAGTTAGGATTTGATTTTGGGGCGCGAAGCTGCCGCCGCTGCGCGCTTTTCGCAATAATACTCCCCATGTATAGCTGCCTGGTTTGTTTTTTTTTTAAAAAAAAGAGGAGGACTAATTGTAATTGGGCAGATCAGTGGAGTGACAATTCACTAATTCTTGTGGTTTTTGACTGCTGTGGAAAAATGGTTTGGAGATTGGATGGAGAGTGATGATGTTTTCATCTGAGATGAAAAGGGATGGAAAAGTAGCTGGTCTTGCTCTGGCTCTGACTCTTTGACTCTGGCTGTAGATATGTTTGGCAAGTGATTGACCGGTTGATGGATTAAAGAGGTTTTATTGTCAGTTTTGTTCTTTGTTTTTCTGGTTTGGTTGGGGTTGGTTGATGAGCTGAGATTCCTGAGGATGGTCATAATCATAATTCAAGACTCAGGACCGGGAGGAATGGGATCTCATCTCAGATTGGTTGGATCCTGGGTTTCTGAAGATCAGGGAGGAGGAGAAAAAAAGGTATGGGAAATGTTGCAGGGAGATGGATGCTACCTCAGTGGAAGCAGAGCAGTATAGAGCTCCCTGATTTAACTGGTGGTAGTAGGAACAATCGGGAACATTTAGATTCAGAAACTGTGTATGATCTCCAGTACATTTAAATTTACATGGAGGTGAATTGCAAGATTACTAGTAAGTCATTGCCAAATTGGTTGGTTGCAGCCTTGCAGTTGCATGTAGACAGACAAATCGATCGGTTACTAGACACTAATCCATCAGTTTTTGAAAAATGACAATAACAAACGACCAGTCTATCTTCACTAGTCAACTACAAATCGGGTTGACATTTTCAGCTCAGAAAAAACCCAATTCATCATTCGTTTAAACACTCTAACCAAGCTGTCAGGGTGGATTCACAATAGAAGGGTTATTACTTGCTGCCCATCCGAGAGAGCTCGTGTTACTGGGGGTTGTATCATACTTTGTACTTAAGACCCAGTATAAGAAATAGGCATATATGCTCACAGTGATCCTGATGGCTAATTTTCCTGGGTCATAATCCGGCAAATGCAGGGTCCTGTGCAGCACTCCATTTTCTGCTTTTACTAAATTTCAATGGACCAATAATACCTGTACGAGTACACATTGTGAATGCTACATTGGCGAAGACGTACTCCTAAAAAGGGGAACCCAGATATTTATGCCACAAAGTGGCGGAATCTGGCCTGATTAATGGCCAATTAAGGAGCTGGTTGGAAGGAGGTTAGGCCGTGCCTCGCTCTTGCACCGTTCGAGCGGGCGGCCGAGGCGCCGACGTGGGCGAACCGAGGCCACCCCCGCCGCGCGCCTTTGGGGATTGATTAGCGGTTGGTTGGTGACGTGGACCGTGCTTAGCTCGCCCCCGGCGCCGGGGGGACATCATTAGCGACGATGACAACGTGGGCATTCGGGGGCGGGACGTTTAGCGCCCGTGACGCTGCCGTTTTGGTTGGGGTCAACGATCCATCGACGTGTCCCCGTCCCCTGTATTTTTCGGCCATTAATTCGGGTGATGCCCGGATCCAACGAATCATGTTTCCCTAGGGCGGATTTTGGGCTCTGTGGTGGTCTCGGCAGCTCTGAAATAGGGATAATATTTTGATTCTAGATTTTATCGGAGGATAAATATCTTAAATAATTAGTGATATATAGCTTATAACTGACAGCAGCAAGTAAATCATACCTTACTTCAAATATACACGAGAACATAATTATATCAGAGTCAATCGATTGCACAAACGACTTACAATAAGGTCTAATGAAGAATAGGAAGCAGCACAGGCTCAATGTAGTACAAAATATCGACGAAACAGCGCATCGAGTCGTCGCACAAATGTACATTGTCCAAAAACTTTATTGTCATGCCCCATGCAGATCTTCACAGCAGCAACGGCTTGCAGATACCGCTCCCCCTCCTTCATGGTGCATGCCAGAAAAAAAGTGTCGATGAGGTTCAGTCGGTGTAACACAACAGCATAGATTTGCAGGAGTAAAGAAAAGAAATGGAGGAGGCAGTGGTTGGGGCACCTTTGCAGTTTGCACTGGACGTCTCCAGACATATATATAGATGCAGACTATGAACTAATGTGATTAATCAGTCATTTACATACTAGCAACTAATATAATTAACTAGCCATTACTTACTGGTAACTGTCTATCATCAATACCCAATAAAATCTCAAATTCAAATATTTGAATCTCATTCAAACAGAGAGATGCGCGGTTCAGCAAAAATAAGGTAGATTTGGTCTGTCAGGTGACGCGCCATCATAAGTCACACAATTTTTTACACAAAAATACATGAATACGTGCGCGTGTTTAGTCAAAGTCTTTCTCATACCATCCATATCCATGTATCACATACTTTAAAAAATGACAAGAAATCCACCTTATAAATTATCTTCCATTCACTTAATTAGACTATATGGTACTAAATTATATATACTTTAAAATTATAGAAAATAAGTCAAACACACGTATGAGTCTTTCTAACGCTAGGTCACCATGATTGGGGCTAGCTGAATAATTAGCTCTCCCGGGATAACGGTCTCGTTTTTTCTTTTAACTAATGTCTTTTTTCGAATAAATAAATAAAAATTGTTATCGTTGTCTTAAGGCGGTTTATCGAGATAGATTTTTAAATAACTTATCAAGTTATCAATATTTAATTTATTCGTACAAGTATTTGTACTTGAAAGGAAAAAACATCCACAGCAGGACACCCGTTTCCGCTTGGCGCTGTCAGGTCTGACACGAAAACTATCGGCGTAAACTAGATCTGTGTTCTGTGTTGCGCCGTCAGGCATGCAGTATCCGCGTGATCGAAGAATTGATTAACCGCTTATTGCGGGGGTTCACGGGATTTAAGAGAGGAGCAGAAGGGATTTAAAAAATGCGGGCATGCAGCTCGAGTGTTGACTTTCTGATGAACGCTGTTATAGCGTAGGCATCCGTGTAGTTGTTGATCTCGTAGTTGTGGTGTAGGCATCGGTCATCACGGCGTTGACATTATCTTCTCTCTCCGTACGGTCTTGAGTGATCATTGAAAGATGCCCGTTGCGGATCACGGGACTGTTTACATTGATTGATAGTTTTTTTTACTATGACCGATGATTTTTAACTGAAAATAAATAATATTGATTAAAAAATAGTTTTTAAAAGAAAGGGGTGAAAAGTAGGAAAAGTGACTGAGAAATATGTGCATAAAATAAAAACGAGAGGAGTGAGTTACGTGATACACCTATGACTCTATGTCTTATTTTCAAAGCGAGATGAGAGATTGAAGAGTAGAGAAGCCGTTTTAGGAAGTCAAGTGTTATATTAGTTTCTGACTTCTTTAAACCAAAGATAAAAATAAAAACCAATATGAATAGATTCTAAATAATACCAAGCTTAACAAATACATTGCTCCTAGTAGAAGAGGGTGACCCATGTAACAAACCAAACTGGTAGTATGTAGCCTCTCTCTTTCTAGACTCCGATAGCCTCTGTCAGGCAGGTAATGCAGGGGTTGGCATGGGAGCGCTGATAATTAATCAAGCATTTTATACCTCTATTTTTGTTTATTTCAGTTGTTTATTCTTTGATTTTTTAATCTTTATTTATTGAACTAATAAAATCACAGTCATTAAAAAAAACGTATCTTTTATGTGCTTGCTTGCTCATTACCACCTTTGCTTGTTCAGCTGACATGCTAGCAAGAAACTACCGCGGCATGTAGAAATATATTTCCTTCACTAGATATTTATCATTAGATTACATTTTACAACATCTTTGAAAAAATGATTACATTTTACAGGGGGAGACAGGCAGAATTTGCACTAGATTATTTCAATTTGTGCGATCAAGTCCCCAAAGTCCAATTTGGTTGGTTTGAGATCCTAAATTATTTCAGTTTTGTGTCATCATACAAGCCCATTAGGTCTGCTTCTGTTGATTTGAGACCATTCTACTATTTAATTTTGTTCGATCAAGCCCCTTTTATTATTGAAAATGATCTAATTGGATCCTTCCAACAAATATGGCCCCATTCTCTTCGACTATTTAATTGGTTTTTAGCTTCGATTTCATTTAGTAATTATTATTTATTAAACTAATAAATCATAGTAAAAAAAGAAAGCCTCCGTATATATCTATGAAATGGGCGATAATTTGAGGCACTAAAGACTAGTAACTTCAATTTAATAATTAACTAGTATCTAGACTTGTAAGCTTCTTATGGAGAAATATTTCCGCCCAAAACAATAGATTAGCGAAAACTCTATATAAAAGACCTCTGGTGTATCATGTTTGTAGAAAAATTCCTAAACGCGCTATAAAAGCTTTAGCGACAGTTTTAACATTACGTTTTATCTGAACTAACAAACCACATTGACACAAATCTGTAGCCGCGTCACCAATTTGTCTGATGAGTTCGCACCTGTACTATACGCCCGCAAGACGCAATTGATGATATTTCAGGACTCGCATTGCATCTGTGATATGTGAAGACTTGATGAGTTAATGAGCGTGGCAAGAAAATGTCCTACTCAACCTACAGCTGATAGGGGAGAGAGAGAGAGAGAGAGAGAGAGAGAGAGAGAGAGAGATTAGTACTGTAAGAGTGGGCACTGGGCATGGCTGACTTGCTGAGGCTGACACTCGGTCGCCTGCGTCGACATGGCGGATTACCAGCCATCCAAGCCCGTCAGGCCGTAACCTTGTTCTTAATTCCTCGCGAAAGAGATCGCTCGATCCATCGCCATTAATTCCTTCATCTCCAACAGAAGAAAAATGATCCGGTCAATCGGAACCCCGTTTCTACGGCCTCGCCGACGTCGATCATCGGCTCTCGCGCCCGACGTCCACATCGATGTAGGTAATGTTTATAGAAGTGTTCACACATAATGGCATTGTAGTTATTTTCTTAATTTAGTTTTGAACATTCCTTTTTATAAATCTAACTCTTCCCTCGGGCGTAGTAGGGCGCCGACCGGTGGTGCATTAATTAGCGTGTATATTTAATTAGTGCTAATTATTTTTAATTAATGATAATCATGAAATTTAATTGGTGCTGCTTTTGGGGGCTTGGCAGCAATAATGCTGCCGAGCAACCGTGGGTCGACAGCATCTACCGGTCCGTAAGGAGTAACCTATTTTTTCTATTATTATTTTTAAAATTTAATTATAACAGAAAAATTACTAGCTATTACAGTGTAAAATAAGCTAGTTACAATGAAAAAAAGCCCAGCCTAAGTATGGAAGATGTTCTACGTTAGCGTGATCGAATCATACCAGATTTGCACGTACTTACGTGTGCACGCTTATAAAACTAGTAAGTACTAATCAAACGAAATATTCCACGTACGTACGTATTACTTACGTATGTACGCATGGAAAGGCAAGTGTTGTTTTGTGTGCTGGTCCACGTACGTTTCCGGGGAGCAGCTAGGTCACGCATGCATGCACCGCGCGGTCGCTGATTGGTTGGAGCCGAACCTAAATATTCGCAGGCTGCGGTGCGCCGAGTCCAAAAGGAAAAGGCTTCGTTAAGTTAATCCTCCTCCGACACATGTCTCCGCCCGGATGCGATGCATTCAAATCCAAACCCCAATCCTAATCCCAATTAAAGCGTCTAAGCGTGATGGAATCCGCAATCGGAAAAGAAATCAAAAGAGCCTCTCAAATTTTGGTCGTGGCGGCCACGGCCCATGCATGCGTTGAGCCAACTTCGACCGGGAGACGGACGACGCCGTGCGACGACGAGAAGGCGGCGGTGACCACTCGCTGATCCCCTTTTGGCCGGCCGGTCGATTCCAACTAATCATGTTTACATAAAATAGTATTGTAGTTTTTCTTCTTCTTAATTTTGGTTCTTGAACATTTATTTTAGTAAATCTAATCTCTTTCCTAAGCTCGATAAAATAAAAAAAACTAAAAAAATGGAAAAGGATGATATTAAGAAAAAATAAATTAGAAATAAAAATCAAGCTGAAATAAGCAGAACCTTAAGTAGCCACGGCACGTAGATCTGAGCTAAGTGCGCTGACACGTGGGTCCAAGCTCGCGAGGTCGGCGAGAATCGGACCGGTGGCCTCTCCAGGTTTCTGGGGTGTCTATCTAGGAATCGTAGATTGCATTAAGGCCACACGGATGGCCGCGACGACGTCGAAGCATTTTGTCAAGAGAGAGAGAGAGAGAGAGAGAGAGGGAGAGGAGCATTGATTTGGGTTATTTGTCTTCGCTGGGCACTGCCTTTAAGAGTGTGCGGTTGTAGTGTATTAATGGCCTCCTTTGACCAGGCACTAGCAGTAGTGCGATATACTACTGCGTGTCTTAAATTCGACGCATGCGCGGAGCGATCGATCGGCCGGTCCGCTGCGCAAAAGCACGCCGCCACGCGTGCGAGTTGTTGAGGAGGAGGAGGATGTTTGCGTTCCAGCAGCAAGCTAGGTACGTCTTTCGGATCCGTCGGAAATCGGTGAAAACTCACGACGAGTTCGGGAACCAGACGTCGGTCTGCTCGTATTGTCGGTTTCTTAAAAACCTTTTTTTATAGAAAATAATTTTTATAGTATTAAGTTTTTAAATAAAATATCTTTTAAGAGAGATGTCTACCAGTCAATTATAATAGACACTATAGTGACTAAAATCACATACAAATATCTTACGACTTCTCTAAACCTACTACTGTTTATAAACTAAAAATAAAAATTATCAATAAAAACTAATATAAAAAGGCCCTTGAGCAGAGGGCTTGCGTCTCGTCAGCACAGCGTAATACCAGAGGCACGACGTGTTCAGTCAGTGTGGGAATAACAGTGCACATCACTCAGCGCCATCTACTTCTCCCACATTGCATTGCATAGTTCGATTCGTTTAAAATTCGAGACAAACTCAAATTAAATCTAGAACAAATTCAGCTCAAGTAGCTCGTAAATTACAGTCTTATACCGGATCGTACGCGCGCGCCGTCGGGCACATGCGCACTTATGCTGTTGGATACATGTTGGTTGATTTGTGTTGACAATGCGTGCCTGAACTGCGGGGTAAGTGCTCCCCGGAGGATGCATGGGTGGCGCCCCCCGGTTCCACAAGATCTTTGGGTCCGCTTTTGACACCTACACCTCCTAGATCGTCCTGTGTGTGACTTTTGACGTATCATTGGTTGGTGTCTTGGTGAGTCTAGCCATGCAAGCAAGGGGCGTCGCTTGTAGACTGCGAACACCGTCCACCAGTTCGTGTAGAATTTCCAGCGTCGTCGCCGTCGGTTGGCCGAGGAAGACAATCAAACCTACGTCTTGATTTTGCTTTTGTCAAACTTACAAGCCTGCCTAAGTCCCTCCTTCCGTTGGTTACTCAAAACTCCCAACACATTGCTGAAAGTCAGAGGAAATTTTGACGCATATATTGGGAGAAGGTTTTTTTTCCCCTCGAGAGAGAGAAAGTGCCGACGAAACCACCGTCGCCGCCGGCTTGCCGGGCGACCAAGAGGGGGACAAGAGGAGGGAAATTAAGCTCGGATGGTGAAAGTTTTTGAGCGTTTTTCAACTGAAAAGTCATCGCTTTCCGGTTTCAGAGATGTGGTGATCGATATGGAGAGGTAATTCGTGAAGCTTCTTAGCGCCTGACCGGTGCAGAAAAAGGGGGTGTGCCTGAACTTTTTTCTCAACTGTCAACTTGTTTCAGTTTTCTACGTCAGATTGGAGCAAGCTGGACTAGTCTAGCTCGATCTTGCCCTGAACAAGGAACGAGACGAGAGGGATAGCGAGGATCACATCGAATATATCTGCAATTTTGGATTGGTTTGTCCTGATCAGTTCGATATTCCAACATGTCAGGCAGCAAGTTGAGTAGAAAACTGTCTTTGGATACTTGCTTCTCGTCATCACGATTTCCTTGGTTCCTTCCAATCTGATGGCATATATTCCTGGGTTTTATTTTTTTATGAGTCTTCTTTTAGGAGACGTGTAGCACCCCACATACCGATGTGAGATACTACTATAGAACGTCGTCGCTAAAGTGGAAAATAAATAATAAAAGCAATAATAGAAATCACGAGAAAAATTAAAACTATAAAAGTACTTTAATAGAGAACCAACAGAAGCTGAAATAAATATTTGAAAAATGGGACCGGTCCACTTCTAACCAAATAAAGGACGAATAACCAACAAATAGTGACAAACCACAGTGCTGAAAACTCGAGTACTCCCACCTATGCATGATGCTATCACTCCACTGGCGTTTTACCTGAGAATAAAAAGAGTAAGCGTGAGATCTGAAAATCTTAGCAAGTACCCAACAACGGTCGCAACACGGCGAGAAAAGGTCAAGTAAGCAAGCAAGATATGTAAAGGACAAGCAAAGCAAGCAAGCAATTGATACAGTTTATGTGCAAAGAAGCTAGGTTATCGAAAACACGGATACAGATTGAAGATAGAGATCACAGGAACAACAACATTAAAGATAAATGTTATTTAGCAAGTTATGATGGTGGCACCGGCGATCACTTCCCACATACCCGGTTATACGAGAATAGTCAGGCACGCCATCGTCCTCGACTGTATAATCGCCGACGGGGTGTAATATCCTGAGTAATGAAAGTGTACGGCCCCCCGTACGTTACCAGATGGGTGAAAATCTCCCCTATATATGGATAACCCCAGGCCAGGTAAACGTCATCTGGTCAACCGGAATAATTGTTATTTAGCAAGTTGTGGCAACGGCATTGGCGATTACTCCCCACATACTCGATTATACGAGAATAGTCAGGCACGCCATTGTCCTCAACTGTATAACCGCCGATGGGGTGTAATATTCTGAGTAACAAAAGTGTACGGCCCCCCGTACGTTAACAGGTGGGTGGAAATCTCCCCTATATGTGGATAATCGCAAGCGAGGTAACCGTTATATTATTAACATGTTATATGGTGTGAATTTAAGGAACTAAGAGAAAATTAGGAAAGGTGAGGGGATCTGCTAAGGTTGGAAATGAAGATACATAATTCCCGATGTGAGGATGATAGGGGATGATAATATGGTGATAAAGTAACTGATACATCATGGACAGATTATATAGTATGAATTTAAGGAAACTAAGACATGGCAAGCATAAGGCTACGATAAGGTTATGAGAAGTGAAAAGAGGTGCTAGGGTTAAAAATAGAGAGACATAGTTCCTGATGTGAGAGCGATGTGGAATAATGATAAGGTGATGGTGATCTAAGAATTATCCTAAAGAGGTATTATAATATAGCTCACACAAAGTTATCAACCAATCAAGTTTTATTATATGATAAGTGATTATTAGCCAGATTAACAGGCTTAATACATATTTCCTTCATGGCTCAAATACAACATCGTACAATTATTGAAACATAATATTAGGAAACTAAAACATAGCAGTCCTAATATCAAAAGGGTGTCAATAATTTAAATCCAAGTTCAAACATGCTCATATGCTACCCCCCATTAACAATTTAAGCATATATTCTAAAAACACTAATTAAAAGCATGAACTCGAGAACATTTTACTGAACATCCTAATTAACATAGTAGCAGATGAAATAAAATAATCTAGAACATTATGGCACGCATACAATATTAAACGTCTATAAACAAGCAAACATGAACGATATGATAATAATCCGACAACATTAATAATATGATATTGATTAGATAAATTTTAGTGATACACTAGTAGCCTAGCTGCGCCGTCGCCAGCGCCAAGCCGCACACCACCGCCTCCGGTGCGTCATCGCTCGGGGAGAGGAAGATTAGAGACGTGAGGGAGGGAGAGAGATAAGAGACGTGTGTGAGAGAGAGATAAGAGACGTGAGAGAGAGATTAAAATAGGAGATTATATTAGAGATATAACGGGAGAGAGAAATGGTTAGAAATTTTCTTTCCTTCGTACTACAAGACGATGATGATGATAGATTGGGCCCCTTAAAAAGGTCCACGAAAACTTTACCTGCTTGCTTGCTGGGGCCGACATTTGTTTTGGTGTTTTTATTATGGTAGGATGAGGTCATTGAGGTGCTCGATCTAGGAATTGTTCATACAAAATAGCACTAGCTTTTTTTTCTTCAAATTAGCTTTTAAACATCTGATTTTATAAATCTAATTTCCTCCTTGTGCTCGACCTGCATACCAGACGAGCTCCTCTAGCTTAATAGGACACCGACCAACTAAATAGTGTTAATCACAATTAATTAGTGCTAATTAGTATAATATATTGATTAATTAGTGCTAATATATGCCCTTAATCCCCCTATCGTAGTGTGGCTACTTGGCAAAAGACCTGCCGAGCCACTGC
The DNA here is from genome assembly GCA_017311315.1 of Dendrocalamus latiflorus. Lineage (NCBI taxonomy): Eukaryota > Viridiplantae > Streptophyta > Magnoliopsida > Poales > Poaceae > Dendrocalamus > Dendrocalamus latiflorus. The sequence goes on along the minus strand of CM029647.1, from coordinate 5,377,538 downwards.
AACTCAACAAGGTCAAAGGCCTGCCAAGCTGCGGTTGGTTGCTTGATAGGTGCTGCCGAGCTCTGGTGGCTTAGCAGGAGCTACCGAGCTGTTGTAGTACGGTAGGTAATATGTGTCGTCTGCAGCGGCTGTCGAGCTAGGGGAGAGAATTAGATTTACAAAAATAGATATCTAAAGACTAAGTTTTAAAAATGATAGCTACAGCACTGATTATATAAACAGTTCTTCGATCTAGTGGTTGCATCCTCGTTACCTTCTAGTTGTCTCACACTAGCACTTAGAATACTAGTATACTTGTACTTGATATGTTCTTTTCTGACAGAGCAAAAGAGAATTGAATGCAAGTATACAATTGAATGAGAGAAAGTCTTGTAAGTAAGCTTTTTTTAACTGAATTATTCATAATTGCACATATTTGTCAGCAAAATGTTGTGGTCATTGATTAGGTACGGATTCGAGGTCCAAGGATAAAGCACTCGCTCTTGTCTAACCATCATAAGGGCTATTTCCTATTGAGGTAGTGACACTCTGAGGCCTGATTAGTCAGGAAGACGAGGGATCGCCCTCCAAGCTCGGCCGAGACTCTTTCCGATGAATAAGGAGACTCTGATCTTTATCCAACCAGCTAGGGACTAATGTTATTTATTTCTTTTCTTTCTTGATAATGGATACATGATATCCCTTTTATAGAGATAACCTAACTTAACTCCTAAGAAATAATTTATAAGAAAACTTATTTCTAACAATTCAATTTAATAATAACTTATCTAACTAATAGATAATACCAAACACTTAATAGATAGATTTCTAAATAACAAACTATGTCTAATACACGTGCTCTATAATACACACATGCTACAGTACATACGCACTACAGTACTTTCTTGGGTATTAGACCGTAATATTACACCCCTCGTGGCGAGGTAGCTCATACTCGAGTTGCAGTGGTGGCTACGGTTGAAATTCTTGGTGGCTACATGTTGATGAGAGGGTACAATGACGACGTCGCGTCACGTGGACGAGGATTAACGAAGCTCCAATGGACAACAGTCATGATGTCGAGAAAGACCTTCTACTCTTCACTATTAGTCTTCAACTTCTTCAAGAGATATGGTGCGGCACCGAAAACCATGGTGAGTGGTTTTGATACCAAATGTTATGGTTGTTGGTTGGGTACAGGCCCGAGGACTGAGGGTAGAGCACCCGCACTTGTCTAATTGCTAGCATGGCTCTTCCCTATTGAGGTAGCGAGGCTCTGAGACCTGATTAGCCAAGGATGTGAGGGATCACCCTCCAAGCTCAGCCGAGACTCTTTCTGACGAACAAGGTGGCTCTGATCTTTAGCCAACCGGTTAGAGACTACCTTTGTCTATTTCTTTGCTTCTTTGATAATAGATATATGCTATCTTTTTTATAGAGATGACCCGATTTGACTCCTAAAAAATAATCTATAAGAAAATTTATCTCTAACAATCCAACCTAATAATAACTTGTCTAACTAATAGATAACAGCAAACACTTAATAGATAGATTCCTAAATAATAAATCATGCCTAATACATACGCGCTATAGTATATACACGCTACAGTACTTTCCTACGTATTAAACCATAACAAAATAACCTTCACCTTCAATCATCAGAAGTCATCTATGGTAAACAAGTCATATCGCACCGTAAATGAATGCTGTGCTATCTGGACTTGATGGGTACAAGAAGGTTGTAATGCTTTCATAGTTCAGACCAACAGAAAGTAAATGCAACATCATGAAGGAATTTCCTTCTTCTCTACAGAAACTAGCTTTTATTCAATGAGCACATAATTCATGGCAGTTAAGACTTTACAATTGAAATTTACATGTACTGTGCAAATATCAAAGGTCCTATCCATTCTACAAATTTTTCATAAAATAATAAAGGCAGTCGCCGTTGATCTTAGAGCAAGCCTATCAAAAGCTGAATACAACAATGCTAACATCAAGCAATCTTCATCAAGATGGGCCGAAAGGCCTGCTTCAACAGTTGATTTTTCTACTTACAGTCAATAATCTGTATGTAACCGACCTCACGGAAAGAGCAGATGTTCCTAAGTTCCTAACTTACGTACAAAAAATAAGACAAGCTGCATAATTGATTTACACGGCATCCTCTCTAGCGAACGAATCATGAATGAGCTGGTTCCGTTTCCGTGTTTCTATAACCCTTTGCATGACACAATGACACCTACAAAGCATACGATCAGCTCTATTTTTTTTAGATAAAGGATATAAATCCGGCCTCTATATCCACGTGTGGGATATATACAGCCAAAAGTTACACGAACCCTTAGGCTCAAAGCCTCAAAACTGAGAGGCATAAAACAACAAGAAAGAGAGCTTAAGGACTATGAAAAAAGCTAGAAAGACCAAGCTTCAGCACTTTTTCTCCGTCCTTGCTTTCAACCAAGTCCTTATCCTCATCCGACTGTGCCATCGAAACTTCGGTCTGCTTTGCGAGAAGAGGACCTCCGAGGCGACGTCTCCAAATAGGCGACGAGAGTCGCCGACGCCGCCTGCCTCACCGAGGCAAGGTTTTCACCTGGAGATCAGTAAACATGAGAGCTATAGGGTGCCACGACAACACCTCCAAGAAGGACAATGGCGCCCGAAGGCGTCATTGTTGTCGAGACCGGTAAGATCACCAGCAAGGCTTTCGTCAGCACCTCCACAGCACCCCACGCACTACCCACACACAAAATAGACCGCCACCAACCCACCGGGATTCTGCACGCCTCAAGGCCATGGCATAGCCACCCTTGAACTCCACGATGAGCCGCTACCTGCAATGACCACCACTGTAGAAACCACTATGCGACGCCTATGCGCCACCACTGAGCAGATCCAGGGACATGAGCCACGGATCAAACCTACAGCAATACAACGGAAGAGCACAGAGCCACCCTTCCAACCTCACCGGCACACTGCACTGACTCAAAACCCGTCGCTGAGATAGCACCGCTCCTGCGCACGGCAGATCCGCGCCCGGGGCCGCCGGATCCTCTCCCAGAGAAGCCGGATCCGACTGCGGAGAGCAGAACGTCGCGTTGCCGACGACCATCGGCGCACCATGTCGTCTCTCCCGCTGCTCCCGCGCTGACCTGCACCGGCGCGCACCCGCCCTGCCGACCAGATGCATATGACGGGGGCCTGGTGGCGCCGCCAGGAAGCGGCACGGAACCAGGGGGCTTGGACCAGCCGACCGCAAGCCCGCTGGATCGGGGCGGGGCCGAGGTAACCCCGCCGCCCGTGGTGGCGGCCGCGCCATCGAAGCGCTCGTGCTCCTTGCGTAGCGAGGGGAGGTTATCCTCTCCCAGAGAAGCCTGATCCGACTGCGGAGAGCAGAACGTCGCGTTGCCGACGGTCGTCGGCGCACCATGTCGTCTCTCCCGCTGCTCCCGCGCTGGCCTGCACCGGCGCGCACCCGCCCTGCCGACCAGATGCATATGACGGGGGCCTGGCGGCGCCGCCAGGAAGCGGCACGGAACCAGGGGCTTCTCAGAAGCCGGGGCGGGCTTGGACCAGCCGACCGCAGGCCCGCCGGATCGGGGCGGGGCCGAGGTAACCCCGCCGCCCGCGGTGGCGGCCGCGCCATCGAAGCGCTCGTGCTCCTTGCGTAGCGAGGGGAGGTTCAGCGGCGGCGGGACGGAGAGCTTGGGTGGCTGCGGCTTGGCCACAGAGGAGCCGCGGGGGCGGGAGAGCAGAACCATGCCCCCACCACCGCCAGAGGAGCCAGCGGGGCGAGAGGGGCGGCCGCCATGGTGGGAGGGGGCGGACTGGCCGCGGGATCGGTTGAGGTTAACGGAGACGAACTTGCCGGGGTGCGACATCGGCGGCCGCCGGGCGCAAGAAACCCTATGTCGCCATCCAGATCTGAGCGATGACTGCCATTAGCAGGGGAAAAGGCTTCTCCATGGCCGCGGATAACACCTAAGCCGGGGTGGATCCCCCTCCCCTCTCGCCGCCGGCGAGACCGCCGGACGTCGAAGCAAGGGGAGGGGGACCGGATCTGGAAGGTGTGAGGCGAAACCCTCTAGGTGACCAGACAAGACATTCTAAGGAACAAAAACCAACTTAGTTCAGAAAATACACCATTGGACAATGTTGTAGTAATCTTTGTCAAAAAAATTCCATAACTACAGAAGCATCAGATCTGTGGTACCCCAAGCAAAACAAGCACGGATTTGTAGTTATAAGACTTACACCGAAACAAGGGCTAACAAATCTGTGTAATTTCAATCCAGCTAATTCTAGAATGGTTTAAAATTCATAATCTTCATTTGGAATAGCACAGAGATTTAGCCCTTAAATCTAATTAACTTTCCAAATGATTAAGAGTTTTGATCTAATGAACTTTCCAGACAAGTATAGTTTTGAGGATATACCTCCAAGGGAGATGATCAAGGGACATGCGAGGTGTCACAACAAGGTCCATAAAATCTTGCCGGTTAGCTATAAATGCTTTGTAACTCTTGTTCTTGTGACGAGTCACAAGTATCTTCTGCAACAAAGAAGTACCATTCTTTACTGGAACAATATAAATAATGAGGCCAGGAAGACACACCTCTGGTGATTGCCCGTCAGACAAGCTTATTGCACACGTGATCGTTATGAGCGGATGAGAGTTCAGTACCATTATTTGAACGAGGTCACATTCATTCAAGTCACCGTCTGGAAAATTGCCATCTCTGCATGCATTACTAGGTTCTCCAGAGTGCGAAACATCCAGAACTCTGCAGGAAGCATCCACGCATTTCCCTCCATTACAGATGACAGTCGTTCTAGATCTTCCCAACTCAATAGTTAATTGCTGGAGTGGAGCTAATTCGATGTTTTGGAGTATTTATCAAGCAAGATATAGCTTGGCCGAAGAGAAATACACCACCTCTAAATCTCTAATGGTATGCATCAGATTCTTTCCATGGATTTGATCATTGCTTAGCTTTGCCTCACTGTCTGTCTGAAGAGCACGGTAGAAGGACAATGATCCACAACATTTTCATCATATCTTTTGATGCTCGTGATTCCACTACCTAGTTTGCTACCTTTAGCAGAATTTGGCGAAGTATCCTTTGAGAGAGCTCTTATAGCAGCACCACGTAATCTAATTACCGAATTCATGGATAATCGTGCACAAAATTCATCGCTGTGGACAATGATGCAAGTAATGGACAATTAATAAGAAAATCACATGCTGTTGCCACTATTAGCAAATAAATAACTATACAGTAAGTTCACTAGTATCACGATTCGAATTTCACCTGGTAACAAACTGTGAGCATGCGTCTGCTATCACATAATCCAAAAACATGGTGCGGCTCCATATGCATACACATGTAATTTTGGAAAGTGTCCATACAGCTGCATATTATAAAATACAGGTTGACTGCAAAAAGTGAATATATTTGCGTGAAAACAACGATTACACGGAACACTTACAACACGTAACTTCCCTATGGACTCGAAGATTGACATAATTTAGTCTAAGCAAGCATGTAAACTTGCATCATAGATGACACTTATGAAGTTTGCCCAACTCCCATATCATTGTAAATTTGTAATCGATAAGTTGTTAATAAGGGTTAATCATGAACAAGCATAACGACTTGCTAGGACAGAAAACTTCTAATAACACCAAAATAAACTCCATCACCACTCCAACCAAGCTATGCATTCCTGAACACCTTTAGCATTTCAATGCTCCATTTCATGTTCAAGTGCAATGTTTTCTGCATATTCTTTGCAATGCAAATTAAGGGGCTATTTATATCCGATAATTAGAAAAGGGTTGTTTGCCAGTTTATCTCATGAGCCCATCTTGCAAGGTACGACCTACTGTAGTGTTGTCCCAAAAATTTGGATGGACAACACCAAGGAAGATCCCTTCAAAATTCTCCTATTGGTGCATCATCTCATCCGGGATCCCTGCATTCAGTGACTTTGGTCACCTCATCCAAAGTTCCAAGCACTGAAACCTAAAGCATCCTACCAACCAGGGATCCAAATACCGGCGGTAACCGGCCGGTATTTACCGGTGCCGACCGGGAGAAAGAAAACCGCCGGTTTTTTATTTAATTCAAATTTAAACTTTTGAATGTAAAAATTAGTTTATCTAATGATATTTACATTATTTAGCACTAATAAAATGTATTAGGAAGATGCATGCACTTTCCGTACTTGATTTCATACTTTTTTCCATGAATGTATTAGGAATTTTCAAATTTTGAATGTAAAAGTTAGTTTTCCTAATGATATTTATATTGTGTAACACTAACTTTTACATTATGCCAGCATCAAATTCAGTAATATGTAGGTAGTTTTGAGGGATATGATATCATTAAATAAAACAGTAACACCTATCTTAGCATCCTATTTCCACAATCATCAAAACCTAGATGATAAACACTCTTCAGAAGGCACACTGAAAGATTACAGTTGGAGCATTGAAGTATTAATGCTAAATAATATTTATCAATGTTAAGGGTGTAAGTGATGCAATCCTAATCCGTCAACTTTGGAGATAAGTATGCATCAGTCTGAATACTTTTAGTTGTCATGCATCTCAATTACTTTTGGTCTCATAGTTACAAGAAAATGCATCAAGGGATTAGTTTGATGTAGTCTTATGCGGGTTTTACTTGTTATAAAAAATTTAAGCTTTTGGCAAAATGTCCACCCATAACTTTTAATTTACGGCAACAAAAGTGGAGCTCCAACTTCCATACTCATTCCACTGGTTTTTCCGGTTTTCTCACCGGTAAAACCGGTTACCGGCCGCCTCCCGCCCCGCCAAAAAAATTTGTTTGCTAAATTTCATCCGGTTTTAAACCGGGATTTCCGGTTACCGGTACCGCCCGGCGGCCGGGATTCGCCCCGGTACCGGTTTTTCGATCCTTGCTACCAATGGTAGGCTGGTCCCAGAAACCAGACAGCTCAAGGTTAACTCAACCGTTAACAATTGTAAGAACATAAGGGTATTAAATAATACAGAAATAGTTTGGTGCCCCATGGGCATGTGTCCACATTTGCGAAAAGTGAAACACCCAAAAATAATTCAGTCAAGCTTCTAATCAAAACTGACAATTCAGCATAATCAAATGACATGAAATAAATTCCCCTGTACATCAAAATAAACAAACTTACCCTAATACCAAGAAGTGCAGCTATAGCACCTCCTAAAGAATGTCCAACAATTTCAATATTGTATCCATGGCACTCACATCCAGCCCCAAGCAGAGAAGATAAGAATCCAGCGGTCACTGCTTCTGACCTATCTGCTGGCAGTTCGATGGCAGCAGTTAATAGCATGGCCATCTCGAGCAATTTGTCAAAGAATAAGGTGCTAGAGTAATAAAGATTATAAATAAAAATCAAGAAATCATTTATTGCAGTAATTGAAGTGTTCTTGTTGTAGTTAGTATGCTAGGTTTCTGATCTACCGTACTGTAGTAGTTTTATATGAAAAAGGGGGGAGAAACAAAAATTGAAATCATAAATAAATATAACATTCTGCGCAAATTAAATAAAAATTAAATTTGCAGTTGGTGTCATGTTAACCTTGATGAATGGGCTGCCCTTCAAGCTTTGCCTACAATTCTCGAACTGATTCAACAATTCCTGCATGTCCATGGTGTGGAAAAGACGAGATGACAGCTTCCTTCACTTGAGGGGACAACTGATCAGAACAACAACAGCAGTAACAACAAAATCTTTTGTCTTAAACAAATTAAGGTGAGCTAGAAATGAAACCTCCTCAAGGTTAAAGAAATGAGAGCTTTATAATAAAACCTACAAGGCAAAACCCTAATCCTGCATCCTGTTATCTGAGCAGAGAACCTAAAACATCGCCACCAAACCTTTTTCTTATGTCATAGTTCCAGTACGTATATCCAGGGATCAAAATCCCGGCGGTTACCGGCCGGTAACCGTTTTTACCGGTGGAGACCGGTAATCGAAAAACCGGCAGGTATGAATTTTTGATTTTCGAATTTTGGCCGGTTTTTTTTCCAGTTTTTCCGGTTACCGGTTTCAAAACATCTCAAAATTTAAATTTTGATTTTCAAATTGTGACCGGTTTTTCCGGTAACCGGCCGGTTACCGTTACCGGCCGCCGACTGGGATTTCTTCCGGTTCCGGTTTTTGGAACCTTGCGTATATCGCTAACTTCCATGCGCTCCTATCCAAAGCTAATCTTTTGGATACATTCCAATCCCTCAAGTCTCTTTTCAACTGCTTCCTCCCACGTCAGTCTTGGTCGACCTCTACCTCTTCTTGCGTTTTCAATATGTCTTAAAATTCTAGTACGTACCAGTGCCTCAGGAGGTATCCGTTGGTGATGTTCAAACTATCTCAAGCGATGTTGGACAAACTTTTCTTCAATTGGTGCTACTCCCACCATACCCCATATATCATCATTGCGGGTTCGATCCCGCCTTGTGTGACCACAAATCCACCGTAGCATCCTTGGGCCTATTCTTTTTGGCTTCAACTTATGGCTTATGACTGCGGTTTATAGCATTTAGGCTGTTTGTGAGAGAGAGTACGGAGTAACAAAAACTCACATACGGTTTTGGCCGATATAAATGAAGTCACTACAGTGTATAATACAATTAACTTGTAGACCCCACCTTAAAAAGACATTCCGTTTGAAAGCTAGTTAAATAGAAAAGCCAAAAAGTAGTTATTAGAAGCTGAAAAGAAGATGCCCCACATCTCTGCTACATTCATCTTCTATATATGTTGTCTTTTAATTGCCCAACATTTCACTCCATATAGTATCACAGGTCTAATCGCCGTCCTATAGGATTTACCCTTTAACTTTTGAAGGACTTTTTTGTTACTCTATCTTGTGACTCATGTCTTCATAAATCTCACCGTACCACTGTAGCATCGATCCCAAACATTGAAAAGTGTCCTTCCTAGGCACTATTTGTCTGTCTAGACTAACATTTCCATCATCTGCCCTGGCACTGCTGACATCACAACTCATATACTCAGTTTTAATTCTACTAGCTCAGTTTTAATTCTACTAAGTCTAAATCTCTTCAATTCTAAGGTCTTCCTCCACAATTTCAGATTCCTAATGACATCTATCCTACTCTTATCAACTAGCATTATATCATCAGCGATAAGCATACACCAAGAGATATTTCCTTGTATGTCCCACGTGATCTCTTTCATCACTAGAGCAAAAATGTATAGGCTCAACACTGATCCTTAGTATAGGCATATCTTCATAGGGAAGTCATCAGTACCACCACCATACATTTTGACATTAGTCACAACATCTTCATACACATCCTTGATTAGTATGACATGCTTTGTTGTGACTCTTTTCCTTTGGAGCGCCCACTACATGATCTTTCTTGGCACTTTGTCATAACCTTTCTTCAAGTCGATAAATACCATGTGAAGATCCTTCTTTTGCTCTATATATCTTTTCATCAACTGATCAGAACTAAAATAGAAAAAATCATTTTATCAGGCATATGAAGAGTTCAAATTCATAATTAAGTTCAGAGTGACCATAAATAAAATAGTGAATGAGAACATTTCCCAGGTCCAATCATTGCAGCATACTAGTAGTTGGGAGTTCCAAATAACTAATGCATAAGTAGCTGTTTGAGGGCAATAAAGGTAATTCATATATATGCCTTATTTTCCAAAAGAAATCTACAGTGAACTCATGATAGATTTCATTATAAGAAATAAGGCTAAGGTAGAGAGAGTTACGTGATCAGCCCATCCAAGTCATCCATGGGAAGAGAGCATTCCCTACACAAGCCATCAGTTATAACATTCTTCCGGAGTCTCAGTTTTCAAACCATGTAGGATGACAACAAAATAGGCCGCCTCACGTTTTTTCTGTAAACAGAAAGAAGAGACCTTAAATTGGTCACAAGAAATTTGTAAATAGAAGTTGGTGTACTGGATGTGCTGATTTACCTGGCTTACATGACCTTTTTGAAGGACTTCCGGGGCCACATTGACATATTTTAGGAAAGCAGCTGCATGCCCTCTCCACCAATTATCACCTTCAAGGATTGGTCGCCTATGGATGTAAAGATCTATAATCATGATTATGTACCATGCAACAAAGAAAGAACAGACATCTCATGAAAACTAAACATGTTTTGGAGCCTCAACTTATTGGTTCGGATGCAAATGCAATTCTTCTTTCATTCATTTTTTTAGTCTTCCATTTTACTTTTGAAGGGAGAAACTGCAACACCTCTCATTTAAGAGATTGTGCTTGGAGAAGAAAATTTTATCAACTTAAATGACTCAAAAGGATTTGAAGGGACCTAGTGGTTATTAGCTTCAAATTCAGAGCAACCATTTCCCAAAAGAAGGAAACCGATTCATAGTGGATCGAAATGCAACAACTCATATGAGCCATGTATATGCCTCACCACCAAACAACACTACTCAGTGTTCTTATTTTTTGCCTCAAATAATTAACAGGCACTAGATTCAGCAAGCATGAATTATCTAAATGTTACAGATAATGGCAGGCACTACTAAATAACCATCCCAATCCCTAAGTCATTGTACACGACATGATCTAATTGTTGATGTCAAAGTCTTTTAAGAAGGCTCACAAAATTTACCTGCCACGAGTCCATGGAGTCAAAATACGTTGCCTATTGAGCCAAACACAGCGAAAAATAAGAGGATTCCTTCCAAAATCAAGCAACGGGCCCTGCAAGGAGAAAATGTCGAAAATGTACTGGAAACCACTGAAATGGGACCAAGTGAAGGATGCAGAGGATAACTGTATAGGCAGATTCAGCAAATGGATGGAAGAGAATAGCCTCTTGCATGAGATCCTGAGGAGCCTCCACCTGTTCTTTTGAAATGACTGTGGACAACTTAGATTCCTGAAATAATGAAAGCCCTGAAAAAATCATTTGAGATACCAATATTAGGGTCCGTTCATATTGGACTTTAGCTTTGGCTTATGAATAGTAACAGCTTGTAGAGAGAGAGACTTGTATGCGATTTTGGTCGATATAAATGAAGTCGTTGCAGTGTGTACTACAATCGACTAATAGATCCCGCCTTGAAAAGATACTTCGTTTAAAAGTTAGGTACTGTAGAAAAGCGGCTTTTAAAAGCTAATACGAATATAGCCTTAGTCCTAAATAATAGTACCATGAAAGCACATCGTCAAACTTTCACTTTTTTCTTTTAGTAATCAGATCAAAAAAATCAAAGTTTCAATGAAGTTCATAGAAATATTGCTCAAAAAGTTCACAATATACTGAGCAGACCAACCACAACTAGGACAACTAACTTGTTGACATTTTGAGCTGAGTACCCATATAAGTAGCTGCTACCTTGATCAAATGGATATTATGTGCTTTTACCGATTAGGAGTCCAAGATAAATTCACAAATAATCACCAAGATTGAACAGAACTGAGCTTTGAGTCACAAGGTAAATAGAAAACCAACCTGCTATGAGCTCAAGATGACCAGTTCCAGATGCACGATAAGCCATAAGAACACCCAATAATTTTGCCACAACACATATATCGTCATTCTTCCAATACACTCCTAGAGAAAGGTGAAGAACAAAGTTGCTGAAGTTGTTCAAATGTCAATGCAGCTAGGGTATACCACTCAGCACCAGACAGAAACACACGAATACTTAACCCGCCCTAGACAACATAAAACCTCACGGATGCCATGATCAAACACCTCCCTGTAGTGAGCCCTCCATGCAATATCATGGGATGCATAAAATGACCTCCATCTTAATACATCAGAACCTATAGTGCACTGAACTATAGTTGCCACCCACATGAAGACAAGAAAAATAAGTAACAAGATGTGCTTCCAGTCACTGTTGTCCTGTTCCTGCCCTGATAAAATACACATAACATGAGTACATGGCTCAGTGATTAGCATTATAATATAGGAATTCCCAAAAACCCTGAATCTAACAAACTGAATAATTAAAGGCAGCCTTTTGTTATACGCATACACATGTACACGTGCGTGCGTGCGTGCGTGCCACAGACAGGGATACAGTAAATAAAAGACTAAGTTATATATCAGCCTCGCCCTTTGAAAATTCAGATAATTTAAGCACAAAGGACATGGATAGAGTAATTAAAGAACTAAGTTTTTTGTACTTCATGCAAATTCAGTATCAGTTTCTTTTGAAATATGCAAAACTGGTGCAGTAAAATGCACTGTTGTGCAGAATCCAGCCTTCAAGTCATATATATGGTGTCAAATAATTTCCAGGGTCTAAGAGCATATATAAAAATCTCAACAAACATCTTCCTATCCTATTTCAAACAATCCGTCTATAACATTGTGCATGTACCTGAAAAGCGCTGTTTTGAAGACCCTCCGGCTGAGAAATCCCTCATAATAATACACATCAAATAAAGTGCCAACACAAATTGCAGCACTGTGATGACCATTCGAAACCTTGTCCACCAAAGCCATCTCTTGTATCGCAGCTGGCCAGCTGTCCACCAAAAAAGAATAACCTCAGGTTCAGATATTACTACAAGCACCTCCAAGTCAGATATGAATTGTGTTAACACTGCAACGTGCTATCCAAACTATCAGTAATAAAGCTCTCACTTGAAGTAGTGTCATTGACCCGAATACCGATAAAAAGTAAAATTACCGAGACAAACTCACAGCCATGCTTTGTACGACAATAGAATCGTTCAATTAATTCAGAATACCCATCTCTCATGATGGTCGCCAGACATTTCAAAGACCCAGCCACGCTGATGGCGCGACCTGCAGAGGCAGAGCCAACGATCCAAGCAGGCACCGCGCTTTGGGTTCTACCAGCGGCCAACAGGAAGTAAATCATAAGGCACGCAGCAAGCGACACGGCCACCACCACCATCTTCTTGCGCCCATGAAAATCCTCAGGGGCCGAAGCCAAGACAGCCCCGCCCACAAGAACCAACACGGCTTTGCAAGGTCCCAGCGCCACGGAAGAACAGCGCAGGGACCCAAGGTCCGGAACCACCAACGCCCCCAAATCCAACATGATCACCACTTCACTGCCCCGCTTGGAAGACCAATTGGCGATACAGAATTGTTCTTTTGAGCACGGTTTCGCTCCAATTTGGCCACGGATGCCGTTATTACTGTTACCCCCCGAGCTACAAAAGAGCTTAGCTCCCCAACCCATTTTTCAACGATTAAATATTTCACATTTTAGGCATTTTAAATATTTCACATTTTAGGCATTGTTTTGCGGAGTAGTAACTAGCTTGAACACAAGATTACGTTGCTATTTGGAGCTTACCCGCGAGAGGTGGCGGAGTTCGCGCTCGCTGCCGACATGTGCGCCGCGGCGCCCTGGGCGAACCCCGCCGTGGCGGAGGCGAGTCTCGCCACCGAGGCGGCGGATGCGGCGGCGGTGGCGGGGCCGAGAGTGCCGCAGCAGCGGCGGAGGGCGGAGGCCGCGACGGCTGCACCGGTGGAGGCGGCGGCGGCGTTGAGCAGCGCCGAGCAGGCTCTCATACGGGAAGGCTCTGCGTACGAAATAGTTTTATTTAAGTACTTATTACAGTACAAAATTACGACTGGTGGGTGGGCCTAGAAAAGTCCAACGCGTTATATGGCCCACCAGCCAGCTACCGTGCGTCAAATTTCTATCTAAACCTTAAGGCCGATGCTTTAATATATATAACCCAAGGGACTTTAAAATGGTCCCACTCGGTACATAAAGAAAAATTATATTTTAATGCTTGTGGCAAGGTCTTTAGCTTGGAGACCAGCCTTAAACCTTTTTTGCTTATAGCCTACTTAATGTCACTCCTATAAGAGCAAGTACAATAGTATAGCCAACTAGTGACTATAACACTTGTCCATTTCATCTATAGCCTTTAAAAAAATAGTTCATACAATAAGGTAGCTATTACAATAACTATTTGGCCCCATGTGTAAGAGAGTGAAATGCATATTTTTACGTGCTATAGCTAGCTGTAATTTAGTAACCAGCTTCCTTCTCTCTCTTCCTTTCTCTCTCTGCCACGTAAGATTTTGTTGATATTATATTTGCTATAACCTGCTGACTAAGCCTTATTGTACCTGCTCTAACGTATAAAGTTGACCTTAAGGTAGTTTAAAATTCTCTATTTTCATACACTACATGCCCTAATAGCTTTAGCTCGCACTCGTAGCTGCAGCGCTCTCTTTCCGAGTTTTTTTTTTTTTGAACTCGCTCTCTTTCCGAGTTAGAAGAAAGTTCACCGCAATTCCGTGTGACATGTGGGTCAGAGAGGGCTGTTTATTCTGGGTCCCGCATGTCATTGTGGCATAGAGTTGAGTAGAATGATGTGGGGACAGGCAAGAAGATGATTGGCACGTCGAGCGGGTGGTTAATGGCGTGTGTTCTAGAACGAGGTGTATTTGCTTCGCTGCGTTCGTACGCTCGCTTTGCCACTGGGGGCAGCGAAGGTCAATGCGTCGGGTCCACTCGGCACCGCTTCTGCTGCTTGTTTCTGTCTTCATTCTTCTAATTTCTTAAAAAAAAATTCTGATTTTTGATATTTTTTTCTTTATTTTTTGTATTACCATAATGATATAATTTTTCTATTTTTTAATTTTTAAATTTAATTATAATGAAAAAACTATCAATAACTACAGTGAAAAAAGATGTTATAGTGTAAAACAAGTCAGAAGCTCGTGTTTAAAAGCCGTCATGTATACTGTAGAGTATGGAGTACGGTGTGATCTTTTGGGTTACGACTAGCTTTTGTCTGTACTTTTCGATATGACAGTGGACTACAGAAACATAACCGCCAGAAAGTTGGTTACACGCTTAACACGATATCCTCATCGTAAACTTTTGAGTGATCAATGTGTATCCTCACTAGCATAGTCCCATATAAAACATTCTCTGGCCGGTTAATAGTTAGAGCTGAGAGTTGGGCCGAGCTTATCCGTGCTAGCCTGAGTCCCGGTTGGTCCAACACAGCTCAAGCACGGCACAGGCATGCCATGTGGCGGGTCGTGATGCACGACAAGAATGGTGGGCCGAGCTGGGTCTGGCAAGCTGGCCCGACGAGTGCCACAGCACGGCACAACATATTGTGCCATGCTCAGGCAGCCCGGCCTAGCGAGCATGGCAGGCTTTTATTAGTGTTCTAGAATTCTTGCTTAAATCGTTAATCGGGGCAACGAATGATCATATTGTAGACTTAGATTTAAACCACTAGCAATCTTTTAATACCAAGCTTCTATGTTTATCTTTCTAATATTATGATGTATTGCTGATATGATTTCTTTTTTGAGTCATGACTCATACACATATATTAATAATCGTTAAGTTGACAAATAATCACTTATCACGTAATAAATTATAGTTGGTTGTTAACCCTTGTGTGAGCTATATTACAATGCCTCTTTTAGAATAATTCCTAAACCGTTATCGCTATGTTATCATTTCACATTACCATCTATTAGGATCTAATGCTTCTCCATTCCAAACATTTAGTGAATCCTTCCACTCCTTATAATATTATATTAACCTTCTTTTAGTTCCCTTAAATTCACACCATATAACATGTTAACAATATAACAGTTACCTGGTCTGGGGTTACCCACATATAGGAGAAATTTTCACCTACCTAGTAACGTACGGGGGGCGTACACTTTCGTTACTCAGGACATTACAGCCCGTCTGTAGTTATACAATCGAGGACAGTGTTGTGCCTGACTATTCTTGTATGATCGGGTACGTGGGAAGTGATCGTCGGCGCCATTGCCATAACTTACTACATAACAATTATCTTTGATTCCACCGTTCATGTTGTCTCATTACTCAGGATATTACACCCCGTCTACAATCATACAGTCGAGGACAGTGTTGTGTCTGACTATTCTCGTATAATGGAGTATGTGGGAAGTGATCACCGGTGCCATTATCATAGCTTGCTAAATAACAATTATCTTTAATTCCACTATTTCTTTCATCTCTATCTTCGATCTATATCAGTATTCCTGATAACCTAGTTTCATTGCAGATAACCTATGTCAATTACTTGCTTGCATTACTTGTCTTTTACTTGTCGTATTGCGATCGTTATTGGGTACTTGCTAAAATTTTCAAATCTCACGCTTGCTCTTTCCATTCTCAGGTAAAAGGGCAGTGGAGTGATAGCAACATGCAAGGGTGGGAGCACTCGAGTTTTCAACACCGTGATTTGCCACTATTTATGTTCTCTTTTACTATTTATTTGGTTAGAAGTGGACCGGTCCCATATTTCAAACATTTATTTCAGCTTCCGTTTGTTCTCTATTAAAATTTTAATTTCTTTGTGATTTCCAATGTTGTTCTTATTTATTCCTTACTTTGGTGATGACGTTTCATGGTAGCATCCCATACTGATATCTGAGGTGCTATAGTGCCGTTGGCACGTGAACAAGTGCCACATTGGCTGTGTAGTGAAGAGGAGTCCGAGCACAATAGGAGGCAGCTCAACTAAGATGTAGTGGAGGAGTGTGAGTACCGCTTGGTTCGCTTCATCAGAAGTCCTCCGACTGGGCCATTTCTTTGCCAGATCTACTTCCCCCTTACGGATCTGGTTAGCCCAGTGGTTGTAGTGCGAGGTGGCAGTGAAAACCCATGAGGGCTTAGGTGTCATTGTCGTTTTGGTTGTGGCAACGCTGCAAGTGTCGCTCTGGTTGCTTCGAGGATGCATGTTGTGGCGTAGTTGGAGCTGCTACATGTCGCCGTGTGATGGGCAGCAATAATGACACACGATGGGCAACACGGTGCAGTGGGGCATCAAGGCGCATTTGTGGCGGAGGCTTCTGATCTTGGCCGAACTCAGGCCCGGCCCGGGCTTGGGTCATCGGCTTAGCTAGGGCAACACATCAAGCATCGCTTGGACATTTCGACGATGCTTATCGTGGTGAAGTCAGAGCTGTCGTGTCGCAAGTGTGCAACGTGTGGCAACGATGACACACGACAGCCATCGTGGTGGGGTGTCATGGCGCATTTGTGGCATTGGTCTTAGGCGAGCTCAGGTCTGGCCCTAGCTTGGGCATCGTCATCAACTTGGCTAGGGCAGAACAATAGACATTACTTCGGATGCTTCGGCGACACTTGTCATGGTGAAGTCAGAGTTGCCACGTCGTGGGTGTGCGACAATAACAATGATGACATGTGATAGGTGTCGTGGTAGGGCATTGGGGCATGCAGGTGGTGGCAGCTTCAGTGGTCTTTGTTGAGAGGTGGGTCGCACTTGCTTTGTGTGTCGGGTGGTCACCGGCAGTGCCTTGTGTCACCTTGTAAGTGGAGGAGTAGCCCTCTCTCCCTTGTGGTGGTAGTAGGTGCTTGATAAAAGTTCTAGTTAAGGACTCCTTCCCTAGTGTTGGTGCCTCCTCCGTTGTGGCCGTCGGTGTTGGTGTCTTGGTGTTTCCTCTTTAGGAGGCAGTGTAATTCTCTTCTCCTTAAAATAAATGCAAAGCATCTACTCTTGGTTTAAAAAACCTCTAGATTCATGTAAAACTGAAAAATACCCTCTCCACATATCTCCACACCACCATTTGTTGCATGTGTACTCTAGCAGCCCACTAACTCACCACTAGGTCATCGTCGTCGCTGGCAAAATCTAAGATTAGATGTACAGTGTAAAAAAGAACTAATCTAAGCACAAAATGATACTACTCCAGCAACTCTAAATAATGAATATCACCAAGCATGTCATACAAATAAGGTTTAGCCAAGCCGATTAACAGAGGATGGCAGCGTGTGGTGTTGGAAACTGATATTTTGATGCTGGTAAACAAGTGGAGTACAAGCCAAGATCATCGGACGACAATTGGTGCTATTCTGGTAGATATACGAGAGCTCAGTTCAATGTTGAATGATTTAAAACTTTGCTATGTTTGTAGAGCTGCTAATGGATCATCGCATGCTTGTGTTAAATTTGCTGCTTTTAGCTGGAAGGGGTGTATGTGGCTTAATTGTACACCTGATTTCTTTTTATCTAGCTTGATGGAGGATTTGATTTTTGATTAATGAAATTCTCCATTTGGCCTAATATATATATGACCATCTTTTTTAAAAGAGTGTGACTAGCGCACGGTATAGCGTCAAAGCACATCTCAACGGAATAGGTCTTGATAGTGTGATCAATTTTAATTAGACAATCTCGTGTTCCTTCCATGCTGAGCCCGTCATTGCCCTCCTTCTCCAGTATGACTACCCATCCGCCAGCACGAGACCTTCGTGTTGCCATTTTCCTCTGCATGAGAATGTGTGGAGCCGTTGATGTCCTCCTTCGCACGCGCAAGCCGATCATTGTCTGCCTCCGAGCCGTCCGCAAGCAACAGACCCATCGAAGTCCACCTCCACAAGCACATGCGTCGATTGTTGTCCTCCTCTATGCTGGCCAATCAAAACTTGTAGTTCCATGTTTTATAAAATGAAACATACCAAAGGTTCTAGGTTAAGACAAGAAGTTTCAGTATGTTTCATGTTTCAGGATATAGAGAAGCTTCATCATATTTCAAGTTTTAGATTTTGTGGATATTTCAACATGTTTTAATTTTCAGATTTAGAAGTTTTAGCATGTTTCAAGTTTCATATTTCAAAGAAGTTTCATGCAGTAGGTTTTGAGTTTCAAAATCGAAACATGGCATTTCAGATGTAAGTTTTAAGTATCAAAATTAGAACTTGAAGCTTCAAGTTTTAGAAAATGGAACATACTAAAGTTCCAGGTTATAAAAAGAATTTTCAATATATTTCATATTTCAGGATACAGAGAAGTTTTTACCATGTTTCAATTTTTAGATTTCATGAAAGTTTTATCACGTTTTAATTTTTAGACATGGAAGTTTCAGCATGTTTCAAGTTTCAGATTTCAAAGAAGTGGCAGAAAGTTCCTTTCTTGCCTTGGCAATGTCAACTTGGAGTTGCTCCGAGCCTTCAATAGGTTTTGAGCCTCCATCATCAAGCCCTTCGTTCCTTTCTTGCCTTGGCAGCTGCGCATTTCTGAACTTTCTTGGTTTCTGTAGCATGATTGAATGTAGGATCTTGCATTAGGTGGACATAGATCTTGTTTTTATGCTCAAGAACTGCTACAGGAGGTAGCGATCCGAATGGGAGAAAGCATGGAGTTGATATGTGTTGGCCACAAGTAATGATCAGAGGGATAGGGATGCATGCAATGAAGAAATGGATCGACATGATTCGTGAACTATAATCATGAGACTTGGACGTAGGAAAATTCATGAAACTTGAGACTTCATGAAAATTTGTGAACTTTAATCATGAGACTTGGGCATAGGACCCCATGAAACTTTATGAAATTTAGTCATAAAACCGCATGAAAATATCATAAAACCTAGCCATTGAACCTCAGCACCACCACTTCTCCTTCCTCTCTCCTCTTCTCTCTCTCTCTCTCTTGCGCACACACGTGTGTTCAGCACCTCAGCCTAAAATCGCCATCGTCGCTAAGCTCAGGCAGCAGGCCAACCTCACCCCGGTGGGGGACGATCAGATCCGGCAGTGCCACTGTCAAGGATGGCGACAGTGGCAGTGCCGTGGCCGAAGACAACAGATCCGGCGGCGACGGCCTCAACGATGTTCTCTGCTTGCTGGCAAGCTCACCCATGGTGCCATAACTCTGAGCATGCTCGCCATTCCACTCGTTGTCTACGGCTTGCCGCACGTTTGCCCCGCCCACCACGTCTTTGAGTAAGCTCATTGCATCCTCATCTAATTTGGATCCTCGTTAGTTGTGGCTCATGGTTGGATGCAAGCTTTGCTTGATTTGGAGATAGAGATGGAAAGATGAAACTATAGCGTACTGGACTGAGACTACAGCATCGTGCATGCACGTGGCTAGATCCGATAATCACTAGCTATTTGATCGGACGGCAGATCGTTATCCTGTTAAAACTACGTCTGACGGTACAACGCTATATAGTGTTTCTCTTTTTAAAAAGAAAAATAGCTGCTGCATGGTAAACAGCAAATCCCACTAGACTTTTATTTCCGAATCTTGTACGAATGAATACTTGTATGCCTTGTGCAAACGCAGCATCATAATCCAGAGTGAAGCACAGCCATGAACCAACTAGTAACAACCGAAATCCCTGTGAATACGATCACTCCCACGTCAGTCCACGCCCGCCCGCGCGCCCGGATCCGCCCGCCCTCAGGAGAAGATTTCCACCAAGCAGACGAGCGCACGTCCGAACGCTCGAACGCCACCCCACGCAAGCAGGTGGCGTTGGCATGGTGGGGTGGGGGCGCGTGCGGAGCCCCCCGGTGTTGCAGTCGAAGCTGCTCTGCCTCTCCCTCCTCTACCTCCTCACCACCCTCCCGCTCGCCCTCTACGTCTCCTTCTCCAACCCCGACTCCTCCTCGCGCTGCCTCCTCCCCTCCCGCTCCTCCTCCGCGGCGGCGGCGGCGACGCTCTTCGAGTACCCGCGCGGGTACGGCGTGCACAAGCACGCCCTCCCCACCCCGCGCGCGCTCTGCTCCTACCCCGCCGTCTTCTCAGGTCTCCCCATACAGCAACTGCACCGTCGAGAAACTTTCGTGGTGCAGCTTTGTTTCCTCCTTTCGTTCCTGTTTGTTTCGTCAGATTGGATCGGTGCCTCTGTTTGATGCATGGATGATTCGTAGCGATCCGAATCTTCCGCACGAGTTGTCGCGTTACGTTTGATTACATACCCTGGATTTTCTTTCGGCTGCATGAATTGCGTCCCTTTTTTCTTCTTTGCTTTACTCTTTTGAAATTGATGTGTGCTTCTTTTGACGAAAACTCACCCTAAACTTCTTGTTCTTTGCGAATGGTTCTGCTTTCTTTTCATCTGTGGCCGTATGCAACAAATACGGATGCTTTTGTTTTTATATTTTTGCCCCCTTCGTGATCAATATTTTGACCCAAAGAGTGATTCAGAATTTTTTTTCTTGGAGCAGACTATACAACTGTCTTGGAAGAAATCAATGGCCTCTGCCGCAACCTCTCGGCGTCTCCCTCTTTATCCCATGTATTGCTGTACCAGAATGGCAGGAGGGACTCGTTTGCGGGGAATTTGTCCGATGAGGAACGGAGATTGTTCTTCAGTCACACTGACAGTGCAGTGGAAATTCCCTGTGGATTCTTCAAGGTGTTCCCCCTCAGACAAGTTGGTGAGTTCTTTGACCTAAGTCGCATTTGCGCACAGGAGACATATTTACTCTGAGAATCGTTTATAGTTTCAGCGTTTGAGTAGCAGGCACATTGTTACCTAATTATTTCTTTCGAGTCATTATTATCCCTTGTGATGCAAGCCAGATATAATTGCTTTTGCTTTGATGTTTCCTTTTACATATACTCCACAAAACTTTGTCGTTCTTTATCCTTCTTTGCGAGGTGATTTGTGTGTGGTGCAATCATCAAGAACGACACTACACAACCTTTGTTCTTTTTCAATTTTTGGCTTCTGTTTTTGACTTTTCTACATTGTTAGATCTAGGTTTTCTTTAGGATCTCCTAGGTTAGATCTAGCGGGGTTCATCTCTAGTTCGGGTTCTTGAGAGATACCGAGAGGGAGAGAGGGGTACTAACCATCCGTGGTCTTGGCTGCGGGTGCAGAGGCGTCCGCCATGGAGTCGGTGGAGTCGGGAGTCGGCGTTGGTGAAGTCCGGTGGCGGCGCTGTCCAGGGGCGGCGTGGCAGTGGTGCTTCCCGTCACTGGCTGCGCCCCCTCGCTAGATCGGATTAGGGTTTTCGGTGGGTGGCGCTAGCTCCGTTCAACCTCGTTAAAAGAGCCGCCGGCCCCCACCTTTATATATGGCGCAGTGTGACAGGGGCCCACCAACCATTAGGGTTGGGCGCCCCCGATCAGGGCGCGAGCTCAAGGCCCGGTAGGCCGTTGGGCCTACCGGGGTGGAGATCATCCTAACATTCTCCCCCTTGATCTCAACTTATATTCTGAACTCTATACTTATCACTCATTGTTTTTCTCATTCCTTCATAGATCAGTGCATAGAGCGTGCCTCATCGTCACAGTCTTATGCCATTAGATTCAACAGCCACAATGTACTTCTCTGTTTTGAAATGAACTCTCAACTGGGCCCTTATTGTCCAGGAATCATAGGCTTTCCCGTAAACCCATGCCGGCTAAATGTTCTCTGAACACATTGGGTGGTAAGCCTTTTGTGAGCGGATCCGCGAGCATCTTTTCTGTCCTTATATGCTCAAGACTGATTATATGATCCCGGACTTTATCTTTCACAACATAATACTTTATGTCAATGTGTTTGACAGCACCACTTGACTTATTGTTGTGAGCATAACATACTGCTGGTTCATTATCGCAGTATAACTTTAGTGGCTTATGTATGTCATCTACCACTTTCAACCCGGGTATGAATTTCTTTAGCCAATTCACCTGCCCCGTGGCCTCATAACATGCTACAAACTCGGCATACATTGTGGATGATGTAGTGACGGTTTGTTTTGAGCTTTTCCACGATATAGCTCCTCCTGCGAGAGTGAATACATATCCGGATGTCGACTTTCTATCATCTCCCGCATAATCAGAATCTGTATACCCCACTATATGGAGTGAATCTGATCTTCTGTATGTCATCATGAGGCCTTTTGTTCCTTGCAAATAACGCAAGACTTTCTTTACGAATTTCCAATGTTCTATTCCAGGATTGCTCTGGAATCTGCCAAGTAACCCGGTGACAAACGCTAAGTCAGGGCGCGTACACACTTGAGCATACTGTAAGCTTCCGACAGCTGAAGCATATGGAACCACTTTCATTTGATCGATCTCATATTGGTTCCTGGGGCATTGAAATTCCCCATATCTGTCGCCCTTGACTATAGGAGCAGGTGAAGGCTTACAATTTTGCATACTATATTTCTTTAGAACCTTTTCTAAGTATGCCTTTTGAGATAAACCTAAAACCCCCTTAGTTCTATCTCGGTGAATCTCTATTCCCAGAACGAACGAAGCTTCACCAAGATCCTTCATATCAAAATTCGAGGACAAGAACTTCTTGGTCTCTTGTAATAGGCTAACATCACTACTAGCAAGTAAGATGTCATCCACATACAGGATTAGGAAAATGTATTTCCCATTCTTAAACTTTGCATACACGCAATTGTCCTCTACATTCTCCTTAAACCCAAAACTTCTTATTGTACTATCAAACTTCAAGTACCACTGCCTTGATGCTTGTTTTAATCTGTAAATGGATTTCTTCAGGCGGCATCCCATACGTTCTTTTCCTTCCACAACAAAACCTTTCGGTTGTGCCATGTAAACATTTTCCTCCAAATCCCCATTTAGGAACGCCGTCTTTACATCCATCTGATGTAATTCTAAATCATAATGAGCTACAAGTGCCATTATTATTCTAAAAGAATCTTTACACGAGACTGGAGAAAATGTCTCATTGTAGTCTATGCCTTCTCTTTGCGTAAAGTCCTTTGCCACAAGTCGCGCTTTAAATCTTTCTATATTCCCTCTAGAGTCATGTTTTATTTTGTAGACCCATTTGCAGCCTACTGTCTTGGCTCCTTTAGGAATAGTTTCTAAGTCCCAAACACCGTTGGTGCTCATTGACTTCATTTCATCCTGCATAGCTTCAAGCCACTTAGATGAATGAGCGCTTCTCATGGCTTCTTCAAAAGAGGTGGGATCACCCTCCATTTCAAATTCCTCAGTTTCATAGACTTCGTAATCATTAGGGATAGCTGATCTTCTGGCTCTTTGAGACCTTCTGAGTCCCTCGCCAGTTGACGCTTGTTCTGTGTGAGGCTGTTGTTGTTCTTCCTCTTGGGTGACAATGGGTTCTATGGGATCCTGAAGGACAGGTTCCTCATGTTCACTCATCGTTCCCACAGGAGAACTGACAACAGGTGCTGTCACTACAGTGTCTGGCACTGTTGGTGTAGCAACAACAGGTAGCGTGAAAAATGGTTCCTGAACCATCGGGGTGGGCACATGTACCCGCTTTTCCTCTAGGTTAATTTCTCGCGCTACTCTGCTCCCCCTGATCATCTCATCCTCCAAGAAGACAGCATGTCTTGTTTCTACAAACTTCGTATGTCTGTCAGGACAATAGAAGCGATAACCCTTCGATTTTTCTGGATAGCCAATAAAATGGCAGCTGACTGTCTTGGGATCTAGCTTCCCTATGTTTGGGTTAAAAACTTTAGCCTCAGCAGGACAACCCCACACACGTAAATAGTTAAGTGAGGGTTCTCTTCCCGTCCACAACTCATACGGTGTTTTGGGTACCGACTTGCTTGGTACTCGATTAAGAATATGAATGGCGGTTTTTAACGCCTCCATCCATAAACTTATCGGTAGCGTGGAGTAACTTATCATACTTCTCACCATATCCATTAAGGTACGGTTGCGTCTTTCAGCCACTCCATTCTGCTGAGGTTCGCCCGGTGTAGAGTACTGGGCAACTATGCCATTTTCCTGTAAGAACATTGCAAAAGGTCCAGGAACTTGGCCATACGGGGTGTGCCGACCGTAGTACTCCCCCCCACGGTCGGATCTTACTATCTTAATTTTTAAATTGTGCTGATTTTCTACTTCAGCCTTAAATATCTTAAATTTATCCAATGCTTCTGATCTTTCTTTAATTGGATAAATGTAGCCATAACGCGAATAGTCATCTGTGAATGTTATAAATGAATCATAACCATCCACACTTATCACAGGAAATGGACCACAGATATCTGTGTGAATTATTTCTAAAATTCCTGCGCTTCGTTTGGCGTCTTTCTTTATTTTCTTAACATATTTTCCTTTTATGCAATCAATACATTGTTCTAAATCTGAAAATTCTAATGGCGGAAGAAGTGTTTTCTTAATCAATCGTTCTATTCTCCCCCTCGAAATATGGCCTAAACGACAATGCCATAATTTCGACGATGCATCATGATTTATCTTCCGCTTTTTTCTTTCATTCATAGACGAAGAGGTATTCTCATTCTCAATGGTTACATGATTCACATTCTCAGAAAGTGATAATAAATAAAGCTTGTCTTGTCGGAAGGCAAGACCAACACATTTATTATTAAACACAAGTCTGCATTTGCCTTCACCAAAATGGCAATCATAACCATCATCATCTAATTTTGACACACTTATTAAGTTTCTGCGCAAAGAGGGTACATAAAGAACGTCTGAAAGCCTAAGTACAAAACCATCATGAAATTCTAAAGAGAGATCTCCAATGGCCTCGACTTCGACTTCAATTCCATTCGCAACTTTAATTGTTCTTTCTCCTCTTTGTAGGGTCCTCCTCGTATGGAATCCCTGTAATGAATTGGCAACATGAACAGTTGCACCTGAGTCAATCCACCAAGTAGATTTTTCATAACTTAAATACAAGGATTCATCTATAAATGTAATGACATCCTTACCATTCTTCAACAGATGCTTCAGGAACTCTGGGCAATCCCTCTGATAGTGCCCCGCCTTCTTCTTACAAAATTTACAGGTGTCTTTGTCTACTGTAAATTGGTTGGGCTTATGAAACTGGGGAACCTTTCCCTGTGACTTAGAAGAGGAGTTACTATCCCACTGAGGTTTCCCTTGTGGTTTGGCATTAAAGTTCTTTCTTTTGTTGTTCTTCACAAGGTTTGCAAAGTCACCCTGTGAGGTTTTAAGCCTCTCCTCTTCTTGCACACACATTGCAATGAGATTTTCTATATCCCATTTGTCGGGCTGCATGTTGTAATTAACAACAAAAGTGTCAAATTCTTTTGGCAGAGAAGCAAAAATCAAATGGATTAGAAACTCATCCTTGAGCCCCATATCCATGGAATTTAGCTTAGCTGCCGTAGTGCTCATCTTTAATATGTGTTCTCTTATTCCACCACTAGAGTATCTTTCATTCACTAGTTTCTTAATCAGCGTGCTTGCTGTGGCCTTTGAAGACCCAGTAAACTGATTCTTCACTTTCTGTAGATACTCTGTGGCAGTGTCACAGTCTGGGATGGATCCCCTTATTGGATCTGCAATGGTGGCCTTAGCCACCATCATGCACTTGCGATTCGAGATGTCCCATTTCTTTTTCTCAAGATCATATTTCATTCTGACTTCTGCATGATCACGCTTTCGGGCAGTGAATTCAGCATCAGTCTCATTTTCTGCCCTCACCGGGTCCTCTGGCTCAGTAGGACACGGAGAGGTGAGGGCTAAGTCATTCTCGGACAGCGCAAGTGCCAAATCATACTTTTCTCGCCAGACCCGATAATTGTTCCCATCAAGTGCCGGGATGTGCGAGATGTATGCCATTGGGTTGAGTCCTGAAACAGTATCAGAAAAATGAGGAAACATAATAATATAATAATTGCATGCCTTGATTTAACGTTGGTCAAAATTAAAACATGCAAAAATTCTTGTACACTAATTCTACATCACCGTTGGGCAGAAGATAGAATTAATGCATACATTCATAAATAAATCAATTTATAATATTGCTATCATCAACTTTGGTCAGAAAATAGCAAAATTATAAACATGAACTGTAAATAAATGTAACTATTCCTCTAATTTTAATTTTCCCGTTGGTTCCAATTAAAATTAGAGAAAAACTTAAAAATTTCTGCTCTTCAAAATTAAATTCTCCCGTTGGTTCGAATTTAATGAGAAGATAATAAACTTTAGCTCGCAGCGGAAAAAATTCTGATTTTGGATCAAAATTGCACTGAAGTTTGATCTTAAACTTAACAAAATTCATCAAAGAATGCTTCTGAAAAAGAATAAAATCAATTTTTCCCAATTTACTGTGCAAACCGACCATTTGGCCCGGCCTGCGCAGCTGCGGCCCACGGCGCACGGCGGCCTGGCTCGTACGGCCGAGCGCGCACGGCCTGCTTCGCGCACGAGCGGCCCACGGGGCCGCGCCGCACGCGCCCTTCACGCGCGTCTCACGCGCTCGCGCGGACGCCGCGCCTCCCCCGCGCCCGGCCACAACCTGGGCCTGGGCCGGGATTTCCCGATCCCGCCTGGGCTCAAAGCCGGTCCAACCATCGTCAGCCGTCCGAATTGATCCGACGGAGGAGCGAGCGGATCGGGAGAGCAAAAACCTCCCCGCGCCGGCCGGAGACTGAAACCCTAGCCGTTCTTCTCATTTCTCTCCCTCTCCTCTCTCTCAGCCGCCGCAGCAGCGAAGAAGCCGACGGGGCGCGGGGGGCCATCGGACAAGAGGAAGAGAGCGGCGGCGCCGCCGTGGGTCCCCTCGCCGGCGCGCGCGTCCGCCCGAGAGTGGGGCGCGCCGCCGTCGAGCGGTCCTTTGGCGGTACCCGACCCGGAGCTCGTGCTCGTGGCGACGAGCGGCTGTTCTTCCCGCGTGCCGGCAAGGCGGCGGCGGGGTTTTCTTCCGCCGGCGACGACGACGGCGGCCCCGGTAAGATCCGGTCTATTCTTTTCTAGGGTTAGGGTTCGGTTAGGGTTAGGGTTCTTCTTCCCTCTTTTCTTTCTTTCTTTTTCCCCATCTCAGATCTACGCCTAGGTGCTCTGATACCATTGTTAGGTCTAGGTTTTCTTTAGGATCTCCTAGGTTAGATCTAGCGGGGTTCATCTCTAGTTCGGGTTCTTGAGAGATACCGAGAGGGAGAGAGGGGTACTAACCATCCGTGGTCTTGGCTGCGGGTGCAGAGGCGTCAGCCATGGAGTCGGTGGAGTCGGGAGTCGGCGTTGGTGAAGTCCGGTGGCGGCGCTGTCCAGGGGCGGCGTGGCAGTGGTGCTTCCCGTCACTGGCTGCGCCCCCTCGCTAGATCGGATTAGGGTTTTCGGTGGGGTGGCGCTAGCTCCGTTCAACCTCGTTAAAAGAGCCGCCGGCCCCCACCTTTATATATGGCGCAGTGTGACAGGGGCCCACCAACCATTAGGGTTGGGCGCCCCCGATCAGGGCGCGAGCTCAAGGCCCGGTAGGCCGTTGGGCCTACCGGGGTGGAGATCATCCTAACATTCTACAGTAACTACTTTTTAAATTAGATATCTTTTAAGATAGAATCTACTAGTTAATTATAGTACATACTGTACCGACTTCATTTATATCGGCAAAAATTGTATGTGAGTTTGTGTTACTTTGTAATCTCTCATATGAACAGCCCAAAAATCACAACCCGTAGTCAAAATGCATAAGACTCAGCTAAAAAGAACAGCCCCAAAACTTCATCGCTCTTTGCGAATCCGAAAGCGTGCTTTTTAACGTTTATCGTTTCAGACAGATTGGCCATGGAGAAGTGCAATGGCGTGGTGGTGGCCTCGGCGATCTTGAACGACCACGACAAGATCCGGCAGCCCAAGGGGATCGGGTCCGAGACGCTCAACACGGCGTGCTTCTTCATGTTCGTCGACGACCATACCCACAAGGTCCTCGCGGGCCACAGCATCCTCAAAGACGAGCACAAAGAGGCCAGCACGGTCGGCGCATGGCGTGTGGTGAGGCTGGGCGGCGCCGGCCCCGGCGAGCAACAGCTCCCCTACGAGAACCCAGCGATGAACGGCGTCGTCGTGAAGCACCTCCTTCACAGGCTGTTCCCGAACGCCAAGTTCAGCGTGTGGGTCGACGCCAAGATGCAGCTCACGGTTGACCCGCTGCTGCTGGTGCACTCGCTTCTCGTCGAGAAGGGCGTGGACATGGCGGTCTCCAAGCACCCGTTCAACCTTCACACCATGGAGGAGGCGATCGCGACGGCGCGGTGGCGCAAGTGGGGGGACGTCGAGGCCATCAGGGTACAGATGGAGACGTACTGCAGGAACGGCTTGAAGCCATGGTCCCCTAGCAAGCTTCCATATCCATCAGGTATGTAATGGAGACATGAATGTAATCTTCAACCAAAAAAACAGAGAGTTTCTGACATTGACATTTCAACAATGTCAATAAGATGAACAAATGTGAGTAGATAATATGTCAATATTGATGACATGTACTAGTGTGTCACAAGTCACAACCAGAACAATACATAAATTCAGAGATCACAATATGAGATCATGAGCGTTGTACATATCTTGGCTTGGAATGCTGCAGATGTGCCGGACACGGCAATAATCATTAGGAGGCACGGCCTGGCCAGCGACCTCTTCTCCTGCCTGCTATTCAACGAGCTGGAGGCGTTCAACCCGCGCGACCAGCTCGCCTTCGCCTACGTCCGGGACCAGATGAGCCCCAAGGTGAGCTTGAACATGTTCGAGGTCGAGGTGTTCGAGCACATTGCTGTCGAGTACCGGCACAACCTGAAGCGTGACAACGGCGGGGGAGGAGGGAAGCAGCAGGGGTTCACCAGGATGGCATCTTCAGAAGCCATCGCCGGGAGCAGCTGCGAGAAGTACCTTCAGAAGATGTGGGGGGAGCCTACTGAATAAGGTCTATCCAAATGCAGATTTTATTTTTTTGTTTTGAAGATTGCATTCTAGTAGATATACTGGAGGGGGGAAATTGGTAAACACAAGTACACAAATATAACTTCTGGTAAATAATAATGGAATGTAGAACAGATGTCTTAATGAGTACATTTAGTTCGCAAGCATCGCAGCGACTTCACACGCAACTACGTGGGCAAGACACCAAGATTCATCACAAGAATTGTCATGTCAGTGCTCAACAAAAGCTTTGGCTTAAGGCAAGCACAGTACTTGAGTACTGTATATATCAGGTCAGGTGCTGGAATCTATCGACCCCTTGGCTAGCTCGTACTTGTTCTTGAACTCTTTCCAGGCGTCCATGGCATTATTGGACATCCTCTCGATGTCATCAGTGGTGGCAGTCTCCGGAGACAGCATGGTCTCCACTGCCATCATCATGTTGATGACAGCCTGAACAAAGCAGCATTAAGCGCAAGATTTGCGGATATCTATGATAAAAGCTGAGTTGAGATTGATCACAGGAAGTAGTAAGAACAAAGAACATTACCAAGTGTAGGTAAGGCCTCGAGTCACGTGGGTGGCGGCTAGTCAGTTGCTGGCAAGCTTCCTTTCCCCTCTGCCATTCTCTCTACAAGATTAAACAGAGTGCTGACGAGATCAATACATACATCACTTACAGAGCATGTCTTAATATTGCCAAACGGAGTAGATAAGCAAGCTTAAAACACAAAAATGAGAGACGTAAGAACTCACCTGATTGATGAGTACGTCAGTGAGCAGCAGGCCGAGCTCGAGCCTCCTTTCGGGGTCGCGGGACGCCGACCACTCCTTCTGCAGCAGGCTCGTCAGCTTTCCCATGTCGCCGATGTGCTGCGCATGACAGAAACACGCACTTGATAGATGGCACACGTTCTTCTTGGTCTAGCTATGTAGAGATGCGAGTTGAACGAAGAAATGGATCAAGATGAGAGGGGGAGAGACCTCTTTGGTGACTTGCTCGAAGACGAGGTCCATCAGCGTGGCGTGGCTGCTGGGCGCGTCCTCGTGCCGGAACAGCGAGTCCGAGAGCGCGTCCACGCTCGTCCTCATGGCCGCCACCACGGCGCCGCCCCGCTCCGCGGAGGCGCGTAACGCGCCGTCGGTGACGGCGTTGAGAGCGCACACCGTGGCCGGCTGTAGGAGGACGGGGCCAGCGCCCCCTCCTCGCGCTGCCCACGAGGCGCCGCCCAGCGCCAGCGCCAGCGCCACACCGGCGCCCACCCTAAGCGCGGCCCTGGGCAGCGCCGCCGGCCCTCCCTTCGCCGGCTCCTGGGGCTCCGGCACCTGGGTGCGCACAGCGCGAGCCCTCCAGTGGCGTGGAGGGGGACGGCCGCGGCGGCACGGAGCGGCACGTGCTCCGGTAACCGTGGCACGCAGCGCGCAGAGCGAGGATTCCATGTGCTGATTGGAGCGCTCAGCTCAGCTGCAGTCTGGAGATAGTCGTCCGGTGATTGATCCTGGGGTTGTGTTCATTTGATACCTTCTCTTTTGCTTTTTATTCGGATGTTCGTACCATGTTTCTGCATGCCTGGCGCTTTACGCCTTTCGCTACCAGAAGCAAGGCATCCAGTGTCGTTAGTTCAAGTAATGGTTAAACTAGGCTCTAGGTCCTTACTTTCGTGGTTAAAATCCTCATTAACTTCTTGAAGACCAGTGGTATTGCTGGCTGAACAGGTCGAGTGTATCAGTTTGTTCAATAGATGCTAGTATTCGCGAAACTGGGAGTCCTGCAAGCTTGATAATTCATAAGATATTTGTTTGGAACGTAGAAATTTGGCATAAAACTGTTTATACCATTTATAATTTCTACAATGTTTCTAGTCCCAAACGTGGCCTGGCTGTATTAAGGTGATCTCATATTTCTACAATTGTACGTTAGCTACCAGCCTGCCATTTACCTAGATCATCAACACCACACCATTTGCCTAGAATCCTAGATCATCAACACCACATATCTAGCTTTTGTCACGCAGAAATTTCACACTGAAAGCTGCAATCACATATCCCAATTAGCCCAAACCATCGTATTTACGTAGCGTTGGCCTAAAATTATCCCGTGCCCTTTTCTATTCTTGGACACCTACCTTAGAAGTTAGAACTAGATCACCTAGAGTTGCTCCCTCGACAAGCAAAGCGTTGTACCTCTACTTTTCGGCTTTAAAAAAATTGTATTTCAATTTTTCTATAGTAATTAGCTCTCAAACAAAATGTTTTTTTAAGATAAGTCTATAAATTAATTGTAGTATAAACTATAGCAAATTTCTATTACTTCATCATCTCTCATAAATAATCTAAAAACTATAAATTATAGTCAAAATTCACAAGCCGATGTCAAAAAGAAAAGGACTGATGTTCCACTAGCAATGTTTGACAATCTGCAGCCGTTGGACTTCTTACGAGTCCAGCCCATGTATAGTTCTTCCGTACGGCCCAACACAAATCCAAACAAACACGGTCCAACCATCACAAGCCCGTGTATCATCCAAAAAGAGAATTTTCCCCTTAAAAAGTCTTAAAAGAGATTTTGTTCCTTTAAAGGAGAAGGCGAGAATTTTTTTTCTGATACCTACGAAATCAAATTACTTTATGTGAAGCTGCTGTGAAACTACGCGTTCCAAACTCCTGCGAAATTCCGTTGAAAAGCGAGAACTTAGAGGCCGCTGCACAGAACTTAAACTTCTAGCTTATGACGATTGACGGAGCTCTCGCTCAAATTTTCATAGTTAATGTCCGAAATCACTAATGTACTGATCCCACTTAAGCATCAGGGGACAAGAAGGCAATGGTTGTAGATTATCTGTGGGAAAACTAGCTGTGGGATGTCTACCAAGATCGAAAAGACCTCTACAAAAGTGAAACGACGCTGGCTCCAAACCAAGTAATAAAATGGTATGGAAACCTTTTTGTTCATTAAAAACAAAAAAAATGATGGACTTTGGAAAGAGGGGGAGGGTTTTCCCCCGAGGAGGACCGAGGCCAAGGGTAAGAAATTCCAAAAGCTCTAAAGAAGCTAGGAAGAGGGCTGGCTCTGAGTCATGTATTTCTTTCTTTAATTATTACCTTGAAAAAAAGCAATAACGGTAGGAGAAACGCATGCAATTGCAGAAATTACAGAATAAAGATAATCATTTGGATATTGGTCTTTGGTTGAAATTGCACTGTACCTGCTATTAGTTTTTTCTGAGTCATTTAATTTAAAAAATTAAAGAATAAGAAATAAATAAAAAACTGTTATATCGTTACGGACAATACAAAAGAATAAAGCAAAAAAGAAAAGGCAAAAAGCTAAAAATGTAAAATATGCTAAAATATTTTACCTTAAATAAATTAAAAACCAAAAAACTCAGAAGCTAAAGCCATTTAAATGGGACTGTCTAGAATCACGAATTACCAAACTTTTATATTCTCGATTAATTGTGTGTGACATGTGACGCATGTACGCCACGCCATCCTGTTCTCCTCGGCACACCTCTAGAAACTCCATCCATCCTGGTTTTTTTTTTCAGCTCAAATTGTCCAGCAAAATCCCTGCTTGTTATGTTTAGAAAAGCACGAAAAATCTGTGGCGGACAATGAATATCGCCCAAATTACACTTGCAACGAAACGAAAGAATGGGCCGGAACATCGGCAGCCAGTCAAAGGAAGGGGGTGACTTTGTAGTGGGTTTTTTTATTGTGACTTCTAGTTTAAAATTTTGAGTTCTCACTTTCTTAAGAGAGAGAATGGTGAGAGACGCTCGCATATAATTTTAGTCAATATAGATAAAGTCTGTACAGTGTATACTACAATCGACTTATAGATTTATCTTAAAATATATTATTTAAAAACTAATTATTATAGTTAAACTAAAAGCCATAAATAATAAAATCGAAAAGAAGAAAACCATCTGCACCTCTTCACGTCACTTCCTCGACCAACTGGTTTCTGCAAGGACAAGAAGGCGGCGATCCACAGGAGCGTGATGGGCCAGGAGCCCCATAGTGCTCGAGACCCAAAGCGAAGACTCCTCGAGTCGTGCCCACCGCGCGCCCCGCAAACGCAGCTGTCGCTTGCCGTTGGAGAAAGAGACGAACGCTCAGAGCCCACTCGGTTCGGCACCTTGCCTCGCTTTACACTTTTTCTCTCTTGGATGCAAAATCGTGTCACTTGCTCTCGATCAGCCTCCTGCTATCTGCTTCAGAGAAAAAGAAGATCTCGGCCGGTCCAAGATGCAGGTGGACAAGTATTGTAAAATTGGTCTAAGGGGTGATCATTTGAACTTTTTTTGTGGCTTATGGCTGAAAAGCACTGTAATTGGCTGAAAAAACATTGTAGCTAATAGAGCCTTATTTAGCATAATTAAATTTAAAATATATGTTAGCCCATTACATATAATACAAACAAATATGGGAAAAAAAGAACCGGCAAAAAAGCTCAACAAAAAACCAAAAGTTCAGAAAAAGACGAAATTTATGAATAGTAAAAAAAATAAGCTGGAAGTCAGGAGCTGAAGCTCTTTTGATCACCACTGAAGACTCGAGGGTCTGTTTGGAACCCCTAAATTTGATAACAATTCCTTAATAAGAATTTCGTAACAAACAATATAATTCCCGATGAGCACTTGGGGTGTGTATGGTTGTCTGAATCTCCTTCGTTCTGGCTGGATGGATCCGTATAATCTGAGAAAGAGTCTGTTTGGTTGCCTGTATGAGTGGATGCAGCCTGCATGAGCGGATGCAAAAATACGCCCTCATCCTGGATGGGTGGATACGCTCAAAATGAGCTTCACTGGCCATCCTGGATGGGTTGATGCAGTGTATCTTATGCGGTCCCACGTGTCAGCCTCTCAGGTTTGGTAGACTGCATCCGCTCATACATGCAACCAAACAACATCTCAGTTTTTTTGCATCCGCTCATGCAACCTCACCAAACATCTTCTTTTTCTGAAATACGATTCCACTTAGTCAGGATATACGATACAACCTCCATCTACGAACCAAACACACCCTTGATGAATCATCCCAAACAGGGTCCGGCTGTCTGCAAAAACCAAGCTGTACACATATGGATAGCAGTCAAAAGTTGGTTGGTCCCCGTACATGAAAGGGAGAGCGGACGACTTCCGCGAGGTCTCAGCCATGGACACTGCTGCATCTACAGTGTATGGAGCACATCAGACGCGACGCGTGATGGTGTGCGCAAAGAAAACAACCAGAGGTACGCACGCGCGACGGCACGGCATGATCCGCGCGGCCAACTTGGGATGGGCGATTTATCTTGGAGCCTTGCTCGCTCGGCCGTTTCTTCTGAATCTCGCATCATGCGCTTCCAAGGGCTAACGAATGAGACAAAGCTGCAGCTGCCGGCCGCTCCACGAACGAATCTCCAATGACTTCGCTTCCCTGCCGGCAATCATATATTCATATCCCCTATTGAGCTGGTTTTTTTGGGGAGGAGCTGTTACGAGCGTACTATCGATCAGACAACTCCGCGCTGACTTGTTTATATGCGTGTGGAGAAGAAGTTCGTCGGTTAGCCTGTCCTGCATGTGACCTCTGTATTGCAGAGGGAGTGTCTAGGCATATATTTTTTTGGACAGATAGTTTTCGGCTACAAGTTGTACCTTTTATTTGCAATTCTTAAAAAATGGAGGGTGAAGATATCGATGCGGATGATGCATATAATTTTAGGCTCAAAAAGCTGTATGAAAAAATCATTTTAAGAAACTGTTTAAAAAAGACGTCCCATTTATTTCAATTTCCTGAGAAGCTAAAGCTAAAAACTACAAAAAAAATAACAAGAACATGACCAGATAAGGAAGGAACATAATTCTAGTCATCAATGGAAACATAGACTTACTTAAAACTGGAACAATAACTTATTCGGAGACAATAACAACACCCCGCTCGGAGACGAAACAGAGTCTCAGAAGATAACGATGAAGAGTTGTATCGGAGACAGTAACAACACCCCGCTCGGAGACGAAACAGAGTCTCAGAAAGATAACGGTGAAGAGTTGTAGTTAAAAGCGCCTTAAGTAGTCATGTCCAATTCCAGTCGACGCAAACACCTTTAGACACCATGATGTTGCAAGTCGATGCATATTACATCATAAACATGAAGATAACTTTAATCATAACCTCTGATCATCTCGTATTACCGATTAGTTATACCGATCAAAACATATTTTTTTAAGTAAAATCTAATCAAAAATTTTAAGCGATCGGACATATCATATTCGTATCATAAAATAAAAACAAGCGCAAACCTACAAGCAGAAGGAGACGTCTCACTCATTGACCAATCCACACTCCGCCGCTCCCATATCTCCCGGCTGAAGCTGCGGGAGCTGCAGCTCACCACACTCCCACCTCCTCCTCCACTCGAAGGCGTGTGGCGTGAGCAGTTAAGCTCCTAGCCAATGGCAACCGTGGAGACGCCGCGAGAGCACGATGCGGGCAAGCCAGCGGCCGCGGCGAGGAGCTACTGGCGGTGGCACATGGACGACTTCTTTCCAGAGCCGTCGTTCGCGAGCTGGGGCGCGTACCGAGCGGCGCTCGCCGCGACGCCCGCCCGGCTCCGGGACCGCTTCGCGGGCCGCTCCACCGACGCCGCCGAGCTCGGCGCGCTGCGGCGCCGCAGCGAGAACGAGATGCGCCGCTGCCTCACGTGGTGGGACCTGACGTGGTTCGGGTTCGGCTCTGTCATCGGCGCCGGGATATTCGTGCTCACCGGCCAGGAGGCGCACGACCACGCCGGCCCCGCCATCGTGCTCTCCTACGTGGCCTCTGGCCTCTCCGCCATGCTGTCCGTGTTCTGCTACACGGAGTTCGCCGTCGAGATCCCCGTTGCCGGCGGCTCCTTCGCGTACCTCCGCGTCGAGCTCGGCGACGTGGCCGCCTTCATCGCCGCCGCGAACCTCATCCTCGAGAGCATAATCGGCACGGCCGCGGTGGCGCGCTCCTGGACGTCGTACCTCGCGACGCTCATCAACAAGCCGGTAAGCGCGCTGCGCATACAAACGTCGCTCGCCGAGGGGTACAACGAGCTGGACCCCATCGCGGTGGTGGTGATTGCGGTCACCGCGACCCTGGCCATGCTGAGCGCCAAGGGCACTTCCCGCGTGAACTGGGTTGCGTCCGCGGTGCACGTGCTCGTGATTGCCTTCGTCATCGTGGCCGGTTTCCTCCACGCGAAGACGAGCAACTTGACCCCGTTCATGCCGTACGGCGTGCCGGGCGTGTTCCGGGCGGCGGCGATCGTGTACTTCGCGTACGGCGGGTTCGATAACCTCGCGACGATGGCGGAGGAGACCAAGAACCCGTCGAGGGACATCCCGCTGGGGCTGCTTGGCTCCATGTCGGTGATCACGGCCATCTACTGCTTGATGGCGCTGGTGCTGAGCATGATGCAGCCGTACACGGCGATCGACCGGAGCGCGGCGTACTCGGTGGCGTTCAGCAGCGTGGGGATGCGGTGGGCGCAGTACGTGGTGGCGCTGGGCGCGCTCAAGGGCATGACGACGGTGCTGCTGGTGGGGGCGCTGGGGCAGGCGCGGTACACCACGCACATCGCGCGGAGCCACATCATCCCGCCGGTGTTCGCGCTGGTGCACCCCCGGACCGGCACGCCGGTTCACGCCACCGCGCTCATCGCCGTCTCCAGCGCCTGCATCGCTCTCTTCTCCAGCCTCGACGTTCTCGCCAGCCTGCTCTCCGTCAGCACGCTCTTCATCTTCATGATGATGGCCACCGCGCTCCTCGTCCGCCGGTACGTACTCCCGCCGCGACGCAAAATGCGCATTGTGACGGGAAAAGAAACCAACAAAAAAACGGATGTTTTATTCCTAACAATCATCCAAATTTTGGACCGTTGGATTAGAGATCCAACGGTCTCTTGTTTTTGGAGGAGGGAGATTTTTTTTGGAGGGGGCGGGAAGAATTCATGACCATTGGATCTCTAATCCAACGGACACAAATCTGGATGATAGTTAGAAAGAAAACATCCGGATGATGTTTATCAATACCCAAAAACGTCTGCTGCATTGCAGGTACTACGTGCGAGGAGTGACGAGCCGGACGCATGCGGTGCGGCTCGCGGCGCTCCTGCTGGTGATCATCGGCTCGTCGGTGGGCATCGCGGCGTACTGGGGCGCGACGCCGGAGCGGTGGGCGGGCTACGCGGTGCTGGTGCCGGCGTGGGCGGCTGGGACGCTCGGCATCCAGCTGCTGGTTCCGGCGGCGCGCGCGCCCAAGGTGTGGGGCGTGCCGTTCGTGCCGTGGCTGCCCTCGCTGTCGATCGCTACGAACCTCTTCCTCATGGGCTCGCTCGGCGCGCAGGCCTTCGTCCGCTTCGGCGTCTGCACCGCCGTCATGCTGCTCTACTACGTGCTCGTCGGGCTACACGCCACCTACGACGTCGCGCACAGCGAGGAGGAGGAGGGTGACGCGGTCTCCGATGAGAAGGCGGCGGCGGCTGACGTGGAGAAGGTTGGCGCGGGAGACGGTGGCCGCTAAATAAGATGGCCGAACTCGATCGGACGGCGCTGATCTGCCTCGATCGGGATCCCACGGCTAAATATACGTAGTACTGTTTGAAAACGATGCCGTTTGTACCACGATACAAAGAATCTTCACGAGACTGTAACGTACAAGTGTGCACTTCAGTGGAATTATGCCTGTAAGCCTCTAACGAAATATATTACCACGTTCCTCTCTGTTTTTGCTCGTCAAATCATTTTAGACCTTTCACTTTGTTTTTTTCCCCTCTTTCTATATTGTACATAGGTCCGATCTGTATCATGATCTTAGATCATCTCCAACAATGTCCTCTAAATCTCATCCCTAAATCACTTTTTAGAGGACACAATCTAGAATATAAAAGACTAAAAATATGTAACCTCCAACAAATCCTCTAAATATGGTCCCCTAAATTAAAATCTGGGTCTACAAAAACTACCAACCAAAGAATTTAGGGGATCGGACGGCGCAGGAGCGTTGGGACCGATTTAGGAGATGGTGTGCGTCCTCCATATATGGGGGACGAAAAATCAGGGATGGAATCATCTATATTTTTTGGGTACCACTTAGGGGATCTATTGGAGCCCTTTTTTTACTTTTTCTTCTAAAATATAGGGGATATGAGCACTTTAGAAAATTTGTTGGAGATCCTCTTATGAACACCCGACATCTCCATTCTCAAGCAAGAATCGTGCCCAAAAAAATGGAAAAGAAAAACATGGACTGTGCAACAGATGTTCACGAAGCAGCTCACACGTCGCACCTGTCTGCTAGCCCATTGGCACTGTCATGTGGACTCTGCGGCGCATCTGGCCCAGCCAGTCGATCACTCATCGGCTGCGCGCATTGTTGGACCAATGTATACCTAATAAGGTGGCTTACATCATGGGCCGGGTGCTCTTGTATGGGCCGTACTGCACAACAGGCCGTGACGTTGCGACAGAGTGCTTGGATTCACGGAGGCCCTTAGGCCCATGTAGACGGAATACTGGGGAAGCCGAAAAAGCCCAGTGTTGGGGCGTAATGTGGAGAAGGGCAATCTTGTTGCGGCAAATTGTGAACTTACACACTACCAATTGAAACACTCAATAAACATGAAACTCGCACATAGCATGCATGCTGCCGTGAGTCCCGTGGCTTTTAATTTTTAACTGAAATGACAATGCAGCGATTGTTAGTTTTTTTAAGCTATTCTATTAAAGAAAAATAAAGAAAAAAATATAAAAATACCGTTATATTTTTACGGATAATAAAAAAGACATATTAAAAAGTCAATACATTATAAATAATTCTAAGCTTTTGAAAACTAGAAGTCATGGTTGTTTATAACAGGGCCTCAATTCACAAGCATGAATGCACGGTGGAGCTTGTAAATGGAGTCACTATATTCACTCTGAGAATAAGAGGCACCTCTTGTTCTCTGGGTCTGAATCAGAATGATGCATATCTACAAGATATAGATATTAGAAACTTACAAGCCATACGACTGTACCTTGGTCGCGAAAAACGGTGGAGGTTTTTTTTGTCACGCTACCGATCGAGTGTGGCTGCGGATCCCGGACGACCGGATATGCATGTGAGCAGAGAAAGAGCAGTTCAAGCCAGGCGGTTTCGTTTCTGGATTTTAAATCAGAAGCAACTTAAAACATAGTGGTTTCCAATTTCAGTTTTTTTAAAGTTTTTTGGTTTTTGGTTTTTGTTTTGCTTTTTTATTTCTTTATATAGTTCATGACGATATATTATTTTTCTTAAATCAAAAGATACTTGAAGCAGGCAGTTGTCACTCCCAAGCACGTTACAACATTGTGCATACAGGTGCATTGAACTATCCTGATGTTGATACGAATGGATTAGTTGGCTCTCGCTTTCGTGATGAGTTCTAATTGACGATCTGTGACAGTGGAGTGGTATATTCC
The DNA here is from genome assembly GCA_017311315.1 of Dendrocalamus latiflorus. NCBI lineage: Eukaryota > Viridiplantae > Streptophyta > Magnoliopsida > Poales > Poaceae > Dendrocalamus > Dendrocalamus latiflorus. The sequence goes on along the minus strand of CM029647.1, from coordinate 5,337,701 downwards.
TTGCTGCCATGCACGCATCATCCCTTTCACGATTCGAGAGAGACGCACAATCGAGTAGTACATGAACATCTATCTAACGTACTACGTCTTTGGCCGAGCTCAAATGTAAGACCCTCATCGTATTAACTTATAAAAACTGTTTTTATAAAAAATAATTTTCATATAGTAACTAATTTTTAAATGAAGTATTTTTTTAAACGAGATATACTAGTCGATTATAGTACATACTATAGTAATTTCATTTATATTGACTAAAATCACACACGACTATCTCTCTTCAAGTTTCTCTACAAGCTCTTACTATTTACAAGCCAAAACCAAAAGTCAGGCATCTTCTTTTTAGCTTTTAAAATACGCTTTTTGGATTTTCTATGGTGGCTAATTTTTAAACAGGGTGCCTTTTTAAGACAGTTAATTGTAGTACATACTATAACGACTTCATTTATATCGATCAAAATCACACGCTAGTTATTTTTATCTCTGTACTCTTCACGAATAACCAAAAGCAATAAGTCGTAGCTGTAAGCTAAAACAAAAAAAATCAAAATCAAAAGCTAATATAAATAGACCTAAGTCGGTTTAGTGGTACGTGTGCATTATTCTGCATGGGGAAGTGACTGCCCTGTTAATTGCTCCTGCTACACCAAAATGTCAAATGGAGCATTGCGATCTTTGTAATTATGCATACGTATGGATAGGGTTGGCGTCAGCCATTCTTATCACTGTCATATTTGCTCGATTCCATTGCTGGAGCCTATGGTGAAAGGGAGAATTTGGGATATTTTTGATCCTGTTTGGTAAGGAATATCAAATATAGCCCTCATACAATTGTAATTCTATTTCTAGCTCATTCCTCAAGCGCAGGACTCCGGTGCGTTGACACGTGCGTAGTCGTGTGGTCCAGGACTGCACCACTTGGTCACTGTAGCATCATGCGGTCCTGGACCGCATGATTCTGGCGAGACATGCGGTCCCAGCTGAGGAACGAGAATTTTTTTCGAATTTTTTTGCTATAGTGACCCCTTGGATTTATTTTTGGCACATTTGGCCCCCAATGGCAAGTTTTTGCGCATTTGACCCCTCCCCGACCACGGATCAACACACGGTCGAAATATTTTGAAAACTCCTTACGCAGTGTAGTTGTTTGTCTTTTTTTAATTTTATATGTTATGAAATTGTCTCAATAATTGAGGCTTTACGTCTCAGAAATTAGGACCTTATATTTCTAAATTTAGGGTTTCATCATTTCATGTGAGTTGGAATGTGGGAGTTCCATTTGACTAATTTTGTCTAGTACCAATTTAGCTACTGAACTACGATGGACGTGTGGAGGGTAGTGCTGAGGGGGTGCGGACGGAGTTACTGACGGCGGTGGTGGTGGACGTTGTCCTCTGTAAGCTCATCGTATGACGGTATCGTCTCTATGGCGACCACAGCTGATGGTCCTGATCACAAACCTCGCGTTGTCATAGATGGTGCGCATCACAGCAAGCAGGCGGTCAATCAAGTTTGCCCTCCCACTGTGGAGAGCCTCAGCAACCTCGTCGTGGATACGATGCAGGCGGTCATACTACAATGAAACAAAGAATGAGTTAAAACGTGCTGCCGCAAAAGATAAACTAGGAGTAATTTCATACTGTCTCGTCGTATTGTGCCACACGGTGACAGTCCAGACTTGCCCATACAGCGACATCGTGCATGACCTCTGGTGGACGCTATGGCACCGGCCTAGTAAGCCTGTTGTAAGTGCGTGGAACATACAACGCCAGGTACGTAGCGTATGTCTCAAGGTCGTACGACCGTGGCTTGTCCACAACGTCCATCGTCCCCTTGTTGCGCCATATGTCCATCCACGGCTGCTATATGCCCCTTCAACCTTTGCCCTGTCGTCCTCTCCTCGTTTGCCTGCAAGTTAATTGAGACATTAGATAATCAGTAGGAGTACACATTAATACATTAAGTGAAGTTACCATGTAATGAAGTACCCGTGGGTCTGCACTACAAGAGGTTGACCTGGTGGGGATAGTACCTGTTGGTACAGGTTGAACTGCTTCATGGCTCGCTGTGGGTTATATGGCTCGACGAAGTGGGAGAAGACTAGGTGGCAGGTCGTCAACTAGTGCATGTGGTCTTGGTTACATTGAGATGACAAGCAGTAGGGGGCCGTATCTGCAATGAACTATGCAGTCCATGGCCGCCAAACTATCTCGTCTTCGTAAAGAGTCTTGAACTAGTTGTGGAACTCTGGGTATGCACGTCTCGATCTCTCCTTGGCTCAACGTAGCTGAGCATGTTTTCAACGCGTACCCATTGCGGACCTCAAGCTTCTTCCTTCTGCCATCCATGGTATGAGCAATGTGAGAATGAGCCTTATTGATCTTCTTGTCCATATACGCCTGCATTACCTTAGAGAATTGTTTTCCTTCGTCTAGATGCTTCTTCACCACCATGACTTTGTTGACAAAGTACCCGATGGAATAGTTCCAACTCTCTCTCCATGACTGCCATGATCGGCAAGGATCTAACGCACTTCAAGACACCATTGTACACCTCAGACATGTTGGTCGTCATGATTCCATATCTCGCTCCACTGGTGTCATGTAGCACAGACCATATATCTAAGTTAGATCCGTTGAACTGAACTCATTGCGTGAACTCTCCAACTCTCGTGGAGCCTCCCTCCACTGCCCTAGCTTTAGCCTGGTTGAGCTGTTGTACATGCTTGGCAGTATCTTGATCGAGCAGCCTCCATAAGGCCTCAAACTTGCACTTTTGGTTTTACATACAAAGTTTCTTGAACATCTTCATTAGGTTCTTGCTACGGATCCTTGTGTGGAAGTTCATCGCGAGGTGCCTCATGCACCAATACTTTCTCATATCATTCCATTGGAAGAGGGGTTGCGTCCTGTTCTGCATTATGCACAACACAGACAACAAGCCCGCATTGCAGTCAAGATGACACACACATCTGAGCAATCTTGTATCACGACCTGCTTCACATTGGCTAAGAACCATAACCAGCTATCAGTGTTCTCATTCTTCACAATTGCAAAGACTACGGGGAGTAACCACTCATTCATGTCAGCTGCAATCGCGGTGAGGATTGTACCCTTATACTTGCTAGATAGGAAAGTCATGTCCATCATCAGCACGGGACGGCACCACTTGAACCCTTCTATCACCTGACGGAAGGCCGACAGCACTCTGTCAAGAACAAAACAATTTGAGCCTTGCGTAGGATGAACCCGCTCGTTCGTATTAATGTATGTGCCTGGGTTTAATTCCGCAATTTGATGCAGCATTCTTGTGACCAGATCATACGCCTCCATGTACATCTCGAACATATGCTCCAGCACATTTCGTTTCGCCTGCCAGACCTTCTTGTAGCTATTTTGAACCTCACCATATTTGCTACATCTGCCAACAGAAGATTTGGTGAAATAGACACATCTGCCACCATGAGGTGGCTTATCAGGTCTGTAACATATGACAACGTCATGTTGCAGTGCCTATGTAGTGGCACCGCAAGATCGCATATGTGATTCTTCAGCATCGTTATTCGAAAGTCCATGGTAGCGCCCCTGAACCACTGTGCACTGACGTTGCCAAGACAAGATCCGTCGACACACTTGACGATGTAGGTGTCTAGGTTTGATCTGTGCACCTGATACGTTCGGCTGATGTTGAAAACGTATCTAGCAATAGCTTGCTTGGCAACACTCTTATTGGGAAAATGCTGCCCTAAAATGAGAGTGCCTTTGTTGAACCCCTACTCTGCCTCCTCCGTCCGTGGCAGAACTAAGGATGACACTGCATTATCGTCCAATCTAGATGACATGTACACAACATTGGTGGTCACAACATCACCTAACACACCTCCCATTGTAGCTTTGCCATCTTCGCCCTCTCCAGAACTGGTTATTTTCACATCATCCTCCTCCTCGCTGTCCACTTCTTCCACTTGGTCTGCAAGGAACTCATGACAATCAACACGAGCAGCCCACCACCTCTCCACACCTTTATTCGGCTGAAAATTCTCAACACGACTCTCGAGGTCTCCATCGCCCACTTCCTTACCGACATCTTCACCTACACCAGCATCTTCATGAGAACTGGAGACTAACCCAGGCACTTCATCTTCACCAGCACCACCAAAACCACCCATGGCAGACAATTCTGTCCTCTCCACAAAGTCAACACACACCATTAGCTTAGCATATATCGCAGTGGCAGGGTTACACACGACCTCCATGTAGTTGGCCCACGAAGCGTCACTGGTTACCTTCAGAAATTGCCGCATGTTCTCCCCTACAACACCCACCACTGAGGCATACACTGCCTCGATCCGTAACTACTTCCTCGAGGTGTCCCGATCGAACACGGAACACACACACCTCCATAACTCAGACAGCTCATGGCGTTCAAACTGGGTGCCCGGATTATGGTTTGGTCATAATTTGACAGGTCCACCCCGCACGGCTCATCTCGTATGAGACTATTCCCGTAAAACACGAATAAGTCTTGAATGTCACCCATCGTGTACCTAACACATGCATACAGAACCCTCTTAGTACACAGCATGCAACAATCGTACCATCATACAGTCGCTATCGCACTGTAATATTTACATGTTAATTTCGTTATTCTTCCTATCACCTACAAATTTAATTACTAATTTTTGTTTATTTCTAATTCTAAATTTTATTTATTTATGAATTTTACTTACGAATTCTTATATAATCAAATGTTATTGAATTCTCTTATTTACAGATCATACTTTCGAATTTATATGAAAATTAAATTGTAGATTTTATTTTATTTTCAATCCTAATTTGTATTATTTTTGTTGGAATTAATGTAAAAATCCAATTAATAATTTTTGTTCATTTTTATTATAAATTTTATTTATTTCAGGATTTTACTTATAAATTCTTATATAAATCAAATTACTAATTTTTTTAATTTTATTTTTAATTCTATTATTTATGAAACTTACTTTCAAATTCATATGAAAATTAAATTACAAATTTTCTTTTATTTCACTCTGACTTTGTATTATTTTTGTTCTAATTTTATTCTATTCATGCAAGTTTTTGCAATTTATTTTTAGCACCCGACACATTGTGTCCATTTTACCCTAAGCCTACTAACTGTGGCATTCTTGTTTCTAATCTGATTACTCTTGTTATCACCTACAAATGCTCTCATATAAATACTTAATTTTTGGACACCTACACAACCTGTAGTGACCGCAATAGTACCACTAAATGTGTTTACAAAAATAAACTACAATATTTTCTCTACACTATAATACACCATACTTGATATATGAAATGTTTCGCACAAACAAACATTTATCAAAGATTGACATACAGCAACATTCATAAAAGACGGTTTGGCTAATTACGTGCTGATCACATTGACAAAATTATAGTCGCACAGGGACGACAATTACTTTTTCTTGAAGCTCACATGGCGATCTACAACTTTTGCAATTGTAAAATCTTCTAGTTCTAAAAGAAAAAAACTCAAAATTCTATGTTTACACGCCTTTCTTCCTTCCCTTCACTCCCTCTTTCGCTCTGTCCTGGCGTCACATGGAGTCTGTTCTTTGCAACAAAACGCATCCCATCCGAACCAATTTATCATGGGACTGAGCGGGTGTAGGAGACACCAACTGATCACGGATGGGGGCACCATACCAGCATGCACGCAACATACGGTGTGTGCCATCAGCGCATGGAAAAAGCGAGGGTCGATCGGTGCTTTCGGCTGGGTGATGGGACAGCTGATCATGCGGTCGGTGACCGCATGTCTCGCCGGAATCATGCAGTCCGAGACCGCATGATGCTATAGTGGCCGAGTGGTGTGGTCCTGGACTGCACGATTTCGCTGTGCTATGCTCCTGGACCACACGATTTCAGTGATTCGCTCCCGGACCGTACGACTACTCACGTATCAGCACATCGCAGTCCCGCGCTCAGGGAGGAGGCTAGAAATAGAATTACGATGGTGTGGAAGCCATATTTAATATTCCTATGCCAAACAGGGCCAAAAATATCCAAAATTCCAAGGAGTGAGAGTATAGCCTTTACGCAACATGCTTGGCTATGATTCTCACCGTCTCTAAAAGGACAGTTTTATGGTTGAAGGTGAATATTGGAGCTTCACGATAGTTACAGGGGTAAAATAGTCTGCCTACGATTCTCACTCTCTCTAAAAGGAGGACAATTTCATGATTGAAGGTGGATCTGCACGATAGTTACAGGGGTAAAATAGTTTTTTTTTCTCTCTCGATAGAACTTGTTTTTCTCATTTAAGTGAAGCGCCTAGCTTGTTGGTACAAGGCCTATTTTTTTAGTTGAAACTTATGGTTTTTAGCTGCGGCTTATAGTTTTTGGACTGTTCGGGCGAGAGATTATAGAGTAACAAAAACTCACGTGTGATTTTTGCCGATATAAATGAAGTCGGTACAGTATGTACTACAATTAACTAGTAGACTCTATATTGAAAAGATACTCTGTTTAAAAGCTAGTTACTGTAGAAAAACCGAAAAACAGCTTTTAGAAGCTGAAAAGAACATGCCCACAATACAGAACTTGTGATTACTAATATACAAGCTAGCTAGTGCAATGCTTCAGCTTTTGTACATGTTCTCCCTTGCGTGCCTGGAAACATTACCACGATGCATGCTGGATTATCTATTGTTGGCAAGATATCATAACCAGTAGTAGTACTAGTTCCAAACATGTTCCCTATAGTTGTGCTCATGTAATGGCTAGCGTGTACATAGAATTGATGGAGAAAATGGAAGTATAGTAGCTAGGTATACACAATTCACCTTTTGCCCTAAGAAACATGGTTAGAAACTTAGAATTCACAATAAGGTTTATCACTACAATTTCTACATGGGCCATCACATGGTTTCAACTTCCAACCACCTAACGATCTAGATACAACACGTATGCATCCATTCTTTCCAAAGGTTCTCTCACCGTCACCGGCAAGAAGTCAAAGGTGAAGAAGACGATCGCTTAGACGATAGAAATTCATACCTGAGGTTTCTAGACATGCACAGTGGTGCCATTTAGGTCTCACACTTCAAAATCGTTTTGGCAGCTCCTTAAACTTGATCGATGCGTCATCCTTGTCATTGTCACCACACGATTAATTGCTCGATGTGCGATCGAGCTCGTTGAAGTGGCCGGAAAACGGTTCATGGGCACAATTGATGCGGATATCCGGCCAATACGCAGGCCAAATAGCCTGTAAAGATCCAAATGAAATACGGAGTTTCGTGGTTATTTTGGCAGGTGCTTTCAACCATCGCATGTGGCCCACGGCGATGGCAGATGGGTGGTCGACCTGGCCGGGCAGTACGTAGGTCTGTTCTTTTCGATTGCGGTTTATAGCTTTTATTTAATTTTTTTGAATTTTAGCTGTTTACAGTACAGATTACGGAGAAACAGATATTCACTTGCGATTTTTGCTGGTACAGATATTAGACTTTTAACGTATAAATCATTTAACTTGTAGACTCCGTCTTGAAAAAATACTCCGTTTAAAAGTTAAGTACTCAACTTTTGAGTAAAAACACAGTCGCGTAGTTTGAACAGCAGATCGATCGATCCATCCATCGATGGCAGCAGCGGGAAGTTGACGCTCACGTCGATGGAGAGACCGGAGGCGTGTACCAATCTACACGGCGCAAGTGGGACGAGTACGGCCGGCCGGCCAGTCTCTCTCTCTCTCTCTCTCCCCCCATCGATCAATCACTCGATCAGATCCAAGATGCCAATCCATGCATGCACATCTAGATCGTCATGCCGGACCTGGACGTACTGCATGTGGTGTGTACCGTGTACGTGTCTGACCGATCTAGCTCGTAGTGGTGCGTTACGAACCAGTACGTGCGTACCACGCTGCTAGACTGTAAGCTAGCTTGGTTTCGTGAGCTAAATATTGCGGCATTCAACCGTGATTTTCGCTAGTATATATTGTGTCAACCTATCTCTATCCGAAATGCAAGTAGCTTCAAGGACTTGGGTCCCAATCATTATGAAGTAACTGATACTGACTGTTTCGATCAAGAACGATCGACCTCCTCTCTGAAGAAGAATGCGGATTCTCTACGGGACATCGGTGCTGGACATTTCAAAACAGTTATAGCTCCATTTGTACATCTAACTCAAAGTTGAAACAGAATTTACCGCTAACTACACGCTAGATGGGTCTCACGCTAGATGGGTCCAATCGTCATGAGCTAACTGATGAAACCCAACCAAATTTCCAGGTGATCTCCCATCGCCCAGTAACAGTGGCGGAGGACGGAAAAAAAAATAAGGTATGGCGAAATACGTCCACACAATTAAATAAAGTAGCAGCCCAAAAGCAGCCGACAGCCCAGGAGAATGTCCAGGTAACATTTGCTATTGTTCTTCTTCCTCTCGCCGCTGGCTGAGAGTTTATTACAGTGAAACTTCATCTTTCATGATGTGTCCATGGTACAGAGTGATTTGGGGGTAAAAATCGCTGAGAATTCAAGGTATGGCGAGCGCCATATCTTGCCATACTGAGAGCTCCGCCCCTGCCCAGTAATACTAACTGTTTAGATGGAGCACAGGGAGCAAATTTTCATATGAATCGAGAAAATTTCCATTCTCGTATTTCAAACCAAGCCTAAAGAAGACCATGGATTCTATACAGGGCATCAATACTAAACATATCAACACAGCTATAGCTCCAATTATCTAAAACATATCAACACAGCTATAGCTCCAATTATCTAACTCAGTAAGAAAACAAGAAGAATTGACCACAAACTATGTACACCCACAACGCAAGAATGATTTCACACTAGATGGGTCCCAATCATTGTGAGGTAACTGAAATCCAACCAAAGCTCTAGGCGGATCCCCAGCCTTTGAAGGATCACCAAGTAATATCAACTGTTTATATCGATCAAGAACCTCCATTCTAAAGAAGACTGCAGATTCCCTAAGGGACATCGACACTAGATGTATCAACACAACTATAGCTGCAATTATCTAACACAGAATTGACAGCAAACTATCTACATCTAAAATGCAAAGAACGATTTCACGCTGAATACAGCATGGATCCCATCACCATGAACGAGCTGAAAATCAACCAAATCTCTAGGCGATTTCCTGTCACCAAAGGTTACTAACTATTCCGGTTAAAAATATGGTTATTTTCTTTATAGCTTATAACTCATACCTTCTTCAGAACAAACAAACAAACGAAACGGCTTTTCTGTCGTCTTTTCAAAGCGGCTTATTACGATAATATTTTTGTAGTGACTTATAACTTACCGATATTCGGTTTGTTTGTACAAGTACTTGTATTATGATAAAAAATCATTACCTGCAGCTATAAGCTATTAATAGCAGCAAAAAAGCCCCACCCCTGAGAGAACTATAGATTCCTCACTTTATGTCGGCACTACACGTCTCAACTTAACCAAGGCCAATGTGCAAAAAGAAGAAATTGACCACTCGGGCACTTCATTAATTCCCCGACTAGCCTCCCCGTGACTACTGTTTAATGGTTGGTACACTAGCAACTAATTTCAAACAAGGAAAATTCAGCACTCGAAAATCACAAACTTAGAAGAAAAACAGCACCCCCTCCGTTTTTCAAATGTTATTTTAGAATAGATGGAGTTAACGTTTTAAAACTTTGGCCACTAATATATATAAAAGTATTTGTATTTGTTACGTAGGACTGTTATCACTAGATCATCACCAAAAATACTTTTATACCATTGTACATTTTTATATTTTTACTAACATATGATTAGAAAAAGTAATAGTCAAATATGTGTACTAAAGACCGTGTCACTATCCAATATGATAAGTAAAAAAACAGAGGTAGTACATAATAAGGTTGTTGGGGGAGTAGCCCTCACCTTGGCCCAATGACCCACAGCGCCAGGGAAGCCAATCTGGAAGCTTCATGGAAGCTCACAAGGCCAACAAATGGCATGTGCGCCTCTAGTAGAATAGACTTAGATAGGGCTATTTGTGTAACTATAGGTAGGGAAAAAGACTTATGTACCCTTGTAAAGATAGACTTAGGTAGGGGTACCTGTGTATGACTATATATACGCATCTAAGTGCACTATGGAGAGGTAGGGCACTCTTTTTTTTGGTGAAAATTCAGATATTATCAACTTCTAAAACACTAGCACGGACATCTAGCATCATTCCCAGGGTGTTCTAGGCTACAGGTGACCTCCTAAGGCTTCTCTGTAGTCCCCGTCCTGTACTGTTTAGTGCGTAACCGCAACAAAGGTTGTACGCGGAAAATTTTCTATTCCTGTCTTCTAAACATATCTTGAAAGGGAATAGAATGGTGGGAGAAAAAGGACAGAGTTATACTTGCTCTTCAAAAAGAAACTACTTAATTAGGTGGTGCTCAGAAGGGCTTTTTTTTTAATGACTTATGGCTGAAAAGTACTATAGCTGGCTGAAATTGTACTGTAGCTGATGGTCGCTTATTTGGTGTAGTTAAATTTAAAAATTTTAAAAATAAAAAAACAGGTTAACCCATCACGGACAATACAAACGAATACGAAAAAAGAACCGTAAAAAAGTTCAAAAAAGATTAAAAAACCAGAAAAAGACAAAATTATTAAATATTAAAAAATAAGTTGTAAGCTAGGAGTCTAAGCCGTTCTGAGCGGGGCTAGTAAGAAAGAATTAAGGCTGGTTGGTTTGAAAGAACGGGCCGTGCCGCAGGGGATCGGCGATGCCCAGCACGATTTCTGAAGCTGCAGGGAGGGCAGTGCAAGTTGTACATGCAACATGCTCGATCGATCGGCGCTGTCAGCGGCGGGAGGCATGTCGCCATCGGCGAGGGGGCGGCCCCAGTGACGAGCCGACGGCGACCGGCGCTCCACGCGTCGGGCCCTCGCGCTCTGGGCTACCGGGGCCTGCCTCCCTCCCGGGCCCTCCATGACCTGACGACCGGCCGGAGAGCTAACCACTAGCCAGCCGTCGATCGTTACGTCTACCTACCTACGTGCGCGCGCTGTGCTTCGATCGCGAGCATGGCGGGGCCCGCGCGCGACGATTTTGGCCGTGCGAGCGTGGCCGCCGGCGAGGCTCAGGCTAGCGCGCGCGCTCGCTCGATCGCGTACTTACGCAGGGGTCACCACCCAACGGCACTGAGCATACCAGCGTTTAGAAGCCGGAGAACGTAATTTTGCACAGCGAGGAACCGGGAAATTTTTGCTAGAACTTTTAGAAAGACCCGGATAACTTCCACATAGTTCTCGTAAGTAAAATTCACGTGTTCCAAATAGGATCCAAATTCGTAAGTGTTCTTCTGTGTGTTTGGTGATTAATTAAGTGGTTTGAAAAATAATTTTGAGCGGCATAATTCTTATGTTTCTTAATCGCAGACAAGTTGGTAGCATCTGGCCGACGTACGTAAACGGCCAACAGGGCACAGGCTAAAGTACAGCATGCTATCAACTCGATCGTACCACTCGATTCAATCCGTTAGAGCACGAGGGATTATTGCAGCTATCGCTGGCACTTATTGCTCACCAATAGGCCAGGAATCCCTACATTACATGCTAAACCACAAACATATACCCTCTCATCATCATATACCAGCACGGATTCAAGCACGAGGAACATGTTGTTACGTGTCCCTATATTGCTAGAATATAGCTATCTACTGTGGTCCAGTTGGTGTTTACGATAATTCAAAATCGTTTACAACCATATTGTCTATGGTTTCGACCACTCCTTCACTGTTGTGCACATACTTGTAACCGAGTTACAACCATTTCGATTTATGATTGCGTCTTCCTGATTTGCTCGTACTCGTAGCTTTGTTACGATCAGCAAGTCCTCGTAATGACTGTGCCTTCCAGGTCATACTTGAAACGAACACGCTCAAATTCAACCATGAATTCCTTCGCTCGTAAACTTTGAACGCTTCCCAAGTACTCGATACTTTGAGTACGAATACTTCCGATGCACAGCTCTCCTCCTCCTCTTGCCTTTGAGTATGACGGTGATAACACGAAAACAAGTCAAGAACACAAGTCGATATTCCGAGGTCACAAAAGAACTCCGCTTTTCTGTATTCTCTCTTCCCCTCAACTTCCGATCACAACCGATCGCTCTCTCGTTGGATTTTTTTTCTTCTCGACTTGCTACTTTAAAAGTTTACCTCCCTCTACTTATATACTCAGTATATTGACTAAGATATGGAGACATCTATGACACAGAGACGAACTCGTTTCGTACAACCACACGGACTCGTACACGTATACTGACTCAACTCATGCACGAACTCATATGTCTAAGTAACAAAGGAAATAAGATTATTTTCAACATTTTCATCGTAGAGACAGACCACTGGACGTAAGCAGACCATATAAATGGTGAATTGACGACCATTTCCTGTACATGTTGTTGATCTTTAGCACAGCGATGACGGGGGCAAATTAATGTGCAGAGATGATCATATCATGCAGAATTGCAGCGGAGGGGCCCTTGTGGAACAATTTCGTCAATGACAGTCGACAACCAGACAGTGATGCAAATTAACGACCGAGCGGTCGTTATTCATTTGGTCTTGAAATGGTGACGCAGGTCGGCGTCGTTGACTAATTGCGCTCTCTCTCCCTCCCTCACTCTCACGTTACAAGTGCAGTCAGACCAATTATCAGCAAGTAGTACAGGAGGTAACAGTTAATAGGATCTTCGAAGAAATCCTTGATTGGAAAATAATGTAAATATCTCTGGGTAGATTGTTTCTTGCACGCTAGCTTATGGAAACCAGATGTTGGTCTCAATATATAGGCATTTTCCTTGTCTGAAGTTAGCATGGAAGTACAGAACGCCTGTGCAATTTCAGTATCGGCGTCGTTGACTAATTGCGCTCTCTCTCTCCCTCCCTCACTCTCACGTTACAGGTGCAGTCAGACCAACTATCAGCAAGAAGTACACGAGGTAATAGTTAATAGGATCTTCGAAGAAATCCTTGATTGGAAACTAATGTAAATATGTCTGGGTAGATTGTTTCTTGCACGCTAGCTTATGGAAGCCAGATGTTAGTCTGAATATATAGGCATTTTCCATTTTTCCTTGTCTGAAGTTAGCACGGAAGTACAGAACGCCTGTCCAGTTTCAGTTGCTCTTCGTAAGTTCAGAGAGTGATTTTAAGTTAGTTCCGGCCTCCTTGGCGAGAGGGCCATTTGTTTGCAGTCACTACAAATCGATGAATTTGTTACCTAGTAGTTTTGGTTACAAAATGAATTATCTTTTATATATATATATATATATATATATATATATATATATATATATATATATATATATATATATATATATATATATATATATATTCAAACTAATTTGAACTGAGTTCAAAACTTACTTACCATAAATATATCAAGAGTATAAAATATTTTCATACCCAAACTCAAAAAAATTATCAATCATACACGTGTATCGGATGTTGGTGCCTAGGCACCATGGTGCCTTTTATATATATATATATATATATATATATATATATATATATATATATATATATATATATATATATATATATATATATATATATATATATATATAGCTTTGAAAATTAACTTGTGGCGCCTGTTACTTCGAGAGAGAGAGAGAGATGAAAACAATGTTAGCACTTGCTGAACATCTAACCTGTCGGCACAAAGAGACCTGTTTTTTAATGCATAGGCAAAGGAAACAGCCACAGCTTCTAGCTAGAGTTAGTGCAATAACGAATTAGCAATAGCGTCTAGAACTAGCGCTTGCTGTTTTGTTTAGTTTTCTCATCTAAGCTTTGCATATCTTAATTCCAACTATCGAATCCCACGTCTTTTCAGATCACATCAATTAATCGATCATATCCTTTTCGATAAAGTTGCTGTCAAAATCTAATGCGATAACGAGTTGGTGTGGAACGTGCCGGCTTGTGTGGAAGAGGGCCAGGGCTGCCCACCTAGCATTCGACACACAGCGTACAAATAAAAAGAAGAAGATCGTATATCGTTCGTAGCATTTTCGACGGCATAACAATCAGACGTTTGATTTTGAAATCTAGCCCATAGCTGCCGTCGGATCCATCATCTCTGGCCATAATGCCTCCGTGCATGGCCGTTCCCTACTATGACGCTGCTGGATCCAGTCGTCCTTCACTAGATCTGATCGCTGATAATGAAGAAGAGGAAGGAGGACAGCGGGATCTAGGGAAGAGGAGCAACAACTAGAGGATCTAAGGCGTCGTCGCCGCTGAGAGGTTCACTGCACCCCTCGGATGTAGATGGAGGCTGAGGAGGTGGTGGTCTAGGCGTGGGCGACAATGGAGGGCATGCAATGGGCTACAACATGGGAGGCGCGACGAGGCGCACTGAATAATAGGTCAGGCGGGGGAGGGCAAGACGGTGACACAACGTGGTGGTGAGGTCACCGCCGGTGATGGAGGAGGGGTGGAGGGAGGCAGAGGAGGGTGCGGAGCTGTTGCAACGTGGGAGAAGTGATAGGGAGTGGAGGGGAGGAGAGGGAGAGCGACAAGGGAGGGGAGGCAGAGTGGCGGTTGGAAGGGGAGGGGAGGGGGAGCATTGGGGAAGGGAGGCAAATCCTTAGGGGTGGAGGAGAGGCTATACCGTTGAGAGCTCCCCCAATGGTATAGCGCTCCCTAGCTACTCCCAATAAAAACATGCAATTGTCTTAAAACTCCTCCAAAATAAATAAAAATGAGATAAAAACAAAGGTGAAATATTTAAGGGTTGGTTCTTTTGGGCTATGGCTTATAGCTTTTAAATTTTGGCTATTCACAAGAGAGAGAGAGAGTAAGAAGAGAGAGATAGTTGCATGCGATTCTAGCTAGTATAGCTAAAATCGGTATAGTATCTACTACAATCGACTTGTAGACTTTACCTTAAAAAGATATGCCATTTGAAATCTAGTTAATGTACCAAAGCTAAAAGCCAAAGGCCTGAAGCCCATTTGAACCCAGCCTAAAAGAAAGGAATTACATAGAGGGTTGTTTTGTGATTTCAACTTTCACATCACAGCTCAATAATGCTAAATTAGCTCTATACTTTCATGATTTCTTACCTCTGGCAATTACCCAAAAGATATTTGAGGGCCTTCACTCGATCCTGCTCCGTAATGATATTTGAGTGAGGTTAAATGCTCGGTTTTATAGTTGGAGGTTATGAGGGCAAGTACAAAGGTTGAGTCCGACACAAGCTCCTAAACACTCCACATCATCAAGAGACAACACTAATGCAGGCAAGTACAAGAGTTGAGCCCGACACAAGCTCCTAAGCACTCCACATCATCAAGAAACAACACTTCTCAGGAGCTCTTCCGCCTCGTTCCGCGGTAAGAGTCGATGTCTCACGAGGAGACGGTGTTTCTCTCTCCTCCATTCCTCTCTCGTCCACATCAGCAAGATTGCCTAATTGGCACTCCTATAGGCCAGCTATTAATTACCTTTGTACATGCCCTGATACTCAAAAGAATAGGAGCTTAAGCGCATGATTTTGTAGGTTATGATACCCAAAAGATCTGCCTAGGGCCTTCCCTTCACCAACATCATTGGCAACGGCCAAACAACTAACAATGAAGAGCGCTACAGTACCTACCCTCGATCCTGCCATTGGTACTCGATCAAACGGCCCAAATCAATGAATTGCAAGTGCACAGCACATCATTGTAATGTGCGGAATATTCAGGTTGTACCTGTACCAACTCAACCGGTTCGTCTCGCTCTCCCCGTGCGCGCCTATATATAGGCGAGCTCGCCTCGTATCAATGAACTCGAAAAACTCGTGCTTGCTTACACCTTGCTCTGCTTTTCCTCTGTTTCTCTGTGCTCAAGAACCGGCCATGGTGGTCCTAGGCAAGGGTGAGCTCGGGCAGATAACCCTCCCCGCGGTGCAGCCGCCGCTCGCCGACGTGCGGGAGGTCAACCTGTCCGCCTCGGGCCCCGCCCGCGAGGCGGCGGCGCGCGCGCTGGTGGCGGCGTGCGAGGAGCAGGGATTCTTCAGGGCGACGGGCCACGGCGTGGCGCCGGGGCTCGTGCGCGCCGTGGAAGCCGCGGCCGCGGAGTTCTTCGCGCTGCCGCAGGCCGAGAAGGAGGCCGCCACGGGGCGGCCGCTCGGGTATGCGAGCAAGCGGATCGGCAGCGGCGGCGACCTCGGGTGGATCGAGTACCTCCTGCTCTGCGCCACCTCCGCCGGCACCGTGCCCGTCGCCTTCTCCTCCTCCTCGACATTGCCGTGCGCGGCCGCGGCCGCCGCCTCGTCGTCCACGCCTTCCTGCCCCTTACGGTGAGCTCCTTTCGAAGACAGTACTGTGCTCTACGTGCCGTCCTGCGCGCGGTAAACGTGATCGTGTAAAAGCTAGGTACGCACTGCGGTGATAACGTTACTGGTTTCTTAATTACCGGAAAGGCCGTGGTAATTGCCTGGTAATTGCGTGGTAAGGCGCGTGTAAGCAGAGCGGCAGGGCAGAACGGTGACATTAACGTCTGCGTTGTGCGTTGCACCGGCATCACTGTTGCCTCCGGACGCTTCCCGCTTGCGTGAGCATAGAGACTTACATGCACACATGTCACCTCTTTGCCGCTTTTTTTTTCATCTTATTGTTTATCGGATTCGCTATTTCTACGTCGTCGTCTGAAATTTTCTTAAGGCTAAGTCTTTATTTATTTATGACGTTTACACATGTTAGTCCTAATTCATAAAAAAGAGCACGTTATTCCTATTTGTTATCTGTTCTCTTGACCACTGAATTCTTTTTGGATAAAGCTAGCTTATAAATCTACTGCAAACGTACGTTTGTGTCAACAGTAGCTAGAGCTAGAGAGATCTCAGCTCCGATGCTTGTTTGAATAGTCCGAGCACATGCTGTAGATAGTAAGGAGCTTACGGGAGGTAGGGCCTAGCGTTGTTCCACGCACGCAAAGAGCAAATATATATGGGTATTGATAGATATCATCCGGATGTTTTCTTTCTAACTATCATCCAGATTTGTGACTGTTGGATTAGAGATCCAAGGGTCACAAATTCTCCCCACCCCCTCCAAAAAAAATTCACCCTCCTCCAAAAAAAATTCTCCCCCCTCCAAAAAAAAGTGACCGTTGGATCTCTAATCCAACGGTCCGAAATATGGATGATTGTTGGGAAGAAAACATCCGGGTGATACCTATACACACCCAATATATATATATATATATATATATATATATATATATATATATATATATATATATATATATATATATATATCATACCCCACCAGTATAGTGGTATTTTTCTGATTGATTCAACATTTGATATGCAGTTTTGTTCAATTTTCAGCAGCTAGCATTGGATACCTTAACCCAGCCCATGGCTGCTGTGCTAGCTAGCTTTACCTTGGCTTGGATATGTCACGTGGGGGATTATTTATCTGGGCTTGGTCACTCGTTGCACAGTGAAAATTATCGAGACAAGTCAATACAGCTAGCTAGGGTCTTAGAAAAATGTCAACAAAACTACCAGTAGAATAATTCCTTAACATGAGAGAAAAAGATAAGTTGACCGAAAAATCTGAAAGGGAAACTTAAAAAAAATCCGTGGATAAGATTGCCTGTCGTGGCCGCGTGTCGCTTCACTATTTCTCGCGGCCGACGTACGGAGGCGGCTCCGCCTGCCGCTGCTCTTCCCCGAATATATAATTTTTTAAAGCCGTCGGCCACCATTTGACTCACGTGCGGTTCGAGCACGTGCTGCGATCGTGGCGCTGCGTTCGATCGTGTGTGCGCCGTAGGCTGCATGGTCTACCTCGACGAGCCGCCCATTAATTGCGGCTGCCTTTCTGCCGCTCCGGCCGGTGACGTGCCGCCGTTCAAATGGAAATGGAGCACTACTCATCCATCACCTACCGCGATCCACATCTTGACATCATTCAAGCCCAAAAACCGAATTTATTGCCCTTTTTTTTTGGTCCAGATCTTTTGGTGTGTAAATCGACTAATAATTAATGGTTGCAGGGATCTTTTGGACGAGTACACGGCGGCGGTGCGGCGGATGGCGTGCGACGTGCTGGAGCTGATGGCGGAGGGGCTGGGCGTCGGCCCGCCGGACGCGCTCGCGCGGCTGGTGGCGCACGCGGACAGCGACAACATGCTCCGGGTGAACCACTACCCGCCGCGCCCCGAGCTGCAGGGCGGCGGCACCGGCGGCGGGGGGCCGAACCTGACGGGGTTCGGCGAGCACACCGACCCGCAGATCATCTCGGTGCTCCGCTCCAACGGAACGTCCGGGCTGGAGATCTCGCTGCGCGACGGCGCCTGGGCGTCCGTGCCGCCCGACGGGGACTCCTTCTTCGTCAACGTCGGCGACGCCCTGCAGGTACGTACCACATGCTACTACGGTACTACTATGGCGCGAAAGGTCTGGAGATAAAAAAAGGTTTGGTCACTTTTACGTACTGTGCCATGTCGAATCTCCGAGCGTGCTAAAACGAGCAGATCAGTCGGTGATCAGTGCCCGGTCTCGACTGGTCTTTCGGTGTTTACATCAAACAAACAAGAGCAGCAGCAGCACACGGTCGTATTTGTGCATGCATGCATATTATTAGCACAATCATGTATAGGGCCCAGCCTGCACGTGAAAACACTGGCAACACATGCATGCTACGGCAATGTTGATAAAGATCTGGAGATGATGAATGAGAATTTTTTTTTGTTCCAAATAAAAACATGATAATTTTTGCCTACTCTTAAAAAGGGCCAAGCAAATTGCATATTGGCACATGCTTGTCGTGCTTTTGTAGCACACTTGCATGTATCAAGGAATTTTTCCGATTTTCTACGAAAATTGAATACTTTTCTATAAATTTTCTACGAATTGAATACTTGTCGTGCTTTTGTAGCACACTTGCATGTATCAAGGAATTTTTCCGATTTTCTACGAAAATTGAATACTTTTCTATAAATTTTCTACGGATTTCCCGTGAAATTCCCATGTCAGAAGTGCTTGTGTTTGTGTGTGCAGGTGCTGACGAATGGGAGGTTCAGGAGTGTGAGGCACAGGGTGGTGGTGAACAGCGAGAGGTCCAGGGTGTCCATGATCTTCTTCGGCGGCCCGCCGCCCGGCGAGAGGCTGGCGCCGCTGCCACAGCTGCTGGGGGACGGCGGTCGGAGCAGGTACAGGGAGTTCACCTGGAAAGAGTACAAGAGCAGCAGCTACAGGAGCAGGCTCGCGGACGACCGGCTCTGCCGCTTTGAGAACTAGCTATATATCAGTCTTTGACTTCTATGTGTAGATCTGCAGGTTGCATGCATGGTAATTACTAGTTAGTAACTTCATGTTATTAGCCATGATCAGGCTTGTGGTGTTGCCAAGATATATATAGGACTATGCATGTGTGATGTATAGCTTGGAGCAAAATAGCTTGTGCTTGTGAATCGCCTGATCGTGAATTAATGAACGTTTAAGATGAGGGTTACCAAGAAATTTTGAACTGTTCAAGTTACAGCTTACAAGAGCATGGAAACCACACTCCGTTTGGTACAGCTCTAGCTCCGAGATCTATGCTGGATCTGTAGTTTGTTGACTAAATTAAAGTGATTTAAATATTTTTATTTAATATATAATATAAATGAAATGAGTCATGTAAATGCACTTAACATGCCTGCAACTCTAGATTCAAAATTTCCTAGAGCTACAGATGACCAGCTCTAGGAAATCTGTAGATTTCCTAGAGCTAGAGCTCTGCCAAACGGGGCAAGGCTCCACTCATTTCGGCTTAAATTTCTGGTTTTGTCTTATTTTTCACTATCCATAAACTTCGTTTTTTTTTTGACTTTTTGGCTTTTTTGAGCTTTTTTGCTGGTTCTTTTTTTCGTATTCATTTGCATTTCCGTGATGGACTAACCTATTTTTTTCCATTTTTAATTTTTTTTAAATTTAGTTACACTAAATAAGTCATCATCAACCACACAACTACAGTGTAATTTTAACCATAAACTAACTTATTTTAACTCAACCAAGCGGTATCTAACCCTCGTTGGTGCTGTTTGGCTGACAGAAGAGATGTAAATCTACTGTTCCTCCTGAGTCAAACCTGACATCCAACACCAGCTTGTACTTATGGCCATTGAATCTACTTTTTATACTGTAATTTATAGTTTTAAATTATAACTTATTAATCTAATAAATAATAATTGTTGAAAGAAATTAAAAGGCAAAGGCGACTAAAGAACCAGCAAAAACAGGGATAGTCA
Source organism: Dendrocalamus latiflorus (assembly GCA_017311315.1). Classification (NCBI taxonomy): domain Eukaryota; kingdom Viridiplantae; phylum Streptophyta; class Magnoliopsida; order Poales; family Poaceae; genus Dendrocalamus; species Dendrocalamus latiflorus. The sequence continues at coordinate 5,317,412 of CM029647.1, read as the reverse complement.
CTACTGTGCCTACACCACTTCCCCGGGAAAGGGCAGCCTCTGCACGAAGCTAACAGTAATTCGCAGTGCACCTGCGCACAGCTCCGACACAAAAAATAGTGAAACGAGTCATGATGGATTAATTAGAAATAAATGGAGTCTACTGTTTGACTGTTAAGAAAGTGATGTTATGTCACAAACGTCAATCAAACCAAGGGCTTATTTGAAACCGCAGGGCTATAAACATCAACGTTTTTTTGACACGTGTAAAACACTTGGTTAGATGATGTGGATAAAAAATTGTTAGTGTAGATCACGGGTAGAATTATATATGAGAAGAAATCAAAAGTTGAGATCATCTTGCAGTACATATGTACTACAAAATGTGCTGTGCTGTGTGAAGCATTTTCCTATATATTTGAAATAGGATTCACAAATATCTCATGTTTTTGTATAGAATCTCTCAACTTTCTGGCCATAGTGATCTAGCGCGTTTGGATGAGCAGGATTTTTCAGGAATTTTGAACTAAGTCATCAAAATTCCTAAAAAAACCCCACCTATCCAAATAGATCTTAGAAAGCTTTTAATCAAGAATTCTTTTCATGAGCATATGGATTTCACACAACATGGACCATTTGTTTTAATTTTCAGTTTGAGGGCATAGGATTATTTTATTACATGGAAGACATACACGTATACACACTACCACACAAGCACATCATATGCACACACACAAGTACATCTTTTTAGCACATGCTTAAATAGACGGAGACTAGAATAAATCTACAAACTTCATAACATTTTATTTAAATACACTCACTAAAGATGACCACCAAAATTTAAAGCCTAAGTAAAGTCATGCACCAACAACTTTACTAACAAACACCCCAATAAATGTTGTCAAGGGCGTAGGATCTTACTCGGCTGAAACTGACGTCCAGGTCAAACTCTGCCTATGGATTCGTTTTTCAGCCCCGTATTAACTCTAGCTGACCCAGCCTCGCATTCGTTTTTCAGCCCCTATATTAAGGGGGTGTTTGGGACTGCTCCACAAACTCTGCTCCACGAATTCTACCGTGGAGCAGCTCCACAAAAAATCTAGAGTTTGTGGAGCACCCCTTTAGGTGCTCTCACAACTCCACCTTTTTTTCTCGAACAGAGTGCGTGGAGCTGAACCTGTTTGGCTAAAAAACATAGAGCGGAGCTGAAAAACGTGGAGTGGAGCAGTCCCAAACACCCCCTAACTCTTGCTGACCCATCCTCGCACTCGTTTTTCAGCCCCTATATTGTGCCTGTTCTTTTCCTTTGAAACTGACGGCTTTTGACTTTTGTTACAGTATCTAACTTTCAAATAAAGTATTTTCTTAAGACGGAGTCTACAAGTTAAACGATATACACGTTACAAACTCAACATCTGTACCATCCAAAATCGCAAGTGAGTATCGCTCTTTCCATAATTTATACCATAAACAGCTAAAATTCAAAAATTTCAATCAAAAACCATAAGCCGCAGCTGTTGCCAAATAGGCTCATTAACTCTTGCTGACCCATCCGGGCACTCGTTTTTCAGCCCCTTATTACACTCGTTTTTCAGCCCCTTATTAACTCTAGCTGACCCGTCCTCGTTGGATCAACAGATTGGGGTTCCTCTCTGTCCTATCTCATAATTTTAGACAGTTGTATGCTTCGGAAAGGATCTCGTCGATGATTAAATCAACCATCTTACGAATTGTTAAAAAAAAGCGAAGTATCTTAGAAGGATTTAGAAGGAGAGTATGGATTATTTTTATTGTTATGAACTGGTTACAAGATGCTCTCGATGAGAGATTACAAAGAGAATGCTACTAGACTTAGGATTGCTACTTCTTGCCTTTGCAATCCACTTTCCGGTCGAGAGATCTCTCTTGATTCTCTAGAATATGTCTATCTTTCATCTCTTGTCAGACTTTAAATAGCGCTGAAGAGGTGTCGGTTGTCCATGTGAGCAAACGTCTTATCAATTCCTCGCGTCCAATCAAGTGAACGGTTGCTGTCAACGAGAGAAACCTAACAATAACTGTTCTTCGGTTATTATCACTGAGAGAATCATGGGGACAATCGTAAGGTGGTTGTTGTTAGAGACGTAGAGCCGAGTCATCATGCGATTAAGAGAAAGATTAAGCATGTGCTTTATTCTATTGCGCATGAGGAGTTGTCTGGAGGTGGGCCCACGCATTAATTCGTAAGACCTTTGAGTGGTTGCTGATCGTGTGAACGAATAGTGACCCTCCGATCAAGGGTACTCGTGTAATGTAGCATATGGCCGTTTACGACTAAATTGGTCTGATACCTTAATTGAATATTAAAACCTATTTAGTAAATTATTTAATTATCGTCATATCTATATTTCCTGTTGCATACTACAACTCCTTTCTGTCGAATCACCTCTGATGCATCCTACTGAGTACTGATCACCATTATTACATCTACACGCTCAAATCAGCCCATCCAAGAAAGGATACAGTATACTCCGTAGTCCATACTCGCGCGACATTGTCACTGGCAAGTGACATGGATTCAGCACCGGGCTAGCTTAGAGCAAGTTTAATAAGGCTGACTGTGCTAGCTATAAAAGAATCCATGTCAGCATAGTCCTATGTGGAGGGGAGAGAAAAGGAGAGAGAGAGCCAAGCCGGCTCCCATGCAAGAGTCAGGCTATAGCACAGGAAAAGAGGCGTTATCCATGCATGTACCAATAGAACTAACCCTATACCCATGCATGTATTAAATGACCAATACACATGTATGTGTATTAAATGATTGAGAGCTCTTGTAGAGACAACTTATAGCCAGCTTATTGTATGAGTTGGCTGCATCTTACCTTTTGATGACATGGAAATGTATTGGAGGTAGCAGCTATCTATACTATTAAACTTGCTCTTAGGGAAGGTTTGACAGCTAGCTGAGGAGACCGATGTCACCATCATACCGGGCCTTTGCGCAACACCAATGACGGCCACTGACCGTCCAAGATTTGCTGAATCCTAGGCATATGCAGGCCGCTGAAAAGAAGCTAGCTAGGTAGGGTCCTGTGTCTTTCATAGTTTCAATGATCAATCGATCATTGCCACTTGCCAGTTACTACAAGGCCATGCATGCAAATGCGCAGTGCAATGCACTGCAAGACGAACTCATCACCCGGCCAGTTTCATCGATTTCCGATGGATGGTTTATTTTTCACTCCATAAATTACTGTGAATTGCATGCAACAGTGTCCTACCATGCACGTACGTGCGGTGGTGTGCCGCGCGCGGCCGGGCGGCTGGTCGGGGCTGGGGGTGTCCCGTCCCGGCGCGCGCACGTGGTGAGGCGCTCTCGTTCGTCGTGAGAGACAGCGTCTGGCCTTGACGAGTGATCGATTCGGCTCCGCGTTCGATCGACGCACGCATGGTCCCAGCCGGCCGGCCGGCACGGCGAGGCCTTGTGGTTTCGTGGTGGTGGCTTTTGGGTGGGGCTCGCCCGGCCTTGTTTCTCGCTTTGCGCTTGGCGGTGGTGCTTGTTGGCTGTGCTCCGGTCGAATTTGCTGGCCGGGATGTGACTTGCCCCAAGGGCGACATGTACGTGCCATGAGAGGAACAGGAGTTGACTAGCTATGGCACGTGCGACGATGAAATTGTAGCGCATGACTTAACCGATAATCTACGGGCCTTTGGAATCTGAATTTGTTAGCACAAGACTTAGGCCTCGGTCATATTAACCTCTAAATACTGTGTATTTCTGTGGTACCCATCTTTCAAACAGAATGATATTTTATGGTGAAGTCTACTAGTTGATTGTAGTACACACTGCAACGACTTCATTTATATCAGCAACATTGCACGCGGGTATCTCTCTATAAGCTTCTTGACAAGTTATTACTACGTACTTATAAGCCAAATCCAAAAACCTATATGGATAGACCCTTCGATCCATGAATTAGTAATCCACCTAGTTTTAGCACTTGTAGGAAGAGTAACCTCTAAGAACCAGTCTGAAGTTCTGAACTTGCGTTGGACAATATGCATGTGGAATTATGCTAGTCCGTTGCTTTAATTGTCAAATTAAAATGCGAAGTAGAGGTTACTACTACATAATTTTGACCATTAATGTATACAAAAGTATCAAGAATGTGCTTCATTTTAAGAATAATCCAAGTTGTATCTCACATATACACTACACTAACTGGAGCGACCAAAAGAGTCACTAATAAAAATGATGCATTCCATCTTACAATAGGTGTCCGTGTCTGGTATCTAGCATTTCCCCGTCTCTCACCGCTATTAGAGTTCTACAATTCCACTAGTGCCAAAAACATTCCCTACCGATTCTGGAGTAGCCATCCTTTAATGTTGGTATTTCTAACACACAGGGAAGAAAAATTCCCAGATGTGGTTTTCCAAAATTTCTAGGGGACGTGCAGATGCACACGCCAAGTGGACGCCATGATGGCCTTGTTCCCTTCCGCCTGGGAGTGAAACTACGGGTGAAAGAAATACGCCAGGTGGACACCATGATGGTGTTTTCATGTGTCTCATACCTCTTATTACATATCATATGTTCATCATCATAATTAAAGTGCCCTTTTTTTGTTGCATTTGATGGCGAGATACTTACTTCAAAAAGTAGGGAATTCTGATCTTCAGATGTGTGCGATATGACGTACGGGTTAGGCACATGGCAAATCGTCGTCGGTATTGCTGATGGAGAACTAATTATGCATGGTAATGTTGGAGATTTCCCACTCTAACCTTTTTCTATAGAAGCAGCTTTTTCTGAAGCTATGTCACGATTAATTTCTATGGGCGCTGTCTTACATCCTAGACGCGAGCCCGGTGTACTGATTATCTAATCTCACGTGTCACCGGGGATTAATCTTCTCTAAGACCAAAGGGGCCATTGCATGCCCCCTTCTCGACCCTGGAAAAATGCTAAATTCTTACTCATTGTTACCACTAAATCATTAAGTGTTCACTAAAGTAACCTTCTCTCCAAGCATACGATGTTAAATTGGCCTTGGCAAAGCCTCACTAGGACCAAAGGGGGCCATTACCCTCTTTCCCAAGAAAAAAAAGTGATAAATAAGAGACTATTTGGGGCCCTCTCCCTAGAAAAAAAATGGATAAATAAGTGACTATTTGGTTTGATGACAAATTTATCACACCAAACTTTACCAAAATTTGACATTCATGTGTACCGTACAGCCTGCGCACACGTGTGCAGGCCTCCCGGGCCTGATGGGCTTCACGAGTCACTAGCAGCCAGATAGTGCAATGGATTGTAACGACGGGACGGTAAGGAGCCCAGCCAACCATGCTAGCCCAGCCCAGTACATGATGGCTGCCGCACGGATGGGGGACAAATAATGGGAGCGTGTGGCATATATACGTGAAGGAGCTGAGGCTCAGGTGCAAAGCACGATCAGCTGCATTATCATTACAATATACGTGAAGTGCACGTATGGTGCACGTCAGCAACCGTATTACCGGAAATAACAAAATAGCGAGCGGAGATCACACATACATAGTCGAAGGCTGTAAGCGTCCAGCACACCTCTAGCTCGAGGAGCAATGCCGCCCACCGGCAAATTACCTGCGGGCGAACTGAACAGCTAGCTCCACTGTGGACACGTAGATTTGCAGACGTATCGTCACGTTGGAGAAAATTGCGTGCATGATCGTACATGAGCTAGTTAGTTAAATACAACAACTAAAGAGACAATTACATTTGGGTTTTTAAACCCGGACTAAAGGTTTATTTTGTACTTAATATCTTTTTTGTACTGTAGCTGTTATTAGTATTTTTAGCGTAATTAAATTTAAAAACAAAAAGGTTATATCATCATGGATAATGTAAAGAAATGAGAGGAAAAAAGGCAAAAAAGTATCCAAAACCAAAAGGCCAGAAAAACAAAATTTAGAGGCTAGAAACTAGAAGCCAAATCTCTAATGAGCGGTGCGTTAGAAGCACAAAGGTGCGTACCCTGACGATTTTGACATGGATACGGTCAGACAAGGTGGGAATTTTTGGCACATATGGCACTGCTTAATCCTGTATGTACAAAAATATCAGTACGCTCATGACAATGGCAAAATGACCACCAGGCAGAGACGCCGTAGAGCCGACACGTGCCACCTGGAGCCCGGCCACCATGCGGTAGCAACCTGCCGCCCGGCCACCGGGCTCCAGGTGATTAGCACCCTATTAGCACTTCCTAATTACTCGGTTAGGCATGATTTAATAGCCTGTTACCCGGACACTGTGTGGCAGGCCTTCGCACTGTACAGCTGAGCCTTTCCTTTGCTGTGTTTAATACGCATGCGAACGAACGGAGTGGGCCATAGGGAATTTGGTGCATATAGAAATTGATTGCTCGTGCAGATGTGACAAGGAAACAACCCACCGAAAGGGAGGTTTGCGTCGCGCCTGTCTCCTCTCGCGCAGCTCACTCACGCCATTATCGACGCTTCGTTGTGCTCTCGCTCGTGCTATAAATTGCGAGCTCTCTCGTAATCGCTCTCAAAATCTCCAATTCTTCTCAGCTGGTTAGCAGTTGTATCAGCAAGTACTTCCTGTGTAATACATATGTGTGTGTGTATTTATGTAATTATTTTTGTCATTGTAATTTTTAATTTATAGTACTTTGTTGCCATTATATATATTTATTTCATCATAATTTTTGTGTAGTATTGTACTGCCATGAAATAAATATTTATTTATTTCTAGTAATGAACTATAGTGAAATAAATGTTTATGTAATTATTATTTCATCATAATTTTTAATTTATAGTATTGTACTACTATTATATATATGTACATATATGTATATACATGTATATATATGTGTGTGTACATATGCATAGGCATATGCATATGTATATATATGTACACACATATGTATATATGCATATATATTTATGTACACATGTACATATACATATACATATACATATGCATATATGTATGTATATGTATATATATGTATACACACACATATATATAGATATATATGTACCTACATATATATATATATGTATGTATGTGTGTGTATGTACGTATGTATATAATATATATGTTAATATATAAGTTTAAACTAAATTTCGAATTATATATGTTAATATATATATAATCAACATATACCTATATATAATATATAGGTATATGCTGATTATATATATAAATAAGCAAAGTAACAGGAGCACCATGATGCATGTGCTTCATGATTGAGACTTTTCATCCATAATTAAGACTTTCTATCCATGATTGATTCAGCATTCTGACTTTCTATCCATGATTGGTTCAGCATGCTAAATCAATGACTTCCTTTCCTAATCGATGCCTTTTGAATTAATGAATGTCAACGGGTTTGCATGATATATTATATATCATTGCACTTGCATGTATCTAAAAGCAATCTAAAGGTAGGGAGGATTGGTATCCAGACACCATGATTTCAAATGCATTAATTTCATCACCCACCTGTTTGTTAGCTACTTTGCCATATATAATTTTTCTAAGTCATCTTATAATTTATTTGGGGAATTCTCCTTGATGAGTACTTTAACTCATCGGAGAGACATAGACGGATTGTATTGACAGTCTTCTGCTCTATTACCTTCTAGTCTTCGTCAAACTTCTTTTTCGGTTTGTCCCCTTTAAGAGCATCGATTAGATCGTACTGGATAAGGACATCCTTCACCACGCGTTGCCACATGTTAAAATTTTCTCTGTCGTCAAATTTCTGTACTTGATTTCACATCATCGATATCGATCTTGATTTTGTACCATCTGACACTTTACCAACCTTTTTACAAATCAGATTAATCCAGTCTTGTCTCTAATACCACTTGTTATACTCTGATACATCTTTTTATGCATAGCATCCTTTCGGATTGGATCAGAGTTTATGAAACACAGCATGAGTATGCATGGTATCAAGAATGAAAAAGATGAATCGCTTAAAGAAAACTAAAGTAACAATGTTGAAGTGACCACGACGAGAGAAAAAAGATTTGGTAAGGTCGACCGTAAATTCCTTAAACACAACCTCAAAAGAATGCAGGGGATTATCGCTCTCTCATAACTCTTTCAAATTTGTAAGACCCTTAATCCTTGTCCTATACAAAAATCTAATGCTAAAGAATTACTTAGTGTCTAATTCTCTGGTGCACCTCTAACTTTGGATGAGTGATTTTTTTTATTTGTTACTTAGTTCTCCATAACCAACCCTTATGTCTTTATATAGTCTCCCTAGCTCTCTCTAAAGTGGAATAGAAATCCTACTTTAAAAAATAAATATCATAATTTTACAATTTATCTAAAATTTTTTATAACATATCTTTCTAAATTCTAAAGGACTTATATACGAATCACCATGCTCAACGTGATGGAATTTATTCCTCGCTGCCTGAGCAAAGAATGCGAGCCATTGCTTTTACGACAACAAGGTCCCCGAGGGCACCAATAGCACTGCTGCGTACTCCTTAGCTAGAAAGTAAAGTGGTGCTTTGCCTTTAATCTATTGTGCATGCCTCTATATTCTCTTTGTTGGTCAACTAGGCCATGGCTTTTAATTATGGCCATTCAGCAGTTCGTTACTTGCACAAGAGAGCAAACAGTTGGCAACTGGTACTACTGTTCTTTCATTGGAATGCAATGATATGATTTTTTTTCCCATCAAGGGAGCAACGAACTAGAATAGTAGAATGTATGGAGTAATCAGTTAGTATCAAGTTCTTATCAATATATAGCTGTTCATTTGACAGGCAAATATCAATGTCTTTGGATCAGTTATTAAAGGTAAAGGGTTACTGTCTTGCTTTTGTTAAATCTGTAACCATGTTCCTCCATGTTCCTATCATAACCCAGCACTGAACATTCCAGAATTTTTTAGTCTTATACTGAAAATGGGGAATATTGAGATCTCGTACTATAATTAATCGGACCTACATCCAAGTCATTGTACTGGAGTGTAGAGCGGGACTAAAGTGCGAAAGTCTTGACATGCATATACATGGATTAATCTGTTCAGCTCCTAGCGCAAGTCAAGTCTTTAGTTTTTTCACAGGAAAGCCTTAGAAATAATGGAAACTATGACAAGGCCAAGGCAGCATTGCTTCTGATGCAAACAACAATGCATGAATATGTGGAACTGTTCATATAAATATCCTTCTAGCTACTTTTGTTTTTCAATTTTAACTATCGAACATCTATTTTTATAAATCTAACTCCTTTCTATGAATCTATCGAGCTCGGCACATACCTATCGAGATAAAGGAGATCGGTAGACGCCCCCCACTACAATAGGTTGCGGCTGGTCACTGCATATCTTAATTAGAGCTTTTAATTAGTGTTAATTATATTTAATTAGTACTAATTATGAGTTAATTAAGCGCTAAATGCCTCCATTTAATGCTACTGCCGCACTTGGGTTGTTCGGCACGCTGATAAATACCTATTGAGCTTGATCTGTTTATAGAGGAGGCTAGATTTGTAAAAACGAAAAAAATGGCTTCGATACCACTTATATGAGGAGGCTTCGAACGTCTGCAGCCACTTTATGGTATGTCAATTTGCATTTGTTAGGCTGCTAACGAAAGTTTCTAGGCGCGCTGTCTCTCTCTGGTTGTGTGTGTACATGGATGCACGCATGCTGTTTTGTGATGTAAGCCACCAAGATTAGATGCTTCGTACTCAAAGTTGTTGCCTTCTTCTAAAGCGTCTATATTTTTTTACTGGTAAGGACTAGGGAGTCGATCGTATCATTTCACGCTTACACAGTTCTGGAATCAAAAGAGATCCGGTGGTCGGATAAGGCTGATCAATTTCGTGACCAAAATCCAATTGAACGTAAAATTTGGAACGGTTTTGTAGAGCAAAATTTAGCCGAAACCAAACAGATCGTAAGCTCCGCATCTGCTTTGGATTTAACGGAGTTGTTGCTTGGCACCATCCATATCCCAAATGGTCTTTGTTTAACCCCAGGAGGTTGGTTTGCCCCCAATGTTAGGGCATTCGGACACTCCAATCAGAGACACCAAATGCACTGTTAATTCAGTACAAATAACAGGAGCACTTGTGAAACGAACGAGTGCCCAAGAATTGGTCCCATTCCGTCCAAGACGGTCGCAAGCCATCGATTTTGACCGTCTTAACTTCCCCTAGTTTGTACATCGAAGTCTCGAACCCCTGCTTATCTTTTTTTTTTTTTTTGAAATTTAAGGGAACCCCTTCTTATCATCATCCTTAATGTTTTCTTGAAGAGTATATGTTCCAAATCTGAGCCAGTTTGGGCTTAACAAAATTTTGACGAGAGTGAGGTATAATCATCCAGCTAAACATTCCAATTGGCTTATTGAGGGTGGGAGAGACTACAATATATATAGAGAGAGATGTTCTTCATCTGTGCATATTTACCTGTTGAAACGGAACTCGTGTCCTTAAATTGTGCTCTTAAGATAGGAGTATATATCTGTAGTTTTTGTCACTTTTGTGTCGGTAGTTTTCGACTCTGCCCAAAAATTCGATTCGTCGTAGAACTGCAAGATGGATTCAAATAGAAAGCACCAAAAGAGCCATGACTCAATCCACCGTGACTGCTTCAAACTTCAAACACTAGTTCTTCCTAAAGACAATCTGGAAGTCATCAGACTTTATTGAACTGAAAAATGTTTATTTTGAGCTGATCTGTTGGTACCTACTAGTTGCTCTACACTGTAGTTATATTACTGGACGCATTATGTGGTTGATCATGCGTACACTTCAGATTAGACAGTTCAGAGTACTTTTTTTTACAAGCATCCAATACTGTTCTTGTTTTGTTTAGCTTGTGCATGGTTGCTTGTGTGTACAAACCAGATTAGATTTGTGTCTAATTTTTCATGCTTTGATTTAGTTGCATTGGTCGAGTAAATTATTTTCAAATTTGATTTCGAAGAGCAACAAAAGGAAGGGAAAAGAAAAGGAAATGGTATAATAAATTTTTCACGGGGCAGTGGAATTGGCTCCATGGCTGGATACACCTAGTTCATAGACTAGATTCCACTGAGGTGGTGATCGGTTCGGCTGAAAGCCTCGTGGCTTATGGCTGAAAACGCTGTAGCTGGCTGAAAAAAGCACTGTAGCTGACAGAGGCTTATTTAGCATAATTAAATTTAAAAAAATTTAAAAATAAAAAAATATGTTAGCCCATTAAGTATAATACAAACAAATACGGGAAAAAAGAACCGGCAAAAAAGCTCAACAAAAAGCCAAAAGTTCAGAAAAAGACGAAACTTATAAATAGTGAAAAATAAGCCAGAAGCCAAAAGCCGAAGCCGAGTTGATCAGGGCCACTGCAAGTCTGCAACTTTAGGGTGTATCAACTTCAAGGAAAGATTTTGGTACAGATAAAACTACACATAATTTCATACCTTTGTGATTCTAGAAAAAAAAAAGACTCATCCTTTTATGGCTTCATCTTAATTTGGCATTTATTGATTTTATTAAATATAAACCATATATGCAAAAATAAAAGGTTAAGAGACTCTAAATTTAGGCATCACAATATTTTTCACCCTAGTTTCCGTGTTCGGCATACAAAAGAATGGAGAATAGATAGATTGTCATCGAAAAATTGGCAGTTCAAAATTTACCACTTGATACTGACATACGGATCATACGGCCATATAGATACCAGTAAGATAATACAGTGGCAAATCCCTAAGGACACCTCTTTGCATCGTCAAATTCTTGATTTTCCAAAATATCATACTTTGTTTTAGACCCTCCTATTTAGAAAACTCGAGTTTCTCCAAATTCATATGGTAATTAAACTGTTTTAATTCTAAATGAGAAACTCCGTAAAAATCTAAATGAGAAATCAGGTACTGTCATCTAACTGTATAACCTAACTTTAGCCACGTAACCAATCACATTAATTATCTCTGATCTTCTAGGTGCACCGTATTAACAGGGCAATTGTGGTTATACACGTGCTTCACACCTCCCGGCGCACAGACCACGTCCACGCGAAACAGGCTCCCTTCCCCACCGTCCTCTCCACTATTTCCCTTCTCAGTTCTTCGCATATAATTTCCACACCGAAAATGGCCAAAACCTTGTGAAGTAAGACACACCCGCGACTAATCGACGCCATTAGCGAGAGCGCAGCACGGTACCGCGTATCACACGCTAACCTTCCTCTCCTCCTCCGCTCCAGAGCCCAGAGCCACCAGATGGCCTCGCTTCTGTAGAATCCGTCGCCAAGAAACCCACCAATCCGGCCGCGATTTGAGCAAGATTGGTCGCCCGCTCCGTCTGGTCTGAGGTGACTCAGAGGATGGCGGCGGCGGCGGTGGCGGCGAAGGAGGCAGAGTACCAGACGGGCGTGCAGAAGCTGGCGGACCTGCTGTCCAAGCTGAACCCGGCCGCCAAGGAGTTCTTCCCCTCCTCGGCGGCTGCGACGGCGTTGTCACCGTCCAAGAAGGTGTTGTCGGCGGACGCGCCGGTGTTCGACTACTACTCGATCGGAGGAGGGAATGGGGGGCGCAAGGACTCTGGCGCCGACGCCTCGTACATTGGGAACCAGCAGCGCAGGGTATAATTCTGCAAGACTCTTTAGTGTTCTTGAGATGTTAGGAGGCCTGGATCGGTGCTGTGGTTTTGCCTGTGTGTACGATTCGATTACTTTTTTCATCGGTTGTGAGGTAAAGGTTGGTTTCTTTGTTTCTTTTGTGTTGGATTGCGTTATCGGTTGGTCTCCGTGGTGCGGTGGTTGGCGTTCTTTGGTGAAAGCTTTGTCCTTTTGTTCATTTGAAGGTTTCATTTTTATGTGATGCCACTCCAAAATCACGACTGATGCACTATGCGCAAATCTCTCTGTTAGTAAGTTATGTTTTTTTCTGCTTAGATCGTTGGTTTATTTGATTAGTATTCTGAGTTTTAGATCGTACTGTTTCGGGTTGTTTTGGGTGAAGTATTGCAATTCTTGTGAGGTGTTCTGTTGCTTATTTTGTCTATTTCTGTAGATGATTACACAGTTCTAGGTTAAGCAGGATCTTATTCTACAAAAGGTTGTTGTCATATTAATAATCTTAGATGAGGTATTTCGGTATTTATATTGAATAAACGTATCATTTCACTTCAGATGGATATAAAATCCAAATTGAATTGTACCATAACATTTCTTTGTAACTGTTATCGAGTAGTTCTTTGTTCCACTCTTAGACCTTCCTGTAATTAGGTAATTTCGGGAATCTCAAATTTAGCAATTCAATTTAATATCCATAATGTGGTGTGTGGTCACCTTTTCAATTCGACTTTTAGAGTGATTCATTTTCTTCGACAAAAGGTTTGAGACTAACTTTTCAAGGTTTTCCGACAAAAGCTTTATTTATTTATTTGACTAGCATTTATGAGATGATCAGCTGCTTGTAATGGTTAAGATTGGACAGTATGGTTCCATTGGAAAAGGACAATAAAACAAGATGGGAATAGGATTTGATGAGTGTTTTTCCCCTCAGAGGAGGAATGGATTCATCAGTCATGGAAGGAGGAGGACGAACGAGAGGGCAAGGCGTGCAGACGGGGAGGACAGCATTCGTCGAACCGTTTATGTCTCTGATATCGATCATACTGTGAGTAGTTGATGATTGTCTTAGTATGCAATTCATAGTTATATTCTAGAGTAGTTGTTAGATCTAATCATGCTGACCATCTATTAGGTGACAGAGGAGAGACTTGCTGATATCTTTTCTACTTGTGGGCAAGTAAGTTATTTTAACTTGAAGGATTGAGTTGTACTAGTATTAAAAAAACTAGGAAATGCTACAAATGAGATATTGCTCTGTTTTACTGCTAGCCCAGATCAATTAGGCACTTAATACTACTAGGTTAGGTGTTCGTAATTGGGGTTATTTACTGTTTTTTTCCATCCATGTGTTCTCTCTCTTTTCAATTCTGTAGATTACATATATCTTCTTTGGTTATCAAAAGTCAAAAAGGCCAAAAAATGTGAAAAGAAAAGAATTACTTGCCAGAATTTTGTGGCTTGCTTTTTTATAGAGTATATTCTGTAATGTAGTTCCCCGTATTACCAGCTGGACTGCTGGAGATTCCAAATCTGTGAAACCTAACTTTCTTTCTGTCCTGAAGGTTGTTGATTGCAGAATCTGTGGTGATCCCCACTCTGTTCTGAGGTTTTCATTCATCGAGTTCTCTGACGAAGGTATCATGTTTTCAACTGCTACACATATGCTTTTTGGCTGCAGTCAAATGATTGTTTGATGCGTGGTATGTTCCATATAGAGGGCGCAAGAGCTGCACTTAGTCTTGGTGGCACAATACTTGGTTTCTACCCTGTTAGAGTCTTACCTTCAAAGACAGCTATCTTACCTGTGAATCCAAAGTTTCTTCCTAGGGTGAGTTAGTCTTGCGTGTGTTGTTTTCACCTTCTGCGACCATGCCTATTCTACTAATCCACAATACTAATACTAATATCCTATTCTGCCTGGCCAATAGACGGAGGATGAGAAGGAAATGGTCATACGAACTGTTTATTGTACAAATATAGATAAGAAGGTACACATCTCCTTTGTACTTTGTCATGTCTATTGTCCTTCACCTTTTTTTTCATCCTCTGATTCTTTATATTTTGAGGCTGTTGATCTATGGCTTCATGCTACCCAAGATAGGGCAATCAAATTAGATGCTTTATGACACCCTTTACCTTCTTTGGCCTGCAGGTTACTCAATTAGATGTAAAGAATTTCTTTGAAGAACTTTGTGGTGAGGTGTGCTATGGACTCTGCAATTGGGCAAATCCAATCATCCTATTGCATAGCTCTTAAATAAATATCCCATCTGCTGCATATGTTTTTGTTGGTCTAATTGTTTCCTGCCAAAATGGGTTATCTTTGCAGGTCTCTCGTTTGAGACTTCTAGGTGACAATGTACATTCTACAAGGATTGCTTTTGTTGAGTTTGTCCATGTAAGAGCTGAGGGCCTTTTTTACATAGCCTAACTCCTAATTTATTTTTTTAATTATTTTCCTACTGGCTTATCAGCTATTGCTTGATATTAGTAACTTGTGACATTTGCTAACCAAACCATCATGCATGAAGAATGCCTGTACTTTGTTCATTTTGCATTTCCTAAAAATTGGCATCCATTTGACATTTGGAGTGAGCTACTCCCATTTGATGCTTGTCGTCTGAGAATATGAATTAAAACATGTGTCACTGTTCCAACCATTGACATTGCACTGCTTCCTTTGAAGTTTGAACCAAGATGCCATTTTGATACTACCTCAATGGCTCCAACAGATACTTCTTTAGCAGGATAATGCCATTCTGAACACTGTTTGCTTTACACTGAGCACAAAGTGACTATGATATACTGTCAGTTTTTAATTTATAAGCAAGTCAACCTAGGCCTATGGTTCTTTCATAACCTATGCTTATCCAGAAACGGGAGCCAAGCCTGCCTGAGGCTTACCTAGCAATAATCTAGCATTGACTTTCTTGTTGGTCCATAATGACATAATCTAGCAGTGGCTTTCCATAGTGACATAACTTTGTGCCACCCTGTCACTAGTAAGCTTTTGCCATTTCTGCAGTTGTTCTAAATTGAGCACTCTGCATGGTGTGCAGAAGCCTTTGTGTTACATAGGATTGAACTGGACATGTCTTGGAATCACTTAACGATCCCATCAAGTTCTATTTGTTAGAGATATATGTATAGTTTGTTATTCCCCATTGTTATGAGGGGTTCTTTGCATATTTACCACCTGTACTTTGTGTATATATACCGGCCCATTGGCCTCATATGAATACAAGCGCTATTCATAACATGGTATCAGAGCCAAAACTAGGGTTTTGGCTTACCTAGGGTTCCGCGCACCCGTGTGCCGCCTCCGCCGCCGTCGCCGACTCCCGGCCTCCACCGTCGCCGGCCTCGGCGCCTCCCCCGCTCGGCGCCTCCCCCGCTCGGCGCCTCCCCCCGCTCGGCGCCTCCCCCCCTCGGCGCCTCCCCCGCTCGGCGCCTCCCCCACCGCCGTCCTCTGCTCCCGCCCGGTCTCCGCTGCCGCCCCGCCGGCCGCCTGTTTGCCTCCCCGCGCCTGTTGCCGTCGGCCCCGCCGACTCCCCCGTCGGGCCCGCCGACTCCCCGGACCGCCGCCGCCTTCGCCGGGACGCCTCCGCCTTCCGCCCGGCCCCGTCGGTCCCACCGACTCCCCGGGCCGCCGCCGCCTTCATCCGCGCCCGCGTGAGGTTGCTCCGGCCCGAGATCGTCCCGCCCGAGATCTTCGCCGGCTGCTCATCTCCCGCCCGAGACCGCCGCCGCCGGCTGCTCCCCCGCCAGAGGTCGCCGCCGCCGCCGGCTTCCCCGTTGCCGCCGCCGCCGCCTCCGCTGATTCTGCCGCCTCTGCCCGAGTCCGACTGAGGCTCGGTCGGCTCTGAGGTTTAGTCGGTTTTGTAAACCGACCGAAAGAAAAAAAAAAGCAAAAAAAAAACGTCGTTCTAACCGCCGCGCCGTCCAGCGCCGCCTGTTAGACTTCGTTGCCTTGGTCGCCGCGCCGTCCAGCGCCGCCTACCAATGGGCACCGTTTCCCTCCCTCGCTGCCCGGTGATTTTTGATGGTGTTAATTACACCGACTTCGTGTCTCACATGCGCATTCACATGCGTGGTCTTCGTCTCTGGGGCGTCCTCTCTGGCGATGTCACCTGCCCGCCTTGCCCTATTCCTCCGACGGAGCCTACGCCTGTTGCATTGCCTCCGACAGCCGATAAGGCTGCTGCTGATGATGACGCTGATGATAAAGCTGCCTCTGCCTACCAGGAGGCTCTGGATTCCTACAATGATCGTCTGACTGTCTACACTCAGTGGTACGATGACGACGCTCGGGCTGCTGCTGTCTTCATCGCCAGTGTCCAGCCTCAGTTTTCTTCTGAGGTTGTGGGACTTTCTTCGGCTTTCCAGATGTGGACTCATCTTCGTCAGCGCTACGAGCCCTTTGGTGATGCCCTGTACCTGTCCGTGGTCCGCCAGGAGCACTCTCTTCAGCAGAGTGATGCTACTGTTGACGCCTTTTACGCTCAGAGTTCTGCTGTCTGGCGTCAGTTGGACTCACTTCGCACTGCTGGCTGTCGTACCTGTCCGTGCTGCCTGGAGGTACGTGCTGATCTGCAGTTTCAGCGGGTTTACGAGTTCCTTACTCGCCTTCGTCCTGAGTTCGAGCAAAGGCGTGCCCAGCTCCTTGCACGCCACCCTCGTGTCACTCTCCTGGAGGCTCTTACCGAGATACGCGCAGAGGAGACTCGTTTGAGTGGTGCTGGTCTGATGCCACTCCCCTCTGTGCTCGCCGCTCGTCCGCCTGCTACACTGCCTCCTCCAGCGGCTACCACAGGTGGTGGTGGCCGTCCTCGGTCTGGAGGTGGCCGTCCTCACTGTTCCTACTGCGACAAGGATGGCCACACTGAGTCCCAGTGCTACAAGAAGAAGCGGCATCTTTCACGCCGTTCTTCTACTGGCACTAGTGCTTCTACGACGACGTCTGCCTCGACTTCTTCAGCAGCTTCTCTCACCGAGCAGGAGATAGCCAGACTTCGACGCCTGCTTGCCGCTTCAGGTTCTCCCTCGACAGGTTCTGCAGGTTCTGCTACTGATTCTTCAGGCATTGAGAGACCACCTCCTACACAGTCAGGTACCTCCCCATGGATTCTTGATTCTGGAGCATCTTTTCACATGACTCCTGATTCTTCCACTCTGTCTTCTATTACACCTCTTAATTCTCCTGTCAGTGTTCTTACTGCTGATGGTACATCTCTTTCTGTCTCTGGTCGAGGATCTCTTAGCAACTCATCTTTTCATGTTCCTTCTGTTGCTCATGTTCCTCGCCTTACCTTGCAGCTTCTTTCTGCTGGGCAGATTACTGACCTTGGTTATCGAGTTATTCTCGACTCTGACTCTTGTTGTGTTCAGGACTGCCACACGGGAGCTCTGGTTGGTTCTGGCCCTCGGCGCCGTGACTCACAGCGTCTCTGGAAGCTTGACTGGTTTCATCTTCCTTCCACTGCCACCACCGCCGCCAGTCTCTCCGCTTCTGCCACTTCGTCTACCGGCTCTTTCCAGCAGTGGCATCACCGTCTTGGCCATCTGTGTGGATCTCGCCTGTCGTCCTTAGTTCGTCGTGGTCTTCTGGGGTCTGTCTCAGGAGATGTGTCTTTAGATTGTCAGGGCTGTAAGTTAGGTAAACAGATTCAGCTTCCTTATCCTCATAGTGAGACTGTGTCTCAGCGTCCTTTTGATCTTGTTCATTCAGATGCTTGGGGTCCGGCTCCCTTCGTTTCGAAAGGGGGTCATCGTTATTATATTATTTTTATAGATGATTTCTCTCGCCACACTTGGATATATTTCATGTCTTCTCGTAGTGAGGCCTTGCCTATCTATAAACAATTTGCCACTATGATACACACACAGTTCTCCACTCCTATTCGTGTCTTTCGCGCTGATTCTGCTGGCGAGTACCTCTCTCGTCACCTGCGCAGCTTCCTTGCTGAGCAGGGCACTCTCGCTCAGTTTTCTTGTCCTGGTGCTCATGCTCAGAATGGTGTCGCTGAGCGCAAGCATCGTCACCTCCTTGAGACGGCTCGTGCTCTGATGATCGCCGCCTCTATTCCACCTCACTTTTGGGCCGAGGCTGTTTCCACTGCCACCTATCTCGTCAACATTCAGCCCTCTTCTACTCTTAAGGGTGCGATCCCTGTTGAGCGTCTCTGTGGTCTTCTTCCTGACTACTCTGCCCTTCATATGTTTGGCTGCGTTTGTTATGTTCTCCTCGCCCCTCGAGAACGTACCAAACTGACCGCTCAGTCTGTTGAGTGTGTCTTTCTGGGGTACAGTGCTGAGCACAAGGGCTATCGGTGCTGGGATCCTGTTGGTCGTCGGATACGGGTTTCTCGGGATGTGACTTTCGACGAGTCTCGTCCATTCTACCCACGTCCTGCCTCTCCTTCGGCTTCCTCTGTGGAGTCTCTGTCTTTCTTGACCTTTCCAGATACTCCTATATCTGTTTTGCCCTCGTCCACCTGTCCTACTAAGTCTCCACATATTCCCCCTGTGGCCTCTCTGCCGTTGTCGCCGCCTGTGTCGTCTCCTACGACTCCTCAGGCTCCTCCCACTATCGTCTACACTCGTCGACCTCGTATTGAGGATCTTCCAGATGAGTCATCTTCTTCTGATGTTCCATCTTCTTCTGATGCTCCATCTTCCCCTAATGGGTCATCTTCTCCTCGCTACGCTCTCCGCGATCGCCAGTCGATTCGGCCTCCTGCCCGTTTTGCCTTTGCTGGCGCAGCTACTCGTGAGCCTGTCTCCTATCGGGATGCTGTTACTCACCCTGAGTGGCAGCTTGCCATGGCCGAGGAGATTGCTGCCCTCGAGCGTACTGGTACTTGGGATCTTGTTCCTTTTCCATCCCATTCTCATCCCATCACATGTAAGTGGGTCTATAAGATTAAGACTCGCTCTGATGGCTCTCTTGAGCGCTATAAGGCGCGTCTTGTTGCTCGTGGTTTCCAGCAGCGGCATGGTGTTGACTACGACGAGACTTTTGCTCCTGTGGCCCACATGACCACTGTTCGCACTCTTCTTTCGGTGGCGTCTGTTCGCCACTGGTCTGTTTCTCAGCTTGATGTCAAGAATGCCTTTCTTAATGGCGAGTTGCGTGGGGAGGTCTACATGCATCCGCCACCTGGGTATTCTGTTCCTGAGGGCATGGTCTGTCGCCTTCGTCGCTCTCTCTATGGCCTTAAGCAAGCCCCCCGTGCTTGGTTTGAGCGCTTCTCCTCTGTGGTTACTGGTGCTGGATTTTCAGCTAGTGATCATGATCCTGCGCTCTTTGTCCACACTTCGTCTCGTGGTCGGACTCTTCTTCTCCTGTATGTTGATGATATGATCATTACGGGAGATGATTCTGAGTACATTGCCTTTGTTAAGGCTCGTCTTAGTGAGCAGTTCCTTATGTCGGATCTTGGTCCTCTTCGTTATTTCCTTGGGATTGAGGTTACTTCCACTCCAGATGGTTTCTTTATGTCCCAAGAGAAATATATTCAGGATCTTCTTGATCGCGCCTCTCTCACTGATCAGCGTACTGTTGAGACTCCCATGGAGCTCAATGTTCACCTCCGACTCCCTGATGGCGAGCTTCTTTCTGATCCGACTCGCTATCGTCATCTTGTTGGGAGTCTTGTCTACCTTGCTGTTACTCGTCCAGATATCACTTATCCAGTTCATATTCTGAGTCAGTTTGTTTCAGCTCCCACTCAGGTTCACTACAGCCACCTTCTTCGAGTTTTGCGATACCTTCGTGGGACTATCTCTCGCCGTCTCTTCTTTCCACGTTCCAGCTCGTTACAGCTTCAGGCCTATTCGGATGCTACTTGGGCCAGCGATCCCTCTGATCGCCGGTCTATCTCTGCTTACTGTGTTTTTCTTGGTGGTTCTCTTATTGCCTGGAAGACGAAGAAACAGACTGCAGTGTCCCGTTCGAGTGCAGAGGCTGAGTTGCGAGCTATGGCTCTCTTGACAGCAGAGATTACTTGGCTACGGTGGTTACTTGAGGATTTTGGTGTTTCTGTCACTACACCGACCCCTCTCTTGTCAGACAGTACAGGTGCTATCAGTATTGCTCGTGATCCTGTGAAGCATGAGCTCACCAAGCACATTGGAGTTGATGCTTCTTTCATGAGGACTTGTGTGCATGATCAGGTGATTACTCTTCAGTATGTGCCTTCAGAGCTTCAGATAGCGGATTCACCACCTGTACTTTGTGTATATATACCGGCCCATTGGCCTCATATGAATACAAGCGCTATTCATAACACTATTGAGTTAGAAATGATTCAAAATCACTGTGCCCTCCCCTCAAAATGCCGCATAACAGCATAAGAATGTAGGATTCTTTATACTTGCACTCTAGTGAATAGTGACAATCAGTATGCTGAAAACCCTGTTCTAATTTCCAATCTTTTAGTGTCCCTTGTTTTTTATTACTACTTGTATATTGGTATAGAACATGTTCATGCTCCTGCTCATACATTACATTTCTTCCCTTCTATTGAAAGCCCATTTCAGATGGGGGTTTTGATTGTCATTTTTCCTGTTAAACTCTGTCAATCACAGGCTGAAGGTGCTATCATGGCTCTGAATTGCAGTGGGATGATTTTGGGCACACTGCCTGTCAGGCATGACCCTCACACTCCTGTTCATTTGTGTACTTAAAATACAAAAACTTGTGTATTTGCTAATCTTGGCATTGTGGGATGTTCAGGGTGAGCCCTTCAAAGACACCGGTGAAGCCACGTGTAAATCGAGTGACATCTAACTGATTGCTTCAGCGAAACTGGATTGTTTACGGGAAGGCTGCTTGACCATCACCTATAGGCTTCCGCGATCCAGTGAATCATGATGCTTTTGCGTACATTCTTACAACCGAAGAGCAATTTCTTCCTTTATCCCCTTTTGCAAAACTTTTGGAAGGGATTGGTTAGATCAGACCCTTTAGAGTCAGCATCTGTCGCTCACGTTTCATTTCTCATGGTGGAACAGTCATTAGACAACCTACCATCAGTGTAATTTCTGTGGCTCCCACTTATTTCTTGTTTTCTCAGTGGCCACTCCGCTCATTTCGGCTTTAGTTTTTGGCTTGTCTTCGGATTTCTAGTTTGTTACTTTCGTCTTTTTCTAGCTTTTTAGTTTTTTGGGTTTTTTGCCTTTTCTTTTTTCATGTATTCTTTTGCACTCTCTGTGATGAGCTAACATGTTTTTTTTCTCTATTTTTTTAAAAAATTAAAATTTAATTACGTCAAAAGAGCCACCATCAGTGTAAAATAATTCAGTTACACCGTTAAAAGGTAAAAAAAATAAGTAATAAATCACAAAAAAAAGCCCAAATGAGCAGTTTACCGTCTTTACCTGGAGACCATCACTGGTGTTTATAGCTTTGGCAACTTGATTACCCCGTTCTCCAGAATTTCTCGTGCACACGATGATTATACAGAAACTTCTGCTCCTGAGTTGTCCCCAGGACACTTGCATAGCGCTCATTTTCAGTATACTAGCCGATGTCGACAACGGTAACGACCCGTAAGCACAGGCAGGACTGTTGTGGCCTGCATCTAATTTTCAGTATACTAGCCGATGTCGACAACGGTAATGATCCATAAGCATAAGCAGGACTGTTGTGGCCTGCATTGGACTTGAAAGTTGTTTAGCGATGGTTTCGACCATACCTTTTTTTGCTCCTCTTCTCGTGTTCTATTGTAGAAGATAAGAAAGTTTGGGTCTATTTTTTTTTACTTCGGCTTATGGTTGTGGTTTATAATTTTTGAGTTGTTTATAAGAGAGAGTACGGAGTAACAAAAATCTGTATGTAGTTTTAGCTGATATAAATGAAGTTGCTACAATGTGTAATATAATCAACTTATTGATCCCATTTTAAAAATATATTTTATTTAAAAACTAATTATGATAGAAAAAATCAAAAAGCAGTTTTTAGAAGCTAGAAGAAGGGGTCTTCGTTTTCTTATGGAACACTACTGCCGTATGAGAGCCTTGGATTAGTGGGCCCGTTTGTCAATGGCTAACAAAAGAAAATTTTAGAACTAAGTTGATCGTGCAAATAAGATGTACTATTCCATTTTAGTTTTCCACTAAAAAAATCTTGTTTTTCCTACTCAATCCAAAAAAATGCTCTCTTCCTATGTTTGTTTTCTGATCTCCTATTTTGCACATGTATTCCTATCACATTCATGTGTATTTTTTTGTTCTTCCAATTTTTTTCATTATTGCATTCCAAAGAGGCCCTTGCTAGGAAAGAGTTGTAAATTAACAAGTGTATCGCCATCATATAGTTAATCGAGAATGATTAGTACCATCCAACAATGATGATTAGTGTTATCCTTTTTTAAAAGGAAGATTAGTATTGTCTGGTTTGGAATAATACTCCAGGTGTTAGTATTGTTACACCCAGGTAACTTTTGTTCTAATCTTACAATTAGTAGAAGTATTGTTAGTTGTTGCACCTATTTTAATGAAAGAAATTAACATTTATTGAGTACAAAATGAGGGCGTGCAAATTCCACAACTGAGTAGTTTCATGTGAAAATGAAATGACTAATAAACACAATGCGAGTATGAAAAACCCCAAAATTTCAAACCAGAAAATTTCCTAAATTTTTGTGGATTTTTGTTTGAATTTCTGGAAACTTTCCCTTTTTGGAAAGTTTCCCCGGAATGCGCTTTCCCCTTTTGGCGTTTCCGCCTTCCTCTCTCCCTTGGCGCCATCTCCTTCTCCCTGCCTCCCTCCTCTGGTCGCGCCTGCGCCCGACCCCGCCTCCTCCGTTCGCCAGCGCCTGTGTGCGCGAGGGCACCCCCGCCCCTTCCCACCTCCTCCCCGCGCGGACGCCCGAGCCGCGCGCTGCCCCTCGCTGCACCGCCCCTGCCGCCGGCTCGCCGTCGCCGGTCATCTCCCCAACCGCCTTTGACCCCGGTCTCCACCTCCTGCCGCCCGGGTCCCTCCTGCCAGCCCCTCCCCTTCTTCTCCCTTCCCCTGCAAGCCGCGCCCGCGCCCAGCGCTGCCGCTCACCTGCTCCCGTCACTCACATTAACACCTGTCAGCACCCTGTCAGCGCCCATCGCGCGGAGGAGACTCGCCACTAGCTCCCTGTCCACTCCTGTTGACTGCCGTGGACGCGCCCGTGCCTCCCCCTCCTCGGATTCCCTCCCCTCCGCCCGAGCATAAAAGTCGGCCCTCTTCTCCCTCGCGCTCCCTTGCCCCCCAAGCTCCCCCACCGCTTTTACTTGCTTGCCACCACTCCGGAGAGCCTCCACGCGCAGCCGATTGAAGCCCCGTAGCTTCAAGCCCCGCCACCATCTCCCTCTGCACCGGCGACCCCCAAAAGGCAATCTCCTTTTCCTTTTCCCCATTTTCCGATTCCTCTGCCCCCAAGCACCTTTGCAGCTTGCTAACTCCTTTGGTAAACTTCCTAGGCCAGGGGAACCTTTGTGGAGCCCCAACGCCGAAGATCATCGCCGGCCGAATAGCTTCCCCGTGGCCAGACTTCACCGCAGCTTCCCGGGACCCTCCGCCACCACCAATGTGAGCTCCGAGACCCCCTGTTAGTGTAGTCGCGGCCGATTGATCTCCCTCGCCGCCGGTGACTGCCTCCGCCACCAATCAGCCGAGACACCCCCATCTCCCTCCTGCTCTCTCCATTGATCCCCTCGCCTCCTAACTCCCCAAAATGGGTTCCTCAGCACTAGCACTACCCGGTGGTACTCTCCCTTGCCATCGGGAGCCCTCGCCGTGGCCGGAGAGCAATGGCGCCGCCGTCTCCATCTCTCTGGCGCGCGCGTGCAGCTGGAGGAAGACGACGACCGTCGTGGCTCCATCCCAGCCGTCCTCCCCTCTCCGCGCCTTATAACCTCCACCGTCGGATGGTGCCTCCCCGCTGCCGTCCGATCCTACTAAAGACACCTCTCCCCAACCGCCCGATCAAATCCTCCGCTCCGCCCGCCTACCTTGCTTCATCGCCGTCTGATCTCCACCCGAGCAAATCCGGACCGTTCCCTCCCTCGCCATCTCCGCCACCCACCGCACCACGCGTCGGCCATCCAGACCGATGGAGCGCGCGCGAGCGTGGGCCGCCTTCCCGGCCCGCTCCGTCGCGCGAGCGCGCGCGTGGACCGCACGTTTGAATTACGGGCCGGGCTGCACTGTAGCAAGCGGCCGGGCCAGTCACTGTTCATTGAATTTCCAGCATTTTCCAATTTCCAAAATCCAGAAAAATCCAAATAAATCCTAGAAAATCACAAAAAATCCCAAAAATCCCCAAATTTCACCACTTTGCTCCAAATATTATTCTGGACCCATTTGTGACCTCCTTTCCACCAAATTCATCCCAGATAAATTCCTAAAATTCCATTTGAAGGATTTATGCATTTTACTCCTTTTTGATTAGTTTATTTTTCCTCGCTTGATTAGTCTCAAGCTGGATTTAATTATTTTAATGTGTTTGCGCTAGTATCAGAGATCCCGGAGGTTCAAGTGCCGGCTCAGGATCCAGGTGTTTCTTCGTTCGAGCTAGCTGAGATCATCCGGATTGACGGCAAGTCCCAAATCCTTTGATCATGTTGTATCCCATGTTATTTAAATTATGTTATTATGCTATTTGCATTATGCTATTTGTGAAATGTTAATTCAAAGTAAAATAAAATGTTTGGAATGACATGTTATGTAGTTAAACCTACCACCAACAAATGCCCTGTTAAACTTGTTGCCATGCCTTTGTAACCCTAGAAATAATTATCTGTTAATCTAGATAATTGTAGGTTATTACTATCATGCAAAATGTTACACTAATAAGGCTGTGGCAGTGGGCCAATAGGATTTGCAAACCCGACTCTAGGGTAGGGTGGTATGGGACACCGTGCCCTAGAGCGGAGAGTGCTTGCGGGCACAAGGTAGGGTAAGGGGGTTTGTGGTGCGCCGCAAGACGGTTTTCGCCCACCTCTTACCCTAGGATTGAGGTTAGGGTAAGGCGGGGTTGTGGTGCGCCGCAAGACGGTTTTCGCCCACCGCTTACCCTAGGTTGGGTCGCGGGCCTGGTAAGGTTGCGGACCATGTGAAAATATAAGGACTGAAACCCTTACGCTGAGCAAATGTCATAGCAATCGCTCAACCACAGGAGTTGACTTGTCAACCCTGGTTTAGTACCTGCTCAACTTAAGTGAAACCCCGCTTTGGGAGTCGGACTAAGACAACGATAGGTCTCCACAACTCGGGTCCGGCGTTCCGCGAGGGCCAGCGGATACCCGAGGATGTGCGGGTTTCCTCGCCTATCGGGTGGAGTGTATACCAAGGGTTGAGCAGCGAAACGACCTGGCTTTCTTAACTCTTTAGCGGGAGTTAAGGGATCGTGTGGGTAAAGCTGAGCAAACTCTGCAGAGTCAAATAAATGGTATTCGAATACGCCGTGCTCCCGGTTATTGGAGCTGTGTCACTTGGGTGATTCCAGCAGCAAAGCTTAAGTAGTTTTGTAAACATTTAACTTGTTTAGGTTGGTTAATGAAC
The DNA here is from genome assembly GCA_017311315.1 of Dendrocalamus latiflorus. NCBI lineage: Eukaryota > Viridiplantae > Streptophyta > Magnoliopsida > Poales > Poaceae > Dendrocalamus > Dendrocalamus latiflorus. Next base: position 5,291,306 of record CM029647.1, on the reverse strand, counting down.
TCTTGTGGAAAACCCTGAGATCTTAAGAAGTAGTTTTGAGTCCATTTTATAAAATGATTGCAAATAAAACTGCATCCACCAAATGTAATAAACCAAGTATACTCCCTTCCTTTTGATGTTCCGTGCATGTGGTAAGTTAGGGTCCCTTTGGGACTTGCTGAGCCGGTTGTTTGGCTCACGGCTTGCTTAATCTATTCTTTAGAGGATCAAGACGAAGGTGGAAGTCTCCCCGTTGAGGAAGTCCCGGAGGATCTCTTCTTCGACGAGGATCCGTGGCTTTAGGTCTTCGCCGCGCTCAAGCGGATTCTGGAAGTCTTCTGTAATGTAATTATACTTTGGGCTTGCACGCCCCGCTGTCAGCTGGATGTTAATCCTTATGTCAAATATATGCTGGACTTTTGTTGTAAGCATGCAATGGTATACTCTTGCGCGACATTCCATAACTGTTCATGCGTGAATAGTTACGGGGTGCCGTGTCCGTACGCGCCCCTAGAAACGGGGGCGTTACAGAGTACAAGACCAATCAAGTAGTATAGGTTACGACAGTCAAATAGCTAGCTTAATACTGATCTCTAAATAATGTAGGACCAGTTGAGCTGTACAAAGAACATCACTGAAGGCGAATAGCATATCGCACTTGACATTGTATTCCATGGGCAAACGTATATGTATTACAGGGTATAACCGATTACGGTTGAGATTATGCCAAAAATACAAACGTAGCTGCTATGGAAACTAATCTCTTGACAAGTATGCTGGCCTACTTGCCGTGCGTGATTGATCTCCTACCAAACCGGGCGGGCTGATGATGGAAGAGGCCATGCACTGACCGTGCATGGCTTACACCCCCCCCCAGTTAGAACTGAAGCCAAGCGGATGTTCAAACTGGAGTAGAAATCTTTGAACAGAGCTGTCGGTAAACCTTTAGTGAAGATGTCAGCGTACTGCGAACTCATAGGAACGTGGAGCACGCTGACATCACCAAAGGTGACACACTCACGAACAAAGTGTAGATCAACCTCAATATGCTTTGTTCGCTGGTGCTGTACGGGATTTGTGGAGAGGTACATGGCACTGATGTTGTCGCAGAAGACGATTGTGGCCTGGTGAAGAGGTCAGTGAAGCTCGGAAAGGAGTTGGCGAAGCCAACACAACTCAGCCATGGCATTAGCGACGGCATGATACTCTGCTTTGCCGCTGGAGCGGGACACCGTCTGTTGGAGCTTGAAAGACCAGGAGACAAGGTTGTCGCCAAAGAAGATGACATACCCCGAGGTGGACTTCCGAGTGTCTGGGCAACTGGCCCAGTCAACGTCTTTGTACGCGGTGAGGGAAGACGACGCAGTGAGGTGCTGCTGTAATCCATGATCAATGGTGCCCTTCAGGTAGCAGAGAATGCGCTTCAGGAGATTGGCATGCGACTCACTGGGATCGTGCATATGAAGGCATGCCTGCTGGACCGTGTACGCGATGTCCAGACGAGTAAACATCAGGTACTGTAGGGCACCAGCGATGCTACGGTAGTCAGGGTTGTCCGTCGGAGCACCAGTGGAGGAGAGCTTGGTGCTGGTGTCAACGGGGGTACTGCACGGCTTGCAGTTGCTTATGCCAGCATGAGCAAGGATGTCCTCAGTGTACTGGCGTTGGGAGAGGAAAAACCCATTGTCGGTTTTCTGTATCGAGACGCTGAGGAAGTAGTGCAGGTTGCCAAGGTCCTTGAGGGAGAACTCGCGGCAAAGGGAGTTGATCACCTATCGAAGCATTGTCGATGGTGAGGATATGAGGACGATGTAGTTGACGTATAGAAGAAGGTATGTCGTGTCTGACCCGCACTGATGAACAGCGATGGATCGGCATTGGAGTCAACGAAATCCAACGACCATAGGAAGGTGGCGATGCGGCTGAACCAGGCACGTGGGGACTACTTGAGGCCATAGAGCGACCGATTGAGGCGGCAGACGTGCATGGGGTGTGCGAGTGCGACAAACCCAAGCAGCTGTTGACAATAGACGGTCTCCGTGAGTGTGCCGTTGAGAAAGGCATTATTGACGTTGAGCTGGTGAATCGGCCAGCCATTGGAGAGCGCAATGGTGAGGACAGTGCACACGGTGGCTAGCTTAACAACTAGGCTGAAGTCTCACCGAAGTTGATGCCGGGGCACTAAGAAAAACCTCGATGCACCCAGCGAGCCTTGCATCGGTCCAAGGAGCCATTTGGCTTCAACTTGTGCCGAAAGATCCATTTACCTGAAACAATGTTAGTACTAGGAGGACAAGGGACCAGCTCCCAAGTATTGTTCGCGCAAAGTGCGTTGAACTCGCACTGCATGGTTGCACGCCAATTTGCGTCATTGAGGGCAGCGCGATAGTTTGAGGGAATCAGAGAGAGGGCTGGGGCATGGAGATTAAGGAGCTACTTCGGCTGGCGGAAACCATGCTTGCCGCGAGTGGTCATGGGATGATTATTGACAACAAGGGTGATTAGCACGACATTTGGTAGTGGGGAAAATGTGGCCTCAGTGAGAGTAAGAGCGGAAGGTACGGAAGCAGGTTCGTGAGCAGGTGGCGCTGCTGGAATATGTGGTGGGGCGTAGGCGCGGGCATGTGGGAATCAGGAGCATGCACTGGTGTATGTGCGGGCTGCTCAGGCACGAGAATGGGCATAGGCACAGGGCATGCAATGGGCACAACAACAGGCGCAAGAGCCAGTTCAAGAAGAAAATCAAAATCTGAGGGGGATGGAGGGTTGGGTTTGTCGACAAAGGGGAAAGAGTCCTCGTCAAAAATCACGTGGCGGGAAACAATGATTTTATTTGTGAAAAGATCAAGACACTGGTACCCTTGGTGATGTTCAGGATACCCCAAAAAAACGCACTCAGTGGAGCGAGGTGCGAACTTGTGAGGGGCGATGGCGGTGAGGTTGGGATAGCATTGGCACCTGAAGACATGAAGGCGGGAATAGGAGGGTGGACGACCGAACAAGGCGTGGTAGGGGGTGCCGAACTATAAGGCCTTGGTGGGATAACGGTTGAGGTGTGTGGCGGCGTGCAATGCTTCGACCCAAAAAACAAGCGGAAGAGAAGCTTGGAAAAGAAGTGACCGAAGAATGTCATTGGTCAAGCGGATGACACACTCAGCCTTGCTATTCTGCTGAGAGATGTGAGGACAGGGCATCCAGAACACCATGCCCTAAGTGAGAAAATAAGTACGTGTGGCGGTATTGTCGAACTCATGGCCATTGTCACACTGTATGGCATGAACAGGGGTGTTGAACTAAGTTTTGGCGTATGCAAAGAAATGAGTGAGTGTTTGCAAGACATCGGATTTGAATCAGAGAGGAAACGTCCATAAGTAGTGGGTGAAATCATCAAGAACGATGAGATAGTATTTGTAACCAGAGACACTAGGGACAGGGGATGTCCAAAGATCACAATGAACTAAATTGAAAACTTTATTTGTATGAGTGGTAGAGGACGAAAAGGGCAGTGCACATGACGGCCAAGTTGGCAAGCATGGCGCACAGGTTTAGCAGATGGTTTATTATATGAAATGAAAGATCCACAAACTAGATGATCTAAAGATTGACGACCAAGATGTCCAAGCCGGCGATGCTAGAGGGTGGAGGATGGGGTGGTGGTGGAGAGGGCGCAAGGAGCAGGAGGTAACCACCAGAAGGGGTAGAGATCACCACGGCTATTACACCTGATGATCACATTCTTGGTTCAAAGGTCCTTCACAAAAAGACCATGTGGGTCAGATTCAATAGAACAGTAGTTATCAATAGTGAATTGGCGAATGGAAATAAGGTTCTTGATGAGGTTAGGTGTGACAAGAACATTATGAATTACCATTGTGGTGACTCCTGGGCCGAGTGGGCATTGCCCTACCACGGGAGCGACGACTGGTCTGGAAGGGCAACAACAAACACGTCGGGAGGTCTAGGACCGAGTAGGCCTGGTTCGGTGGGCTGCGGTCCCTGACCCGGCCACATGTGAATGGAGCCAGCCCACGGGCTCTGGAAGGATGGCCACTAGGAGGAGACTTTGGCGCCGCACTGGCCACAGTTGCCGCCGGAGGAGGAGCCATCGTTGCTGCATCGTCGGCAGTTGTTGGATGTGGTACTAGTCCTGCTATTGCCACCGCCTTCATAACGGTTGTGACCAGCACCATGGTTGCTGCCGGAGTTGCCTGTGTAGGAGCCGTAGCCTGAACTGGCATGCAAGGAGTTGCCGGACTAGTCACCCGTGGAGGAGGTCTTACTGCCGCTGCTAGAGTTGGAGTAGAGGGCGGTGGGAGGTGTAGTCTCCTTGGCAGTCATGGTGAGTTCTTCAAGCATGAGAGCAGAGCGAGCCTTGTTGAACGAGGGAAACGGCTGCCTCATGGACAATAGAGTGCGCATGTGCTGGAAACGAGGGCCGAGACCACGCAAGGTGTTGTGGACGAGGCTTTTGTCGCTGATGGGCGAACCGACCGCGGCGAGTTCGTTGGCGAGTGCTTTTTGCTTGTGGCAATAGTCACCAGCGGTCATGCAACCTTGGTGGAGGCCATAGAACTCTTGCTCAAAGTAGATGGCACGAGTGTCGGCATTGTCACGGTAGATGTTCTCAGTGGTGTTCCAGATAGTATGCACGGTGGTCGAGGTATCCATGACCATGGAGAGCAAGTCAAGGGAGATGGCGTCGTAGATCCATTGGCAGGCAAGGGCGTCAAGGCACAACCACTGTGCATCGGGTGCGGCCAGAGGAGGCGCGGTGACATGGTTATCAAGGGCATATTTGCAAAGAGCAACTTTGAAGAGACCAAGCCATTGGGAGTAGTTGATGGCTTGTAAGTTGAGGGTGATGGGAACAAGGGCTTTGATGCTGGTGGCGACGATGGCCTAAGCCCAGAGCGCAGCCTTGGCGGTGTGTTCCTCAACCGCAAGCACGGCTTGATTAGGTAGAGCCATGACGCCACACTCGTCGGCCACAGGTGGGGCCTGATTAAACGAAACCATGGAGCAGAAGAGAGATTAGAGGTGGAGGGATGGTCTCGGGAGCGAAACCAATCTGATACCATGAAGGCGAATAGGAAATCACACTTACATTGTATTCCATGGGCAAACGTATATTTATTGCAGGGTATAGCGGATTACGGTTGAGATATGCCAAAAAATACAAACGTAGCTGCTATGGAAACTAATCTCCTTGACAGGTATGCTGGCCTCCATGCCGTGCGTGATTGATCTCCTACCAAACCGGGCGGGCTGATGATGGAAGAGGCCATGCATTGTCCGCATACCCTTCTTCGCGTCCGGCGACCTCGCTCGCCGCGGCCATAGCCTTTTTCCAGCACTGATGCTTCCGGCACTGGCACTGCGCCGAGCGCGTGCTTACCGCGCTCCCGAGCCGCGCCAGCCTCGTGCTCCCGCCTCCCTCCTCCGCGTCCTCCCCCCCTGCCGCGCTTCCCCTCACGCTGCTGCTGCTCCTCAGCACACACAGCTCACTCATCCTCCTCCGCACCGCGCACCGCGCCTCCTCGTGCCCCTCTGACCCGCAGAACCCGCACCTGCCACCGGCGTTGCCGGCCGCCTTCGCCGCACGCCGCGCCTCCCGGACGCTCTCGGCGCGCTCCCAGCTCAGAGCCAGCGCCGCGGCCTCGTCGAGCGTCTCCGGCTGCTGCGGCACTACCCAATCCTGGAACTCGGCGCGGAGGCCGTCGACGAACGCGGCCTTCAAGAACGCGTCAGGGACGTCCGCTCCGCCGTCCGGGCACCGCCGGAGGATCCCCTGCATGCGGAGGTGGTACCGGTTGACGGCCTCGCCGGGGCGCTGCCTCAGCGACATGAGCTCGGCGAGCGCGCGGTCGGCGGCGCCCGGCGGGCGGAAGAAGTCGAGGAAGGCGGCGCGTATGGCGTGCCACGGCGCGGGTGAGGAGGAGGCGGAGGCCCCGCAGGCCGTGAGCTCGTACCACAGCGCAGCGTCGGCGTCGAGGGACGCCGGGAAGATACGGGCGGCAGCGGCCGTGGAGGCGGCGTTGTTGGCGCGGCAGATGCGGTCGAAGCGGGCGAGGTGGGCGTCGGGGCACTCGCCAGGGTCGCCACGGAAGACGGGGAGAGGAGCGACCGCGACGTAGGAGGCGGTGGCGATGCCCGGGGAGGGGAGATGAGATGGTGGTGGGGAGACTGATGCCTCGGAGGACGAAGGGTTGAGTTCTTGGGAGGTTGGGCCAGCGGAGATCGGGGTCAGGGAGCGGCGGCGGTGTGGTCGGAGTCGGAGGCGGCCTCCCCGGCGCCTGCGGCGGACCGGCGCATCGCGGCCGGAGGTGGAGAGGTCGGTGGACGCGCGGCCCATGGCTGCGTTTTTTTTTTTTGTTGATAAGGGCTGCGTATTTGCGTGCGTGTTGGTGGGTGGCTTGCGAGAGGAAAGGAAATGGCGCGACGGTTCGGTTTGTGAGCGACGGCGGGAGGCGGTTGGTGTATAATTGTTGACGGCCAATCTCGCGATTTTGGAATTTTGGAGGTAGCATCTCCGAATTTAAGCCACTTGAAATGTATAAATTATAATGGTACTAGTGTAATCAACGGTTTTTAAGCCACTCGAGATTATCAAATTTGTTTTGCAAATGAATACTCAGGTGGGGTTTTTTAAAACCTTAAATTGATTTTATAGAGACTTCCTAGTCTACCCTCTATTCCACTAACCTTTTCGTAGTATCATCACAATTACATATGAGGCTAGAGGATGATGACCTATTTATAGACTTCATAAACTCTACTTACAGACCTATGTATTTTCGGTACACTGTGAGACTCCTGAACCACGCCACCAATCATGATCAAACATATCGATTTTATGAGTTTACAATATATTAGTACTAAGCACACATGTGTGAGTCATACGCCATGATCAGATTGTTTACGAGATCAATTACAATCTGATCATGTAGGTCAACAGCCTACAGAGCCGATCCTGCAAAACTAACCCAGCTATTTCGCCCTATGTTGTACCCGAGTTGAACATATACATGCATATTAAATTTTAGTAGACTAAATCTCAATAAATATATCTACCATATTCTAATACAGCCGTCCTTGACATCTCGAGTATTAATTCTTCAAGTTAAATTCCGCATCAAATTATTCCCTATCATATATAACAATAATATGAACAATTTTACATTGAGCTAAACAGACAACAACCATAATAAATATTAAAAACCAGATAAAAATTCCAACATACTCAATTGGAAAGAAAAGGTTTGCAATTTTGGAAGTAACATTTTGCATACCAATCTTTTGCAAGTAACATTTTGCACAGCATGAACTCTCATAGGGACTAAGGAGGGCTCATGAGTAGGGGTGGATGAGTAAAGATGGACATCAATTCATTGTCTTCTCGTGCTTTTTTTTCGAAATCAACATAGTTTAATTTAATATTATTTTATTTATAGTTTAAAAGTATTTTTAAAATCAAACTAACAATCTAAGTCAAGCCAAAGCAAAATCCAATTTCATTCAAAATTAACTCATTTTAATGTTTAACCAATTAATAAGTATATTTAAAATAATTTTAAATCGAACAAACAAGCTTCACCTCTATCATGAGCTTATTCCCTGTCATTGGCTAAGACTAAGATTCAACAAACAATCTAAACATGAGTCACGACTGGCTACCCAGCATTTTCCAGGACACAATCGACAGGCAACACACGGATAAACACACTTGGAACATCAACATCCGCACGCATAGCATCAACCACGAAGGCTAGGAAAGTATTTCAGTTAAAGTCCGTATGTTGGAGAGGATCAGTCTACACACATGTCCAGCATTTCACAAACTCGGAAAGCACGTTTTGATCAGAAACATCTGATATCAAAATCGGTTTGATCCGATCAATCATGTCACTTAGCTCGCTAAAGCAATTGCATTGATATCCTCTCGATGATGCAGATCTAGGTTACCCTTGGTCGGTACGCACCCTCCTCAGTAACTTGTACATACCAAAAACATTATTATACTGCCATCGGTACGGTACGAAGAACGACCGGTATAATGCAGGTGAAAGCTCTCTATCTAGAAAGGGCAGCGCCGCCAGTGTCTGGAAGAATTCACAGAGATTTATTAGATGGCAAAAAAAAAGGGATTTAATGCATCAATAAGAAGATTAGTATGGATCTACCTCCCATGTTGACAAGTCATTCCCACGAGAAGGATAAGGTCGTCTGAGATCAAGTTCCACCAGTAAGCTACATGCTCCAATGTCTCTCAACTGCTACGAAAGGTATAAATCAGTAGCTACTACGAGTATTGTAAGAGGAAAAGTGTACTGCAAAGCTATAAGGCACAAGGAAATACATATTGCTCGTCAGAGGCCTTATTCTTGCTATTGAAAAAAGATGGAGCAGCAGTGGTGCCTCCCAGGGTTTCATTGAAGGGAAAAGGAAGAAGCCCTCGGAAGCCATCATCTATCCACCGTACTTCACTAATATAGGAGGGTATGAAAAACGATGAAGGATACCGATGCCACTCACTCCCAACACAGAGAATAGACCCTGTAAACAAATACATATAGCAAGTTCGTTATAACAACTGTGAACTGTCCAACATTTTGTGGATAATCCATGATTCACCGAGTGGCTGCTCAATGCTATGTCAAGATACTAAATAAACAAGAGCTGCATTTTATAACTAAGGCAGTCCGGTGAGTGTGAGGCTACAGCAAGTCTTGGTAAAAATAGAAGCTAATGATAGAAGCCATTTTTTCTCCTTTTTCTCTGGTGTGTGTAGTGTGACAGGCATAGTATCTTTGCATAGTGCATACTAAGCATGCACAAAACAATACTAGAAACATTGTATTACAAGAGAAACCTGTTTAATCAATATATTGGCAGGTCCATACCAGGCCCAATATCTTCATGATATTGTAGATGCTGATAGATCTGCAGAGGAGCACCATATCCATTCAACATGGAGAATGTTCGGCTGTGGGAGGCACACAAAATAAAGCCAAGGATCAAAGGCCGCAGGCCTTTCGCTATCTGTCACACGTATCAGAAAATAATTTTAAAATAATTCCCAGAAATTAAGAGAAATATAAATGCAATTTAGGACTTTGCGATCACCTTTTCAAAGATAGACTGCTCAGATAAATATCTGTCATGGAAAAAATCAGGAAAGCTGTCAATAACAGCTGCAGCTGCAACACATATCAATGGATAAATTGGATAGAGAAACCTGCACAAACAGATTGAGGAAAAGTTTGGTTAGCTTATATCTTTCATCTGTAGAATAGCAATAACCAGCAAGGACTAGGAGAATATCAAGAAACATTCTTCGATAGAATCATACACCAAAACAATGGTGTTATTTTCATGCATCAAAATACATAAGACAAGGAAATATAGAAAACCTGGTGGTTACTCTAAACTATTAAGTTACCAGAAGCAACTAGTCAAAATGGTTTGCATCATAGAAGAGGTAAACTGGCTGATTGTAGAGTCATAAATTTTGGATTGGTTAAATTAGTTAAAATTAGCTTTAGTATCTGAACTAAGAAAATTGGCAAACAGAAATAAGAAAGCCAAACTCATTGGCAACTTAGGCAGACTAAAGGTTAAAACAAAGTTTGGGAACACCTCATTATTGTATCTGAACTCTAAACTGAAAAAAATGAACTTGTTACTGCAGAGTGCAGACAACCAATGGAATTTAAGGGATATAAAGAGAACAAACAGAAAAGGAAAGAAAAAACCCCTTCATACATCAAGTTGAGCTGTCTAACCAAACTGATGAAAATGCTACAGAAGGAGCATACACAATATTGATGCAGCTTCTGTGTTAGGTTCAATTATAGGCAAACAGAAATAAGCAATTCTAGTTGTTTCTGCATAATGTCTTTGTGCAGAGAAAAATCATTTTACCCAAAAGTTGATTTTCCTATTTTACATGTTCAACCGACCGATAAGCTAGTATTTACACTTCGATGCTTACCGTTCTTCTTTGTGTGCCTGCAAAGACATGAAAGCCAACCAAATGTAGACAGGAGAGACAACTATCAATAGATCTGGGGCATATTTCTTCCTTGCAAATGGTGCAACCCCCAAGAATAGAAGAGCCAAAATGAACGCAAAATTGAAGTTATTGAATCCATTCCTGAAGTAGAATGAAGGGCCCTCTGTTCCATACAAGTGACTTTCACCACCACCAAGCACATTATATTTTAGAAGATTGAACACTGATGATGTCCATCTACCATAGCAGTAATAATCAGCAACTAACGAAAGGACCTAGCATACATTTGTCATAATCAGATCAAATTTGAACTTAGTTCACATCGTAAAATAATGATATTGTGAAGGAATAACTTACAAGAAGGCACAATGAAGTCAGAAGTCCAGACAAAAATACTCTTTTAAAAGGTCCCCTAATTAATGAGTAAACAGTAACAGGGAGAAACACCAAAATTGAGAAAGGCCAACCAAGGATTACTCCTGCCGCTGCGACAGAGACTGCACCAGCATACTTCTCAAGGAGGAAGAGTGCAGACGAAAGTGTTACAGCATACATGGAGAATGAACTTGGCAAGAAACCTGGAGAAAGAAATAAAAATAAGATAAGATAGCCCTAGCACTTTAGTTTGAATAACTACACATCTGCAATGGACTTTACATATGATAATAGAAAACTGAAAGATGAGAAGCATACTGGTACTGGCAAAGAAGCAACCACTGGTTAAGCATAGCATTGCAAGGACATAACAAGCAAGCCTCTTTCCATATCTTCTTGAAAGAGCAACTACCAGAACAGTTTCCGTTATAGTTGATATAAGGCCAAGAAATATTCTCACTGAGTAGAACACACGAACCTTAAAAGTCACAACAGAAGGTAAAATATGGTTAGTGCTGGACACAAATCAGTAGTAAGAAATAATCAGCAAGTCTAAAAATGTGAAGAAAACGAAGTGTAAAACACCACAAACCTTATGCTCACCAAAGATCAATGAAGCAGGCCCAGCTACAAGAGCATGAATGAAAAGGTAAAAATATGACCTAAGAGCAAAGTCGGAACTGCACAAATAGCATTACAGAAAATCAAAATCAAAATCCTTTTATTATTAACTTTGTATACGACGCAAAACATAATATAAAAATTCTTGCAGTTGGATTCTATTGTTTGATTGGTTTCCATACAAGTGCACATGGAGTCCTCCATGTAGCCACGTAGGTATTATCAAGGAAAAATCAGATCATAATGCTGGTCACAAGATGTGCCTCAAGCATATCCTTATTAATGTAAGCAACACTTTCAGCCACAATTGCAGAAACCATGCAGCTGCCTTATCATCGATCCTATTCTAAAACCACTAGAACACAACCTTTTGCATGTTAAGTGTTAACCATAATAAAACAATGGGCCTGCTCTTTTGTGGCTGCAGCTTATGGCTTTTGGCTGTGACTTGTGGCTTTTGGCTGTTCGCATGAGAGATTACAGAGTAACTGAAATTCACGTGCAGCTTTTGCCGATATAAATAAAGTCGGTACAGTATGTACTAATATTAACTAGTAGACCTTATCTTGAAAAGACACTCCGTTTAAAAGCTAGTTACTGTAGAAAAGCCAAAAACTACAAAAGAACAGGCCCAATATCAACAACTCCCAGGAATATTATTGAAGTTCATCGAGACCAGGTTCCAATTGAAACTCCAATGAATGCAAAGCATTGCAACCTCAAACACAAATAAACCTTCCAAAATGGCATATCGTCATTTTAAAGTAAAATTTGATAATACATGTTAGGATGAACTATGAAGTATCACAACTTATTTCCAAGCTTAAGAAACACGTAATCTTTGGTAACTCTAAAGATTTAAGCCATTAAATACAGTTGCACTAGCACCCTTTCTTAAATTTTGAATCAAGGGTGTGTCTAGTTATTACCCGGATGTTTTCTTCCTAATAATCATCTAAATTTGATGACCTTTAGATTGGAGATTCAACGACTCCTTTTTTTGAAGGGAGGAGATTTTTTTTTTGAAGGGGGGATTCGTGGCCGTTGGATCTCTAATCCAACAGTCATAAATCTGGATGATAGTTAGGAAAAAAATATTTAGGTGATGTTTATCAACACCCTTGAATCAATCAGATAAATATTTCTATGACCACACGAGCTGTTCGACATCATAATGTCCGCATTACTACAAACACACAAAAACCAAAATAATCCTGCCAGACCTCTCAAGGAAATCAACTCACTAACCTCCACCACATTATCACTGAAACAAAACCTAACTTTTGCACCCTGGACCGTTTCCAAATCATTTAGCATTGCCCCCACAACATTCTAGAATGTAGTTGCAAACTTGCATATAGGCCCCAAATCTCATCAGCATCACTTGCAAACACCCAAACCAGACAAACAACAGCAACTGACAATGCAAAACACTACCCTCAGCCTCACCGCTCCCACCTAATCTAGAACACTACATTTCATGCCCTAACATACGAAATCTAACTCAAAGGGCAAATATCTACACACCTAAAACCCTTCAATCAAATCATTCCACTAACCTACACCTTGCTCCCAAGACAAATCCTTCAAACCCTCAGCCACTACGCATTTGCGTATAACCTGCAACCACCCACACGAGCACATCCTGAAGTAATTAAAGTAAACCATCCTAAATCAGGACGCAGATCTCCGCACCCCCATCAAACCACTCATGATCACTACGCAAAGCCCACTCTACTCCAAATCACAGCACAAATCCGTACACCCCCATCCCCTGCGAATCAATCCGCTCCCAAGCTTCAAGCAGCGAACCGGCCGATACAGCTAGGGTTTAGTTTGGTGGGGTGGGGGGGGGGGGTGAGGTCGGGGAGGCGACCTGTACTCCCAGGTCTGGAAGCCGGAGCGGTAGAGGAGGAAGTGGAGGGGCTCCCAGTAGTTGAACACCTCGTCGCAGTCGTGGATCAGGTTGGAGGACGCGCTCATGTGGCGGACGAGGCCGAGGGCCAGGAACGGGAGGAACCACCGGATGCCCTCCTCCTCCTCCTCGCCGCCAGGGCGTCGCCTCCTGTCCTTGGCGTCCTTGGAGTACCCGTCGTCGGTTAGCGGCGACGCGGCCGTGGGCCGGCGCTGGCGCGCCGACGAGAGCGACATGGCCGGAGCCGGAGGCGAGGGCTGGTTCACTTCACTTGGTTCGTTTGGCCTTCGCTTCGAGACTCAAGAGGAGGCAAAAGGGTATATGGGTATCCCTATGGTCTAGAAGCTTCTGGATTTTTGTTCCTCTTTTGTCGCATAGGAAGCATAATTACAGATGGGTCCGTGAGTTACTTTACTTTCCTCTCTTTTAAAATGCTTGATTCCTTCTCTCCCTCCGTTTCTTTTCTTTTCCTTTTTGCCCCCTTCTCTTTTACTTTCTGTACGAAAGAACATGACCGTATGGGCTGAAACTTAAACCATAAGCAATGGCAATCCCACTAACCAAACATTTAAAACGAAGCGATGCCCGTTTTGAGATACATCAAAAGGTTCAATTTCCATAAGAACCGTAAAATATTTGCATGGGCTTTAGACATTGTGTAGGATCGAATACCGTAATTAGAGAAATGAATGATTACCTCCATTTTTTAAAATCTCTTAGTGAATGGTTTCGACCATTCGACACTTAACCACTCAGCTGTCATAAATTCTTACCAGTTGTAAACTTTGATAATGATTTCAACCGCGCGCTCAATCACTCAACTATCATAAACTCTTTACCAGTCATAAACTTCAACCACTACCGGCAGTCATAACCTTCAACCACTTCTGCGTACGTAAACTATAACCACTTCATACTCTGATCTTTGACTAATTTGCACGTACTCGAACTTGCATATACTCATAACTTCGACTATTTTGCATTGGGTCATAACTTCGATTGCTTTGCAGTGGGTCATAACTTCGACTGCTTTGCACTAGGTCGTAACTTTGATTGCTTTGTACGTACTCGAGATTTTCAACATCAGGGGCAGAACCTCTTGATCATCTGCGTCCTCGAGGATTCAGAGCCTTCGAGTACTCGTATTTCCTCTGTTTTCCCGACAGCGATTCGACACATTTGCACGTAGTCATAAGCTTCGATCCAACTGCAATTACCAGCACCTTCGAGCAAATCAAGAAGAATATTGATTCAATATGATGTTTATTATTGGGTTTTTGTGGGTTTGAAAAGTACCCTCAAAAGCACCCCTAAAAATCTAACCAAAACTAAAGCCTCCTAAATATTCTCTAAATGCTATACATCTGCTATGCCCCCTCCAACTTTATTTATATCCTCTGACTCCTTAAGAGTCCTCTCCAAATAGATCACGAATTCGAGTCCTAATCCGAATGGATCACGAATTCGAGTCATAAACCAACTCCTACAGCTAAGCGACTCGAAACCATTCCAAACATAGGTTTTCCGAAATTCTAACTTTTCAACATCTCATGTGTCAAAGCCTCTAGGACTGCACCTTCCGTAGTTCCTCCACGCATTATCCACATTTGTTCTACACGTGCCCAAGCATGAACTCGACCATCTTATGACATCCTGGACCGTTTAAACCTCAGATCTCCCATCCTAGTCCCGGTCTACCTCGTCATCGATTATGATCGCCTCTATACTCAATTTGCACATGTAAAGACCAAAGAACATTTTTTCAGCATAATTTCTCTCCAACTTAATTAACATCAATCCACACATGCATAGCACAACATGATTCGCCTATAAACACGAACCAATTCAATCAGAACACAGACCAGTCAGACCGCCCTTAATATAGTGGTCAAACTGTAATACTTGAATATTTCAGCACTTTTTAGTTTCGCAAAAGTGTATTGATCGAACCTTTCACAAACGCAAATTCCAATTCAACCCATATTAATTATTCATCATCATAATAATCACGACCTATCCACATGGTCTAACATTTTGGTTAGGTAGAGGTTTTCTGAACCTCTATGACCATAAAATCTTAGGTTAAATGTGAGCACTAACAAAAATTCAGTGTTTTTTTAGACTTACTCTTTAGTAAAAAAATCTCTTATCATAACACCGCAGGGAGTTGGTGGATGATTTATACTTCCAACAAATTTCTCTTCCCACAAAGAAATTCATGATTTTTTTTATTTGACCACATTATACCACTTTAATTTTAAAATTAGCTTTATACAATATAAAATTATAAATCTAACTCTCTTACTGAGCAGAGAAGAACCACCAGCTAACGTCTTACAGCGCACACTCGACTGCAGCTGCATTCGGACCGCCGGTGAGCGAGACACAGTTAGCCTGGTACAGTTGGTGGCGGGGTTCACAAAGGTGCCGCGGCAGGGAGCGGCAGAAGTGCATGCATGCACACGCACAAGAAGGGCGTTAGTTAATCATTGCATGCATGCGTCTTCACGCAATGCACTTGTTTTCCACTGGTTAAATCCATCGATATATGCATGCATGCATTTGGCCTAATTGAGCCTCCACTTCTGCCGCGCCCGGGTGTCGCGGCACCTCGCGCTGCGGCTTCTTGGCCCGCCAGTGCCGCGCTCATCCGTAGTATCCGAATGCTATCGTGGTCGTGTGGCGTGATAGGAACCACACATCGGTCGATTTTTTGCACCAGCAAGGTGACTAAATTTACAATTTCTTATTACATAGAGCTAGTTTTAAAATTAAGATGATAAAGTGAAGCTAAATAAAAAGAGAACTCGAAATGCTCAGACAGCTGAATTTATCAGATGCCATATTTGGATAGTTGATTCCACGTGCTCAAATAACATCTACACAGTTGCTCAAATAACAGCAATGCCAGTAACTACTGCAAATATGGAATTTGATGGCAAATCCGGGTGCTAAACTATAATTATGCATACCAATCCTGTATTGGACACAAAGACGTCACAACTGGCAGGAACTAGGAATATAACTGTTCTGTCAAACTGTTCAAGCCGAATGATGCAAACAATGTGTCGCACACAACTCTCTGAAAGACTAATTGAGACAAGAACAGCATGATCTCTTCTTGATCTTTTATCAACACAAATTGTTACCACTTTACAATCCCATCTAACTTTCACCGATCTTGTTTCATTCAGAGAAACCGCAAATCAGCCCGTGTTTTGCATGCCGGCCGCGATGCCCTTCATGGTGTTGATGAGCGTGTCCTCCAGGCCGGGGTCGTATCGCTGCTGGGGTTGAGCTTCACCGGGCTCTCCGCCATTGACGTCGAGTCGAGCAGCTCCGTGGACAGCGGCGGCCGCGTCGCCGGCCTGAATCCACCGTCCCGGATCCGCTTCAGCGTGTACGCCTGGCACACGTTCAGCGCCGTGATGTACGAGTCCCGCAGCATCAGCCGCTGCCTCCGGTACGGATCGCTCTCCAGGAGGTCGTCGTGCCCAGCAACCTGCACAGCACAAGCAAGACAAGGCACACGATGACATGATCTCATCTGCAGCTGCAGGGCTGGTCGCAGTACGACGACGATGTGAAGCTGGTTGCGGTTCTGGATGAACGCAGAAAGTGAAGCAAACTGACGAAGCTTCTGACGAGGGGTCACAAGAACAGACTAAGATGGTGCCAATCCAAGAAAAGAATACGGTGACGTCGATTCATAGGTCAAAGAGCAAAATCGAGTCTCCTCAGCAATTAGTATAGCAAGAGCCTCCTACATGATTGAAAGAACAGCACGCTCCAAGGGTTGAGCTCGAATAAACTCAAACTCTGAACGAAAGCGAATAACAAAAGTGAGCATTAAATTCTGCATATCATGACTCGCCTTGCCTATACAGCCAGCACAACAAGTACAGGAACCATAGAGGTCAATTGTTGTGAAATGCGAATGAAAGAACAGTAGTACTCCTCGATAGCATGAAGAGTATGTAGAAGAGAAAAATGACATGCCGCACTGGTCTCCTCATAGCGCTGCTAAAGATACTCCCACAGCGCCCTAGAACTCAGAAGATCAATAAAATCCATTCTGATGGAAATCTCAGCACTGTGACATAGGATATCCATAACACCAGGGGCGGATTTGGGCCCCCGACAAGGTGGGCTTCAGCCCGGGGCGTGAGAAAATTTGTAGTGTATAGCCCAGGTCAGCCCAGGGTATTTTTTTAGTATTCAGCCCAGGTACCATATATATTTCAGCCCAGACGGCCCACCATTCCCCCGTCTCCGCGCGGCCCAACATTCCTCACGCAGCCCACCGCTGTCTTCCCGTCTCCGCGCGGCCCACGCCCACGGTCTTCACACGGCCTTCACGCGATGCTGGCTGCGGCGCCGCTCGCTCAACCCTGAGGAAACCCTCGCATCGCTCGCCACTCGCCTCAGCGCAGCGCAAGGCCGATCCAGCGCCGGCGCCCGGCTGCGCCGCCGCACCGCAAACGCTCGTCTCCTCCGCCTCGCAACTGGCCTCCGCCTCGCAACCGGCCTCCGCCTCGTCGCCTCCGGCCCTCCGCCATCTCAGATCTGCGCGACTACGCCGATCCAGCGCCTCCCCGCCTCCCGGCGCCGCCCGCTCCGCCCCGCCTCCCGGCGCTGCCCGGCCTCCCGACCCGTCTCGGCGCTGCATCGGGCATCGGCTGACCGGCAACCGCTGATTCAGACATTCAGTGATTTGGGATTTGGGATTTGCTGCCGATTTGGGATTTGGGAATATCTGAGGTATAGTTTGCTATAGAGCCTAATATTGCTAGATATGAATTGAAATTGAAATGTGAAATTCTGAGGTAGTGAGGTACAGTTTGCTATAGAGTCTAATATTGCTAGATATGAATTGAAATCCTGAGGTGATTTGTGAAATACTAAAATGTGTTTCACTGTTTGTGTTGAATTGAAATGTCAGGATTGGCACTTTAGCAATGAATTGAAATGTGAAATCCTGAGGTACAGTAGCTGTTCTTGTATTAAAATGTGACGCATGATTAGCACTTTAGCAGGATTGTGTTAATGTTGAATTGAATTATTGAAATGTCCTGATGTCCATTGTCCAGTCAGTAGCTGTTTTTGTATTAAAATGTGATTTCACTGTGACAGGATACGTCCATTTCAGTCAGTCAATGTGATGTCCATTGTCCAGTCAGTCAGTCTTATAAATATAGACTTCGTGTTGTTCATATTTATTCATACACATGTTTGATTTACTCTCATATGTTGTCTTCACAGGTTCTGGTTCATGTCCAACTATCAATGAAGAAATGACAGGATATGATAGAGAGCAATTCATCGTAATTTAGGTACTCAAATTGTATCTCTATTATGTTACATTTTTGTACTTTGGGATCATGCCATGTTCTTCGTATTATGCTTTATGTTTGCTTGTTTAGTATTGAACTCAAGTTTCATGTCAGTAATACAATTAGCTAATCATGATATACTTTTGTTATATCGTGATATGGGTACAAATTGGCGTTAGTTTTAGGTGGTTAGAGTTCAGCCCGGGGCGTAGCCAAATCCTGGTTCCGCCACTGCATAACACGATCATCAACACTTCGCCAGGCCCATTTAGCAGCAGCGGTGGCTTCTGTCTTTTCCGTTGGAGGCTCCCCTGTGACATATAAGAGAAGACTAGTAGCCGAAGGAGCATACGAACCAACGACAACTACTCACGATAATTCTGCCTATTCAGCTTGATGTCTGAGGTCAGAAGGGCACCTCCCATATTGACGGAATTAGAAGTACCTGAAAGGGAGGTCATCGCAACAAAAAATGAGTCGAGCAAAAAAACAGCAACACTTTCTCGGACAAAACAGTCTTAGGTGTACAAACAGAGGAACAAAGCCGAGGATACCAGTGTAGGATGAAGTTTAGCCAAAGCAGATGACCGAATGATGAAGCCGGACCGAAGTAGAGGACTTCGGATGCGGCAACGGCAGCGCCCGAGGTCGGCGGTGTGGTAGAGGCCTTCGGGCGGAACAGAGCCAAGGAGACTCTGGGCGCGGCAGCAAAGCCTAAGGTCGGCGGCGACGCCCGAGGAGGGTTGGGACGCGACGACTCCCCAGGGTTTGGGCAGCAGAGCTTGAGGTCGGCCCAACGCGACCTCGTGTGGGTGGCAGCGGTGCCCGAGGCCGTAGGAGGCGGCAACGGCCTGAACGGAGCATGAACGGAGCAGGTGGAGATCAAGGTCAGGGGCATGTTGGTGGAGATTTGAGGTCAAGGGCGCTTCTTCGAAAGCAGTGGATCAAATCAAAGTAGAGTATAGGAGGAGCTCGATCGAATGTTTATAAGAGATCACCGGCGGCTGGAGATGTGAAATCCGGTGAGGAAATTAGGGCTATGGTACCATGATACAAATAGATCATCTCAAATATATTAGATGAATATCAATATATATATATATATATATATATATATATATATATATATATATATATATCTTTACTATATAAAAGAAGGAGTTGGTGGTTGGTACGGCCTCTCCCACCCATTTCTCTGCTATCAAAAAAACGATTCGCCCTCAGTTCTTTACAACCGTTCGATCTCCCTTGACTCTCCATGTCGGTCGTCCACTCTCGCGATCTCCTCCCTCCCCCCAAACCGTCCCCACACCGCACCGCCTCCTCCACCCCCACTCCTCGGCGCAACCGCTTCCTCCCCCCTTCCCTTCCCATCGCCGCCTTCTTCCCCATCTCCCCCGCCTGCTCTTCATCGCCCATCCCGCATCGCCGCTGCCTCCTCCTCCCCGATCTCCACTCCCGCCGCGCCGCTGCTCCTGTCGCTTCCCCATCTCCGCCTCCCCTGCACCTCCACTCCCCCATCCTCCCCGATCTCCGCTCCCGCCGCTCCCCCGCACCTCCGCTATACGGCATCCCCGTCGAGGTCCCAGGAAGAGCGCGTCTACGTTCCCGAGATGATCTTCGGCCACCTCCTCACCAGCAGCAACTACGACGACAATGTGAAGAAGACCACCGGAGGGAGGAACGGCTACGGAGCCAAGCTCACCAACATCTTCTCGACAGAGTTCGTGATCGAGACCGCCGATGGGCACCGACTGAAGAAGTACAAGTAGGTGAGATATTCATCTGCTCCTTAAGCTTTTTTTCAGTTGTTTATTTTGGTTTTCGAGGGTGGATTAGTTTAGAAATGGAAATTTCTGGCAGATCTTGTTACATGATTGAGAGACTAGAATGTTTGGCTTTGGATCCAGAGTTCTGTTGATGTGCCATCTGATTGTAATTAAGTGCTTTTGGTCGTGATCATTTTATAGTTCTGTTGATGTGCTCCACAATGTGCTGTCTGCATGCCTGTTCTAACTGATTATGGGGAAGGAAGGAACAAAAGATTTAATCGGCTCACATCGGTTCATCCCTGGAAAATTCTTCACTTCTTTGCAACTCTGTAAGTCACTCCCTTTAGATGTCTTTCTATTGTGCTGAAGTTTATTCTTCCCTGGTTAGTTTGAGCTTAGTTGCATAGGTAGCATGCAATAAATACTCATTCAAGAAAAAAATATTGTTGTGAATGCTTAGTTTATCATTAGAATTCATTACACGTATGGTTATCTCTTTTTGGGTGGAGCTCAGTTTGTTATTGGTTGGATCTGGAGAGCAGTTCACGTTTAGGTTGTTCACTTAGATAGCTCCAAGGGGAAAAATCATTCATTATTTCCATAGATGTATACTTGATTACGAAATAAATAAATAATTGTTGGTTATTTGCAAGAGAAAGGTTATGATTGATTACATGAAGAGAACTATTAGGTCCATTGCATGCAGGCCAATGTGCTAATCCACTAAAAGGGAATAATAGAGAAATTGCTAGCTACATGAAATGCGCAATTTGCTTTGTTACTGCTTATTTTCCTTTTTTCCTTTATTCTGGTCATATTTTTTTTCCTATCAACTACCTTTTTCATTGGAAATCTGAATGGGCAAATCCCATGGCAATCCAGCAAAACAGTAATTCTGGGATGTTCTTCATTGATCAAATGTACAATACCATGGTCAATTTGAGAAACTGAATAGAAAGATATTAGTGATTAGTGGCCACTCCTTTTGCAATGCAACCAGAGGAAAGAAAAGGTTTCTGGAGTTGGTAAATAAGAGAAAAAATATCACCATTTTCTCAATGATAAGAAAATTTGGAGAGAAAAAATTGCTGAAGGGAGATTGTATGCTTTCTGTCAGAGTAACTAGGATGCTGCTAATGGACAAAACCATGCTAGAAGAAAGGTCTACATAAAGAAGTAGATTACTGCAAGAAAAGAAATCCATTGCACATACTATATGTGCCCTCCCAGTTCTGATTGATTATCAATACTATCATATATTCATATGAAAAACTATTTTGTTTATTTCTGCCTTCAAATACTGATATTACCACAAACTAGCTCAACTAGCTACTCAGGTCAGTTCATACACTAAAGGAAGCTTACATAACTTATAAAGTCACCTTAAAAGTTAGAACACATGAAATTCAAAATATACAAAGCTGCATCTGACCAATGATAACATAGACAAGCACAAATAATGAAATAATTATGTATTTATGTAATGATATTTATCATATCACCACAAATATTTGTTCATTACATAAATATTGAGTTTGTTGACTCCCTTACAAACGGATCCTCGATGTAATGAAACATTTTAACCTATATACTTTGGGTTGTACCTTCTAACTTTAGGCATTTAATTTTTTGTGTCACTATATGCTGAAAATGCTTCCATGGGTGAAATTGATTCACTTGGTTCTTCGACAACTGCCATGTCATTATTTTTCATAAGATGCTTCATGGATGTTGCTGAACACAATTATCCTCAGGCTTAAAGGAAAAAAGGCGGGGGGGGGGGGACTGTGATCTTACTTAGGAGTTAGGTCATCTGAAATATTTTTAAGGAGCGGTTCAATTTATTCTGGTTTGTAAAGAAAAATAGCAGAAGGTGATATACAACTACAAAGAAAATTAACATAAGGAAATGATTTAGAAATACTTGTTTTTGGAACACTGTCCCACTAGAGAGAGTGCAAGACACAATTTTTCATTCATAAGATCTGCTCATTAGGACTACTACAGCTTATTGTATGTTTTTAGTTGAAAGAAAAGTATGCTAGCCTTTTTGAATGGCTTGATGACAATACCTTCTATTTGTTTCACCACCATTACTGTATTAACACACGTTGCGGTAGCCCTAGGTTTGTAGAAGTGTTTGTTGAGGAATTAAGAGTATTGCATTGAAGTTATATTTGTATACCCACATGATGACTGCATGTAGCATGGAAATTAATTAGTTGCAAAATTTGATTTTCCGTTGCAACGCACGGGCATATGACTAGTGTGTGTGTGTGTGTGTGTGTGTGTGTGTGTGTATATATAGGAAAAATACTTTTTACTCCCGGGTGTAATTACATGCACCTCTAATATACCACCTAAACAAATTTGAAATATTCCTTTATCACTTTAGGTATACTGTATACTAATTATAAGATATTCTAATGTGAACCACATAAAAAAATTGCAAGGGAGTCCATAGTTTTTAGCGTATTTTGTAAATACCTTTATATACGTACATAAAAAGGAGTATGTTGAAAAAAATGTACATACCATCTTTGAAAAATTGTTCATACCACCTATATGATCTTAAATACTCGTATATTACATGTACATACCCCTCGTTACGCGAGATACTCTCTACATTGTGAGATACGACATAGGGTGTAATTACACCCGGGAGTAGAAAAGATATATATATATATATAGGACGAGTGTTTCATGCACCCAGGTGCCTAGGCACCCATATCAATACCCGTTGATTTGCTTTGAGATTCGCAACGTTTGATGTGGGTATCTTCATATGCCCATAAAAAAGTATATTTGAGATGTCAAACTCCGAAAAAAATTAAATTCAATTTCAGTTTAATTATTTTGAACTATTTTTATGGTATATACTCACTGTAGTCGCATTGAACTCAAAAGTAGTTCAAACTAGTTTGAATTGAGTTCAAAACTTACTTACCATAAATATATCAAGGGTATAAAACATTTTCATACCCAAACTCAAAAAAATTATCAATCATACACGTGTATCGGATGTGGGTGCCTAGCACCTAGGTGCCTTACGTAATTTTCCTATATATATATATATATATATATATATATATATATATATATATATATATATATATATATATATATATATATATATATATGGTACAGTATAACTCTAGTACAAAAGTACAGGACTAATGGCCCTGTACATGACTAATGGGTGTGATGTGCCATATATACATATTTAGGCCTGATGGGCCCTATATACATATTTAGGCCTAACAGCTTGCAGAATCAGGACGGATACCAACAAGCCTCCCCACGAAGCTGCTGATCATTGACGCATTTCCACTTGGAACATACACCACAGCTGATTCAGTAGGCTTTCAACAATGCAGTTCAGTGTGTTCAGTTGAATGGCCACGCTGAGGTTCTTTACAACCAGGTATGGTATCCTGATATCCTCCCTTGGACCATCTTGGGCACCAAATACTGGAGGTTCAGGTGGTTCAAGTCCAAAGAGCCTAGCGTTTGTCCATAGCTTAATAGAAGATACTCCAATAGAACTAGTACGGGCATTTGGTGGAAGGTCTCGAGTTGCACATCCATTCTCCAATGACTTGTTCAGAGGCATGGACTGTGAATTAGACACTTCAGCCACACCACAACCACCAACTTCCTCATCATTCTTTCCAGGATAATCCTGAGGCCTCCAATTCATCAACAATAGCTAGAAGATTTGATGCAGTTGCTACCACCTCTTGCACTTGCCGAAGGAAGAGCCGAGCAAGAGCTCCCAACCGAAATGCGAGCTTACGAGGGGGAAACATTGAAACGAAATCGAATTTTGCAAAAGAGTTGGAATTGCGTTTTGATTTTTGCTTCCCCTGATCCTTAGCCTATCCTGCACGAATCTCGACCCAATCCCGCCCCTAAACCCTGTCGGCAACGCTTGAACGGAGGAGAGCAGCGCCAGCACTGTTCACCGCCCGATATTTTCGTCGTCGCTCGAAAAATCTCCCTGCCGCTAGCTCTTTCCTTCACCTTCAAGCCTCGGCGCCCTCTCCAGCACCTTCTCGCGTACTCCCTCCCCTGCCAGCTCTACCAGGTGCTTGAGTACCCCGCGCGCCACCCGAGCTTGCCGACCTGTCACCGCCGCTCCTTCTCTGCTCCCGCCGCAAATATCCCCCTGGCGTAGACCGACCTAGCCCTGCTATTTAAGGCCTCCATCACTCCCCTGAGCTTCCTCAAGCGCCCAAACAGCTCCTCCACCCGCTCAATTGAGTTGAAGACCGCCGAAGCTCCACCGGCATCAAAAACCCTAAAGGTAGCCCTCTCTTCAATTCCGACAAACCAGCCAATTAGAATCCAATTCCATGCCGTAGAAGCACCCTCACGCTTCCAGGAAACCTCCCAAATCCTTACTCGACCTTCCCTCAAGCTGAGCTGCCCTGGCACCGAGAGCCACCGCCGGCCGCAACTACCTCCCCGTAGCTAGCCTTGTACGGCCATACCCAGCCCAAACCGCCGCTCCCATGAGTTTACCCAAGTCCTAGTGGTGCTCTAGCACCGGCCAAATTGCCCTAAAAAGCCCCCATGAACCCATAACCTCAAAAATGGCCGCAACGGGGAGAAGCCCACCGCCGGCGAACGCCGCTTCCGCTGGAGCTACCACTGCCCAAAATGGAACCACCACTCTTCGTTGAGTCCGTCCATGCCCTCAGCCGCCGTCGCCGTCCACCCTAGCGCCGCCGCCACTCGCCGCTCCCATCCCCTGTCTCTGCGCGCGCTCGGGCCGGTGGGGAAGAAGAACAGTGCTTCGCACTGTTCCCCCGACCGAGCCAGGCCGAGCGGGCTGAGCCAAGCCGCCCCAACCGCACCGGACGCGCCCGACCGGGCCGGATTGAGCTGGCTGCGCCAGAC
Source organism: Dendrocalamus latiflorus (assembly GCA_017311315.1). Taxonomy (NCBI): domain Eukaryota; kingdom Viridiplantae; phylum Streptophyta; class Magnoliopsida; order Poales; family Poaceae; genus Dendrocalamus; species Dendrocalamus latiflorus. Next base: position 5,266,397 of record CM029647.1, on the reverse strand, counting down.
CGCCTCGCCGAGCCCAAGCAACAGTGCGACCGAGCCCAATAAATAGTAATTGACCCAAAGTCCAAAAATACATATTTATACTCCCCGGATTCGTTTTGAGCCCGCCAATCCAAATCCAAGGCCCATTTCCCCATATAGCCCTCCTATAAGCCCAATATCCTCATTTTATTGGAGTTCCCGGATTTTCTTTCTTATTTTATTTCCTTTATTCCTAGCCTAATCCTTCAGGCATGGAATTAAATTATTTTATTTGTTTTGCGTTAGCCTCCGAAGTCGAAGGTTCGCAGGAGCAGGAGGGAAAAGCTCAAGTCCAGGCTCAACCCGTCGACGAATACAAATTAATCAAAATCATAAATCCGCAAGGCAAGTCACACATATTTTTGAACATGTTGATCCTACATTCCCTAAGTTATGTATTTACTTGTATTTTCATTATGCTATTTGCACACTGTTATTTTATGTATAATAAATGCTTAGAATGACATGATACTAGTTATGTCCTACCACCCGAAAAAGCCCAGTCTAATTTGATGGCCATATTCACCTTGACAAGTCATAGTAATATTAAATATAGTAATGTTGTAAATATGATAGTTTAAAGAATTGATATCTTCTGTTGCTAAAAGAAGTGGTATTTATTTGGGAAGTGGCGCTTTGGTAAAGCGAGAATCGCTGGATCTCGTAACCTGGGGCGAAGGCAAATGTTACAAATCAATGGGAGTGTCAAATCACTGGACAGATTTGTAGAAGGGAATTTGCCACCGGTGAAATTATAAGGACTAGACCCTTATGCTGAGTAAAGAACATAGTGACCGCCCAACCACAAGCGTTGATACGTCAAACCTGGTCTAGTAACTGCTCAACTTCGATTGAACCTTTACATAGGCGGTTGGAGGCAAAGTGTGAGTACATACGGAAGGGAGTTAAGGGAGGGCCGTATGGAAGTTGGCACCGTTATTGTTTTTACTATTGTTTTGATTATCGGGTGTCCACACAATAGTAGGCTGAGATAAGTCAGAGGTTGTGGCCTGGGCTTGTTGAGGAAGTCTACTAGGTAGAGGCTATATAAAGAATTGAGCAGTGAACAACCTTGTTTCCTTTACTCTTTAGCGCGGAGTTAAGGAATCTTGTGGGTAAAGCAGGGCAGCTTTGCAAAGTCATGACTAATGGTATTCGAATACGCCGTACTTCCGGTCAATGGAGTTATGTTTAATGGGTGAATCCAACAACAAAGCATAAGTAGATTTGGAAAAGATTTGATAATGTTGGTGATCTGGTAATTGAACCTTGAAAAACCCCCTAAAGCTTATAGAAAGCCAAAATTTTGTGTTTAAAATCTGTTTACAACTAAAACTGTATCCACATAAAATAATAGACTTGTTTCCCCTTTTTCTTGATATGCCATGCATGAAATTATTATTAAGCTCCGTGTGACTTATTGAGTACAAGTGGTAGTACTCATGCTTGCTAAAAACATAAACAGAAACAATTAACTTTGAGGAGGCGGATGAAGACGAAGAGGTGGTGCTTTACGAGATCGACGAAGCTTGGAATTAGGGTCGTTCTCCGCTCAGGCGTACCTGTGGCAGTTGTTGTTGTAATGTAACTAAGGGCAGATGACCCTACTGTGATTCTTGGCTTTTAGCCTTATATTGTAATAAAAGTTCTCTTTTGCGCTTAAGCTTGTGTTGGCAATGTTATACACTCGTTGGATATACTCGCAGTTGAACAGTCCTGAGCAGCTGCGAGGGTTTCATAATACTCCCGGAGACGGGGGTGTTACAAACATACGGACTACTGTGGAGTATCGAAAGGTTCATAGTGCACAGGAGCACTACAATCTGCAGCCCCAGCCCCCAGGGACTAGTACAGAACAGAATGGAAGCGCGGCCCATCACAGAATAGAAGAGGGAGCAGCGTTCCCCTGACCTCCAGCCCAAAGGCGGCAGGCCGGACACCCTCGCAGCCCGCACAACTACCCCACGGCACGATCCAGCGCTCGCCAAGGCGGACGAGCTAATCCACTGCCCAACTCACTCGTCGCCCGCCATCCTTCCAGGTCTCCAGCAAACATCCACCCGTACGGCCCAACTCCCTCCCCTCGCGCGGCCTATCCCGTTAGTCAAGGCCTCAAGAGCTGCTGCTGCCGCCGGAGGCCCTGGGCTTGAGAGCCCCTGGGCGAAAGCACCGAACGCACCGCGGCCTGGCGCAGGCAGCTCCAGTTCACCCGTGAGTCGTGGCCTTTTAACGGGCTGCCGGCTCCATCCACGTTAACGACCGCACCGCTCTACCGCACGCTGAGCTCACGGGCGAGTCACGCAGAAACCAATCAAACCATGCTAACCTGGCTTATACATATTTTATCTGTCTGCAACTGAACCTTTAGGCTGTTGTGAGAAATAGGTCAGATTGGCATAACGGTTTTATGCCTGGCTTATAGGTTCAGTTGTGAACAGAAAGATTATCATATATGTTCATGCGCATTTGAAAAGAATTAGCTTAATTAAAATATGACCTAATGGCCAAACTACAAAAGAGTTATGGACGTTCAAGCCTAAAACTTAACTTACATTCAAAAGAACCAATGAAATTCTATAGAAACGTTTGAGTGTGGTCGTAACCTAGCACATTAGCTGATGCATCCTTTATTCTTCTGTTGTCTATTTTGGTAAAAATAAGCAAGATTGAATACACTAGGTACTCGGTAAATCACATGAGAAGGCTATTTAACTATCATCAAAGGAGTTCAACTAGATAGAGTCAAGATTTGTAATATAACAAAAATAAACGCAAGTTTACGAGTAAAGAACTTTGAGCTTGAAAATAGTATAACATTATTTAATTAACAAGGGGCTCTGTTATCACAATTTTCATATTAAATTCATTCTAAATATATTCATGTCTTGTTATTGGATCACCAATGAAACACAACTCCATTAACCGAGAGCACGACGTATTCGAATACCATCTATTATATCCAGTAGATTTGCCTAACTTTCCCAACAAGATATCTGAGACTCGTAATATTAGACTATAGTACCATTTTGAAATCTAATGATACGAAGCCAAAATATTCTTAGTAGTTTAAATAAATCATTTGGTTGTCCAATCTACTACTAATTATCTATATGGCAATAAGTTACCAAGCCTGTCAAAGTGAATATGACTTACAAGGGTATGAATGAGCTTTTTAATGGTTGGATCTAACTATTCATCATCTCATTTTAAATTATTATTTTACATAAATAACATTACTCAAATAGCATAAATGAAAGTACTAATAATAATAATTAAATAATATAGAATCAGTATGGTCAAAGACATATAACTTGCCTCTTTATTTGGGGTCTTTGATTACTTCTTCATAGGCTTTAGGTTTAACACCATCTTCCTCTGTTGCTTCAATAGCTTCTCCGTTGTCTAACTAGTCGAATCCGGATGCTAGCGCAAAAGAAAGAATATAAATAAGTTTCTGCTTTATAGAATGTAAGCTAGGAATAAAATACGATAGAATATCCATAAAATATATAAAAAGAAGGTGAGTTTGGATGGATAGGGTTTAAGCCATGCTTGATTGGGTTAAATGGAGTTGAAAATGGGTTAGATGAGCTCGAGATAGTCAAAATGGGTATAAATATACTTAACGAGTCTCACATAGATAGTAACGGGTTAGATGAATAGTATCGGGTTGATAATATTTCTAACAGGTCATGTTGAGTGAATAGTAATGGGTTAGGCTAATTTTTATGGGTTGAATAGTAATGGGCTTGGGCCATGAACGGTAGCGGGTTGGATGTGAATAGTGTTGTGCTTTGAATAATGGGATTGGCCCACTCGGCCTACTAAGTTGTGCATGGTTCTGGGCTGACTTGTCTGGCCCATCTACTTGGCCTGCAGTGCGTGAAGCCCACAAGGCTTGAGCTCGCGCTCATGGCTGCCCAAGTAGAGGAGCATGGTGCGAGGGCGATCGGGTGATGACGAGGGTGATTGGCTATGAGCAGTAGTGCGGTAAGTGTTATTGGGACCTAGGCAACCATTTTGAGTATGTGCATGGTCGAAGGGGTGCCAAAGACAGCTGGCGACAGAGGTGGCTCATCGGAACAAGAGCATGGCATGACAGCTTTGTGGTGTGGCTCCGACTAATCTAAGGGTGGCTTGAGCATCTACGGTGCACAAGGATCCTAGTGGTAATGATGGCTCGATCTGGTTTGACTTGTGCGAGGCTGTCCACGGTGGGTGTGCATGGTCGGGCAGTGGCGCATAGCGTCGATGGGCTAGGGGTGACGAGCTAAGTTGGAGTGGTTAGGAGTAGTATCACGGTGCCAAGGTGGTGCTATGAGCACATTTAATTAGATCAAGATCGAGGCTATAGAGAGAAATGAATTTTAGGCTCACCGGCGAGAGCTCAGCAACGGCGGCAAGTCTTGGCCAAAGAGGAGAGGGAAAAGCTTCAGGGTTGGGATTCGATGCGAACGAAGGTGAGGGAGCTACTCGGCTTGGATTAATAGCCGATGGAGATGGTGGTGACAGTGGCATGGCAATGACGAGGTGGGCGCGTGGATGACGACATGGATCACTAAGGAGTTTTTGCGATGAGGTGGCGGTGTTAGTGACGGGAGGTGTGCGACATTTCACTGGCACAAGCACACAAGCCGGCAGGGCCAATTAAGGCGCCGGATGGATGTTAAGTGGTTGGCGGTAAAGGTGGCAGCGGCAAGATCGGCGGTGGTCGGAGAATGGCGAGTGGCTAGGTGCGGTGTGATGGCTAGTTATGGGCCGATTGGTGAGGTGGCATGGCGTTGTGTAAAGGTCGATGAAAGTCGCAGCAGTGAACATGCACGGGCGAGCGCGCGAGTGGCAGGCTGGCGCGCGGCCAAGGATATAGGGGAGATGGCACCAAGGAAGAAAGGTGTCAACTCTAGGGCAAAAGCAGTTTTCCTGAAGAGGCAAGCGGAAATTCAAGTTAGATTTCTAATTTGGCAAATTTCTGAATTTGAAGCAAATTTCAAATAAATTCAAAATTTAAAAAAATTGCGTTGTGTCACCAAACATACGCATCTTCGTTGGAGGGTATACATACTTAAAAGTTCGTTTAGCGTGGCTGATGGAGTAAGAAATTTTTTGGTGGGATGGGTGAACCGTGCCCCCCCCCCCCCCCTTTCCCGTAACTTAATTAGCACCGCAACAAACACTGTCAAATATCGTTACGTTTATGTCCTCCGATGCTACTACCACAACAAAGCCAGTAATCCAGAAAGAAGAACAAATAATCCATTGGAAACCACAATACAAGATACCTGAATCCTTCAATCGATAAAGTGCATGAACGAAACATCAAATGAACGAACGGCATTGGCATTGCAGCCTGCGAGGCAAGGCAAACCCAAGCCTGAGGCGCGCGAACATAGCAGCGTCAAATCTGTCATCCAGCATGGCAGCATCCAGCCATCTTCTGGACCATTGTACAATTATGCAGTTTCGGGCGTACCATCCCAGTCAGACGAGATCCAAACCCAAAGCGAAGCAAAGCTTCCCGGCGCCACCTCCACCAATACAAGGGCCACCAAGGTAATCTACTTCACCCAATACATAGGGCCCACATTTCAGCCATCCATCGGAATATCCAACCCCAAAGCGAAGCAAAGCTGCCCGGCGCCACCTCCGCCACTGCAAGGGCCACCAAGGTAAACTAATTCACCCAATACATAGGACCCATCATTCATCAGAATATCGCCTTTACAAAGTCAGTGATTCTGAATATAGCATTTCTTGACGTTCTGTCTATTTATATTAGTTTTTACTGATAGATTTTAGCTGTGGTTGATAAATAGTAGTGGTCGATAGAAACGGCTGATAAATAATAGTGGCCGATGAATAGTAGTGCATTATATAAGAAAGACGGTACAACTAAAGGTACCATAACATTCGGACCGTTATGCGACATATAGAATTGTGATATAATAAAATACAAAGTACATTACAATATGTGAAACCGAAAATTAGTGGCTAATGAATAATAAAGATGATAGAAACGATTTATAGAAATAGATATGTTCATATTAGCTTTGGCTTTTAGCCCTAACTTGCCGCCAACTACGAGCATCACTCCAGCCATTCTCATCGAAAAAAATCTGCTTTATGTACCAGATCGGATTTCACATACTTAATTTAGACGGGAATACCAAAGTATTATTTTGCAGCTTTTAAAAGTTGATTTTTAGTTTTTCTATAGTAACTAGCTTTTAAATATCTTTTCAAGACGGAGTTTAGAAGTTAATTATAGTATATACTGTAACAACTTCATTTATATCGGCCAAAACCGTACGCAAGTTTCTGTTACTCTGTACTGTCTCTTATGAATAACTCAAAAGTCATAAACTGCAGCTAAATTAAGTATGTGAAATCCGATCCGGTACATAAACTCAAGACGGAGTTTAGAAGCTAAAACTAAAAAGAACATACCCGTAGTTTCAGCACCTGAAATCGACAGGTGATAACAACGATATGAATTTATACAAGACCTTAACATATTGTTCATGCAAAGGTTACCTTATGCATTTCTTCATCATCTTCTTCTTTTAACTCAAGCTAGGCGGTTGCCTTACGAATTCAATATGCACGTTTTATACGCAACTAGAATTTCAATATGAACAACGATTTGCAAGTTTGTCCATGTTCGTCTAAAAGAAAGTTTGTCTTTGTGTGTGTGTGTGTTTTTAAAAAAATCTCAAAGAACTCAAAACTTTATTAACCAGTCGCAGGATTGCAATCGGTGCAAAGACGCTAACACAACGTCTTGTACACTGCTAAGCCACATGCACCGGATAGAGTGGGAAGCATAAAAACACTACTCTTAGGCCCCGTTTGGTACGGCTCCACTAAGTGGAGCTGTTTTTTTTGACTTCACAAGTGGAGCCGGGTGAAGCTACTTTTTTCAGCTCCTTGGGTGGAGCTACTTTTGTCTCAGCAGGTTTTAAGGAACTCCTTGAGTGGAGTTATTTTGTTTTACCCCGTTTGGCACAAAACAGTTCCAAACAGCTCCAAGGAGCAGCGAATAAGATCATTGCATGGTCCCCGCAAAAAGAATGCTCTACTTCACTTGCTCTTTGCAACTTTTAAATTCGACGAGAAGAAGCGCGCCAAGCACAAGCGCACACTCCGTCTCTCACTCAACCATGGCCGAGTCCTGCGTGCACGTCGTCCTCTTCCTCCTCGTTTCTTCCCTCCCAATCTCCATTGCTTCACCTCACAAGCTCCGTCTCTCGGCCTCCGACGTCGCCGCGCTTGAGGCGCACGCGCCGCCTCCGCCGGACCCACCGACCACCGTCTTCGAGGTGGACCGGCCGCACCGCCCACCGCCGGGCAGCATCGGCCCATGCTCCACGATGCTTCTCTCCCACTCCTTCGCTTTCACCTACACCAAGCCCCCGGTCACGGCTGCCTACTCCCCGCCCCCCTGCCTCGCCGCCGCGGGCGGCCGTGCCTCGGTGATCTCCCTTGCCGTTCTTGAGTGGCGCGCCACCTGCCGGGGCGTCCAGTACGACCGCATCTTCGGCGTCTGGCTCGGCGGCGTTGAGCTCCTCCGCAGCTGCACCGCTGAGCCGCTGCCGAACGGCATCGTCTGGTCCGTCTCCAAGGACATCACCAAGTACGCGTCCCTCCTTGCCTCCCGCAACTCCACCACCCTCGCCGTTTACCTCGGCAACCTTGTCGACGACCGGTACACCGGCGTATACCACGCCAATCTCACGCTCCACCTCTACTTCCGCCACCAGCCGCAGCCGCCGCAGCCCGGGCTGGGTCCCGCCGACGTCATCGTTCCCATCTCACAGAGCCTGCCGTTGAACGACGGGCTGTGGTTCCAGATCCACAACAACCAGGACGTTGGATCCGCGAGCCTCACCGTGCCTACCAACGTCTACCGTGCCGTCCTTGAGGTGTACCTCTCCTACCACTCCGACGACGAGTTCTGGTTCTGGTACATGAACACGCCCGGCGGCCACGGCCCGTTCCGCGAGGTCACAGTTCGGATCGATGGGGACATCGTCGGCGCCGTGTGGCCGTTCCCAGTGATCTACACCGGCGCCTTTAATCCATTCCTCTGGCGGCCGATCTCCGGCATCGGTTCGTTCAATCTCCCGTCCTACGACATCGAGCTTACGCCTTTCTTGGGCAAGTTGCTGGACGGCCAGGCGCACGAGTTCGACCTCGCGGTGACCAACGCCCAGAACGTGTGGTTCGTCGACGCCAACCTCCACCTCTGGCTGGATCCAAGGAGCGCGGCAACGACGGCGGGCATCATCAGCTACGACGCGCCGCCTCTGGAACAAACCATCTGGCCGGATGGCCCCGGCAAGCAGTTCTATCACACGACGGCGTTCCGGCACATCTCCGCCGCGGGGTGGGTGCAAACGTCGTCGTACGGCAAGATCACCGCGACCTGGACGCAGAGGTTCAGCTACGAGAACACTAACGAGATCCAGGACGGCAGCGAGCGGGTGATCAACCAGACCACCTACGCGTACTCTGGTGTCCACGTCGCCGACCACGCTGGCGTGGTGTACTCGCAGGAGGCGCAGCAGAGCTTCCCGCTCTACATATTCGCGGGCGTGGTGAACCAGACGGTCCAGACCTCGAACGACTCCTACACCGTGGCGTGGAACGTGCAGCTGGGGTTCGGCGAGGAGAGGGTCGCCGCCGGCCGGCTGGGGTTCTGGTCCCAGTCGCTGAGTAACGCGCAGGACTGCGCCGTGAACAAAGACGTGGAAGGGGGGAACACGGTCGGCGTGTCGTGGGGCACGAAGCAGACGTACAGGTACGAGGCTGCCGACGGGTGCTACTTCCGGGACGTGACCAGCAGCGGTTACCGCATAGTCTCCGATCACTCCCACGAGGTCTGCGTGAGGGGAGGATCGTCGTCCGCCCGTGCTGGTCCCGGCGGCGCGGCGGCATTGGCCACGGCAGAAGGAGTGGGACGGCTGAGCTCTTGAGAAGCTGGTCGTTGGGCGATTCTTATTGGTGCTTCGTTTTTACTTCTGCTTGAGTGGAATTAAGAGCGGCCTAATTAAGCTCCGTACTGTTGTGTATTTAATTTACAAAGTGATGTACACGTTAATACGTTCGACAGCTATACAAGTACGAGATGTGTCTGTTTGTAATGAGAGAGAGACGCCTTCGTCACTGTATACATGGTTACTTACTCGTGTCTTAAAACTTTCTGAAACTCTTACCAGTCAGCCAGTGGCAACTCCTTGCAGGAGAGAATGATGGTGATCGGCTCTGTTCTTGTTTTGCCTTCTTCAAAAATTAAAATAAACATGATAATTTTTTAAATATAGTTTCACTATATAATTATTCAAGTCTAAAATCTAACCTAAAATAAATAAGATAATTTTTAAAAATAGATTCTGTAAACAATTTCCTGACCAAAAGCTGTCCGTCGTCTCGAAAGTAGTATAGAGCTGCGCGGTCACGTAGACACATGCCCATGCCAGTAGTTCTATCAAAGAAGTCAGATCTGGATAAACAAGACCATTTCTATCTAGCCACCAGGAATAACTCGGATATCCAGCATGCATGTCCGTTTTAACTTTTATCCTTAGTACCTGAAGCTTTGAAGCTTAAGCATCGATGCGACCGGTAGCAGTCACAAATCACAATGACTCAAGTACTATTCAGTTCCATGGAACGACCTGCCATCCCAATCCGCAGTGGATTTAACCCTACGACGAAGCAAAGCGGCTCTCATCTCGCGAGTTTCATCCTCACACCATTGATCTAACGCATGCTACAGAATTCAATGGATGATAGACGTGGAGAAAATTGCTTATATTGTTTCTCGTGGATTTCTCTGAAAATTCTCGATGCAAGACTGTGCCCCAATCATTACCACAGGATCTATTGTTCTTCTCTTGAACTGTTCGATGTCCTACGTTTACCTCGTCCTCTGCTTGATCATTCCAGTCTCCGGTGCTTCACCTCACAATCTCCGGCTGTCCCCTGCCAACATCGCCGTGCCCGACGGCTGAGCCACGCCCGACACGCCGACTGCCTACTTTGAGGTGGACAGATCTGTTGGATTGAATTGCTCAATCATAATACCAAATATTGGGATTGAATCGCTCAACCCTTTCTATTAGAAATCACTCACTAGTTTCTCTCGTTTATCTAGATAAACACACGCAGAGAGAGACAAATACACATAAAGAAGAAACTCCTTAGCATTGAATCACTCAATCTCTATTGCCTCTACTCTCTTTTAACTTAACAAAAAAAAAATACTCGGCTTAAATAAGTCTCATGTACATAAGGTTACACGACTTATACTCCACGCACCCACTAACTCCACCGAATTTTTTCTATTTTAGTTTTTTTTGAAAAATATTCACATTTAGACCCCTGGTAGTTTTAATTCCGTTTTTGGACCCAGGGGGTCGGAGCCGTGACCCACGGCGCCGAGGTATCACGTCTCGACGCCGTGGTCCTCGGCGCCGAGGTGGCACGCCCGCACCAGCGTGGCGGCCCGCGTGGCGCCGACGTGGCAGGCACCTCGGAGCCGTGGATCACGGCGCCGAGCTCGGAGCCGTGGATCACGGCTCCGAGCTGCCTGCCACGTGGCGCCTAGCTGCCTGCCACGTCTGCAGACATTCGGCTGTTTAGGGTTTGCACTGATCAGCCTTTTTTCGCAAAATGAATTACTAGTTGTATTTTTATTTGGATTATTTAATTATAGTAATATTATGTAATTTATTTATTTATTTATTTATAGAGAGCAAAAAATACGACATATGTTTTGAAAATTCGTTATGTATTGCAGATGATACATGTTGGAAATTTTTTGTAGATTGACATAGTTTTGTAGATTATTTAATTATAGCGGGATTTAATCCCGAACCGATGCTCGGATGGAACGAGATCGACGGCAGAGCGTCGTCGTCTTCCTCCCGACCCCCGACCGTGGCGGCAGAACAGAGTTCTTCACCGGTGGTGGCGCGGCGAGGACAGGGACGCTCACAGGGGATAGCTTTTACCAAAAGGTGCGATTGTAAGTAGAGTTTCCATTTTGGCTTTTTGGGAAATGAGTGGAGAAATGGCCATGGTTGGCGGTGGCCGGAAAGGAGGTGGTGTTCGCGGTGGCGCCATTAACACCTAGAGGCTCATCGGCTAAATTGAAGGCATTTTCACCATCTACGGACTCTAAGGAGTGTACTGGAGAAGGCGATTGACCTCGGGGACAGCTCGACTGGGCTGGCCACGGTGAGGGCTCTTCGGCCGACGGCGACCTCCGTTGCCCCGGGCCTAGGAAGACGCTCGAGCTCCGGCGGGTGCGCCATTGTGTTCCAGAGATAACGAGGATTATGTCAGTGCATTGAATTAGAAAATAATCGATTAAATCGGGAGAATGGCTCTAGGGCTCACCGACGCAGGAATGGCGATTGCCGGTGACTCGGGCGACGGAAGCTCGATTAACTCGAGGAGGGGATTTGTGAGGATGCCAGAAGTTGCTGGGAGGTGGAATTAGGCTCTTATAGCCAGCGCAAGGTGGGTTCCCCGGGAGATATTTCCCCGGCTGCGTTCGGCTCACGCGAAGCAGGGAGAGAGGAGATGCACTGAAGAGGTGCAGAGGCTGTGAGAGGGAGCTGGCATCTCCCCTCTGCCCCATGGTACGGTTGGTGGACTCCCCGAGAAGAGAGGTCGCGAGAAGGAGGTGAGCTGTAGCGGTGGCGGAGCTGCGCGCAGGCGCCGGCGCGCTGAGCGAGGGGAGGAGCGCAGGCGACATTGTCAAACTATGTCAATCTACAAAAAATTTCCAACATGTATCATCTGCAATACATAACGGATTTTCAAAACATATGTCGTATTTTTTGCTCTCTATAAATAAATAAATAAATAAATATATTACATAATATTACTATAATTAAATAATGCAAATAAAAAATACAACTAGTAATTCATTTTGCGAAAAAAGGCTGATCGGTGCAAACCCTAAACAGCCGAGTGTCTGCAGACGTGGCAGGCAGCTAGGCGCCACGTGGTAGGCAGCTAGGCGCCACGTGGCAGGCAGCTCGGAGCCGTGATCCACGGCTCCGAGCTCGGCGCCGTGATCCACGGCTCCGAGGTGCCTGCCACGTCGGCGCCACGCGGGCCGCCACGCTGGTGCGGGCGTGCCACCTCGGCGCCGTGGACCACGGCGCCGAGACGTGATACCTCGGCGCCGTGGGTCACGGCTCCGACCCCTTGGGTCCAAAAACGGAATTAAAACTACCAGGGGTCTAAATGTGAATATTTTTCAAAAAAAAGCTAAAATAGAAAAAATTCAGCCAACTCCACTAGCTAATAACTATGACATATTCTCATGCCACTGCTAAATTAAAGAATAAATGAGAGTGACAAAAGAAGTCACAAAGACTTAAAACTTTATTAGCACTTTATTAGAGAACCAACGGGAGCTGAAATTAATGTTTGAAACATGGGACCGGTCCACTTCTAATCAAATAAAGGGTAAATAAGATAACATAAATAGTGACAAGACATGGTGCTAAAAACTTAAGTGCTCCCATCCATGCATGTTGCAATCACTCCACTAGGCTTTACCTGAGAATGGAAAGAGCAAGCGTGACAATTAAAAAACCCAGTAAGTACCCATAAACGGTCGCAAGCAAGGTGAGTAAAGGACAAGTAAAACAACGCACCCTTTTCTGGGTTTTGTTCCATATTTATACTCAACTTTACATCTTAGAGATAGATTACAATACTGCCTAAATCTGACACAAAGTTGACTAGAGATAGAAACTAAAACTCGAAAATTAAACTCTGAACCAACTCTGCTTTTAAACTGAACTCACATAACTAGAGATAGACTCTACGACTCAAACAAAAACCGAAGACCAACATCAGGATTATCTCCAACATGGTACATCGACACCAACCTTCACCTCTGGTTGGGCCCTAGGGGCACAACTACGATGTGTCAGTGTCGCAGTCAGCAGCAAACAGGACGTTGCAATTCAAACTTGATATATGTAGGACCAAAAATGCCAATAGAGGGGGATGAATGGTACCTCAAAATTTTCCTCCAAGTATTCACCAATCTTTTAATTCAATAGCTACAGAGCTATGAAGCTTAAGATTAAAAGCCACAATAAAAAACTAGCGAACCAAGACACTGAAATTCTAAGAAAAATTAGCAAAAGCGATACTATCACCACTGTACTTGCGGTGGTAGTATCGCTTTTGCTAATTTTTCTTGGGACCAAGACACTGAAGAACGCGACCCAAAAACTCTTGAAACAAAAAAAATCACTCGATGAGGCCAAAAACAAGCAAAATCAGGTTTCTTGATGAACTTACTATCAAAGTATCTAGATGGATAGAGAATGGTTCTTAAAGGTTATCCCCATCTCTTATACGCCCTTGGCACAGCAAGATCAAGAAGACGTAAGAGGAGAGATCAAAACCAATAAAAACAAAAGCACATCAATCACAATACGAGACTTATGGAGATGCACAATGATTGGTGTATTGCTTATTTGAGAAGATAGGCTTTACAGTCATTCCACCTTGGAGGACAAAGAGCACATAGGGCGCTCAACTCTCAAAACTCTAACCTTAAACACGAAAGTACAAGAGAGATGGTTAGATGGTTAATCACATGTATCCATCTCAACCCCCTTTTATAGACGAGATAACTTGTCACATATATATCTTAGTTGATACTATCCATTTAGCACAATAGAGAAAACTCATTAACCACATACACAGGTTTTACTCACACATATTCACTTATGCACGTTTTTTAAATCACATAAGCCCGAATCCGTTAAATCATTAACCTTGATCCGTCTTGATCAAACTAGCTACACCTTGACCTAAATCGTTCTTTCAAGCACTACTCATGTGCCGTAGTTTTGATCTAAGATAGTTTTCGATATTTTGATCAAACTACTAAAATACCCTTTGTTGACCCAGTCATCACTGTCCTTTGCAGGCAATCGCCATACTTGCCGTGCACCACTAGTTTGCCACACGTCACCAAATCTCTCTCATCCCGGTTTCACCGAACCATAGCTTACTTGGATCGTTCAAGCCATATGGTGAAATCCCATCATTCGAACTCACCTTCAATATTTATCACCTTTCTTGTACCATGCTTGAGCTCACCATCTCACCTATCATTCTCGATCATTCTGGGGTTCACCTCCTCCATGTGCATAGCCCCGATCCTTGCCGTTAACCATGGTTGACTCCAAGCGACCCTGCACATCCAAAGACAAAGAAAACGTTTTCGGGTACAAGTTCTTTACAACTCGACCAACATTAGTCAAAACATACATCATGCAATATATATTCACTCAAGCCAACTCAATCCACGACTCAATTTTCCACAAATCCTGTTTTTCTACCTAAACCGTTGTACCGCACACAACATACTGGTACTACTGCACCACGGTACTACCACACCTCACAATGGACCTCTCTAGAAATAACATACCGCCAACTAGAAATCGGAGCTACCAACCTGCGGTATGATCGGAACCCAAAATCGGTACTACCGCCATGCGGTATGACCACTGACACAATGTTGGTATGACCGATTCCCTGAAGAATTCAGAAAACAGTTCAGACAAAGTGCAATCTTTGCAAAATCACTTAACCACTCTATAAAACTTGCACTGATTCATTACAATATTATTCTGGAACTTCTCATATGGTCCTTCAATATTATACATCACCTTTGAATAAGTCAACCTTCTTATCGCAAGGCATGCCATGCGTTGGCGATATTGTTTTGAGTAATAGTGTTTATTTCACGTTTACGAGTTTATGATAATTAGATTTTCGGTTTTGTTATTGTACAGTCGACTGAATTTTTTTATCTCTCGGTCATTTGAAGTTGCACTCTTAGTCACTTAAAGTTACAGTGTGCTAATTCATTCACCTGAAGTTGCACTCTCAGTTACTTGAAATTGCAGTTTAAAAAAGTGACCGGAGATGAAAAAAAAGGGTCGCATGTCACTTTCTTAGATTTTAGTGCTGAGTCTGCCACTAGCCAATGTTACAGGCGCGATTACGTTGGACCGCAAAGCACAAACATGTGCGACTCCAAGTCTTAGGCCGCTGAACACATCGTCACATACGAAAGTTACATGGAGTACCACGCGAACTCTACTCGTAGTCGTTACATTATCAGCTTCTTAACAAAGGGGATCGATTTCCACAACGATCCGTCGAGAGAGAAGTTAGTGTACATGTACGTCTTGGTTTGCAGTAGATAGCCTTTAATAGCCCGTGTACATCTTGAGAAGCCCTTTTACCGTCGGATGAGGCAACAACAATAAAAGTTGCACCTACAAATCACAGCAGATCCATAAATAACAGGCCCGAAAAGGTATTACGGCATGCTCTGTTCCGTGTACTTTCTGTACGAGTGCGACCGTACGTGTACACTATCCCGTGCCGTGCGTGTTCATCCACCAAGGCGGCAGGGTCCAACGGGCCGAGAAGTGACGTGCTCACGGCCCTCATCCATATCCGCTGCCAGTGAGGCTGAGGTGTGGTCCCCACCTGCCACGCAGACAAAAAAAACCCGGATCACAACCGGACCAAAATACGCCCAGCCGTTCGGAGAGACGTCTCACGTCGTACGCCAGGACTCCGGAGAGACCAAGATGGGCCCGAGCCACCGCCGCAAACAGTTGCTAGCGGGCTCCACAGAGACGGCCCGGAGCTTGGGCCCACTTGTCAGCGACACCGTGCATACGTCCTTGCCCTGCAGGCATAATGATGAGGTTCTTGAATCGGAATGGCACGTCAGATGGCTTTAGAGCGAGAACAATAGAATAGCCAACTAATGGCTATAACACTTGTTTATTTCATCTATAATTTTTTAAAAAATAGTTCATATAATAAGGTAGCTATTACAATAACTATTTGACCACACGTGTAAGAGAGTGAAATGCATATTTTTACATGCTATAGCTAGCTGTAATTTAGTAACCAGCTTCCTTCTCTCTCTTCCTTTCTCTCTCTGCCACGTAAGATTTGGTTGATATTATATTTACTATAGCCTGCTGACTAAGCCTTATTGTACCTGCTCTTACCAGTTACCAGTAGTGTTCGCCCTCCGGTTTGTGTATGACCAATGATTTGCAACTTCACCGAGTGCGAATGGTCTGCGGCCACGCAGAAAAGCTCGAAAGCACCAGATAGGTGTGTGCTAATCTACTAGAGCGAACTGTCCGATTGGCAAATTGTGGCCTCACTTTTTGTAGCTGCGAAGTGAAATAAGCCGGCGCTGCATCGTCAGTCTGCATCAATAGCTGCTCCAGCTGCTGCTTCGGCGGCGCTCCAAGCAGCGCAACGCTTGGGCTGTGCACTTCAGCTTAAGGTTCCTGGTTAATATTATATTATAACATAACAGTTGTTAGATTTTTTAGAAAAAATAGAAAATAAGAAAAAAGGTTATATCGACATGAATAATACAAACAAATAAAGAGAAAAAAAGCCAAAATAAATCGATATTAGAAGCCGATGTATTTTAAATAATTTCTGATCTAAATAATCTAAAAGCAAATAAAAACTAGAAACTGAAATCCTCTCGCGTTCATTCCGAGCTTAAATACAAGCCGGACTGTGAGTCAGGAGTACATTGCACAGTTGAGTCCAACCAACCTTACTCGTACGGAGTATTTTAAATCACTTGCTCCCTCTCATTCCAAATATAATTCATTTTCGACAGACATGGCTTTAAGGTGATATTTTGACTAAAGGTGATATTTTGACTAACGAATTCTATAAAAAAACATATTGCTTCAAATAAAATAATTATACACTATGAAATTATATTTTATGATGGATCTAATAATACCAATTTTATGCTGTTCATTTAAGTAATTCTTTATATATTGATTATCAAACTTAAAAATATTTGACCAATAGACAACGTATATTTAGAATTGGAGATAGCATGTAATATGTTTGTAGCACCCGAAAAAAGAGAAAAGAATGTATCCCTAATCTCCCTCCTATCTCTAATCTATATTGGCTCTGTTCTTTTCAGCTTCTAAAAGCTGCTTTTCGGCTTTTATATAGTAACTAGCTTTGAAATGGAGTATCTTTTCAAGATAGGGTCTACTAGTTAATTGTAGTACATATTGTACCGACTTCATTTATATTGACAAAAACCGCACGTGAGTTTCCGTTACTCTGTAATCTCTCGCACGAACAGCCTAAAAATCATAAGCCGCAGCCAAAATCAATAAGCTTCGGCCAAAAAGAACAAGCCCAATTAACCCTCTCTCTCTCATGTATCTCTCTCTCTCTCATCTCTCCATCTCTCCATATTCATCTCTCTCTCTCTCTTGGCATCTGGTCGAGAGCACCACCGGCGGGCGGTGCACCAGCCAGATGTGTCAGCGACGGGCAGCGCACAGGCCGGGCGACGGCCATGAGGTGCGGGCGTGGCGCAGGCGGTGGTAGTGGCAGGCGACGGCCAGCACAGCGGCGCGGCTGGGGCGGCGACCGTGAGGCGCGGACGCGGCGCCAGAGGTGGGCGAAGGCAGGCGACGCGCAGCATGCAGTGGAGGCCAGGTAGCGCGGCAGAGCGCAGGCCGGTGGTGGCACAGGTCAGGTCAACAGCAGCGCAGGCGGGACGGCAGCGGTGTGGCTCGGGACGGCGGCGGCGCAGGCCAAGTCGGCGGTGGCGCAGCACGAGCGACGACCAGCCGGTCGGTAGCGACGGTGGTGGTCGAGGCGGCCGTGACTGTTATTTTCACGATCACGTGGTCGGCTAGTCAGTTGTGCGACCGAACCACGCGTTCGCATGGTAGTTTTGTTGGGTCGTGCAGCGAGACTTGGACGGATGTGGTTCGCTTGGCCGAATGGCGTTTCGCACGGCTGTGGAGCTAGCGAACCGTTTCCTCTCCGATTAAGTTTATCTCCTACCATTTCTTTATCGAACTTACGTGTGCCTTTCCGGTTGCTTTCCATCCCATTGTGTAGGATCTCACGTAGTGACGCAGCTGTGAGGGAGCGTTCGTGCAGCTGTGCATTCCAGGTCCTTCGTGCAGTACATCCGCAAAGCGTGCTCAAGGCAAGTACCTCGTGGCCATGACACTTCCGTTTCACGTATCACATGTTTCCATATTACTCGTCATTGAAGTACAATTACCATACTACTCAAGCTTACTTGGTTAATATCATGTCACTAATAATACATGCCTAATATCATATCACTAACGATACCTAGCTAATACCATATCACTAAAGTTACCTAGCTACCGACATATCACTAAACCTTATCTGGTTATTCTCACATCATCAATGCTTTCCTAATTATTATCATATTGCAAAAACTTGTTCGGTTAGACTTTCAATATTGAACACATACCCTAGGTACATTAGAATGCTCAGTTAATTATGTTCTAGAATTTATACTTTTAATTAGTGATTTAGATGTAATGCTTCCGCCATTAATGGGGGGTAACGTATGAATAGGTTTAATTAGGTTTAAAGTTATTAGCACTCTTTTTCCATTAGGGCTATTATGTTTTAGTTCCTGATACCATGATCCATTTAACTCTTGATGTTATATGTGGGCCATGACAAATTTATATGTGCATGATACATGTTAATCTGACTAATAATCACTTGACACATAATAAAATTTGGATGAATGACAACCCTTGTTTGAGCTATGTTATAATATCCCTTTTTGATTAATTCCTAGATCTCTACCACCTTGTTATTATTCCTTATCACCCTCATATCGGAAGTTATGCTGTCGTTTCTAGCCTCAACAACTCCTTCCACTTATCATAGTCTTATCCTCACCATCTCTTAGTTTCTTTAAATTCATATTATATAATATGTCTATGATGTATCAGTTACCTTATCACCATATTATCATCCCATATCATCCTCATATCGGAAATTATGTTCCTCCATTTCCAACCTTAGTAAATCCTTTCACTTCTCCTAATATTATCTTAGCTTTCTCATAGTTCCCTTAAATTTATACCATATAACATGTTAATAATATAACGGTCACCTGGCCTGGGATTATTCATATATAGGGGAGATTCCCACCCACCTAGTAACGTACGGGGGGTCGTACACTTTCGTTACTCAGGATATTACACCCTGTCGGCGGTTATACAATCGAGTACAATGGCGTGCCTGACTATTCTTATATAACTGGGTATGTGGGGAGTAATCGCTAGTGCCGTTGTCACAACTTGCTAAATAACAATTATCCCGGTTGACCAAATGATAGTTACCTGGCCTAGGGTCATTCACATAAAGTGGAAATTACCACCTACCTAGTAATGTAGGGGGGCCGTACACTTTCGTTACTCAGGATATTACACCCCGTCGGTGGTTATACAGTCGAGGATGATGGCGTGCTTGACTATTCTCGTATAACCGGATATGTGAGAAGTGATCGCCAGTGCCATTGTCATCACTTGCTAAATAACATTTATCTTTAATGTCACTGTTCCTGTGATCTGTATCTCCAATCTGTATCAGTGTTTTGATAACCTAGCTTCATTGCACTTAACTTGTATCAATTGCTCGTTTGTTTGCGTTGTTTGTCCTTTCCATATCTTGCTTGTATTACATGTCCTTTACTCACTGTGTTGCAGCCGTTCTTGGATACTTGCTAAAATTTCCAAATCTCACGCTTGCTCTTTCATTCTCAGGTAAAAGGCCAGTGGAGTGATAGCATTATGCAAGGGTGGGAGCACTCGAGTTTTGCAGCACCGTGGCTTGCCACTATTTGTTATTTTATTTGTTCTTATTCGGTTAGAAGTGGACCGGTCCCATATTTCAAACATTTATTTCAACTTCTGTTGGTTCTCTATTAACGTATTTTTAAAGTTTAAATTTTTTCGTGATCTCTATTATTGCTTTTATTATTATTCTTCACTTTGATGATGATGTTATATAGTGGTATCTTAGGGCACTCCTAATGCAGAAACTATGAAGTAGTTTCTATACTTGCCAATTAATGTAGACACTACCCATGAAAACTATACTCCCAATGGATAGTTTCTACAAATAAAATTTTCATCCAATCATCTATCT
Source organism: Dendrocalamus latiflorus (assembly GCA_017311315.1). Lineage (NCBI taxonomy): Eukaryota > Viridiplantae > Streptophyta > Magnoliopsida > Poales > Poaceae > Dendrocalamus > Dendrocalamus latiflorus. The sequence continues at coordinate 5,246,312 of CM029647.1, read as the reverse complement.
TTTCTCTCCTATCATCTACCTATCATAGCTCTTTCTATTTTGGTTCTTGTGTAGACATGGTTTCTATATAAGAAACTATTTCCTTATCTCTCCTCCTTAACTCCAATGACACATCAGCATTTTGCTTACTTGGCACCTTATTTAATGTCATAGAAACCATCCATAGTTTCTGCATTAGGAGTGCTCTTATATAATTACGCGGGGTGCTACAATATTAATAATAATATATTTTGTGCAAGTTGATGCCAGTATGACATGCCCCTTGATTTCAAGCTACCAAGTGCGTGATGAGGAGCGGCCGACAGCGTGATAACTCTCCCGTGGTCCTTCCAACAGGGAGCTGAGGCAGTTTTCGCTTAAAGCGAGTAAAATGCGATTTTTTCACCCACCGCATGTTATTATTAGGCTGTTTTTTTAAGGTAAGGTTTATAACTTTAGTTATAATTTATTAAGTCTAATAATAATAATTACTGATAGTAACTGATGTCAAAATGTAACGATCTATGTGAGATCCTTGCCAAGGACGTCCTAACTCCTACGCAACATCGAGTCATTGTTCCATTTCAGTCGTACCTGGAGCCTGCAAGTGTGTATTTCCAGCTGTTTTGGGACCCCAGATTACTAAATCATTGCTTCATTTTTCTTATTTTGCTTTCTGTATTTCTGGGTTGTTATACTAGTAGACAACTCGAACTGTCCCAAAAGTCGCATAATTCTCCTACCTACTCGGCACTTTGAGTTGCCATTATACGGCACTCAGAATATATTGTTTATATCGACTAGATATTGTTGTTTTTTCTTTGTATTTGTTTCCTTTCTGCTAGCTATCTGATGAAGAGTTTAAATTCTCAGGCTTCGCGCAGACACAACCATGCATTCCCTCCACACCGAAACCATGCCTACCTCCTCTGCTCCCCTCCTCCTCCTCTGCTTCACTCTGCTCTTGCACGTCCACTCCTCGGTTGCTTCGCCTCACGATCGCCGCCTCTCCGTCGAGGACATCGCGGCGGTCGAGAAGGCGCGGCCGTCTCGCCAGCGCGCAAAGACCACCTTCTTCGAGGTCGACCGGCCGCTCCACCCGCCGCGGGGGAGCTCCGGGCCCTGCTCCACGCTCCTCCTATCTCACTCCTTTGCCTTCACGCTCACCAAACCGCCCGTGACAGCCGCCTACTCGCCGCCGCCTTGCCTGCTCGATGCCGGCGGCAGCGCGGGGGTTGTCTCGCTCGCCGTTCTCGAGTGGCGCGCCGACTGCCACGGCGTCCAGTACGACCGCATCTTCGGCGTCTGGCTCGGCGGGGCGGAGCTCCTGCGTGGCAGCACCGCCGAGCCGCGCCCCGGCGGCGTGACGTGGTCGGTGTCCAAGGACGTCACCAAGTACGCGTCCCTCCTCGCCGCTGGCAGCTCTACGCTCGCCGTGTACCTCGGCAACCTCATCGACGACACCTACAACGGTGTGTACCACGCCAACCTCACGCTCCACCTGTACTTCCGGCGAGCCGCCCGGTCACCGTCGGCGGCTTCGGCGCCCGCCGACCTCGTCGTCCCCGTCTCAAGAAGCCTGCCTCTCAACGATGGGCTGTGGTTCGTGGTCGACAACGCCACCGACGTCGAGTCCACGCGCCTCGCGGTGCCGGCGAACGCGCACCGCGCGGTTCTGGAGGTCTACGTCTCGTCCCACTACTCCGACGAGTTCTGGTACATGAACACACCGGACCAGAACGGGCCGTTCCGCGAGGTCACCGTCCATCTCGACGGCGACGTCGTGGGCGCCGTGTGGCCGTTCCCGGTGATCTACACCGGTGGCATCAATCCCCTCATCTGGCGCCCCATCACCAGCATTGGCTCGTTCAACCTGCCCACCTACGACATCGACCTCACACCGTTCTTGGGCAAGCTCCTGGACGGCGAGGAGCACGAGCTCGGGTTCGCGGTGACCAACGCGCTGAACTCGTGGTACGTGGACGCCAACCTCCACCTCTGGCTCGACCCCAAGAACTCCACGACCACCGGCGGCCTCATCGCCTACGACGCGCCGAAGCTGGTGGGCAGCATCGTCTCTCACTCCGCCGACGGCATCGACGGGGAGTACGACGCGACGGCGAGCCGCAACATCTCGGCCACGGGGTGGGTGAGCTCGTCGCGCGGCAACATCACCACCACGTTCACCCAGCGGCTCACCTACGTGAACACGAACGTAGTGAGCAACCACGGCAGCGCGCAGGCGATCAACCAGACCATTGACGCGCACACCGACGTCACCGGCGACGGGGCGTACGCGCAGCAGCTGCACCAGAGCTTCCCGCTCTATATCTTCCTGGGCGGCGATGGCAGCGGCACCTCCTCGCAGCGGCTGACGCGGCGCGTGGAGATCGGGTTCGACGAGACGCGGGCTGGTGCCGGCGGGCGCGCGACGAGCACGCTCCGAAACGAGCAGGCGGCGGCGGCGGAGGTGGTGCTCCGGGACGACCTGGTGGTGGGCGCGTCGTGGCGGATGCACCAGGTGTACGAGTACGGCGCCAGCGACGGCGGCTGCTACTTGAGGAACGTGACCAGCGTCGGCTACGACGTGCTTTTCGACCATCATGAGGCGTCGTGCGCCGGGACGCGCCGACGTTGACGCCTGTCGGCGCCTGCGTGGCGCGCGCGCGCGGAGGCGGGTAGATAGCGCGGATAACGGCCAGAGGACAGGGTATAATGGCTACAGAGATGGGCAAGTGTAGTGGCCCTACTAGCTTCATTAATTTAGTCTTGCATTATGACGGGTCGTTTCATGTCCTTAGCAATGAATAAGAAAATGATGTGATGTATGTAACCCCCCAAATGTAAAGGAAATTCTTGATTACATATCCTAATTGAAAGTTCCGAGGATTCGAAAATTCATTTCAAAAGTGTTAAGCTTGTGTTTAGACGTCGGGGGTGTTTTCTGTACTTAAATTTGACAAGTTTGACCATTCATGGCTGGCATTTGATTCATTACTATAATTTTATAGCTACAATTAAGCATCAGCCATGGCCCATGAGCACAAGAATTGAAGACGCAGCGTGTCGTGGTAGCTACACATGAGGCTCATCTGGCGTTATACTCCGTCCGCTGTCGTACGAAATGAAACCACACCGTCCATTGAATTTCTTTGTGTACACGCGCGCATAAATCTGAGAAGAATAACATGGCGACCAAGAGAGATGCGTAGCACCGAACGTGCAGGCAGAGGAGGAAGCACCGACGCCGACAAAAAGCGAAGCCCTGCGACCTCCGTCGAGCTGGCCACCGAAACCGGGGCCGAAATGTTTGAACTAATCCTGGCGACCTGAATAATAACCTGGCGCACTCGTCGTTAATGGCTCACAGCCTGGAGGCATACACGCGTACATATCTCTACCACGTTGGACGATAGCAATCTTAAGAAATTCTTGTAGGTTTGGTCATCAGTTCTCTTCAACTTTTACGTGCGTGGTGCCCACGTGCGCATGTGGTGCAAGGGATGCTACCCATTTGTTGCCTCTGGTTTAACGAGAGAGACAGAGACGGTATCAATAAACATCCACTTCATTTTTATGCAAAAATGCAAAACAACCTGTGCATACGGATATATGCACTGTCTTAACTCTCAAGAATGCCTCATGATTCGTACAAGAGATATTTAATTATTGTAAGATGGGACGGTGATTTAAAATTTGAAAGTTTGCATCAATCTCAAAACACATTTAACGGTAGCGATAGTATATATATACCCATATGTATATATCGAAAAACCACATTTAAGTGTAGCCTGGGTGTAGCCTGAAAATTTTGATTATTTTTGCCTGGCCAGGTAGGCATGACTGAAAATGGGTTGTTTGATTGGAAGCCTGTGCATGAGAAAGTTAATAACGTACAACAAGAATACGCTTATTGAGTGTAGAAAACAAAAGGAGGTGGAATATGTGTTCTTGTTGAGTGCAACGGTTGCGGAACCACACATCAATTTTTTTAAATTAAATTAGCATAATTACACGTGTAATTACGTGACTAGATATTATGATACTTGTCTTTATTATGCAACTCTAATGTCTTATTGTTGAAATACAAATTTATTTGTTATACAACTTGATTAATGAGAGAATTTCTAAAATTTTATCTTTTTTATATTATTATGAGACTTTCTTGTCCTGAAAGCAAATAAGGTGCATTGCATCTTACAGGTTGTTTGTATTTATATAGCTAAATATTTTTCACAAGGTTTTTAAAAGAAAATCTCCACATATCTGATGAGAGAGAGAGAGCAACAAGGTATTTAATTAACAAGGCTTAGCCTTAACCGTGATGCACGGTCGTCTCAACATGGAGTTGCCAGGAAGATTTTGGCTACCGGAGCCAGGCAGCTAAGCCATGTTGTCATGTCCAGGCCGCGCGCTAGTTTAGGGTGCCGCTCGGTTGGGTTAAAATAAACTAGCTTATGTTTGAAATTATATTGTAGTTGGCTGAAATTTTACTATAGCTAATAATGACTTATTTGACATAAATAAATTTTAAAAAATTTAAAAATAGAAAAACAAGTTAGCATATCACAAACAATACAAACGAATACAGAAAAAAGAATCGACAAAAAAGGTAAAAAAGCAAAAACAAGTAAAAAAGGATGAAATTAGGAATAGTAAAAAATAAGGAAAAACTAAAAACCCAAACCGAAATAAGCGGAGCCTAGATCCTAAGGCTTCCAACCAAACACTGTCCAGGCAGCCTCCAAGGAAGCTCTCGGCCGAATAAGCCCTTCGGGCCTGTTCTTTTTCAGCTTTTGTCTTTTCTACAGTAACCAGTTTTTAAATGGAGTGCCTTTTCAAGATAAGGTTTACTAGTTAATTGTAATACATATTGTACCGACTTTATTTATATTGGCAAAACCACACGTGAGGTTCAGTTACTCTGTAATCTCTCACACGAACAGCCCAAAAGCTATAAGCTATAGCCAAAAACCGTAGCCCAAGGTATAGGCCCGAAGAAAAAAGGGATTTCGTTGTTGAAGAGGATGGCCAGTGCCTCAATGCATCTCCATCTCAAATGAAGAAAAAAGGCATCAGGCTATAAATGATGTCATGAATGGCCAGGTTTCAGAGGTCAGCTTTTCCGTTGTTGAAGAGGATGCCCGTAGCAGAGTAATGACTGCGATTGTACAGTGAGTGGCCTTTGAGATAATTTTTGGTGGGTTCTTTTCGGCCGCTATGGCTTATAGTTGTGCCTAATAGCTTTTGATCCTAACTTAAGTGTTTGTACGAATGAATCAAATGCCGATAGACTGTTTTAAAAAAGATTATCCCGATAAACTGTTTCGAAACAATAACAAAGAAACCGTCTTATTTATTTATTCAAAAAAACTATAAACCATAATCTATAAGTTATAAACCAAAATGAACCGGAGCTCTATCTCGTTTTGTCGTTCATTTCACGGTGAAAACAATCACCGGCAAGTTGCACTGTACTTTCACTACGGCGTATCTGAATCCAGAATCGAGAAGAGGCATATTCCCGTTTCCAAAACCCAATTTCTTTTCCTTCACATCTCGTGCAATGCCACGACAATCTTCCTTGTGACACTACTACACAATAAATCTTGTAATCTACAGCAGCTCATCAAGGGAAATGCTTTGACCCAAATGTTTGGACGCTTCAGATGTAGACGTGACTCGGACACCTTATTCTCACATCTCGCAACTACCTATTCCTCCTCTCACGTGTCTCTCCCCATGGCTGCTTTCTCTTCTTGCATTCTCTCTCACTTGCCTTCTCTCAAAAGTCCCTCTCTCTCCCTTAATCAACCAAAAGATTAAGCTCACGGAGTTTGTTTGTGCTGCTCATGCTCAAGGAGTTTGTTCGCCACAGTCAGAGCTCATGTGTAGGTCTTCTCTTCTGAGGAGTAGGTGGAGCTTCTCCAATCTAGCAAGGGCGAGGCCGGAGGGGGTAGTGAGGGGGAGGGGGTGACAATCGAAGGACTGGTGATGAAGCGGTGGTGTGGGGTGAAGCGCGGATATGAGGCACCAGGTCAGCCGCCATTGCCACCACACGCACGCCTTCCTTCTTTGGTATACATATTGTAGATGTTTCTCTAAATTGTTGCAACGTATTTTTCTAATTGTTGCATTAATCGTTTGATTTTGTTGTAATATCTCTTCACAAATTTTGCACATGAGGCATTTGTTGTGGTCTGTATTTTGATTTATTGCATCAAAAATTATTTTTTTTGTTGCATTAGAGATGTCATATTCTTGCACCGAGGAAATTCTTATATCTAGAGGGGCGAAACTCGCTAGATCTAGAGGGTCCAAGGATGACAAAGCTCGGGATACGAACCACAAGCAGTAGAAACTTTCCACTACAGCGAGCCGCTTACTCCTAGTCACATAGATTGGAACAGAATCGATCAATCTCATCTTCGCCAAATTAGACTGTCAGTGATGAGGGATTAGGCCAGCTGCTCCTCCCCCACCCCCCTCGAGGTTGCCGATGCACCAAGGCATAGGGACCGTCTTCCTCTATGCTCACTCATTGGTGCCGTCATCAAGTTCTTCCTTTCTGGCAATTTATGAAAAATTGTTGTTGTCATCATCTTATTTGTTGTAGGGATGTTGTGATTTTATTGCGCATGTTCATTTTTGTTATTGCAGTAAAGGTTGCGGTTCTTAATTTATTGCGAACATTTATTTCCATTGTTGGACAAGCAATTCTAAAATGTAGCCACTATTATTTTCAAATGTTGCAGTGTTGTAAAGTTATAAATTTTTTGTTTGGGATTTTTTTTATCTTGTCTTAGTAGTTAGCTAAGTGGTATACTCGTGGTTTCTTTTTTTGTGAGAAGATGGCATCTTTTTTTTTTAAATTTTTCATGGTATTTCCCGCTATTATTTTGCATTTTGTTGCATAGGGGTGTGGTTTGTTGTAGGCTTACTATTTAATTCTTGCGCCTTACTGATTTTTGTTTCGCTAGATCGAACAGATGAGACCAACCATTTAAATTTAGATCCAACGGTGGAAAGGAGTGTATGGTGGGAAGTTTCCCATCATACTTCCGAACGCTAGCATGCCCAAAGTACGACTAGCGCCCGAATGTCTGATTCGAATGCTAGAATCGAACGCTCGGGGTAGCCATTTGATCTCACTTAACATCCTATCTCATAGCTGTTCAATCTCCTCTTGGATTGTTACACCATTTTTGCAGCGACTACAACAACACATGTCCAAGCGTGCAACAAAATTACACTTGGTTTGCAATAAAGCCATAGCAAGAAAATGACACAACAAACCACCAAGCCTATTGCAACAAAAAAAAATACTCATGTGCAACAAATAAGTAAGCCTACCATAACAAATAGCTCTCGTTACAAATATTTGGGAAATTTGCTACAAAGATTCGGGAAAAATAAATTGTAACAAATAAAAACACCTCATGTACCAAATCATAATATTGACTGCAACAAATACGTCTAGCGGCAAAATTTGAGAAGAGACATTGCAACAAAATCAAACACTTCATGCAACAATGTGGAGAAAAATGTTGTACCAATTTGGAAAAACATATGCAACAAAGTCTATTGGATGATCAGGGCATGCTAGTGGTAGTAATGGCAGCTGACCTGGTGCCTCTTCTCTGCCTGACGTCGCCTCGTCATCAGCCATCTACTCACAACTGGCCGCCCCACCTCCTCCAGCCTTGACCTTGTTAGATCCAACGAGCTCCAGTCGTTCCTTGCAAGGGTAGACCTCCACACGAACTACTGCACCATCAAAACAAACCTTTTGCAACATCTTGCAAGGGCAACCTTGATAGCGTGAGCTCGCTATAGGTAGCTTTGTGAAAATTCACTAGGGTGTGCGTGTTGGTGGTGGCAAGGTGTGGAGTCACCAGAGGTACTTGGTGGGAACCCCGTGGAGGGGTTCACTGTAGATAGCTTGATTAGAGCTCACTTGTGATAACTCTCAAAAACTAATTAATCCAAAATCACACAGTTAGAAAGTAATTAATACATTAATGAAAGAAGTAACATTTAATCATCCAATACAAAATTAAAATAATGGAAGTGTCATTATATAAGAAGTCCGAATACATAAAAACTGGATTACAATAATGAATATCTCAAATATTCGATTATAATGTTATAAGTCCAATGTACAAAAATTTACAATCTCAAGATCTATAAAGGAATAAAATTCTAAAGTACAAATTCACTATACAAAATAGAAAATCATATTTTTCAGGAGCTATGTGATATATTAGGAGTATGTGAGATTTTTTCTAGAATTTTTAGACCTCATGTAGTCTCTGCCTTTATTAGCATTTAAATTAAAAATCTTAAAATTTTCTTTAAATAGTGACTTGAAATTGTTTTCCTAGCTCACTGACATGTTGAAAAACACCCCTGTAAATTGTTATAACTTTTGAAGATTATTTTCTATTTTAAATAAATCAAGTCTCTGGTCTTTACTAGGGGCATTTTGGTCCTTTTTCAGAGTATAATGGTCAGCCCTAACAGTCAACTAACGGCAGTGGCATATAATAAAATTTTAGTGCTATTGAATAGTATATAGTAAAAAGAGTATTTTAATAGCATTCTATAGAAGTAGACGTTATTTCGTGTCATATAATTAATAATTTTTTATTTACCATTACTAGAGGTCTCTCCAACCGACTATTCAATTTGTGACTATTCTGTAGCAACAGAGAGCCGGACGGAAATCTCATCCTCTGCCGTTCCAGTAGAAATTGCAGAGAAAGATACTCCCGGCTCCACTCCACGGCCCCCTTTTCGTGCCTCCCGCTCCAGCCATGGCATCGCCGATCACCACTTCCTGCCTCGTCCTCCTCCTCGTGCTCCACCTCCCCCTCGCGGCGTTCGCCGTGCCGCGCAGGCACCGGTTCACGTCCTTCCACCCCGACTCCTTCAACGCCTCGGAGCCGCCGACCACCTTCTTCGAGGTGGACCGCCCGATCCGCCCGCCGCGCGGCAGCCTCGGGCCCTGCTCCGCGCTGCTCCTCTCCCACTCCTTCGGATACACCTACGGCCGGCCCCCCATCACCGCCGCCTACGCGCCGCCTGCCTGCCTGGTCGCCGCGCGCGCCCGCGGCGGGTCCCTCGCGCTCGCGGTGCTCGAGTGGAGCGCCGACTGCCGTGGTCGCCAGTTCGACCGCATCTTCGGCGTCTGGCTCTCCGGCGCCGAGCTCCTCCGCAGCTGCACCGCCGAGCCTCGAGCCACCGGCATCATCTGGTCCGTGTCCCGCGACATCACGAGGTACGCGGCCCTTCTCTCCGAGCCTGGCGAGATCTCAGTGTACCTTGGCAACCTCATCGACGACACCTACACTGGCGTCTACCACGCCAACCTCACTCTCCACCTCTACTTCCACCCAGCACCGCCGCCGCCGCGGCCGCAGCATGCTGATCTGATAGTGCCCATCTCAAGAAGCCTACCTTTGAACGATGGGCAGTGGTTCGCCATCCAGAATTCCACCGATGTGCAGTCCAAGAAGCTTTCCATTCCGTCGAACACCTACCGGGCGGTCCTCGAGGTGTTCGTCTCGTTCCATTCCAACGACGAGGACTGGTACACCCACCCGCCCAACGAGTACATTGAGGCAAACAACCTGCCCAGCCTCACTGGCAATGGCGCGTTCCGGGAGATCATTGTTAAGGTCGATGACGATGTTGTTGGTGCTATTTGGCCATTCACTGTTATATATACGGGCGGTGTCAACCCTCTGTTCTGGCGGCCTATCACCGGCATTGGTTCATTCAATCTCCCGACGTATGACATTGACATCACGCCATTCGTGGGGAAGCTCCTGGACGGCAAGGAGCATGATTTTGGGTTTGGTGTGACAAATGCATTGGATGTGTGGCTCATTGATGCCAATTTGCATCTTTGGTTGGATCATAAGAGTGACAAGACAATTGGGAGCTTGGTCAGCTATGATGTGCCCGCATTGGCACTTAATGTGGACTCAGAGTTCAGAGGGCTGGATGGACGGTTTGTGACGACCGCAAGCCGGCATGTCTCTGCCACCGGTTGGGTGAAATCATCTTATGGCAAGGTCATGACAACTTTCTACCAGAAATTCGGCTATGGGAACAGCAATGTGTACAGCAAGAATGGCACAGTGCAAGTGGTGAACCAAACAATCGATGCAAAATCTGGTGTTTTCGCCGCAAACGGTGCTGTGATTCTCTCGGAGGAAGTTCACCAGGTCTTCCCATTCTATGTTTTTTCTGGAACCTCAGATCAAGTGGGTGATGAGTACTCATTGGTTTCAATTGTCAAATTGGGCATCAATGAGAAGAGGATCTCTGGTGGGAAGCTAGGGTTCTCATACAGCTCTCTGCAGAATGCACAGTCGGCACGCGGTAGTTTGAGGGTGAAGAAGAATTTGGTGGTTGATGGATTGGGGGAGACCCATCAGGTGTATAAATATGTGGGTACTAATGGATGCTACTTCAGGGATGTGAACAGCAGGAACTACACTATAATTTTTGACCATTCTAGTGATTCTTGCATAAAGGGATCACAATATAGTGGGTCCAAATTCACCTCCAGGAATTTTAATGATCAGCCATCAAGATGAAAGTTTCTGATGATCAAACTGTACAGCAAGGAAAAGCTAGAGAGCTGAATCGTTCAGGTTATCTCTTCAATAAGGATTGCTTAGGTTATCTAATGCTTTGTGTTGTAGGTAAGAGGAATCTTAGAAATTTCCTCAGAAACATGCTACTTCTAATCCAGTGTGCTACAAGTACTTATCACCAGCAACTATCAGTTATATCAGTATGTCTGTTATTTGGCTATGATACTTTCTGACACTGTTTGCTCTGGTTTGCATGAATTATGATTTATGTCAATATACTAGCACTTAATAATCACTTTGCTGACACTATATTACTCATATTGTTTTCTCCATGCCCACCTGCATCTGATTGGATTCGCGTCTTGGCCTTTGATAATAGGGCCGTCTCAATCTTCATTGACATGATATTTGTGTCCTCTTTTGCATATATACACAGTACCGGGGATGTTCTTTCTGTGAGAGATCTGCACTTGACAGGTTGCACTAACTACTATTCTGTTCTTGATTTGGAAACCTGGAATGTTTTTGTTGACCATAGTGCGGCCACATCTAGAGGAAGCTTGGATGTTGGAGCTGGGACCCATTTCTGATAGGGAAGGCTAGAACCAAGCGAGGTAAATTATAGGTGATATGATGTGCTGCCCTTGTCAATCTCAGCTCTCTCTTTGAATCATTCACCTTTGATCATCACATACCCAACATTGTTTCCAATATATCATAAATAGTACATCATATATGATTGAATTGAGAAACTTGATCATTTATCGAAGTTCCTAGATTTTCTATCTCTGACAATTCATTCTCTCCTTGAAGTAACTGTATGTCGTTTATACTGAACCAGGCCAACCTTGTGCTTCTTCACCCTGAATATATATGGGTAATAGGAAACCAGAGTTGGTGAACTTTATTTCGTCATTTATCCTCAATGGCTGACTGGTATTGTTTGCAAAAACTGCGCAGTTTATTATTATTTTTTGAAATTGTTTCTCACTGCAGGCTTGATTACGAAGCCCATGCATGATCAGTTACTTGTGGAATATTAATAGGATGGAGAATAGTAAAGCCCATGAAATCCTTTTTTTTTCTTTGAAGCTGAAATCAAGACAGAAAGCAGAGCGAAGTGGTCCGGGACAGAAATTCTTCCGAAGAAAGTTGGGTTTCAAGTTCTGACACTACACTAGCCCGTTCGTTCAACTTTGACACGGGCCATAGGTTACAAGGCTCCCCGCTTGCACAGTCGGCTGCGGGAATTATACTGTTTTCAGAGTTGGTTCGAAATTGCTTGTTCCAAATAGCTAGAAAGCCCATTGGTTTCGTAAAAGTTCTCATTGGTTTGATTTTACAATAGCCCATTGGTTTTGCAAAACAGAAAAACTAGAGAAACCATTCTCTACCCTTTCGACGGGATAACAAACGGCCGTTGGATCACATAGTTGTTGCACTCATCCATAAGCATTACCTGACCAAACTCTCCTCCGTCCGATTTCTCTCAACACAATATGCACCATTGCTTCACTCTCTCCGCTTAGGTTTTCGGTGTACGGCAGCAATGGCTGGCGTGTGAGCACGGCGATGACCAGCTGTCAAGTGCACTGACCTCTCCTCCCCCAACGGTCCCTGCCTGGTGACTGGCGTGTAGCTGCTGTGATGAGAGCCGCCATAGAGCTCCATGGCACGCCTCCTCCATGGATCCCCTCCTCAGCTTGCCGCCCCAGGAGCTCCCAATACACCTCCTCCCGTGGAGTCCCTTATCTACTTGCGTTCCTATCCCTAGAGCCCTTCCTCTCCGAATCCCATCCATCCCTGTCCTCCTCTGTTCCTGTTTCTCTACCCCCCCCCCCCCCCCCCCCCCCCACATCCCATTGATAAAGTTGATACATATTTTGTTCAAAGCCATTTCTCCCCAATGTGATGCTCGTATTAGTGTCCATATCCGGTGAGCTCTAGCCCTATTTTTTGAATTTTATCAATGTGAGGTTTAATGTTCTATGGTTGTTCTGGGATCGCTTCTCACTAGAGGTAAAACTTGAAACTCTCTGCCAGGGAGGTATTGAACTTAGGCCTCACTGTATTTTTGCCATAACAGCGTGTGTTATTATACTTGAAACTAGATATAAAACTTGGAACTCTGTTCAGACTTCGAATCTCTTTTGTATTATACTTGAAATTCTTTGTCCAGATCCCTTACGCATTTTCATTTTCTCATTTTTGGTTGGTTGTAGGTGATGATGCCGAAGCCAATGGCCTTGCTAAAACTGGAGTTGCTATGCAGGAGCAATATACAACTAGTGAAAATTACATGTTCCTATGGAGAGCATGCTTAGATTTATACTTCTATTTAGCCTCCATATGGTAACCTGCTCCTACAAGTGTAACATTTGAATTGAACTAATTATGCAATGCTACTTGTAGATTGATTTGATTAAAGAGGATGTCAAAGATTGAGATAAGCTCATGCAAAATAAGAAGCTTTTTTGGTGTTCTCATAGATGAATGAACAGAAAAATAGAAAATAGTTGCTAATCTTTTGTACATGTACACAGGTTGCTAAACTTTAAAAGATAGATCATTAAAATGCTATTAACATATGTTATTAGCTTCTTTTGTTTTTACTTATGTTTTGGAGTGGCAGCTACAATATTTTTGAGTAAAGTCCATTACCGGTCCTTAAACTTTTTATGCTGTGTCATCCCGGTCCATAGACTTTCAAAGTATGTCATCCCGGTCCATAAACTTTCAAAGTGTGCCATTACCGGAGCGTTTCGGGTCCAGCTGTAATGGCACACTTTGAAAATCTATGAACCAGGATGACACAACATAAAAAGTTTAAGGACTGGTAATGGCACACTTTGAAAGTTTATGGACCGGGATGGTACACTTTGAAAGTCTATGGACCGGGATGACACAGCATAAAAAGTTTAAGGACTGGTAATGGACTTTACTCAATATTTTTGAACATCTTGTTTGTATGGAAGTATGGTCGTGGATGATGAATTGTTTAGTTGTAGTGATATGAAAATGTTTCTTATAGAAGATTGCGATATATTGTTTGGCTAACTCTCAACCAGTTATGCAAGAGTATTGATGCATTATTTTTACAGCATTTGTGTTTCCTGTACACATAAAGTTTCATCGAAAAATACTTTTGAAAAGTTTTATCTGGGTTTCAAGATGTATCGATCTAGTTCATGATGTTTCATCCTAGTTTGATCATTGAAGCCTCACGTTTTTAGAGCTGAAACTTACATTTCAAAGATGTCAGGCTTCACCATAGAAACCTGATGATTCATAGATGAAACATTACTTGAGGCCTGAAACTTGTGGGAAACCTGAGACTTGAAACTCATGAAAACCATTTTGCAGTTCCAAATATGAAAAATAAGAAACCTAACTTGAGACTTGAAACTCTAAAGCTTTACGAAAACTTTTTGAAACCTTGGACTTTAGAACATGAAATTTGATGAAACTTATTGAAACTCTGCTGATACTTTTCTAAAACTTCCTATAGTTTACAAACTCCAAACATTAAATCTAAAACATACTGAAACTAGTGTGAAATCTCATATTTGAAATCTAAAACCCATAAAGAAATATTTGAAACTCCAAATATAAACCCTGAAACTTGCTAAAACTTGGTAATTGAAACTCATAAAAATGTGAAACTTGTTTTTAAAACTACAAATATGAAACCTGAAACCAACTGAAACTTGTGTTAAACCTAAGACCGAAAACTCATGAAAACTACTTGAAACTCCAAACATTAAAACATGAAACTTAGTGAAACTTGGAACTTTGATACTAATGAAAATGTGAAACTTATTTTTTGGACTACAAATATGAAAGCCTAAAATCTAGCAAAACTTATATAAAATATAAGACTTGAAACTCTAAACCCATGAAAATGTGAAACTTGTTTTAGAAACACCAAACATGAAAATCTGAAATCTAATGAAACTTATATAAAACATGAGACTTAAAACTCTAAAACTTATAAAAATGTGAAACTTGTTTTTGAAATTACAAACATAAAAACTTGAAACTTAGTGAAACTTACATGAAACATGAGATTTAGAACTCTAAAACTCATGAAAATTATAAAACTTGTTTTTGAAACTCTGAACATGAAAACCTATACGTACATGAAACTTGGAACTCTAAAACTTATTTTTGAAACTACAAATATAAAAATCTGAAACCTAGTGAAACTTATATGAAACATGAGACTTGAAACTCCAAAAGTCATGAAAATATGAAACTTGTTTTTGGAACTCCAAACATGAAAACATGAAACCTAGTGAAACTTACATGAAACTTGAAAATCTGGAACTCATGAAAATATGAAACTTATTTTTGAAACTACAAATATGAAAACCTTAAATCTAATGAAATTTACATAAAACATGATACTTGATACTCTAAAACTCATTAAAAAAATGTGAAACTTGTTTTTGAAACTACAAATATAAAACATGGAACATACTGAAACTTGTGTTGAAACCTGAAACTCATGCGAATGCAAACTTGTTCTTGAAACTCCAAGTATGAAACTTGAAACCTACTGAAACTTGTGTGAATCCTGATACATGAAACCTAAAACCAAAGAAAACGTGAACCTTATTTTTGAAGGGCGGCGGTAGGGGGCAATCTCCCCCCATGGGGCAGCGGGGACGAGGCCCCGCTAAGCTAGCGAGACAGGGACAGGGGTCGTTCTCCCCTCATGGGGCCCCGGTAAAAATAAAAAATATTTTTAATTAATAGATTATAGTTTTTATTATGGGAGATTGTATTATTTTCTTATATATTTAGATTAAAACTTGAATCTATATGTTAGAATATATATTTTGAAGCCTTTCAAAATATACCTAAATAATTATAAATTAATAAACAAATTCACATTTTTACATAACTTATCCTATTTTTTAATCCCCACAAGGATTCCCGTGGGGTCGAGTCCCCGCGAGGACTGCCCCCCATGGCAAGGCTAACGGGGTTAGGGAGGGGATTGGGGGTGAGGCCGTGGGGGCCTCCGCCAGGCTGCAGGGATCCAAGGAAGGGAGGAAGGGGCAGCTTGCGATCGATGCGGAGATCTTTGAAGTGACACCATCCTTCTATGTTGTTGAGGTGAAGAAGTCGGCAGGGGACACATCACACATTAGAGTGTGAAATGTTCTGCAACAAGGACCTGAAACCTTCACTCAGGGACATCTGCTGGAACGGGCACTCAGAGGAAAAGCTTCCATCACTTGCTGAGTCATCACCTCTAACTCGGTCCTCTTAAGTCGATCACAAGAGATGTCATTTAAGTGCAACCTCATCAGAGATGCAATTACAATCCATTTTCCTCTCCTTTTTCTCTATTTCTCAAAGAGCTGAGACATTGCTCACTTGAGCATCAGGCTTTAGAGCTCTTTGTTGATCTTTTTTGCCAGTTTTCCTTTTGTAGTAGAAATTGTTGAACATGGATCTCCTGTTCTTTTCACCAATGGAAGCACGAAGATTCACAATGTCATTCTTTTGGCTGTTGCTTTGGGACAAACATACCATTTCCTGCAGAAATCATCATTTAGAGCATTATAGGGTAATGAAATCCACTAATAAATGGTTAAAACGAATGAAATGTTAAACTGACATAGCGAAGGTGTCAAAGATGTCAAAAGAAAGGATGATTGAATAGCTTTAATTAAATAAAATAAGAATAAGAAAATTCACTGTGGCAGAAAGCAAAGAACAGATTCCTTACTGTGTCATATTTCTGCGATTGCGAATTGGTCACTTCCTACTTGTTATGAAGTTCAAACTTCAAAGTAAAATATGGATACACAAAATAAGAAAGACAATTTGATGAAGTGTAGCAGATAATTTCTAAGGAAGGACATTGGACCAATTTTCTGTTCAACAGTTATTCAGCTATGTGTTATGTCAGAAATAAATCAAGGGATCAAGAATAGTACAATTTGTCGATATATTCCTTCATACCAAGTTACTCGTACAAGCTAAATAGCATCTTCACATGATCTTATAATTGCGCACACACCACCAGAAATGAATACTTTTTGTCAAACAATTTAGACAAGAAATTTTCAGTACAAAAGCCACTCAACTTACAGATAATCAAGTTATGTGAACTATAGAAGTTGCATCACCAGAGTCAAGAGACTTTTGGCTTGTTTCTATATATGAAAATATGAAATCATAGTGTTAGGGCAACATTCTTTTTGCTCGATAGTGAAGTGCAGAATATCCTTCGTCAAAACACCAATCCAGTTAACACATTACCAAAAGGCTTAACTAGGCAAATACCGTAACTCAATTTTTACCAATTACCAGTAAACTATCTATACTTTGATTAGTTTTTTTTTTCTCGAATACGCAGGATACTTTGATTAGTGATTCTCCCTAATTATCATAGCAGTCCAGTAAACGGAAATACAAAACTAATAGCAGGTAAAGCACCATGATCACAATTCACGACTCCTTAGCAAAGAAAAGTGTAACAATATTATTCATCACACCGCAGCATTCACAATTTCACATGGGGAAAAGGGGATTCTTATCGTTTCATGTCATCACAATACGTTACATATAACAAAAGCAGAGAGAACATTTTTTTCCTCTCTGGCGAGTGGGGCGAGCAACATCCAAGAACCTTAAACGGGGCAGACAGGGCCTCCTCCGAGGTCAAGGCTTCGCGGCGGCGGCGGCGGCGCTCGCCGGAGCGGGATCCACTGCTACCACAGCGGCTGCTGCTTCTGCTTCTGCGGCAGCGGCGGCGGAGGCCTCCTGCTTGTGCTCGTAGTCTCGATACGTGTTGATGGCCTTGGTGCAGATCACTGGGAAGAAGAGAGGGGCGTTCAACACCAATTGTCAAAGCATATGAGTAGCGCGCCGAGCACATGCGTTCTACGAGTGTGTACAGAGAGAGAAGGGTGCGTACCCCCGGCACCGACGAAGCAGATGAAGCGGAGGAGCTTGGAGGAGGCTTCGCCGGCGGCGGCCATGGCGGTGGGGAACTCGCCGAAGTCGCTTGGATTTGCGGAAGCTAACTGGGCTTCGTTAGTCTTTCTCGGCTATGTTCTCTTTGTGAATGCATACGATCGCGACATCTGGGCTTTTGGGCTCTGAATGCAGCTGCTAATGGGCCACACGCTGTAAATATATGGGACTTGAGAATTTGATGTTTTTTCTCTTGAAATTTTGGGCAACTTAACTTGGGCCTTCATACCCAGCGGCCGATCAATCGCATGTCCGCTGTGTGTGTGTGTGGGGCCAGATGTCAAGTGTACTAGACTGCATATAGCCTATTAGGGCTCCGTCTCAGGCCCTGAAACTACTTTTCTGCGTAAATAATTTTTCTATAGCATTTAGCTTTTAAATAGAGTATCTTTTAAAGGTAGATCTACTAGTTGATAGAAGTATACACTCTAGTTATTTCATTTATATCAACTAAAATCGTACGTGAATGTCTCTCTACAAACTTCTTTACAAGGTATTAATATTCATAAGCTAAAGACAAAATACAATATGAATAAGCCTTAGACTTGACATTGGTGTTCACCGATTTTAAAAATATATGTACATGTATACTATATGTACTTCAGTAGGAAATTACCACGAATTCATCTCGACCAGAGATGGCAATTTCACCTATGGGATAGGGCCCCGTTGGGATAATCCCCATAGGGGGCAAGGAAACTCCACCCACGAGGTCACAGGGGTGGGGGCGGAGACAGGGGCCAAAGAACCCATAGGGCCTTTGGAGACTCGTCAAAAATTAAAAATATATTATTTTATTTATATAATATAGATTTTTAATATAGAATATATATTCTTTTATATATATTTGAATAAAACGTGCATTTATACATTATGGTTTATATTTTGAAACTATATTTTCATAATATATATAATAATTAATAAAACCACATTAACATTTTTAAATACATATATTATACTTTTTTAATCCTCACAGAGGACGGGGACAGGGGCACATTGACCTCCGTCAAGCTTCATAGGGGTGAGACAGAGGAAAGCTTCACAGGGATCGGCGCCCCAGTCCTGCATTGATGCCATCCCTAATCTCGACATCTACAATTAGCTTGTGCGAATGGACGCACTACCAGTGGTGGAGTCAGGATTTGATTACGGCCCGGGTTCAATGGTGGAATAATCTAAGCTATCTAAGCTGGATCATGAAAATGTTAACTAGATTGAAATAAATTTATTCAGGCTGTATATTAGATTTTTTTTCACATCTCAGACTGGAGTCTATCCCCTCCGGGATGTGGCTCCGCCCCTGCGCACTACCATATGTGATATGGGTACATTAGACATGCCTGTGAGCATCCACTGTAGCACTTTAGAACGATGATGAGCTAAAATGACCGAAACCAAAGCGAACTTTCTCCACGAACTTCACTCGACTGGTCATCCCACCAACCTTGTTAAACACATCAAATAATTCGAGTGCCTTGTTATGATCTGTAACGAATACACACACTGCCGTAACAGCTGAACTAATCACAGTACGATTAGCTCATGGAAATCAACGCAACATCCATGGTCACCGTTTCCAGAAGTAGCTAAGTAGCATCGAGGGCGGTGGCCCCACTGACACCTACTTTTGGCCATGCTTGCTTGCGAATCGTGAAACCCTATTGTAAAAAAACAGAAGCTAGATTAAGGGCTTGTTTGGCAGAGCTTTACCACTGAAAAAATGAATCTGGAGCAGCAGATTCATCAAAAAC
The DNA here is from genome assembly GCA_017311315.1 of Dendrocalamus latiflorus. Classification (NCBI taxonomy): domain Eukaryota; kingdom Viridiplantae; phylum Streptophyta; class Magnoliopsida; order Poales; family Poaceae; genus Dendrocalamus; species Dendrocalamus latiflorus. Next base: position 5,226,982 of record CM029647.1, on the reverse strand, counting down.
AGCTCCACCGTGAATCTGTGATCCCACCATGGAGCTAGACAAAACTGTTTGGCTTGCAAAGCAGCTCCAGATCCACGAAACTGAGTTTTTGGTGGGAATAGCCTGTTTTGCCCATGTGTTTTATGGTGGTATGGGATGGGGTGTGTAACCAGTGGCAAAAGGTGGGTAATTACCACCCAACTCCACGAGTAGGTACGAAACAAGGTTTCGTGGAGCACCCCTTGAGGTGCTCCATGGATTTCATGAATCTGGAGCTAGATTCAGTATTTTGGTGGATCCAGATTTCGTGGAGCTGGAGCGTTTGGGTAAAAATTCGTGGAGTGGAGCTGTTTTTGGTGGATCTGGAGTTGGTGGAGCTCTGCCAAACAGGCCCTAAGGTCTGAGGTCCTACTTTGTTTGCTGCTTCGTTGGATTTTTGTTTCTAGCTTCTAATTTTTTAATTTTATTATTCCTTTTTTATCTTATCTTTTTTCTGTATTTTTTACATTGTCTTTGATGGCCTAATCTGATTTTATTTTAAATTTTTTTAAATTATTTACGTCAAAAGATCATTAACAACTATAGTATAAAATAGTGAAAAAGTCATTAAAAAAGGTCCAAATAAGCAGCCCCTAAGGAAACGTTTTAAAACTTTTTTGCCGATGGCATTTTATCGCAGCTTTTGATTTTTCAATTGATTATCTTTTATTTTTGTTGATAGCTTTTAGTCAAAAAGCTATCTTATTTAAAATGGTTTTTTGAATTTTTTTCATAGAGAAACTGAAAACCAAAAGCCTAGAAATCGTTTTAACAGGGTCTAAGGAATCAAATGTCTAGTTTATATAACTAGCAAGCCAACGACCTCTAGTTTAATTTGCAAGCTAATGACAGACACTATAGGGGATACTCAGATTGGCGATGTTATAGTTTTTTTTACTATAGCTAGTTTATTTTTAATATAACTGATGGTGGCTTATTTAGTGTAATTAAATTTTAAAAAAAATTAAAATAAAAAATAAGTTAGCCTATCACGGACAATATCAAAGAATACAAGGAAAAAAGATAAAAAAATCTAAAAAAACTAACAAATTAAAAAAATAGTAAATTAAAAGCTAGAATTCGGAAACCATCGCCATATAAAATGCGATTAGCAGACTGCGTACGTGTGCGCACTATTAGCTTCCTAAAAGCACGTGTACGCACTCTAGTTCTCTTTAGATGCCGTGTTCCGTGACCGAGCAGTTCTCCTTGCGACAGACTGCGTACGTGGGCAAATGTGAGGGGGTTGAGCATCGAAGCAGGTAAAAGAAGAGAAAATTTGCAAGACTTTTGGTACCAACAATGGCAACAACATTATTGTAATGTAATGCCTCTCGTCGGTTTGTCAAGATTGTTAAATTAATCACAAGTGCATTCCAGGAGCTAAAAACTTCCTGGTGCATATTCACTGGCCTTAATGCAAACATATAAAAGATTGGTTGATAATTAATTTTTTGGTACATTGATCTAACAGCTGTCACAAAATTGGAAGTCTGGACACACCACCGACATTTTATTATTTTTCTTTCTCTTTTATTTTTTTGTTGGTGTTATATGTACTTGTGTAATACTAGCCACTATTCTAGTCTCTGTTAAGCGCAAGCACATATTGGTTAATTGAAGAATGCAAGTACTTTCTGAAGTGATTGTGAATTGTCATGTGTATACGTGGCTAGTAATATGCCTAGATGCTAGTATGTTGTGATCTGATATATTATCTTATCCATGCATGCACAAATTGTCAATGACTACTGTATGAAGATTGCGAACTTGTAGTAAAATGAATCGGCTGCATTTCCTTCTCCAAATACACAGTGACTAACACATCAACAAACATCAAATTAGTCTCACAGTTTAACAACATTACACACATGATCTCCTAATACGCAAGTATAAGAGATACGTACATTTATCCCTCTCTCTCTCTCTCTCTTTTTTCTTTTTCCCTTTTACAACAACAATGTCATGGAACCTTCCTCTAAATGCCATCCACAACACTGCAAAAATATTTTTTGTGTATGTATATACGTATATGTATACTTCCTTGCATACGTACGTACGTACAAGAAATAAAGTACGCAAACACAAACGTCCGGCCAAAGAGGAGAACGTGCATGCACGCATGGACGCGCGCAGCGATCATAGGCTCCGAGAGAGCTCGTCGGAATCGAGGCATGGCCGGTCGTCGCACACGAGCTCGTGGAGGCTGGGCTTGAGCCGCGCCCGGAAGAACTCCTCGTACTCGGCGGCGGCGCCGGCCTTGCGCCGCACCTCCACAACCACCAGCTCCGGCGTGAGCTCGTAGATCTCCGCGGCCACCGCCAGCGCGCCGTGCTCGCCCTCCCGCGTCCCCTCCATGCTGATCGACCCGTCGTCCCTCGCCCGCACCGCCATGCCTTCCGCGGCGGCCGTCCCCTCCAGCGCCGCCAGGATCCGCTCCACCGGCGCCGCCGACACGAACCGCGCGGCCTGCTGCTGCTCGCCCGCGCCATTGCCCCCGCCCCCGCCGTCCTCGAACAGCCCTGAGAGGTCGAACCCCGGCGAGAACGAGATGATGTCAAACGCGTTCAGGCTCGACGGCCGCCGCATGCTCCCCCACAGGTCGGAGCCCCCTAATTCCAGCAACGGCGCCGACCCGCACGACGTCAGCACTCCCGCCTTTCTTGGTTGCTCGGAAGGAGCGTACCCGCTGTCGGCTGTCCGCGGGGTGTCGGGCGGCGAGGTGAAAGCGTCGGTGGCGCCGTCGTCTAGGTCGAAGCAGGTGAAGGAGCCGTCGTCCTCGATGCGGAAGGAGAAGCGGCGGAAGCCGATCTTGAACCAGTCGTTCTCCATGATCTCGTCGGCGGTGGCGCGGCGCTGAGGGTTGGTGTCGAGGACGTGGCGGAGGAGGCGGATGAGCTCCGTGGAGAACCACTTGGGGCAGCGGAATTCGCCCTTGTGGATCTTGCGGTACATGCCGACGAGGTTGCGGTCCTGGAACGGGAGGTAGCCGGCCATGAGAACGAAGAGCACGACGCCGCATGACCAGAGGTCGGCCTTGGCGGCGTCGTACCCGCGGCGGGACAGCACCTCCGGCGCGACGTACGCCGGCGTGCCGCAGAAGGTGTGGAAGAGGCCGTCGTGGCGCATCTCGTCGGCGACGGCGGAGAGCCCGAAGTCGGAGACCTTGAGGTCGCCGGCGTCGTCGACGAGGAGGTTCTCGGGCTTGATGTCCCGGTGGTACACCCCGCGCGCGTGGCAGAAGGCGACGGCGGACACCAGCTGCTGGAAGTAGCGCCGCGCGTCGCCCTCCTTGAGGCGCCCCCTGGCAACGCGCGCGAACAGCTCGCCGCCGCGCACGTACTCCATGACGAAGTAGATGCGCTGCTTGGTGGCCATCACCTCGTAGAGCTGCACGATGTGCGGGTGGCGCACCCGCCGGAGCACGGCGATCTCGCGCTTGATGTGCGCCGTCAGCCCGGACTTGAAGATCTTCTCCTTCTCCATCACCTTGATCGCCACCTCCTCGCCGGTGGCCGCGTTGCGCGCGCGGTACACCTTGGCGAAGTTGCCCTGCCCCAGCATCTTCCCCACCTCGAACCGCCCCAGCAGCAGCGCCTTCTTCCCCTCCCGGATGCCGCCGCCGCTGCCTCCCTTGCTTGCCATCCGCACCATTGACGAGCAAGGAGCCAAGAACTTCACTAGCTAGCTCTCACGAATTAATGAAGGGAGGAAGAGTGAGGATAGGATGAAGCGATGGGATGCTGTTTATATGGAGACTAGGGAGTGTGCTTCTAACCCTTAAGAAAAAGATTGACTTTTTAGCGATCTTTTTAGTATTTCTTGCCAGGGATAGACTATTTTTTTTATGAATCAGTCATCTAAAGTTACACTTTGAATTATCTGAAGTTGCACTTATTTTTTTTGAAGGGGACTACAATTTTAGTTGATTGAGAGTGCAATTTCAGGTCACCTGAAGTTGCACTCTGAATCACCTAAGTTGCAGCTATTTTTTTTGGAGGGGTCTGCAATTTTAGTTCATTGAGAGTGCAATTTCAGGTGACTGAAACATAAAAAAAATTCAGTCGTCTGTGCAATAGCAAAACTGTTCTTCCCATGATTAATTATTTTTCCTTGTGAAAAATTAGTTTTTTTTACAGTTGTATGTGATGGCCCAGCACTAACTTGGGTATTGATGACGTGGATTGATCCGACACCGTTCGATGTGGATTGTGATGTTATCCTGGCCGTTGGTTCTGAGTAAGGGTACTTGCGCATGGTTAGTGGAGGGGTTCTCCTTTTCTGCAAGTTTTCTGCTGTGATGAGTGATGACACTGCCAATTAGTTGGAAAATAGTTCGATGTCCAATTTTGTTGGACAATTCTATGCTCCTTGCTGAGTTGGACTAGAAAGTTGGTGTAGCTAGCGTAACATTTCAAATTTCACAGGCAAATTGTTGCTATCCTCCACGTAGGAAAAGGTTGGTGGGGCACCACTAAGATTATTCTTTGTGCTAGTCCAAAATTTCTGGCTCGGAGCCTTCAGATGCCACCTGTATGTCCTGACAACTATTAAACTCAGAACTAAGGACTACAAGTGAAAAAGAAGAAGAAGGAAGCAGAAAAAATCTGTTGGATTAATTCGAGTAGCTCTAATATAACTCTTGAGTTCATATATTTCACACATTGTTCTTGGAAAATGAATGGGGGCAGTGTGTAGCATGGGAAAGCATTCTTCAAGGGCTGGGTCTCAGAAGGTGTTAAAAAAAATTCCCTTTCATTTTTCTTTTGCTCTCATGTGATGATGATTCGAAAGACGATATCAAATAACGTTACTCTCTGCTAGGTTTTTCAGACAAGTTTGTGACAGATTGCTATACTTGTTTTCCCAGAGTTAAATAACAGATTGCCCTTTTTGTTTCCCCAATGTCACTGGTAACCAGAACAGAAACAAAAGGAATGTCAAGTTCTCGTATCAACCTTCCAAACCACCACGGGACACTTACTCGTTGAGTCTAAATACAAGTAATTAACCCATTGGCCTTAATTTTTCCAAACAACACAACCTTTAGCCCCATTGAATCCACTTTTCCATAGTGTTTTTTCTTTGTTTTTTGTTCACAAAGTTGAATGCATGCCACGATGAAACGTTCGTGAGCTTAGAAAATTGGGAGGAGACTTCCCGGCTCACTGAAAATGCAAAAGAAAACTTCAAGAATGGATAAACAATTTGCAATACAATAAATAATACTTCACAATATGAAAGAATATGGATAAGTAGGGATGGTGATGCCCAAGATTTAGTGTTACACGTCGGATCCAACACACAGATCAGAAAGCAGTACCCCCCGGGGGGGGGGGGGGGGTCGGGGGGATGTGACCCCCTGTAATGCCCAAACTCCAAATGAAGCTAAAGAAATTTTCCTCTATGATCTTCTGCCATAATAAACTGGGTGCTCCTATTTTAGTTTACATTTTGGTCAAATTCAGGTTACATAGATAAAGCCCATCAGAATTTGTAGCCTCTCTTATAAGCTTTTGATAATGGCACAAGCAATGTGCATGCTGGTTGCGCAGCTCAGTCTTTTTCCAGAGTGGTGGTAGTAGTACTATTCTTAGGCTTTGAGCATGGAAAAACAGCTCATTTATCAGAAAGTACCGTTCATTTGAGCATGCAAAAGGCATTTTCGTTGTGCCATTGAAATAGGCTCTGCCTAGTACACTGGGATGGAAGTTAAGAGTACTTGCATATTGGTAAAATGTTGAAAAGAAGCTACCAGATAACTGAAATATCCTGCTAAAACTGAGAGTACACCAGTAGTACGAGTAGCTTCCCTTTTGGAATCCACCTCGTTGCCGAATGGACCTACATCATCACAATTCACAACATATGATGACAGTGCAAAACATAACAGTGGTCTTCACACCTTCAATGTATGAAGAGAAAAATCAAGCAATCTAATAGCTGTTACTTATCTAAATCTTCCTACCGTACATCATACGAAAGAGAGAAACACATACATGGAACTTGGAAGAGTTTATCAAGGATAAACAGGTTGTTTACATTTCAGGGCTATAAATGTGGCTTTTCATACACAGTGACAATAGCAAACCAGAAAGTCAGAAGCCATACATTCCCTGCAACTGAATGTTATCTATCTGAAGTTCAAAAGCAGCAATCTCTGCGGGTAACTGATCATCTATCTGAAGTTCAAAACCAGCAATTTAACATAAACTCCAGGAAAAACAATGGCGAATCTAGAACAAAAATAATACGGGGGCCTCATGCTCCGGCCTGTATTTATCGATGCATCTATCAATAATGTAGTAGATAGTAATATGTTCTAAATTTTATATCTTTAAATTTGATATACTCAAACCAACTGTCATACTGATTAAACCATGCAGGGTTAAATCTTCTCTTTTTTTCCTAAACATTGTATATAAAAAATCATATGCGTGAGATTAGCAAGGCCTATTATCCAAGTACTTTCTTCTTACCACATCTTTCTAATTGGAGAGATAGTCATCTATTATTTTTCTTTTCCCTGGATCAAACTGAATCTCTTCTTTCTAATTGATTTTTGGACTTTCTGTATTCGTAGCATTTGCACTTGAACCTGGTGAGTTTCTTTTTAGAAATCGCTCCATGACTACAGACTACTTGTCATGAAGAGATGACAATTATTGAAAGTTAGAATACACTGAATTAGATATTGAAACACATTGAAAATTCCCTAATTCAGTTGTTGCAAAAAATCAAAATAGGGTATTCTAATATTAAAGCCCTGACCCACAAATATTTTAAAGATTATATAATTGAAACCCTAAAATCTGTAATGGCTTGGATTGGGGGGAGGGATAATTGGCGAAGGTCTCCCCCAGCCCTTGCGGCCTAGGCTCTGACCAAGCCCTAAGTTTAAATGAATTGATCTTTTATTGCCTCTCATGAAAACAGTCGGCTACCCTTATATTGAGGTGCCCTCCTAACAATAACATACTATATCATACTATTACTAGAACTCTTATCAATATAGATTGCCTAATATAACAAAAGCATATTGATTACGAAGGAGTCCTTTCGATTATACTCATGCGGAATCCTGCTCTGCGTTGGACGCCCTTGCCATCCTTGCTACGGCTGCTGCGACCGAATCGGCTTCTGTTGTCGCCGTCGGCCCTGTAGCACAACCAGCCGTTGCCGGTGCTATCGACTGCCCTGCTGCGGCCAAACCCTTGCTGATAGGTTACCGTGGACGATGCATATAGACTTTGCCAACAAATACGTCCACAACAAAATCTAAGTTACAAATTTTAGTATTTATTTTGGTCGGTTGATTGTTATTTCGCTAGCTATGAAGATCATTGAACATTTGAACTTTGAAAGCGAGGAGCCAGGACAAGACGACAAGTGGACGACCTCACCTATTGCTGTGACTATCGGCCATACTACATACAACATATATACACTGAGATTTACTCCATTTGCATATGCATGCAGTGAGATTAACACAATGAGAAATCTAACCATACCATCCGACACACGCGGGCGCAAGTGAAAAGCGGCTGGCGTGCTCTTGGACGACGGTAGCTTTGACACCTAGCCCGTCATCGCTGCAGACGAAAGGTTGCGTGCGTGATATGCTGCATGGGGAATTAGAGCAGATAGGTAAAGCATCGTCTAGACCTAGCATTGGCTACTTAGTTGGCTTAGGGCTGATGCTGGCTTAAGCCTTGGGTTAGCGTTGGCTTAGGGTTGGACCGGCGGTGACCCACGTTCGATCGGTTCAAGTAACCCCTGTTACTTTGTTCTCTTTTTATAGTTGGTTGATATGTTTTGTCGTGCCAACTTCAACTTATATATATATATTTGGAGTACCTTGCTTTGTTAATGTCTTGTGTGTTTTTCTTTTCTTTTCTCTCCCTATTTGTCAACGTGTTTACTTTTAGATAGTTGTAATTTGATAATATTAGACACTAGTTTTTGGCATATAGAAGTACAAACTGTGTAAATTTAGACTCTAAGCAACAAAAATTAAAATCGGTCTAGGGGCCTATGCCCCCATTGCTCAACTTGCATCCACTCTTGAGGAAAAGTATGTTAATATGTTAATGTGAGTACGTTCATGTTAATATGTTAATGTGAGTACGTTCCACAGAAAACGAACCCATGCAAAAGTATATTGAGTAATATTTGCATACCGCCATGGTAATTCAGCAGATTAGGCACAACGACGTCAGATCATAGTCCTCTCTAAAGCAGGATATGGCATGCCATCCATCAACAGTAAACACAAACTTCCACTATCACCAAATGCAGTACAGCAATACACAACAGATCAACATTATTCTGGTATCAGATAAAAAAAGGAGAGCAAGCGCAACAAGTATTAACTACACATGGTGAACATCGTAGGGCCTACAAAAAAGGTAGATTGAAGAAATTTTGTTTGATGTCTGGCTCCATTCGATGACATGAGTTGAATCCAGTGGTGTTATTTCTCTTGGTAGTGTTTCCTACCAACAATAGTGTATGTCAGCCCAAAAATTCCCCCAGAAATCCTTCAAAATAAAATAAATGATATGATTATTTGGTGTCAAAGGCTCAGCACCGTGGTAGCATATAGGCTAGAGAAATAAGAAGCTCAAAATTTGTCTATTAGAAGTTCAGAACCAACTGCTGGCTTATAAAGCAGGTGAACTATAAATGATATGTCTTAGGCAGGGATAGCATGACTGAACCAACCAGCTCTTAGAGGCCCATACGCTTCTCAAACTTCTGGATCTCATTCAAGCATATCCACGTCAACTGCACACAAGATCTCATGAGGTAAATATGATAGAACATGAAGATGTAAAGGTGTCTGTTAAGCGGAGAAACGCTGTGTAATATTTGCATTACCATGACATGTGGAGCAATCCTGACGCAGTAGACAGGAAAGCCAGTGTAGAACTTAAATGGGCCTCCACTCTTCAAGGTCTTCATGGCACAGTCAAGAGACCCAGTATATGGATACTTCCCGGTGGCATCAGGCTGCATCTTCTGAATCTGTGTCTTCACATAATCAAAGGGCAAACTGCAAGCAGATGCAAAGAATCCTGAAACAGCACTGGCCCCTACAAGCAAAATTCAAAATCATGTAAGTTAAAGCAAAACAAAACCTAAGATCGCGATAAAGAAATCACAAAAAAACTAAACAGCACAGTGAACTATGAAAAGCATATAAACTAAAAACTATTTGGGTGGCAGTGCACAACAAACTCGACACATGTGATGCAAATCTGTCATTTTCTCTCTTTGTTTTATGGGAAACATTAAGGGAGGCCCACACAAATCCGTCAATTCAAAAACTAAGCAAATAGAAAGCTATTTTCAGCAGGCTTACCGTCATGCAGCTACCTGCAACAGGCCAACAGACCATTCGAACCCAGAGAGCTTAGCTTTAAATTTAGAGCGTGAATTAACAGTTAAAGTGACCATAGTGCTTCTACAATGAGTCATTAATAAATTCATAGTTCCTGCATTTTATTTTATTTTATTATTGGTCCCTCCAGCCCATGCACTAAAGATGCCAGAGAGTCCATGACCTATACATAATGTTACAGTATGCCACTACTTCATGTCTCAAAATGCATAAATAATTCTCAATGGAGAAGTCATAAAAACGTAAGTATCACATGATACCTAAAGATGAAAAAATAATAATCTTACCAAGCACTGTAGAAATTTCTCCAGCACCAAATTTGTCTCTAAATAACTCAACACTCTGGTCATAGGAGGCAAGCATGCCCATGTTGAGCGACATAGCTCTCACTACAGTTGGGCCTGCACCCTTCCAAAGTGCAAGAACACCTTCATCAGCAACAATACGGTAAAGTGCATGAAAAGCATTCTTATAGTTGCGCCGTTGGGCTGCTGGCAAGGTTGAATCAGCCTGCATCCTAATCAGTGCCAAATCCGCAGGACTACCAACACACGCTCCAATTGCTCCAGCAGTGAGACCAATAAAAGCTTTCTGGACTAGAGGCAGTGGCTTCCCATCGTTTGCTTCAACTGCTTTATTTGTCAGAACCCTGAGGAAATACAGTTTGAACACATAAAATCAAGTCAAACATTGAACAACAGCTATCGCAGTCAGGATCAAATTTCATTTTAAGATAAAATCAGATCAAAATAGCTGACAAACCGTGCGTAAATGATTTTACAGATTGCTCTTTATAATAAAAAAACAGCAGTTAACAGATCCTCTGCTTGGCACACAGTGGTGCAAAAAACTCTACTAATTGATGTATTATGATGGCTTCAATGGTTATATTTTGCTCCAACTCCAGGAATGATGGATCTGTCAACTCCAACTTTACCTTAACATCAGTGTGTCCTTCTTGAAAGTTTTTTCAATTCAACTTAACAAATCAAGAACAAAACCATTGTTAGATTCAGCAGGTACCCTACAATTGAGAGTAATTTAGAAATGCATACTTAGTTTGTTAGATATGCTTTGGCTGGACACCGGCCAATAACATATAGCAGGCATCAATTTTAAAATTTTCAGAATATCTAGTCTACCACTACAGAAACCACAGGCTTTTGACACATAATGGTATTTCGCATTGTTGATGTATTCTTCAGCTGAAATAACAGACATACTACTGACTACAAATTAGTTTAGTCAGTAACCATCCTGTGTTAATTATATGGAAGGTTACTGACGAAATAATTGACTGGCTAAGTACAAACCTGAAGGATCCAAGACGAGCGGTTGTGTATGTTGCCTGCCTTAGCAAGCCAGCTGACAATCCCTGCATGAAAGAAATGTATAACAATTAAAAATCACAAGCGACAAGTCACCTCATGATTAGCAACTGAATTCCTAAATTACTTGATACATGATTCTTGCAAGGACAAACAATATTAAACAGAGTAAGAAAGCCAGCAGTATCTTTGAATCTTCAGCGCATTCAACTTGAAAAGTTACACGAACTATTTGGTTCATTATAAGTCAATAGTAACTACATTTCTCTTCAAAGAAACATCAATAGCATAAGAACATTGAAATTGGCAATTTGTTTACTCATTTGTAAGACCCTAGATGTAAAAGATTATCTATTGCTGTGTTGACCAAAACATTCATTATATGTCAGTAGTAACTACATTTCTCTTCGAGGAAACATTGGTAGTATAAGAACATACAAATTAGTAATTTGTTTACTCATTTGTAAGACCATAGAGGTAAAAGATTATCTATTGCTGTGTTGACCAAAACATAAGTACAATGTTGTTCTGAAAATTAGATTATTAGACTATTGGTTTTAGCATAAACAATTAAAAAATTGATATTAATTACAAAAAAGGTAAGATATTGTGCCCAGAAAATATCCTAAAACCAATAGTATGGATTTTATGTGATTTTGCTTCCTGAATGCACACCCCACGACTCATTGAATTGAGTCATCATTTCATGTTCTTAGAACACAGAAACACAGATGAGAAAACTAAAATTTTCCATCAACTTCAATTTCAATTTGAGAAAACTGCATAATTTCTCTCAAATGATACAGGACAAATAAAAATCTCATTCATAAAGGACTATTTTCCTAGCAAATGCTATAAACGCAGGTTCATCACCAAGTTATAGTGGATGCCACATTCGCAGGAACAATATTTCAATACTAAGCACAACGACAGGAATATGTAAGGCAGAACACCTATGAGAACAAACCTTGTAGAAGGAACCAATTCCCTCATTAGCAAGCATCTTCTTGGTGACAGTACCTGCAGAACCCTCACCCAACTGGATCCTCACCTGAAACAAAACATCAACAATCAATCCTAGACCAAAAAACACTCCCCAAACCTCAACTTGTAAGATCAGGAATGGCGAGTCAGGGGGGGGGATGAATGACTCCTTAAAATCTTTCCCTAGGTAGTAGCAACACAAAACAACGAAAAACACAAACTCTACCAAAGTCAAGAGCCTAAGAATCACCAACCCACTAGAGACTTTGTAGTCTCACTGGTCTGATCGTAGGCCAGAGGGCGGTCAAACCGCTTGCCGGTCTGACCTCAAAGGCCACCGGCCTGACTGGGCCTGAGCGGTCTGACCGCTCACCGAACAGAGGCAAAAATCAGCACTCTTAACCAATGATCCAAACATAATGAAACTTGATACAAATCCTCCCTAGGATGTCTGGAACATATTACAATCATCGATCATGAAGATCAGTATCAAAGTTCCAATCTCAATACAAAACAAGGAAGGTTACATCAAAACCGTGCAAAAGAAAGAAACTTCGATCTACACTTGCTCTTGAGTCCTTAATGATCTATATAACCTTAAATGAGTTCTCACATGTCATAGTAATCTAGATCACAATACGAACTCAAGACAAAATACCCTCAAGATCAAAACCTAAAATCACTCATCTTTTGAGCAAAACTAGGCAACCACAAGAACTTTCCATAGAAAGTGCAAAGATGGATGGGAATTGATCTCCAAGAGCTATCTCTACTTTTTACACGTCCTTGACACCAAGAAAGGTCCAGAGGAGATGAAATACAAACAAGAAAACCAAGCAAGTCAAAAACATATGGAGAAATACATGGCACAACTCACTTGGACGAAATTTGGATGTTCATTTCACTTTGAGATGGATGTTTTACAGCCACTCCATCATAGAGGATGGAGCTCTAAGCCTAGACCACACACACAAATATTCCAACCCAAGGAAACCCTAACCTCTCTCTCCTCTTCTCTCAAGTCTTCAAGGCTTAGCCTCTAAGCCATCTCCTCTCCCCTTTATATAGAGGAGGCACATAAGAAACCCTAACCAGCACACACTTGGTGAATACAACCACTTACATATGGAGAAACCTCGTAACTCACACACAAATAGGTTTTACACTCATACACACTTGCACATTTATCAAAGCATAACTTGTACATGGCTCCAATAGCCAAATTAGGTGTTATATCCTCTAAGATGTGATCTAAACCACTTTAGGCCACTGTCACAGTTTTGTAAACGGCCTCTCCACCTAGTATTGGACAATTTTCTCAATTGCCACCCACTGGCCTTCACAGTGCTTCTCCTCGAAGCAACCTCCACAACGAAGTCTGTAATGCCCAATAACTTGTCGCTAAGATCGTACGCCTCCTCCAAGGACCATCACCACTTGAAATGTCCAAGTCCAATAACACACCATATGCGTGCAACTACCTCATCACGATTCTTGTCTTTCTCCTGTGCTTCTCTATTTGAGATGATACTCTACCCGGACTTGCGTGATCCTCCATAGCCTCAAGGCACCTCCTCTAGCCTCAGTCTTACCGTTAACCGCAACAATCATCAAGCGGCCTACACATTAAAAAACAAGCAATCGTCCCGAACACAAGTGACATATACTTGACTCTCATTAACATAACCGGTGCAAACATGCACCACTTGACACTCCTGTCAAGATTCCTACAATACATGGGCTCCCGCCATGCCTAACACTTACATAAACTTCTGCTATAATTAACACTTCTGAAACCAAACCCAGCTCACTCAATTTACCAGAGGCTAGTCTGACCGCTAGCCAACGGCTGGTCAGACCGCTAGAAACTGACTCAAAAACCTCTCGGCAACAGAGGACTGGTCTGACCGCTGGTTCAACGCCAGTCAGACCGCCTGACTGACCTTGATTGGATTGCCATTACATGGCTGGTCGTACCGCTATCAAAAACTCCACGCAATGCAACGAACACCTCTCTGAAAAATAGCTACCGCCAACTACGGGTTAATACTACTACATTTCCGGCCAGACCGCTCTCACGACTAGCCACACTGGACCCCGATCAAACCATCGCCCATGACCAGTCAGATCGCTCATGCACAACGGTTAAACCACCTCTGTAAACCGATCAGACCGCCTGACAGTATAAATTAGTGAGCAAATAACACAAACTCAAACTTCTACTACAAATTATATGCAAAGTCAAAAACTTATCAGACAATATGGGGTTGCCACCACATGGTCTTACACAGCTCAACTGAAAACCAACACCCAAGTGCTAAGAGCAGGCATGTCCCATCATAAGCAGGGCCATCAAGACCTTGACAGAGACAATTACTAGACAATTTCCTACAAGATGCACAAGCAAGCTACTCCCTACGATCTTAATTCCCAAGCCATGAAAAATATTTCAGCCTTGCAGGACAGCATCTTCTCAGCTCAGAGGTAAACTAAATAGTCGAACGAGTAAAATGATCTAGACGTGACAACCTCATGAATGCAAAAATAAATTCCAAACCTTCTGCGAATCATCCCTTACGAAATATACCACGAACAAATGAACAATACCTCAAATCCACTCAGTATCAGAAATGATGAAATCACACACCCAGACCTCACTCCGAATTCTTCAAATTCCCCGTATACCTAAGCCGCGACGCACCATTTCCATCAATCTAAGCAACCAGGTAGAACAAAATTCTCCTTAGGCGTCTAGACGCAACACATCAAACAGCTCGTCTCCACCAAACTCCCATTCGAACTCCCCGTTCCCTCGGAGTCATTCCTCAAAAGCGTAGAACTCCAATTCCCGAGTCATCAAGTGGCTCAACTCCACTAACCGCCCACTCACCCAAATCTCCCTCCAGGGACCATACCTTGACCATGTCGATGGGCTGGATGACGCAGGTGGCGAGCATGCCGGAGGCGCCGCCGTTGACGAAGGGCTTCACCGTCTTCCACACGCCGCTCGCCGCCGCCGCCTGCGGCTGCTGCTGCTGCTTCGCGTCCGCCATCTCCTCCTCTTCCTCCTCCTCCTCTCAACTCCCGAGCTCCTGCTGCTGCTTGGGCTTGCGGAGAAGAGGTGGTGGGAAGGAGGCGACACGGACGTGTGCAATCGCTGGATGCCGTCGCGCTTTTTATGCCGACGAGAGCCACAGAATTTTTTTTCTTTTCCAACCGTTTTTTTTTTTTTGTTGCGCGTAGGCGTAGCATTTGCGTCGCATCTATCCCTCCGCGCCTGTGTCATGTGACGGTTAGGGAAACGGATCCTCTGCATCGGCAGAAGCACAGTGCTGTGTATTAGGGATGGATCTTGGTGGTGCTTAAGTTAGCTCATGTTCTTAGTTTTTTTGTTATTTAGCATTATTTGGCATTGCTTAAGGCCTTTTTTTTGCTGTAGCTGCGGGAAGCTTTATTGGTATAATTAAATTTTAAAAAATTTAAAAATATAAAAAATAGGATCTGTCACCGTAGACAATACAAAGAAATACAAAAAAGAAAAATGCCCAAAAAAACCAAAAGCCAGAAAAAACAAAATTAAGAAAATAAAAGCTAAAACTATCCGAACAGAACAACGTAACTCCCAAAATTTTATAATAAAATTCTCGAGGATGAAAATTTATGATTTTTTAAAACTTTTAACGTACAGTAACGTGTTGTAACCCAGCGGGCCAAGCGGAGTGACCCCAACCCACACGCATGCACGTGTAAGTATACGGTCCAGCTGATCCCGAGGCATATTTTATTCTCAAGCAGGCTATGGATATGGTGTAGTGTGTATTGGTGTGCTGCCATATGATTCTGAGCCCTACAATGGATACGCCTATTGCAGCTAAGCCACGCCTATAGCGTGTTCGATGGAATGCACACTAATACGCCATATCCCTACAGTGGATACGCCTACAATGGTGTTGTACTGGATGCTTGCTCAAAAACATGCTTCGGTGTATCGTGTGAGAGCTGCAAGCAAGGATGCGCATGCAGCTCGAGAGGTCCTATCTGTGGCCAAGATGACCGGGGATGGCTAGGGAAGTCAGTGCTACGCCGTGACACCATCTAGTGAGCAGCAACCATGGCTGGGAGCAAAGAAGCCCCAGGAATTTCTGAATCAGACAATTGCAAGGTTTGATGATCTCATGGAGAGTAACAAAAAAAATGTATTCAAGAGGCACAGTGGAAGCATGGGCAATTGAAGGAGCTTGGACACTTCTTATGTCATTCATTCGATTTTTTTTATGAATCACTGGGATGTGTAGATGAAATTGAAAGTGACAATGATGGTGTTAGTCTTACCCTTGATCCTTGCTCTGAGAAAGCATTTGATTTCTGGGACGAGACACTAGTTGGAGATACCAGTGAAGGGAGCAAAGATGCTGAATTCACTTCTCATGCAAACTAGACATGTTAGGGAGACTAATCTAATGCAGTTAAATTAGCGCGATGGTGACTGAGCTATTTTGCTTGATTGAATTGTTCTGCATCCATGTTCTTTTTGTACTTTTGTTTTTGGTAGTAATCTGTGAAAAACCTATATCTTTGAACCTAGGTGTGGCATGTTGGTTGAGTCTTGTGTGGATGTAATCTGATCCTTGCGTGGGTTTATGGCGCATTAATGCACTTCTTATGTGAAGGTTCCAACATAATCTCGAGTAGGTGCAAAATTTTTGTATTCCTTGTTTCCCTTTAATGGAAAATGGTAGAAGTTGCTTGCAAAGAAGTTAGGGATTTTAATACAGAACTGTGTCCATTCTTTTGAATTACTTCAAAATTGTTTGAAGAAAAATCCTGTGAAAGGTATAAGGTTGTCAAGGTTGTGCAAGATGTGATGTCACAGCCACATTGTGGTTATTCTTTTGAAGTACAAGAACCATGAACATCAATCCTTCAGTGATCATGTGACTGATCATGTTGTGGTAGACTAGTAGCGTTCCAGGTGAGTATCAAAGAGTTGTCTAACACTTTCAGGTTATACCTATCTCATAAAGCAAATAGCATGGAAAGTATCCAGGGATACTGCCACCAGTGGTATCAAGTTGCATTCCAATAGACAGCGACATGAAATTTTTAGAGGCTGAAGATTTTTTTTGTAGAAGTTGTAATTGTTTTCGTTCTCCTTAATTATGTTCTCCTTTTCTTAATGCATGGATAAGCAGTTTGCCGTATGTTCTCACAAAAAAAAGATATGTTACTACTTAATCAGTGACGTCTCATATTCTGTTGGAACTGATTATCCGTGAAAGAATTTGCATGATGTCAATGAAGAGAAAATTGGCTTGAATTAGAATAAATTTACATTTGGGCTATCATACCCTTATTGGGCTGGGCATTATATACATATGGAGACATGACTGAATTTATATCTCAATTAGGTCTTCAGACATAGTATATGTACACCAGATACACACTGCAAATACTAGTTGATTATTTACCACACCACTTCATCTAAGCAACAGTGGAGTCGAATAAACAAAACAACCCGCAAACTGAATTAAGCAGCCAGTTAAGCACATTTAAAGACTAGCAGAGATTAATTAGAAATTTGGAGACATAGCAAATGAACAACAAAATAATTAAAGTTGCATTTTCTGTAAAAAGAGAATCTGATAGGCATTTCAACAAAAGAAAAAACAGAGCAGACTAAGCTATTACTTAGATAGTGATGAGAGAGCATAAGTTTTAGTTTCGATCAAAGAGCGACAAAATCACAAATAGCCTGAGTTAATTATTTGGGTACCATCACAGGAGAGACATCATCTTTCAATAATGTGTTCTTATTATTTAGCGCCACAGGAAATGCACTAATAATTGCAATGTATACTCATTAGTTGATCACCAAAACTGCCTACTCATACAAAATTGTTCTACAGAACAGAGCTAATCATCTCATGATCAATATTAACAACCATTCATGTCTCATTAACGCAACTCAACTAGATATCAATGTCATACCACTGAAATGCAGAATTGATAGAATATGTTGGAAAATGGGATGACCCTAGCACCCACTCTGAGAGGACCTACACCTAATGCTACACAATTATAAAAAAAGTCGGTTAGTTTTTTAGTTTTTACTTACTTATTGCACTATCAGTTATTGGCTTCTGAGTGACTAAGCCGCTCACATTGAAGCCAGGATTGTCCTGCTTTCGAGCGGCCGAGCCACTCACATTGAAGCTAGGACTTTTGTGATTCCGGGCAGCCAAGCTGCTCACATTAAATCACAACTTAATAATGCACTAAATACTTAGAAATAGCACAACCTAACCAGGAGACTTGCAATTACAAAATACTACTTTATTAAAAACACAGACACTACTACACAAGAGTATACACACACTCCTTTGGTGGCTAGCCTAACACTCACCCTCTACCATGTTCAAATGCCAAGCCATGGCAAGAGGCAAGATTCTCTGTTTATAGAGGTTAAGGACCATTGGATTCTTGATACATGTCAAAATCATGACCCTTGATCTAAAATATCTAGATGCCAAGCCATGGCAAGAGGCAAGATTATCTATTTATAGAGGTTAAGGACCATTGTATTCTTGATACGTGTCAAAATCATGGCCCTTGATCTAAAACATCTAGAACATCTACACTCTTCTTACAAAGAGATAAGTCTATATAACACCCTAAACTTTATCTAAAAGTCTGTCCATCACCCTAAACTATAAAGTCAGACATTTAACCCCTCCCTAAACTTTATAATCTGGTTCAAATAACATCCTGACCCGATTTTGCATGGTGTTATTGCTCGCGTGGTGCGATAAGTGAAAGGTTTTACCACGTAGGATGATACACTGATCAAGTTAAGTCAATGACATATGTGGCCCACAAGGGCTACTCCCCTACCGAGCTCACAACCGTGCTTCTATGGCCACCGCCTCCTATAGTTCCCTCCCTCTCTGTTTTGATTTAGGAGAGAATGCTCTATGGGTCCCACCTGTCATTCATCTAAACTTGACGAGTGTATCATTCTACATGGTAAAACCATTCACTCATCTCTCCATAAGGGCAATACCACCATCTGAAACTGGTTTAGGATGTTATTTGAACTGGATTGCAAAGTTAGGATGGTCAAATATCTGGTTTCATAGTTCAGGGTGCTGAACGGACTTTCGAACAATGTTTGGGGGTGTTATATGAACTTTTTTCTCTTACAAAATATCTAGATACTAGAAACTTTCCAAATATTTAATTAGTTATTTTAGAGTACTCCTAGGAAATATCTTGATTCATGCATTGTTTGGAGTCTTCCAAAGTTTGTATTGCCACCATCTATATAAATAAAAATAAGTAGTGAGATTCAAGGCACTTCATTCGTTTTGAGGGTAAGAAAATTCCATAATAATCCTAAAAAGAAAAATCCTGGAAATTCTCACATTTATCCAAAAAAAGATAAGTATCTCCATCACTTATTTTGGTAAGATCATATTATAACGGTGCATATTAACCATATATGTATATTAGAGTTGTATAGCTACAAATATATTTTAATTATAGGCAATAGAGTTGTGTACTAAGATAATTATATCATAATATCTAGCCACACAATTACATGTGTAAATCCCCTAGTTTTTATAAACATAAATGCTAATGCAACGGACTAGTGCAATGCAATGAAATTTTCAACACGTTTCTTCACGGATTATGTGAGATTCAAGACATCTCCTTCATTTTGAGAGCAAGAAAAAATCTAACAATAATCCTCAAAATAAAAAATCTAAAAATTCTCACATTAATCGAGAAAAAAGACAAGTATCTCCACCACTTATTTTGGTAGGATCAGATTATAACGATACAAATTAATTATATATGTATATTAGAGTTGTATTGTAAATATAGTTCTATTTTAATTATGGGTAGTAGGGTTATCTACCAGAGATAACTGTATCATAATATCTAGTTGCGTAATTATGCGGGTAAATCTGCTAGTTCAACATAATACTAAGCAACAAAAAAGATAGGTGGCCAAATATTTGTTTCATGCATCTCATGATCAATACTAAAAAATGTTTATGACTTATTATCTCAAATCACCTAGATATCAATCTCATATCACTTTAGTTAAGAATTAATTGAGTACTAAGCAGTAAAAAATAAAAAAAATATGTGGCCGTCACACCATATCACTACAACCAATCGAAACACAATGCTCGCACGTCCTCACTGGAAAAACCAAATTCATGGCAAACAGTCCACAGGGCCACCATCCGACATGTACCGGTGGACATCCTGGCTTGTTTAGCGGAGCTTGCCGATGTCACTATAGCAATATTGCTTATTCTCCTTGAACATGCTCTGCAGGTCACAAAAGCCATTGGTGTCATCGACAAAGTGGGTCCAACACTAGTCGAACTTGCCCGTCTCCAACGCCTTGGAATAGCTACGCCCGAGGAAAAGCAATAGGCCTACGTGGATTGTGTACATGTGACACGAGGCAACAACACAATCGAGCCTAAAGCTTGCTCCCCTCCTAGCGCAAAGACATCGAACAACATCATTCCTCACTCAGGACAGGCAAACCTCTTGACCATCAAGAGTTGTCTGCAGGACTCTATGAGGTAGCAGGTGACGACATGTTCCCTAGGGTCCCGCTACACCGTGTCCTTTGCCTTGAAGATGTACTTCACCAAGCGCATGTTGAGCGAGCCGTCGCCGCTGCCGCCGCCCCCCGTTCTTCGGCACGTACACTGAGAGCTCCTCATCAGCATTGAGGATGTAGAAGCCCTCGTGGAGGTGGCCCTTGAAGGATATGACGCCCTCCACAGGACCCTGTGGCACCGTCATGCACCATGATCAGAGCTCTTTCTCATTCATTGGCGCTGCCAGCCTCAGTAGTGACCAGCGATCCATCTTCGAGTGCCAAAATGCAACATTAGTCATGCTAGACATGATTGTGGCGGTGAGCTAGGCACCGTCATTGATACTTAGGATGAATACATAGCAAAATCAATACCTAGAGTAACTCATACACGAGATAGGAACCGATCTGAGAGCTCATGGCTAGTACATGCGGGACCCTGTCTAGCGTCTGGGCCATCAAGCATGAACTATTATATATTTAATTTATTTTCTTGCTAAGTGAACCGACTATGTTGATGTCGGCATTAAGATCAGGTACCTAGATACCAGTGAGCACTTATGTTTCTAGAACATGCAAGACTAATGTTGAGTTGTGTAAACATAAGAATCAGGGGGCTGCAACATGCACGCAATTGATAAAATAATCATGTGAGAGGTGTCCTTAGTAAATAAAGTGAAAGAAGACAATGTCTGTTCTGCACATTGTGTTTTTTACTTGCTTAACCATGAAGTCAAGCAGGATAGATAGATAGTCAGCGTGTAGTCAATAGATAACCTTGTATAGGTCGGTTGCTATGTCGGTTGTACAAAGCCTATAAAAGGGCTATGCATGTATGGTTTGTACTATAAACTTTGACGAGAGATCAATTAAACATGTATGAAGTTTTGTGCTCCAATCCAAACCCAACAACTGGTATCAAAGCCCCAGGTTCGAGTTGGATGTAACGGAGTAGTGCGATGTGTTAGTGTTGTTTTTTGGAACCAAGGTTATGGTTTCGAGTTTGAGCATCGGGATGGCGCGGTCGATGATTCCCATATTCTCAAAAGAGAACTACAATATGTGGAACATCAAGATGTTGACGGTTCTACTTTCGCAAGGGTTGTAGGATATTATCTAGAACAGCTACAGAGAGTATACCGTCGAAGATGTTCTTACACCAGATTAGAAGAAAACTTTAGTGGAGAACCAGATGACGACGCTGAGGCCTTATTTCTGATCCAACAAGGTTTTTGTGAAAAGTTTGTTTTCGCGTATTATTGGTGTCAAGAAGTCAAAAGAAGCTTCGAACAAACTAAAGGAGGAGTTTCAAGATTCCGCAAAAAGTTTTAGCTTTAAAGCTACAAACTTTGAGAAGGCAGTTTCAAAATCTACAAATGAAGGAGTCTGAGAAGATAAAGGATTACTTCTCGAGGGTCATCGAGGTGGTGAATCATATGCGTACCTATATAGAAGAGATTACTGATCAAAAGATTGTTAAGAAAATTTTGATCAATTTACTAGAAAAGTTTTAGTATATTGTTGATGCAATTGAAGAGTCGAAGGATTTGGCGACTCTTACTGTGCAACAATTAATGAGTTCATTAGAATCTCATGAAGTGAGGAAGTTACAGCGTACAGGGAGCTCAGTTGAAACTGTCTTCCAATCAAAGCTGAGTTTCAATCCAAAAAATTTAAGAAATAGTGGAAATTATCAATGAAGAGGTGATCCAAAAAAAGTTGTGCAGAAGAAGTTGATCGAAGATAAAAGAGAAAAAAAGGTACCACTAGTTCTAATTTCTGACATGATATTTGCAAAAATTTCAGTCACACTATAGATAGATGCTAGAAGAAGATGACTTGTAATAAATGCAAGAGGCAAGATCACATTCCTAGATTTTGTAAATCCTGATATGACAATTGGGTAAATTTCTCAGAAGAGAAGGAAGATGTAGAAGAATGTTTTACTCTTGCTAGATTGTGCAATAAAAAACAAGATACTTGGATTATGGACAATGGTTGCACAAACCATATGTCTTCCAATTGGAGTATATTTCGAGATGTCGACTCATCATATCAGGAAAAGATATGCATGAGTAATGGTTATTTAGCCCAAGCTAAAAGAAATGGCAGTATTCTTGTCTAAATGGAAGGAGTGTGTTTGTGATGTGCTATTTGTATTCGACTTGAAGCAGAATTTGCTAAGTTTTAGGCAACTACTAGAACATGGGTACGCAGTTTATTTTAAAGATTTTTCTTGCAAGATAATCGACCAAAAAAATAGAGATCACCTTATTGCAAAGGCAGATATGGATAAGAACATGAATTTTCCGCTGAAGATGAGTTATCCAACTCAATTGGGTTTACAAGGCAAGGTTACTGGTAATTGCATAATACCAACCACCATTATATTATTAGCCCAATCAAATATTGCCGTGATTGAGGAACAGGAGCAAGGTGACACTCCTAGACAGTATAAATCGAGTTTAAGTTCAAACTCGAATTCTAGTTTAGGCTCGAATTCTAGCCTAAGTGCTAGCAAGCAATTGATTGAACCAAAGTTAGCTCTAAGATGTGTTAGGAGCATGATGGAGATTTACAAGTCATGTAATTTGTCGACAGTTGAAGAAATTATGAAACGAAAGGATTTAAAATTCATCAATGACAAGATCCATAAGGTTGAGAAGAAAAAAGTTTAGAGGCCAATAAATAAACTGGAGGGTAAAAAGAATTTTCATGTTGAGAGAAATTACAAAGAAGAAAAAGAAAAAAGATACGTTTACGGAAGGAAGTTACGTCAAGATAGCTTAGTCGAGATGAGTAAAACAAGATATGAAGCTGAAATTGTTGGCGATAAAATTTCATCTCGAAGAAATTTCCACAAGGGATATATTTAGTGAAGTTTAGTGCGACAGAGAGATATATCAAGAAAATAAATTAAAGATTCTTGATAAGTCAACGGACTATGTTGATGTCGGCATTAAGATTAGGTACCTAGCTACCAGTGAGCACTTATGTTTCTAGGACATGCAAGACTAATGTTGAGTGGTGTAAAAATAAGAATCAGGGGCTGCAACATGCACGCAATTGATAAAATAATCATGTGAGAGGTGTCCTTAGTAAATAAAGTGAAAGAAGCCAATGTTTGTTCTGCACATTATTTCTTTACTTGCTTAATCATGAAGTCAAGTGGGATAGATAGATGAGTCAGCATGTAGTCAATAGATAACCTTGTATAGGTCGGTTGCTTTGTCGGTTGTACAAAGCCTATAAAAGGGCAGTGCATGTATGGTTTGTGTATGAACTTTGATGAGATCAATGAAACATGTATGAAGTTTTGAGTTGAAACTTCTATGTTCCATTTTCTTCTTCTGTCCCTATCTTTTAGTGCTCCAATCCAAACCCAACATGAACTAACATAGGCAGGAGGCATTAATCAGCTCTAGATGCTCCCTACCACTGTATTTGGAACAAGGGGCTTCAAATGGGAATGGAATTGTGAATACAATCACTTTGTGGTCTGTGTTCAGGTTGTACTAGTCTGTATTTGGAATCCCTGTATAGTTTTTTAAAGAGGATAATTCATGTTCTATTCGTAACCTGAAGAGACAATTACACCCTCCCTCCACTAGTCCAAATTTTTCCCATAAGTTTTCTTTATCTCTTGAACAATTATATTGTTAGCCGCATAGGACACTTCCTTTGTCCTGTTGACCAGCCAGGCAATCAGAAGCAAAGCACGCCTTGATAGAGGCTGCTCTGTATTCTGAACAACTTTTGTCACCTCTCTGCAAAGCTGGGCCTCTAGGAAATCCAGCTCACAGTGATTACCCCATGTCAGTGTTTTACCCAGGATAAATCGCCCTTTCAGGTTGAAGTACTGTACCTATACCACAACGAGTTTTTCCTGTTGCCTGCGCCATCCATATTGCATTTGATGTACATCTGTTTCATCAGGACGAGGCCGCTAACCTTGTCTCTCTCTCCTAGCCTTTTTGTTCCCACTCAGTTTCTGACTGCTTCAAGCCCATACGGATTAGATCATGAGGTTGTTTTGAAACAAAACTGAGATATGGCTCAGCCGAGCAAGTTACTCTATTTCCTGCATGCCTAATAGCCCACGAGGCCACAAAGTAACAGCTGCCTGCACCCTCAGCTCATTGTCTAACTGCAGCAGGAAATTCATGCATGTGGGCTATCAGCCAACTGTAGGTTGGCTACATATTCAGTCAGGTCATCCTTTAGCATCCAAAGACTCCTGGCAGCTATGCATTGAAATAGAGCATGCTGACAACAGCTCAATTTTTGTCCCACATAACTTGCATGCTGGTGACTGGTGAGTGATCCTTACTGCTCTCAATTTCAGCCAAGCACAAGGTTTTGTATTTCTGTAGGAGTACAACTTTCTGGAGGCGTACAGCGAGGAGCAGGTACTGGAGCATCTACTCGAAAGTGTGGAGGCTCTTGAAGACAGGATGAGGCGGCTCGAGAGGTTCCAATGGATTATGTTTGCGTCACTGGCGGTGTTGCACGTATTTGTACTACTCGGAGTTTGCTCGTCTCGACGGGAAAGTAGCAGCTCTAAGAGAGGAAATCGCCAAGCTCAATCCTGATAGTGATGAAGATGATCTCGCTTGATGCTCATCAAATCCTTAATGCTGTCGAGTGATTTGTACCGGCTTGCCTACTAGAGTTGAAGTATTACATGTATGCAAGTGCCAGAAGTATTAACCACTATGTAGTGTTTTGGCAGCAGTCATGTGCCTATCAGTATATCACTCAAATGTTTTGTCCGTCTATCGCGGTACTTCTATGCTTTGTTTGGTTGCTTGTTCTGGTTGCCCAAGTAGTACGTACGTTAACAGCAGGAGATATTATCATGGGCTGGGACAGATGGATATCAGGTTCGAGTGTTTATCATTTGGGCATGAGCCTTAGCTTTCCTGGCATGGATTTTACATCTGGGAACTGAAGTCCGGCCCAACCAGAAAGCAGCATCCTTTTTTTTATACACCACAGTGGAAGTCACCATTCTGTAGTTCCTGGCCATTCTATACATGTTATCGTTCACTGACGCACTTTATGTTGTTTGTTGTACATGACTCATGAGCGCAAGCTTGCGGGTTGCAGTCCAATCTTCATATAATCTTCTCTTTCTTTTGAAATATCCATTATATTCATGCATTATCTCGTGTCAAATCTCACATGAGCTGTATTAACATGCTAAATTATATGTTCTCAATTATGGAGTGCCTGCCCCCCCACAGCCGCAGGTTAATTCAGCTTTACTCTCTCAGCATCTCGAAAACAGACAAACGCCACAAACGCCAAGCTGCCTTTTATCCTCAAGGATGCAATGCCATGGTCCCTCATCGATCACAGCTCCAAATGTTAACGGGAGGCTGACTGCTATCGCTGCAAAAAAAATGTGTTTAACCTGAGAGGGAACTGGAAATATCAGGTCATGCCATGAGACGGCATATAGCAGCAATGCGATGCTTTGTACTCGTTTCTTTCGTTGTACCGCGTGATCTTAGAAGATGCTAGCCACCACCACCACTTCCGTGCTTGTAGTCGTCGTTTGCGTCGCTAGCCGAATCGATTCCTACACAGCGGTAGATGCATGCGAAGACATGGTCGAGGAGGCGTCGAGCGGAGTAGCAGACGAAGATGATGGACATGTACGACGTGATCCCGCGCTACAGCGGCGCGGCGCACAAGCGAACAAGGCCGTTTCACGAGGCTGGCTGGCCCTCCGGCACGGCACGAGGCGCTGCCTGCCGTGGGGCGCCAGGACAGCGCCGGCCTCTCCTTTTTCTTCCAGCGAAACGTGGAGGAGCATACATAGGAGTAGCATATATTCGGCCCCGGCCTCTGCTGGCTCTGCAGATCAACTGCAGTGCACAGTGCGCTCTGCGCTGCCGCCGCACGATGCATGCATCAGTTTCAGGGGTCAAAAGGCCTGCCTTAACCCTGCGTGCTTCCGGCCTCCAGTTGCTTGTGCGGTGTGGTCACCTGCTCTCTGTGTGCGCCTGTGCGTGCGTGTGTCTCGTCAGGGCGCATCCATGGATACCCTGCTCAGGATCCATGTGAATATCATGGAGATCTGCACGTGCCATGTGTGTGCAATCGGCTTCTCCATTGTTTTTCGGAAGCATACAATGGTATGATAAGCATACATATTGTACCGACTTCATTTATATCCGCAAAAATCACACATGAATTTCAGTTACTCTATAATCTCTTATACAAATAGCTCAAAAGTCACAAGTCACAGCCAAAAACCATAAACCGTAGTAAAAAAAAAGGGCCAAATAACATGGCAAGCCGCAAGCCAAAGCTATCATGACAACCACTGCTTGCGGACCGAATTGTTTGTACAGAAGATCCCCAGTACCTTCTATTAGAGACAGCAGGGCATTTTGATCAGATTTGTAAAGTGAGCCCTTATTTTGATCAGATTTGTAAAGTGAGCCCTTTCTTTTTCCTTTTCCTGTCCTGTGATGCTGTGTGTGTAATGATTAGTGCCACCTCCGTGATAAGTATTTTTGAGAAGTGTGATAATTAGTCGGTAAGAAAGAAGAAGAAAAAAAAGCATTGTCGCGCTAGCACAGTACACGCCACTCTTTAGCATGTGAGCCCATGTGTCCGGGTGGGCTGTGGCCCACCCTGTGGCCACTTTGCTGGCTCATGTCCTCGCCGTTCATCACCGCAGTAGCGTACACTGGTACTAGTAGCGATGGCCAGTGAGTGTGTGTAGCCACAAACGCCTACACGTGATGATGACGCAGGCGAGGCGGCAACAATTTATCTTTCCGAATCAACCCGACCCCAAATTTAGCAGCCAACTAGCACAAGCGTAATTTCACGTTGCTTCTACGGCTCTACCAAATTAAGAAACTGGATCTCGTTAAATGTCTTGATTTTGGATCACTGCGAGACTATTATGAATTTGTGTCGGTCGCAGTCACTCAAACGGCTGCTTATTGTTGTGGATAGGATTTCGAGGGCAATGAAGCCGCCAGAGAAACATCTATACGTGAATTATGTTACCAAGAATGATTAATTATGGTACATCACACTCTGCATAACCGCGTCCGAGCGTGTTCATAGCAAGGCAGCGCACATCGGTGGAATTAGTGGGCAAGATGGCCTTCCCTGTGCCGCTAGCTACACCACGATTGCTGCTACATAGGGTTGTCAATCGTCGCCTCGTATCTTATTAGATGTGACCCCTCGTGATAATTTTCTGGTTCCACCCCCGGTGTAACGGTATGTTTTCCAGGCATACCCTACAGATATATATCTACATGCGTTACACGGTTCAGAACTTCGGATGGATTCAGATTTCAGAGTTACTCCAATGACAAGCGTCTAGCTCGTTGAAAACGCCACTGATAATTGACGCACACTTCTGGCAGTGAATCAGCCATGGGCCATCGTCCTCCTGCACTGGCACATCTCCAGTGTTCCACTGGAACCTCTCCCTGCCACGAATCAGATGAGCTAGCCGCTCGCGCCGATCGAAACTTATAGCGCAAGAACAGCATTTTCTAATTTTTCCCCCCATTTTGTGAAAAGAACCTTAATAATTATGCTTTTGTAAAGCGTACATCAACAATCCATTGATTCAGCTCGGTCAGTTCACTCGCCGGCAGTTGAGCCGGACCTCGCCGCTCTTCCCGGTGAGTGGGCTCAGGTTGCCCAGCCTCACCATCGCTGCGGCGAAGTCGGCGGCGAAGGCCGTGGCGTTGGCGGCGTACGCGCGCACGAGCGCGTCCGTGGTGCCGTTGCCGGCGCCGCTCCCGTACAGCTCCTGATCGGACCGCAGCAGCACGCGGCGGGTGACGAGGTCCTGGTAGTAGGCGTTGTCGAAGGTGTCGGGCGCCTGCAGCTCGAGCGGCGCGAGGTTGCCGTCGCCGCCGGTGGAGGGGCAGGCCCTGGTGCGCAGCTGCGTGGCGAAGGTGGCGTTCACGCCGGTGTCGTTGTAGATGTGCGAGCGGAAGATGGAGCACCGGGCCCGCCCCACGGTGTGCGCCCCGGACAGCGCGGTGAGGTCGCGGGCGTCGAGGCCCTTGGCCTTGAACATGGAGAGGAGAGAGGAGAGGCTCGCGCCCGGCGGCGGCAGATTGCCGTTCGCCGCGCCCTGGCTCGCCGCGCGCGCGTCCCGCCGGCCCAGCAGCACCGTCCAGTTAGGCCCCCCGAGCTGCACGCACCCACCATTAATGCCGCCAGCCAGCTCATCAGTCGAGCTTCATTTGTTGCATTGGGAGCATACAAGACAGAGAAAAGGAAGGCACTGAGTACTGACCAGGCTGACGGCGTCGCGGGCGGCGAGGGCGAGGATGTCGGCGCAGGAGACGGAGGCCTTGCAGGAGGCCTCGACCTGCGTCTTGATTGCATCGATGACCTCGTAGCCGCGCACCGAGCTGGCGTTCGGCCCAGCGTTCTTCTCCCCCGTGAAGTTGGCCGTGTCGTCCAGCAAGATGGACGCGTCGCAACCCTGCATCAACTCAGCATGCAGCTCGTAATGCTAG
The DNA here is from genome assembly GCA_017311315.1 of Dendrocalamus latiflorus. Taxonomy (NCBI): domain Eukaryota; kingdom Viridiplantae; phylum Streptophyta; class Magnoliopsida; order Poales; family Poaceae; genus Dendrocalamus; species Dendrocalamus latiflorus. Next base: position 5,198,110 of record CM029647.1, on the reverse strand, counting down.
GCCTAGAAACAAGGCGTTTTTGGGACCGATTTAAGAGTGCGCACGCGCGCGCGGACGTACATTGACGAAGCAGTCGTGGAAGAAGAGCCGGAGGATGGAGGCGCCCATGCGCGCCTCCTTCTGGACCGCCTGAGCCATGCCGCGGCGCACGATGGACGGAAGCGACGGGCACGTCGCGTTGTAGAACGTCGGCGACAGCTGACCATCGGCCGCGACGGCCGCCACCACGAGAACAGCCGCCAAGAGCAACGTTCTATACAGCTCCATGGCCACAGAAAAGTGAGAAGGAAATGAAGATCTGCCGCAGAGTGAAGTGTTAAATGGGTGGCGCTCGCTTACGCACGAGAGGCCGGCGCACGTACGTATATATGGACGCCACAGCAAAGATGGAAACCGACGTGCGCGCGTACCTTGGTTGGCTCGATCTGCATGCATCGCGCGCGCCAGTGGAACTGTGTGAGCGGCGTGACGCCGTGAAGCGTGAAGTATTAGGCTGCATTGTTTTCACTTTATAGCCCATGATTTTTCTTCGATAAATAAATAGGACAATTTTTTTCATCATCTTTTCGAAACGATTTATCATAATAATCTTTTTAAAGACTTATCGATATTCAGTTTATTCGTACAAACGACCGCTCTAGGAATAAAATCCGTTAGCCGCAGCAAAAAAACGGGTCTTAAATTGTGGCCATGGCTTACTAAATCGAAGGGAACTGAAGTGACGAAGATAGGACTGGGTGATGCGTCACTGTGTGCGTGTGACGCTCTGGGCATGTTCTTTTGGCTTTAGCTTATGACTTTTATGTTGTTCGTGAGAGCGAGTATGAATTAACTGAAACTCGCATGCGAGTTTAGGATAATCCGTTTGAGAACTAGTTACTGTAGAAAAGTTGAAAGTAGCTTTTAAAAGCTGAAAAGAAGAGACCATCTGTCTATTTCTGCAAGGTGACAAACAGAGTTGTTTCGGTAGTGTCCAACCTATGAGCCCAGCCAGGTTAGCCAGCCAACCGCAGCCATTGGGGGACAATGAGAGTGGCTGCGTGGCTGTGGACGCGAGTGCGCATGGCGGTCGAGATATACGAGATGGGCATGGCCGGTGCGTGTACGGAGTCATGCACGCACCAATGGCCAGCAGAGTGTCACGAAGGACGGCACCAACCAACATCAAGCATGAAAGACCGAATACGGCAACAGAGCGGGGCTGAATGTTGCTTTCAAATTTTCCCTCAAATATTTACAAATTCTTCACGTCAATAGCTACAGAGCAATGAAGAATAGGATAAAAGGTCACAACAAAAACTAACAATTCGAGATACTGAAAACCCACGAAAAATCAACAAAAACAAAACTACCGCCGTTGAAATTGTGGTACTACCACACTTATGCTTGTGGTACTTCCGCAAAGCGAATCTGGACAAAAATCTGGACAAGTAGAAGGTCATTGCCATGCCTGCGAATGAAAAAAGTCTTATTTACCTCACCCATCTCAAACCTATGACTCAAGAAATAGGATTTAAACCTCTCATACCAAGCTCTATGGGCTTACTTAAGTCCACACTGGGTTTTGGAAAGCTTGAAGACAAAGTTTGCATATTTGGGGTTCTCGAAACCTGGTAGCTGACTAATATAGACCTTTTCCTCAATATACGCATTGAGGAAGGCACTCTTGACATCCATCTGGTACAGTTTGAAGCCCTTAGACGCTGCGAATGCAAGCAAAATCCTAGTGGCCTCTAGACTAGCTACAGGGGCGAAGGTCTCCTCAAAGTCTAAATCCTCAGCTTGGAAAAAACTCTAAGCTACCAGTCTAGCCTTATTTTAAATGAGCTACCATAAAAACTAGCAATTCGAGATGCCGAACCCCACAAAAAATCAGCAAAAACGGAACTACCGTTATTGAAATTGCGGTACTACCACTTGCTATAGTAACTGCGATACTATCGCTATCGCTATAGTAATCGCGGTACTTTCGCTGCTATAGTAAAATCAGGTTGAATAGTGTTTTCAGCACGGTTTCAAAAATAAAAATCGAGAGAATTTTTGATCCGTAGATTCAAATGATATGAAATTTTGTAGAGACCTTTTCTAGAGTATTATGAACCTATTATAATAGACGATCTTGAAAATCATAGTCAAAGTTGTGAATTTTTTCAGTTTATTGGAAGGTTGCACCAAAACCTTGCCAAAATCCCAAATGGTCAATACAACTTGCTCGTGGATAGAAGATGGCCAAGATGGCTCTAGATGTGTTTTGACATATCACAACAAGGTAGAACACACAAGAATCCCAGCTAAGAGAGATAAAAACCAACCAAAAGTTAAGCACATCAATCACAAACAAGATAGACACAAGAGATGCAAAATGATTGATGTATTGCTTACTTGAGAAGGTAGGTTTTACAGCCACTCTAACTTGGAAAATAAAGAACACACAAGGCACTCACTCTCAAACCCTAACACTAGAGATGAGATCACATGAGATGGGTTGGATGGTTAAGCTTACGTATCTCCATCCCAACCACTTTTATAGGTGGGCAAGCAGGCACCTACACCCCTTAATGGATTCTATCCACTATTACAATGGGAAAACCTGTTAACCCACACACGGGTTTTATTCTCACAAGTTCACTTATGCATGCCTTTCGAAACGCATAAGTGTACATCCGCTAAATTCTTAGCCTTGATCCAACCAGCTCCACCTTGACCTAAACCGCTCTCCAACGCATCGTTCATGCGCCGTGGTTTTGATCCACGATGGTTTCCGGGATTTTGGCCAAAACACCAAAATATCTTTCCTTGACCCGATCTTCACTAACCACTGCAAGCAATCTCCTTGCTTGATACGTGTAGGTGCACCACTAGCTTGCAATGCATTGCCAAATCTCTCCGTCCCGATTCCACCGAACCACGGCTCACTTGGCCCGTGCAAGCTCCATGGCACCATCCCGTCGTTCGAACTTGCCTTCAACATTCCTGCCTTTATTGTGCTATGCTTGAGTTCACCATCTCACCCCACATTCTCGATCGTTCTGGGTCTCAACTCCTTCATGAGCCTAGCTCCAATCTTTGGCGTTGACCACGGCTGACTCCAAGCAACTCTGCGTATCCAAAGACAAAGAAAGCGTTTTCAGGCATAAGTTCTTTACAATTTGACCTACATTAGTCAAGACATGCATCGTGCAATCTTAATCCATTGACCAAGGTCATCCCAACTCAATCCATGACTTAATTCCGAAAACTCCTTTTTTCTAGAAAGATCGGAAGTACCGCGCCTAACACACTGGTACTTTCCCCACTGCGGTACTATCGTCTTCCAGAACGGTACTTCCGTATGCTGAAAATCTAATCTAGCTCTCTAAAAAAACGTACCGTAACTCAACCCGGTACTTCCGCCAAATAGTACTACCGCACTTGTGCTTGCGGTACTTCTGCAAAGCGGAACTACCACACTAATACCTACTGTATTTCTAATTTTTCTGACACTTTCAGAAAACAGTCCAAATCTAATACAATATTTATAAAACCATTTTACTACTCTATAAAACTTATAATAATTTATAATACCAGTACGCTAAATCTTCTCATATGTCCTTCAGAGCATCAACCAGTCGGCGCAACTTGCAAGTCAGAACAAGCGGCGAGCTCGTAACGCTGAGACAGCTCACGCATGGGAGACTGGGATGGACCTGATCAACTCAGCTTCGGTTTCTGGCTTATTTTTCACTATTCATAAGTTTCGTCTTTTTCTGAACTTTTGGCTTTTTGTTGAGTTTTTTTGCTGGTTCTTTTTTTTCCCGTATTTGTTTGTATTATACGTAATGGGCTAACATATTTTTTTATTTTTAAATTTTTTAAAATTTAATTATACTAAATAAGACTCTGTCAGCTACAGTGCTTTTTCAGCCAGCTACAGTGTTTTCAGCCATAAACTTTTCAGCCGAACCGATCACCACCTAAATAACTCGAAACGATCCCCTTTGCATGCGCCGTCTGCTGCCAATGCGAGCGTAACCATGTTGGGAGTGGCGACAGCGCGCATGCAACACCGGCCGTGTCGAGGACATCTGCGGCGGCATGCACCGTGTCGTGCCTGCCGGGTCAAAAGTAGTTTCTGTCTCTCTCTCTCTCTCTGACTCTGTTCTGTTGGGTTACGAATCTTCGAACTGCAGCGCAGGTGAGAAACCTCCGACCAACCGCCGCATTCATGATTCATCCATGTGTACGGTTCGTGCCTCCATTACGTACCGGCCAGGTACAGCGCCTGCGAAGGCTACTTGTACGAGAAGTACACCAAAGTACTAATACCGTACGTAGTTCGTGCTAGTACTTAACGGGCAGACCAGCACTGATTCAGGCATGCTTATGAGGGATGATCTTATCCGTGCGTGCATGAATATTGAATGCTCTGTACTCTGCCATGGCTTCACGTTTACGGCAGATCGATGATGATGCGCCGTCAAAGTGGTTTTTCCTCAATTCTTGCCTAAGATTAATCGAGTAGCCGAGTTAGTTGAAGTTTTGGCAAACGCATTCCATTCCTCGGCTGCTTCTCAGGTTCTACGTACAGTCTACACGCATAAACATTCAGCCACATTCTCGTTCCCGAACTGGCTAGCTGGTGCATGCGTATGCTCATTGGCGGAACCAGGATTTGATTACGCTCTGGATTCAGTGGTGAAATGATCTAGACTATTTAGGCTGAATCATGAAAATATTACCTAGACTGGACTAAATTTAACTGGGCTATACACTAGATATTTTTCCACACCCTGGGCTGAAGTCTACCCTACCCGTGGTGTGGTTCCACCCGTGCGCATGCCTTGTGTCGGCAGATGAGCAGTTTATTATGCCAGTCTCAGTGGAGGTTTCATGTCCCAGTTTCCAACACACCTATATTTTGGAAACAGTGCAGAAGAGTTTCATCCCCATGAAACTCTCTCTACTCCCATGAAACTTTTATCATCTCTCTCTTCATCAATACAGTGTCATGTCATCATATTTAATACCCATGAAACTCCATGAACCCCACTGAGACTGGCCTTATGGTTCCGTTGTTGAATTCAGATATTCGTCCAGACCAGGAGGGGTATCAGATAAGGCAATATTACCAAGTACTACTAGCCCATGATAAAATGAAGTGGGATCAGGGTAGCATTCATTGGTAACTGCTTCAGAAAAGTCATATTAGATACTAAATTAGCATTGGAGCTGTACTAGACATATTCTGAAATTAGTCAAAAGGTGTAGTAGGTTAAAAGTTTCAAGATCAACTCAAACAATAAAGTTGAGGTTGAACGCGCTGAGCTGTAACATTGAAGTTCTAACCACATTCTGAATATTAGACAATTTCTCAAATTTAACAGGAGTGTTAAAAAAGGTGAACTTACACTATATATAGTCTTTGTACTAAACAAAAAATATATAAAGTATTACATCTTCGCATGTTGAATTCCATTTATATGCACTTCAAAATTTTAAATTGAAAGGTCATTTGTTTTGTGTCCTTCCTTGGAGAGTGTTTCATTTCCTGGAACTATTAATTAGTACCTAATATCATTTAGCTTACATATGTGATATTTGATACTTATATTAGAAAATTTCATCCACAAAACATAAAGTAAATTTCTTGTTCAGCAGAGCATTGGAGATGAGCTAGAATTAAGCATGCCTGATTCGATTCACCCATAGAATTGAGCCCAGCGTTCACCCTGGCCCAAGATTTCCGCTTGTGATCTTCCAATTCCATCCAGCCCATAGTGTTAACTTACGCTAGCCCAATCTGATGCAAAAGGCCACATTCCCTACCCAAAGAGAGCATCCGTTGCTTCTTCCAGTCTTCTTTGATTAACCTCCCAGATCTCTTTCACTCAAAAGAAAAAGAAAAATCCCATATCTCTTCTCTTCTCTCACATTCTGCTCCCCAAAAAAATTTATAATCTGTCACATGAGATGCGGGTCACATGGCTGAACAGAGAACTCTTTGCCCATCGGCGGCCAGTGTTTGGCCTCGTTATTTTTGGCTTATAATTTATAATTTATACTATAATAATTATCTTTTAAGTAGAGTATTTTTTAAATATGATTTACTAGTCAATTATAGTAGACACTATATCAATTTCAGATATATCCGTTAAAAACACACGCGACTGCCTCTCTATACCCTTTCTCATAAACAGCCAGAATTTAAAAAAAAACATAAATCGAAAACTATAAACAGCAGCTGAATAGAACATTTCCTTTCTTTCACACTCCACCAGACTTCTGAACTTCCGCCCCTTTGGAAGGCGCAAATTTTACATATTTATAGAAAAAATCTATTGTTTCTTGCAAAACTTTAGGCCTAGTTTGGAACTACATAAGGAAAAAAATGAAGGCCCTTACCTTATATTCTCGTGTCTTGATATTCATGCATTTTTTCAGTGTGACAATTGACATCCAAACGTCACTTTTAAAGTTTTCGTGACCCTGATTGGTTCGGTTTGAGCTTTTGGCTTATTTTTTGCTATTCATAAATTTCGTCTTTTTCTGAACTTTTGGCTTTTTGTTGAGCTTTTTTGCCGGTTCTTTTTTTCCATATTTGTTTGTATTATACATATTGGGCTAACATATTTTTTATATTTTTTTAAATTTAATTATGCTAAATAAGCCTCTGTCAGCTACAGTGTTTTTTTCAGCCAGCTACAGTGTTTTCAGCCATAAACCATGAGCTTAAGCCCAACTGATCACCACGTTAGTTCTTACATGAATTAATACGTCACCTCAAATTTTTTGGTTTTCCTATTCTTGTTCTTGTGTTCCAAGAGGGGTCTTAGTAAATCAATTGACCAGATATTTCTATCAAATCTTGGTAAGATATCATTTTCTTTTTTTCAATGGAAAAGAAGTGTAACAGTATTGTGCCAATGTCCATCAGTTTTTTTTATGCATAAGCTATTGGCACCTAGTATTTTCTGTAGCTAACATTTTCATTGCTCTACTCAGTTACTATAAGCCTTTCTCGCTGGTTTGGGGTTGGATGAAGCTGAATGCCTGATCGACACATCATGATTGAGGTCCCTATTTCGGTCAATGTTTGATGTAACATCACCTGTCCCATATTTGCCTTCCCGAGGGCATCCGTGGCCCACCAATAATCCTGTATACCTGCTCCGTAATAATGCATCCAACATGTTCAGTCCTATTTCAGAAAGTCTCTATCTTCTACTCCTAGTTTCTAACTTTTTTAAAAAAAATTTAAAATTTAGTTGTTTTATGTGTTTGTTTTTTCTTTTTTCTTTTGTATTATCTATGATGATATAGCTTATTTTTTTAATTTTAATTACGCTGAAAAGCTAACAACAACTATATTGCATTTTCAGTTGTTACAGTGCAAAAGAAACAAGAAGCCTGATCTTATAAGTCCAAATGAGCACTACCTTAAATCTTGTTCCCGAACATATTGGCCCCTGGTTCTGCTTAAAAAAGCAAATACAAACAACCGATTTTTCGAAGTGGGTTCTTCACTCTGCTCGTTACCATCAAACTTCAGATATAATGTATGGATCACAGGTGTATCACGTACTCTACTTTTCTCATTCTCATCACGCACATGTATCTCTTGCTCGCTTTCTTTTTCTGAAAATTATTTCTTTTCAACTATTATTATTTATTTTTAACTAAAAATTATAAACTACAACTAAAAACTATGAGCAAAAATTAACACGTACTATTAGGAGAAAGAATAACAGAAGAAGATGAAAGCATTCAAGTGCGGCACTGAATGAGGTGCAGTGCAGCCGTAGCGAAAGTTTGTCCATTGTGAACTTCTCATTGGGATCTTCTTCATGTAATCTTACCATGGTCACGTGGTGATCAAAATAGTTTCAGCTTCTGATTTTTAATTTATTTTTTATTTTTTTATAATTTTTGTTTTTTCTGAACTTTAAATTCGGTTTGGATATCAGGAATTTCATACAGGAAACGATTTAATTCTTAAAAAACCGTGAGAAATTTCTACGGAATCGTTAACTGTCCGTTCCTCACCGAAGGAAGCGAAGAAAATGGCAAGATGATCGGTCTTCGTCAGGTTACTGAATGAGATGCAGGAGCAACTACACTCGAGACTGCAGGGTAGGATGGATTCTGGAAGCTAGTAATGCTTTGCTTTGACTTTGAAAGTTGTTTGCTTGTGGCAGTGATCGGTTGGACTTAAACTTTTGGCTTTCAGCTTATTTTTCACTATTTATAAATTTCGTCTTTTTTTAAACTTTTGATTTTTTTGTTGAGCTTTTTTGCCAGTTCTTTTTTTCCCGTATTTGTTTGTATTATACGTAATGGGCTAACATATTTTTTATATTTTTAAATTTTTTAAACTTAATTATGCTAAATAAGCCTCTGTCAGCTACAGTGTTTTCAGCCATAAGCCATAAGCTTTTAAGCCCATCTGATCACCACCTGTGTTAGCTTTGACTTTGTACGTTGTTTTCTTGTGTTGAGTTGCCGTGGTTCGCATCTAATTTTTTAGAATTTAGAAATATATGCTATAAAAAGTTTTAGATAAATTATACTAAAATTATAACTCTTACTTCTATTTAAATTAGGATTTCTACTATAAATTGAAGAAGGCTAAAAAGGCTATATAAAATCATGAGGGTGATCATGGAGTGGAATCAAGCAACCATAGCAATTAAGCATACTCACCCAAAGCAGAGGGTACATGAGAGGATTAGAGACTAGGTTATTCCTTAGTACTAGATTCTTATAAAGGGCAATGATTCGAGGGTTTTAAAAGATTTGAGAAGGTTGTGGGTGAGCGGTTTTCCCTGTATTATTTTCAGGTTGTGCTTAAAGAATTTACAATCAGCTTTGCCATATCTTTTCTCTCTTGTCGTGATTGCTTCAACGTCATTATTTTAGTTCTCTCTACAAGATTCATCTTCTTTTGTAAGACCATATATTGGCAGCCCTATGATGGTGATGACTATTTGACCTCGCTTGTGCCTTACTATCTTTGTTTGAGTTTAATTTTGAGAAATTATATTTTAACCTGTTGCTTTCTGAAGCTAATGGTCAGATCGGCCTAATTGTGGTGGTGTGACCGGCCTACGTCTGACCGTCAATTGTATGGCAGTTAGACTAGTGTGCGGTAGTATCGGCCTTTTGTTGGCAGTAGCTATTTTCCTGAGAAGGGCTTTTAGAGTTTTTTGCTAAGACCTAGTGCGGTCTAATCGACTAGTGTATGGCAGTCTAACCGGGTTGGTGGCCACGATCAAATTGGCCACTGTGATAGTTTGTTGAGTTGTGGTTGGTTTAAGTGTTAGTCATGGCGGTGTCTATACGGTTATTAATCATAGTGTTCATGCAAGTGTGAGTTATGATGTGTTCATATATGAGTTGATTTACTAAGGAGAGTCAGGCATATGTCATTTGTGCTCTAATTGATTTATTGCTCTTTGGTGTGCATATGCTTTGATGATTATTGCGTCCAGCAATAGGACCAAAGCTTGGTAGCCATGACGTATCGCGTAAGTTTGAGCGGAGCATCATCTCAAGCTGTGAAGCACAGGAGAAAAAACAACTAGACAAGGATCGTGAAGAGGCAAGTATATGCATGTGGTGTGTCAATTGGATTTGTGTATTTCAAGTAGTAACATTTTTCAGAGCGGGCATATGATCTTGACGGCAAGTAATTGGGCATCACAGATTATGGTATGATGCAATGCGCTATAGAACTCAGGCATTTCAAGTGGTGACGTTCCTCGGAGCAGACGCACTATCTTAGTAACGAGGCATTGGATATCACATAATCGTGAAGACCGGTGGATGGTAATTGAAAAATTGTCCAATATCGGGTGGATTGGCGATTTGAAAATCACATCATTAACCTAAGTGGTTTAGGTCACATATTTGAGGATTAAGTATCTTATCGGGCTATTGGAGCCTTGTGAAAGATGTGCTTTGAAAAACATGCAAGTGTCAAATGTAAAACCCTTTTGTGTGTGAGTTATCGAGTTTCTCCATTTGTAAATGGTATGATCCACTAAGAGTGGTTATTTGTTTAGGGTTTGGTGGAAGGTGGAAACCTCCGTTATATAAGCCTTATGTGTTGAAGAGAGAGGGAACACTAAGGATTAGAGAGATCATGGTTAGGGTTTTTTTTTGTGTTAGAACCTTTGTGTGTGTGATTTAGTCTTAGAGTTCTACTATCCTGAGAAAGTAGTTGTAAAACATTTCTCTTAGTAAAATAAACATCTAGGTTTACCAAGTAAATTGTAATATGTATTCTCCTTTGTGCTTTGGTCCTGATCAACTCGGCTTCGGCTTCTGGCTTCGGGCTTATTTTTCACTATTCATAAGTTTCGTCTTTTTCTGAACTTTTGGCTTTTTGTTGAGCTTTTTTACCGGTTCTTTTTTTCCCGTATTTGTTTGTATTATACGTAATGGGCTAACATATTTTTTATATTTTTAAATTTTTTTAAATTTAATTATGCTAAATAAGCCTCTGTCAGCTACAGTGCTTTTTTCAGCCAGCTACAGTGTTTTCAGCCATAAGCCATGAGCTTTTCAGCCGAACCGATCACCACCTTAATTTATTAGACTTTCTTGTTTGGATCATCTGTGTTAAATCGTCATTGGTGGTTACTGCACACGGTTTTGGTAGTCTTCGCACACGGTTTTGGTAGTCTTCCGGTTCCTGCCATGCAGTGTCTCGATAAGAACAAGACAACGAGACAAACAAGTAAACGTAACCTCTCCCTGAAAACTAACACCAGTAGTCCGAAAACAGCTGTTAGCTTTGAACCCATAATTGGACCCTCGCGAGCGGATTTGACTGCCACCATAGATAATCGATCGGTATCCTGACCATAAACCGCTCACTTTGACCACACAAATCTAATGATCAAATGGAGTAACAAAAATGATGCCCTCTGTTTGAAACATGTTAGCCATTTAACATAATTTTTTCTTTATATTATTTATAAAGATACTAGATGTTTTTTTTATTTTTTTTCTTTAATTGAAAGACTCAAATAAAACTAACAATATTACAGTACCATTTCAGTCAAAAATCATAACAAAAAACCAGAACATTTTTTTTGAACATAGCATGTAGCAACAAACTCTACACATGCGAATTGTATATATGTGATCAGATCAATCGATCCTCACTAGGCTCGGCCGTAAACAACAGTAGCCCCACCCGTCGATCAAGAGCTGGAGAGCTGGACCATCGCATATAATCCTCCCATCGAGGGAGGTGAAAAAGAATAGTAGGACCAACGCGGCCGGCCAGCCATCCAGAGTAGGAAGGAGGGACGAGGGGACATACATTCCGGTCAAAGCGTGGCGTGCATTGGCTTCCATGAGCACACAGTGCGGGCGCAGGCAGGCAGTGGCAGATGAGCCCGGCGATTGGCGAGCTCGAACAGGGCAGCACTAGAACAGTAGGGTCTGTTTGGTTGCCTGCATCGGGGTGGCTCGCATCAGCGCATGAAGGGAGATGGTGTTTGGTTGCCTACATCGGGGTGAGAGCTTGCACGAGCGGATGCAAAAAATCAACTGGAGCCAGGCTGAGGAGAAACGCAGCTGAGGACCTTCTCTACTCAGCCTGGCCACGCTCATGCAGGTAACCAAACAGGCCCGTAGTGACCGGGTGCATCACTTCATGTATATATAGTATCATATATAATTTCAAAGTTAAATAGTTATATGTTTAATAATTTTTAGCACCAATAAATTAATATAACCGCTGGTAATGTACAATGATAAAGAAATAGCAATCAAAATGCTTACCAAAAGGAAGAAGTCCATTAATGTTATTGGTTAATTGCAGCAAAATAAGAATGCAATCCCGGACAAAAAATAATCGGTATTAGTAAAATACATCATCTGACCTCGATTGGCTATAAAAAAAGAGAATAATTTGAATTAAATTTTTAAGCAAACATAGTAGAACAACCAAATGAAAGTAAATGCATTACCTTTTAGTATTTACGTTCTTTCAAGTTTATGAAACGATGTACCACAGCACCAGATAACTTTCTTCTTTTCTATTTTCTCCACGTAGCAAATTAGAATATCACTCATGAAATCATCTTCAATGCGATTGCGCAAATAAGTTTTTACAATTTTCATAACTGAAAAACACCTCTCAACTGTAACAGTGGTAACAGGCAATACTAATGCCAGCTTCAAAAGTCGATAAACCAAAAGATAGGTAAGATGTTTCCTTGTCTCCACCATTTTTTGAGAGAGCTGACCAGTAGTCTGTATAATGGAAAATCTATCATCTACTCTCACATCGGCAATATAGAGGCAAAGATGATGGTTAAGGTCCCCTAATACTCCATAATCAAAATCGTTGGGATAAAGTTTAGCTAGATTCATCAAATTCTCCAAATTGAAATCATGAAATGAGTTTTTTGGACTCAAATTAGCCGACCAAACAAGCAAGTTAGAGGTTGTCTCATTGAAGCATATCTCGAACCATATCTCCTCTTCGAAGATCCACCCACCACATTCAACAAAAGAGAAATCATGCCAAAGAAATTACTAATGCCTTTATGTTTTTTTACAATAGCCACAACTAAGTTGGTGAGCAAAACAATGGACAAAATATTTTGTACTAGACCAACCATTTATAACAAATGCATCATACCTAGCTTCCTTCTTACTGGTCTCTAAACAAGAAGCAACAAAAGCAATATGCTCTATCTTTGGACTCGTTATACTCAAGCCAACTCTCAGACTCACTAAACCATTTAGGATTAAACCTTCTATTTTTATCCCTAAACCATGTATATGAAAATCATAAGTGATGTGCCTCACCGATTTTTGTTATATCAGATCGGATGACTTAGATCCACCCTTCTAAATTAGATCCGACGATAGGGATGAATATAAGATGGAAAAGCCGGAGCCAGATCGGATAATCAGCATGTCCCTAACTAGGGTGCCGCATATGCCTAATAATCGGCTTGGAGTTGGAGCCATCAGCCATGGCTTTAATTAGAGAAGAAATGGCGATAGGGCCGCCCTGTCGAAGGAGACTGACTGATGGGCAGCCCACGGCTCTAGTCCAGGGGTTGAAATCCTCTCTCTCCCCCCTTCGCTTTGATTGCTAGCCTTATCAAGTAGGCTGTTGTATGCACTTGTAGGGCGTGTTTGGAACAGAGGAATTTCACAGGAATTTTGCAGTAATTTTGCAGGAAACAGTTCAATTCCCGCAGGAATCGGGAAAAATTCCCGCATTCCAAACAGGGCCATAGTTTTTGGCTCAGTTCTTTTTCACTTGTGGTTTATGGCTTATGCTACAGTAACTATCTTTCAAACGGTGCACTTTTTTAAGACGGGGTCAACAGTAAGATTATAGTAAAAAGTGTATTGAATTCAGTTGTAACGTCCAAAATTGTATGCGACTACTTTTCTTTGTGTATTGTCTCTTACAAATAACTAAAATTCAAAATTTTAAATAATAAACATAAGTCACAGCCAAAAAACCCCACCCTTTCTCGGTTCACCCGCTGCTGGTGACGCCGGATGCATGGACTGTCGTGGTTACACCGGTTGGCAGCAGGTCGGGAGGGTCCGAAGAAAGAAATGTTGTACAAGTCCAGGAGTTACAAGGCGCGTACAAACTGATACGGGTTTTAGGCAGGGTTTTCCGGTCTGCCTACATGCACTTTGCAGTGTCCTGTCCTGCATTTGCACCGAGATTCAGTTAACGGTTGTAGGGCGTCTGTCTAAGCAACTTACTCGTCCTGCTTGGCATGTCTATGATGGAGAAACATTAGGGGAAAAAATATGGATTGGATGAGTTTTTTTGCATTTTTCACCGAGCATATAAGTTTCTAACAATTCTAAAAAAATACCAGATGTAAAGGGAGGATATGCGCTATATCTCTTCAAAATTTTAACATAAAACCCAACAGTACTTGCGTGATAAGAAGAAGACAAGTACTTGTCCAAAACCATGAAAAATACTGTTTCAGTAAGTATTAGTCCTTTTCTTTTCTAAAAAATTCGATTGTCGAATTTTTGCAGATAAATTGAACATACCCTCCCTACGGCTCTGATTGTTTTTTCTTTTTTTTTTGAGAATTTTTGAAAAGTCATAAGTTTGATTTTCACAAAAGATTCACCGATTTGTATTTTCCTCTCATACGCAGCGCAACCAGTCATGATAGTGCTATATACACAGACTAAATAGACGTAAAAATGGAAAATAAACAAATAAAATTTGTTTACGCTTTCAGCCTTTCGCTGCTAAAAGTACCGAAGTAAGAGCAACTCCAACCGGTTCTTTATCCTGCTCTTCATTGTATATTTACCTAATATGACTCAAGAAATAGACTCCAACCGGTTCTTTATCCTCCTCTTCATTTTTATCGAGTCGCTATTTTCTCCCGGCCGCTAGCTAGATTTGACGAGCGCCTCCTCACTCGCTTCTCAAATAGCTAGGCCATTGGAATGCTAACTCAAATAGAGAGCTGAAAATAATAGCTAGCCTCTTCATCCTAGGAAATAGAGAGGGAGAAATGACTAATGAGATGGAATTGCTCTAATAAGGACAATGAATTGGTCAAATTTCTCCCTTTTCACTGTAGGAGTCAGGAGCAGAACATGGTAAAACTGAAAGTGTGCCTGCCATTTTCGAAAGGCTAACACACAACCTACTAGTAAAACTAATGTCCCGACCGTTTTTGCGTGTTTATCTGAGTGACCTCCTACTAATAAACTCACTGAACCTACTATACAGCGTCAACACGAGTTATTAAGTAGTCAAGATATAATAAAAATGACATACATGATATTTTGCGGATACAATTATATAGTGCTTACATAATACCGGCCCGAATCGAACCTAGTAGTAACGTTTCTTCTTCTTCGGGCCGACCATTTTCAGCCAGGCTCTCAAAGTAGAGATGATACTACGCCCACATAATAAAGGTTGAGCATAACCAGCAAAATCGTATCTGCAAATTTATCTGACCCGTCTCCCACTAATGACTCAATCAGCCCTATGACACAACAACAATGGGGTTATTAAGTAATCAAAGAGTCAAGACATGCTAAAAATGACACGAGATTTGCGGGTAACGTTTCTCTGAGCTGATCATTTCCGACCAGGCTCGTAAAGTAGAGACGATAGTCCCAAAAATTGAGCACTAACGCCCGTTTGGCCGAGGGCTCTGCTTTAGTTTTTTGGGATTTGAAGGTGTTTTTTGCCAAACGTTTAGGTTTCGAAGTCCAAAAATAAACTAAAAATTGATAGCTGAGCCTAAAATGAACTGCAGATTTGAAGCCTGGATTTCATAATTTTTCTTAGAACCTAATTTCAAAGCTAAAAAGAAAGAAGCCGAACCCCGGCACCTAAGAGTAAAATTGTTGCCCCCGCACAACCGTTTCCGTAGGCTTATCTAACCGACCTCTCACTAATAACTCACCAATCCCATGACACAACATCGAAAGGAGTTATCAAGTAGTAAAGATATACTAAAAAAAGACGTGAGATTTAGGATCAGTTTATATTAGTTATGACTGATGATTTTTGACTGAAAATAAATAGTAGTGATTGAAATAAGTAGCTTTTAGAAAGAGATGCGAGTGTTAGGGAAGTGGGGGGAGAGATACATGCGTGAGACATGTGCGAAAAGAGTATGGTAAGTGATGCGCTTATGACCTTATCTTATCTCCGAAACAAAATGAGAGCGAGAAAAATAGAGAAACTGCTTTAGAAAGTCGGGTATCTCAAAAGCCATTATAAACAGTGACTTACAGACATGCTTACGTTGTGCCAAAAACCGGCTTCAATTAAGATAAAACCGGGGGGGATCCATATACATCCACCAATAAAGTTCTTTCATTTTGGAAAAATAAAGTTATTTCAAGACGGCAATTTTCCAACCATACATCCAGCGATAAAGTTCTTTCATGTTGGAAAAATAAAGTTCTTTCAAGACGGCAATTTTCCAACCAAAGCTATAAAAATAGAGTCCCATGATAATTTAAAATCGATTAACGCAAGTGAAACCGCTGCCTTACCGATTCTGCAGGTTTATCTAACCTAGCACCCACTTATGGACTGACTACCCATCAACCCCACAGCCGTAGAAACAGTAGTGTCAAAGCAGGAATTTTTTTTATAAATAATCTATATTTTATTCGAAATAATAGAAATATAACCGCATGAACTTTTTTTTTTACAAAAATGGGTTCTAGTCGCTGAACCGTTGGATGACTGGAACTCACTGGCGGAGCTACAGGGTGGTCCGGGTGGTCCGCGGACCACCCTGCGCTCGGCCCATACAAGGTCCATAGATATAGGAAAATTCGGATCTTCAGCAGCCAAACATCGAATACGTGGGAGTGTCCGCGGCCTTTCGCGAATACGTATTGTGCGACACTTCGTATTTCTCTGTGCGGCCGGCCTGCGCCCCTTCGTATCCCTTGATGTGTTGTGCTTCATAGAATACGAATACGATTATACGAACGATAGCGGCGGCGGCGAGCCGGCGTCGGACGACGAGCAGCAGCACACGTGAGTCCTCTGCAGGTACGTCTCAAAAGTCAAAATCTTCATCCAATTAGCCTGCTCGTTTAGTCATGTTTCCTTTTTTTCTCTCAATCTCTCCCTAGAGCTAGAGACTAAGCAAATAAGCCCTAACCTATGATGCACGGACACGGATACGTCGACACGACACGACACGACACCGACACGGGAATTCGCCGTTTTCCCAAAAATACCGATACGGTGACACAGCTATATATATTTAAATAATAAATTATATATATATGTATTATTTTCTATGTTTTCCACATGCTTATTAAACTGAAATAATGTAAATTGTAAACTTGTAATTTGTAAAGTGTATATGGGAGATGGAGGCAGCGGCGAGATGTGGGAGCCAGCGGGCGATATGCGGGAGCAGGAGGGCGGCAGCGTGAGTGTGCGATGCGGAGAAGCGCGAGTGGCCGATGGAAATGAGGCTCTCGGGAGGAATTGGTGCTTCAGCAGCCGTAGGGTTAGGGCAGGCACGGTATGGGCTGCCCTGGGTCGGCCGTGTGCTAGGCCATTTCTGGGCTGGCTGTGTCCAGGCCGTGTCCGACTCGCATAATTACTGTGTCCGATACGTGTCGAGAATTTTAATTATTAAAATTAATTCCGAAATCGGCCGATACGTCGCCGACACGTGTCGGAGACGTGTCTGTGTCGTATCCGTGTCCGACACGTGTCGGACACGGATACGGCGGTTTTGACACGTGTCCGTGCTACAGAGGCCCTAACTCGAGCAGAACGCATCAGCTATTGCTGGTGGCCACCAGCCGGTGATCAGCGACAGCGATCCACCATCAGGCATCAGACGTTCACAGGCCGCAAGTCACAAGGTACACAAAACCTTATTTTATTCTGTGTCATTAGATTATATTATTGGAATGCATGGTCCCATTGGACTATTTAATTTTAATTGTATGTCCTTTTTTCTTAATTGCGTTTTGTAATTCATATACTTGTGTACCGACATGTTAAGTTTATAGCGGTTAAAAAAATTTAGACAATGGACCACCATAGCTACAAATCCTGGCTACGCCACTGCTGGAACTTATCACCCATGGCCACGTGACACACAAGCAATCCGCTGCCCGTTGGACGAAATAATTGCAATCACCGAACCGCCAGGCAACTGCTTCTAGTCGCTCATCGGTTTGGCGACTGCAATTCCAGTCGTCCAATGGTTGGATGACTGGAGGTGCATATAAATGGATCGTGCGGTCACGCGGTGAATAGAGTAGAAAGAAAGAAGAGAAGACACGAGGCCGCTCGGTGAAGGGGAAAAAAGAAGAGAAGAGGAGAGGAGCAGTTTGGTTTGTTGCATCGTACATGATGCTCTTTGTTATGCATGTAATCAAACTCTATGCGCCGTGTTACTTCCAACTATACTATAAAGTCTATTTTAATTCGGATGATCATTTTTCTCGTCTTTTCACATTCAATTATGTAGCAAGTTATCCAACAATATTAACAAACAAGTTCTCCTCCGTGTACGAATTCCTAGTTACATCACAATATCACTTACTTTCGTACTTACCGATCGTTGTTATTTCAATCATTTTTTTAAAAAAATTCATAAAATTTCTTGCATTACAACAACATACAACGATCGCAAACTCTTATTGCGAATCTAACAGATTATTTACTATTCATAATCTACGAAAATCACAAATGAATTAACCCCATACTATGGCTTGTTTGCAGTTGCTGCACAGCCAAGCGACTACAATTATAGTTGCCCAGCCGCCGGACGACAGGCTGCAGTCGCCGAACCTTTCGGCGATTGCTGCAGCCTGTCGCCTAATGGTCAACAGATTGCTTGCTTGTCGCGCAGCCGTTAGGCGATAGGATTGGACGACTGGAGTCTGGAGCTCATTTCTCTGAAAATGTTTGCACATGCATATTTCTGTTATTTTAAATAAAATATGAATTATTTATAAAAAAAATTCGTCGAAGCAGTCAGCACACTTACCACCAAACAAACTCCCATCTGCTGATCTGTCCAAACTCCGAAGTGGCATTTCTTTCAGGCATCACCACCACCCCACACCAATCCTCACAACACCCGCACACCACCATTCCAACCCCAACCCCAACACAAGCCAAGCGGAGTAGAGAGCAGCAGCTGCAGCTTTAGGTGGTGCGCGCTCCGGCGCCTTCCTCCCGCTCCCACCTGCACATACGCACGCCCCTGACCCATGGAGGCGCCGCCAGCGCCGGAGCCCATGATGCTGGACGCGCCCCCGCCCGCGGCCGCTCTCCCGGTCCCCGCCGGCAGCGAGAAGGTAACCTCCGCCGTCCAGATCTGGGGTCTGGGTCGGATCTGAGGTAGGGTTCGGGCGATCTGCTGGTTCTGATGCTTGTTTGGCTAATGTTGGTTCCCCCTTTTCTGTTGGGTGGTTGGCGCTGCAGAAGGAGGAGGAAGGGGGCGACGCGGTGACCGGCCACATCATCTCCACCACCATCGGCGGCAAGAACGGCGAGCCAAAGCGGGTGAGCTGGGGTTCTCGATTTCGCTCTCGCGTGCGGGTGTATGGCTGAATGTGCTAGTTTTCGTGCTCTTACAGTGACTCCTTGCTCTGTTGTTAGTGGCGTCGTGGTCGAATTTGGTCGTAGTCTCTTGGTTTACTGAGGTATTTGTGTTCTCTAGCTAATATTTACCCGGGGGGGGGGGGGGGTAGTGTTTTTTTTAATGAAATTCGGTGGCCTGGGGTTGATTCGTCGAGGAATTGCGGTGCTGCAGCTAATTTTGCGGGTTGGTTGACCAGATATAGTGGGTTTTTTTCTTGATTTGCAAATAATTTGACATGTCATAGCTAGGTTATGTGGTTTATTGCTCACGTTAGTGCTTGGTTTCCTTATTATCTGAAGGCTAACTTGCATTTAGGTAGACTGCTCCCCTTTAATATTGCTTGTTTTTGTGTTCAGTTTTATTGTTTGTAGCAGATAAATTCTTCGCTTCTAATGTTAGTTGGTTGTGTGATAGTTGGGGCTCTTGCCAACTCTGATGCATAATATTCCATCTGAGCTAGCTACTTCTGACGGCCTCATCTTGAACTCGATTGCTCATGTGTTGCTTTAATCCTGACTGCAGACGATCAGCTACATGGCAGAGCGAGTCGTGGGAACTGGTTCATTTGGGATTGTCTTCCAGGTACGGTGCTTGGTCTTATGGTCTGCTTTTGCTTTCTGTGGTGTTGTACATCAGTTGATGCATTGTTTATTAAATTGACTTGGTTTTCGCATGTAGGCCAAGTGCTTGGAGGCGGGGGAGACTGTGGCCATCAAGAAGGTGTTGCAGGACCGGCGATACAAGAACCGTGAGCTGCAGCTGATGCGCTCGATGGACCACCCCAATGTCATTTCTCTGAAGCACTGCTTCTTCTCGACCACAAGCCGGGATGAGCTGTTCCTGAACCTTGTCATGGAGTATGTCCCTGAGACACTATACCGTGTGCTCAAACACTACAGCAATGCCAACCAGCGGATGCCACTTATTTATGTCAAGCTTTACATGTATCAGGTTTGTGAACCATCATATTAACACTAGCGTGGCTGCCTGTATATGCTTCCATTGCTTTGCTAAGGATTTTTTTTGCT
Source organism: Dendrocalamus latiflorus (assembly GCA_017311315.1). Classification (NCBI taxonomy): domain Eukaryota; kingdom Viridiplantae; phylum Streptophyta; class Magnoliopsida; order Poales; family Poaceae; genus Dendrocalamus; species Dendrocalamus latiflorus. The sequence goes on along the minus strand of CM029647.1, from coordinate 5,177,979 downwards.
ACGGTTGCAGCTTTTTAGAGGGCTAGCTTATATTCATACTGTTCCGGGAGTCTGCCACAGGGATGTGAAGCCACAAAATGTTTTGGTATGTGTTATGTGAACAAGATTTTATTCTTTCTCAGATTTGGTAGTTGGTTCTGAATTGGCCTCTTCTTGCTTTGCCAAGACAGGTTGATCCTCTCACTCATCAAGTCAAGCTCTGTGACTTTGGAAGTGCAAAAGTTCTGGTATGTTGATTCCCGCCTTAGGAATCAGTAATTTGTTTAAATAGTTGTATGCATTTTTGAAATGTTATAGCGCTTGACTAGTTATAGGGGGTGTTTGTATTGGCTGCGGCTGATGGCTTTTGGTTGAAAATGAATAGCAGTGGCTAACAGAAGTAGTTTTTAAAAGGAGGAGACGAGTAGTGGGAAAAGTGCGGGAGAGATACGGTCGTGAGATGAGAGTGAGAGGAGTGGAGTGCGTGATGTGCCTGTCACCCCCTGCCTTATTCTTGGAGCGAGATGGGAGCGAGAGGAGTGGAGAAGCCATTCCCCCATAATGTTGACATAGCATCAGTGATTTATGTCATTATGTTACATTTGTCATCAATATGTTGCTTTTTCCTTTCATGATTGATTTATGAATTGTGATAGAAGTTGAGAGTTGGTCCAGAGCTTTTATCATATCTTGAAGGTGGCTTAAATATCAAAGCAGTGATGCACTTGGATAAATTTTCTCAGATAATTTAATAACTGATCCCAAAAAATACCCATTTTCATGACTGTATTATATCAGATAATTGGTGTTTGCTTGAATAAAGCTTTCCAATATGGGTTCATTATATGCTATTATCTCTATATTGTCAGGTTTATTCATTACTGCAAATCTGCAATTGCCATTCCTTTATTTTGGTGCAAAGTTGCTAATCTTGGCATTGGTTGACAAATTCCTGAACTTGGATCATTACTATTGACCTTTGTCTTCAATCTTGTTATTTCCAGATGCTATGATTTTAACCCACCTATTGATCATTTCCTTTTTGGTGCATCAGGTACCTGGTGAACCCAATATATCATACATATGCTCTCGCTATTATCGTGCTCCTGAGCTCATATTTGGTGCAACTGAATACACAACTTCAATAGACATATGGTCAGCTGGATGTGTTCTTGCAGAGTTACTTCTTGGTCAGGTTGGTGACCTTGTCTAAGGACTTGACACCTTTTTGGGTACCTTGATTAGACCATACTGACACCTTTTTGGGTACCTTGATTAGACCATACTGACACCTTTTTGGGTACCTTGATTAGACCATACTGACACCTTTTTGGGTACCTTGATTAGACCATAGTCAGTGGTGATTCTGATCATCTTGCATATTGTGTATTTGTCAGCCACTGTTTCCAGGAGAGAGCGCGGTTGATCAGCTAGTTGAGATAATCAAGGTACTGCAAAATGTTCCACATGCCACATTGTTTTCTTCTGCTATGGGTGTTTCTCATGTTCATGTGGTATCATTGCAGGTTCTTGGTACTCCAACCCGTGAGGAAATACGATGCATGAACCCCAACTATACTGAGTTCAGATTTCCACAGATAAAGGCTCATCCTTGGCATAAGGTAGAACTATATTCAATCTTATGTTGGATCACCTGCATCATGTCATTTTACTTACAGGGTATTGTAGCCCACTTCTTATAGGGCACTTAATAAACAGCTTCTACAACATCTGTAAATTCTGAACTGAAAATGTGCCTGCAGCTAACTGATTGCTCTACTTTCCCCCTTTCCCAAGATTTTCCACAAGAGAATGCCTCCTGAAGCTATAGATCTTGCCTCCCGCCTTCTCCAATATTCACCAAGTCTACGCTGCACTGCTGTGAGTTTTTTTACTTGGCTTCTTTTGGATTGATTTTAAAGCTTGGTTGCACCAAGCGGCAGGGTAATAGAAAATTAGATTGAAGCACCAAGCCAAGGTTGTTTTGTTTCATACTCTTTTTTTTATGTATAATACTATGTTACATGGGTTTGCCTATCCTAGCAGTTCATTTTCAAAGGTTGCATTACTATAGAGGACCTTTGTGGAAGTGGATGAATGAATGTTTAGTCTCAATTTAGAATTAATTTCCGGTCCTTCATGATATTATAATTAAGATATCCAGTGGTCCAGAACCATATGTTGATGAGTGTTGGCTGATAGAGTGGGTGGAACTTTATATAGTTGCATGTGCTTGTAGTGCTCCACCTCAAAAAGTAGCTGTTAATGCTACTCGTGCTATAGCTGGAAAACAACATAATCTTCAAATTAACAATCTGTGCTTTTTAAATGTACTTATGCATCTGATTGCCTCTATGCAGCTTGATGCATGTGCACATTCCTTCTTCGACGAGCTACGAGAGCCGAATGCACGCTTGCCAAATGGCCGTCCATTCCCTCTGTTCAATTTCAAGCATGAAGTAAGTAAAAGAGAACACTGTTTTTACCGAAAATTTTGATTTAGTTTGAGGCACATGAACTCAAGCGCAGCGATATTCCTCATTCAATATACATCAGTCCAATAATCAAGGAAGGCTGTGTCATGTCTTTTGCTAGCCAGAAAAAGAATCCTCAGAGGCTCTTGGTATGCTGTGGTGCTCATCCATGCCCATTTTTGCTATGCAGCTAGCGAACGCCTCTCCAGACCTCATCCACAGGCTCACACCGGAGCATATTAGACGGCAAAATGGCCTCAACTTTGTACACGCTGGGAGCTAGAAGGGCACCGCAGCGCTGAACATTTTGTTCGTTTATTCTGCATGAGCTGGACATATGCAAAGCTTTAAGTTGCACCTTCTTTACCAGAGAAGTACAATTATGTAAATTATCTGACCGTGAAGAAGTGCTGCTGCCAGTGTTCGAGTACGTGACGGGGCATGTTGATTTAGTAGGTAAGGGTAAGAAGACTGTAGGAGGTGGAGACATGTTGATGCTAGGCCGTGACCTGTTTTTTGGTTCTTGCCATTTTGTAATGGTCAGTAATCGGTATTCAGTAGTACTGTCCTACAGTAGTGTAGCTGCTCCCTGGTTTTGTTTGTTCTCACCATGATGTAAATGCCACCCAATCGAAATGACTCTTCTTCCGTTACATCGTGTGACCCTCGATCGATTCCATGTTCTGATGCGCGATTTTATGATCAAACTGTAAGCAGATGCATCACTCGAGCAATTCAGTTCGATTGATTCAATGGTTTTATGCGACATACTGTACTTTCAAAGCAAACGAATGAAATTTGGAAGCAAAAGCTGCGTTCGCATACGCGGCCGCGCCGGTGCCTGGCCGCCGTAACTCTCCTGGTGACCGCGTCAGGAACCTTCTGCCGGAGCAGCTCGCCGAACCTCGATCGTGTAGGGTTAGCCGCGGGAGGCCGCAGCCGGCGGCGGGCGGCGACGGTGGGCATGCAGACCGCGAGGAGGTCGGTGACGAGAAGGCGTTGCCCATGGAGGAGCCGAGGCCTCCCTGCCAACCTTGGCCACCAGCTCGTCGTTGTGTCAATTGTCACCTGAGCAACCACCTTCGATCGTCCTCACCGTAGTGTCTCCTCCCTGTACGAGTGAACCAGCTTCAATGGGGAATGGTCCATGAATCTCAAGGTATGATCAATGGTCCAAAAAGTGATTCAAGTGCGACGTGCACCACTACAGCCTACAGCTCCATGCCATGCAGACAGCAATGGGTCGTCGTATACTGTATGATACTGCGACTGATGGCACCTGATCAGATCAAGCACCAATGAGGGCACTCCCAATGCTACACCTCAGCTCATGTCCATGGTCATAAATGAGATGCCACATAGACAAAAAGATGATATGGCATAGGAATAAATGAGGTGAGAGGTGGAAACCATGTCTTGCATGAGACACTAGCTGGACACATAAACCAAGACACAAGACATGAGCAAAAATAGCATTGGAAGTATAGTGGTGTTTATGGCACAATTTCAAATAAAAAAGCAGCCAATAAGATAGAGAGAGAGGTGGAGAGGGATTTATTGTTGGATCCCACTTATAGAAACAATGCATTGAGGAGGTGGTTTCTTAAGTTGTGTCTATCCTAAGTGGCATCACATTAATTAGCATAGACATGGCATGTGGTGTCTAGCATTGGGAGTGCTCTCTGAAAGGTTGGCGATTGATCGACAGCAAAGCTGCACTTGGTAAACCTTGCAGGGTTGCGGACTCCCAACCGCACGTGGTCCCCGTGGATTCCCGAAGCTACAGTAGCTTTTTCTCAGGGACTTGGCGTAAAATCAGATGATGTATGCTGTAGAATTGTATTGTATTGGATCAAGAGACCGGTGTATCCTACGAACAAAATAATCGAGTCACGCCTCGACTTGCATGCAGCCTTGTAAAATGTCAAGATCACTTGCGGACATGAGCTTCTCAGCTTTTTCGTTTTCTCTGGTCACTTATTCTTGGTAGACTATTTGAGAGTTTGAGACTAGTAGCTCATGGCGCATCTGCCGGCTACCGTCCACAGGGAGACAAAAGATGCATCATGGATGATAAATTTGTTATACTTGTCCAACCGGTCGCAAAATGTATTGCTGTGAGGTGTGCACAACTCCTCATTCAATCACAATTTTTTTTATCAATACTACCACAAATACAATGAACCCTTTTTTTGACTTCTGTTTTTTGGTTTTTTATAATAACTATATTTTAAATATAGTATCCTTTTAAGATGAGATCTACAAATCGGTTATAGTAGATACTATAACTACTTTGTCTATATCAACCAAAATCGCATGCTATTATCTCTCTCCATACTCTCTCGCGAACAGCAAAAAAACATAAGTCATAGCCTAAAATAATAGGCCCAACATTTTAGTCATAAACTTGCACAAAAAATATTAGTAATTGCGTTGATTGACCGTTTAAAAATGCAAGTGTTGATTTACCAGGAAGGCATGTTGACAAGTTTTATAGACGTAACATTGATAGTCAAAGTTGCGCTAATGCTTTTAAGTGTTATGGTTGTCACTGCGATAATGGTATCTCAGTTCTGATCAAATCGATAAAAGATATTTCGTTGAGAGAAGTGCTTTCAAACTTGGGACCAATTTGGAACAAACGAATTTAAGAATTTTCGTTGGAACTACACGTGAAATAGTACAATTCTCGTAGTATTGCCACAAAATTCCCACATTCCAAGTTCACAACAGAGACATGGCATCCATTAGTTCATCCCTGATAAACCTTCATCACCAGAGATGCACCACAGAAGTACATAAAAGTTAAAATATCGAGACCTAATCCCTTTTTTTTAATCAAGAGTGACCAAACACAAGCAGTTCATAGCATTTGCCAAACATATATCTATTGCTGCCAAGAGGACAAAATAGATGTGGGCATTTAGATGAAAGTACAGACCACTCAAAAAGCTCCAGTACAGGCAAAACTGGGAAAACATTTGGTTTCTAAGGAACATACAAATCCAACATCCAGATAAACTTACTTAAGTTCTAAAGAGAACTAAGCTCTTGTGATGCTTAAGAGGTGTTCGCTTGGGCCTTGTTGAGGATGACACCCTCGTACTTGACCTGGAACCACTTCATGGCGTCCTCCTTGGTGACCCTGTGCTGGATACCAACACGGGACTTGCACCTGCGGCGGCGGGCAACACGGTACCCAGCACGCTCAAGAACGACATAGAAGTCCATGCCATAGATACCAGTAGACGGGTCATACCTGATAAAGAAACAAAAGGTCAGTTATTAGTCATCACCAAAATGCAACACTTCATAAGCAATGATTGTGTATTGCTAATGAGCTGCAGTGTGCAATAAGGAAAAAGGACTATGCCCTCAACAATTTAATATGTGAAGTAACCCAAATTCCTAGGGCAGCAAGGAACTAGCAGCATCAACACAATGCTCATGGATGATATTAGGAGTATAATCTTCTCTAACACCACAAATGGAACGGTGTGATCTACACTATCATACTAAAGATTAGTTATCCCAGGATCCCAATAACTTATGAAACAATAACAGTACAATAAGATACATTTGGTGGACTACACAGTTAACCATCATGAATAGCGCACAAGATGATCTGATGCATTTTTGGTGCTCAAGGACACAGTGTTACTTGTCAACCCTGCTACAAGCCCATGAGGCTAGCACACCAGATTAACTCAATGATCTATTATGCAGTGGATTTGCAGTTTTCTGAGAAGGCATGAAAGAGAAACACAGAAAAAGGCACTAATGCCTCGCATCAATTGTTTCTGCTATACAGAAAATACGGACGTCCTCAATTGAATAACACTTGAGAACAGAAGTATTTTGATAAAAGGAAATGACAATTGAAGTAAACACATGATCATACTGATAATCAACCAAAATCTCCATTTGATCTAACTAATATTCTTGGCACAAGAAAATTATGACTGCATTAAATCATAAAAGGCAATCCCACTATAAAAGCAGCTGAATATATCAGTAAATGATTTTTTGTTGTATCCCCTACTATATTACAGCCAATGACCAGTCTCAGTTCTCAAACCTGTGTTAACCTACTCTAGTGACCACTGCACAAATGAATGTAATGCTACATCTGGTTTCCTCTCCATACAGCCAGGTAACAGTACCATCATAAAAAAATATTCACCAGTAGCAACTAGCAACAAATGTTTGACATTGGAATCATAAAAGAGTATGGGAATCAGATTATCTTACTTGATGCCAAGATCAATGTGCTCCTGGATACCAAACCCGAAGCATCCAGTGTCACTGAAGTTCCTCCTCAGCAGCTCGTACTCCTTCACCTTCAGGCCACTCTCCAGCAGCTGCATCGCCTTCTCTCCCCTCACTGTCACGTAGCACGCAATCTTCTCATTACGCCGGATACCAAAGGACCTCACAGTGTACCTCGCTGCAATATCATAACATCACCACCATGAACACCACCAATATAAACCGCATGGCCACTAAGAACATGTTGTATTTAAGAAAGTTACCCTTGGAGAACACCGGTGACTGCCCGCTCAGCTGCTCCAGCACCTAAGAAACAAACAATGACAATACAGTTAACATTGAGGATTGACAATCAAGCAGCAGAGTCCAGACATAATGCACAGAGAAATCGCTTTGATTACTTCAGGTCAACGAGGCTGGACTAATTAAGGTCAATCTACAACTATCAGAAATGGAGCAGACCTAAACCAGATTAAAACCACAATGGCCACATAGTAGCAGCATCAGTACAAGCTGATTCTCTACACGGAACTAAGCTAAACCTCAAACGCACAAGCGCATCAACGAGTAGAGCGCAGAAACCACTCGCAGCCGCAGATAAGCTATTGATTGGGGGGGGGGGGGGGGGGGGGAGTTCGTAGATAGACAGATATACCTTGGAGGCGCGGGTGAGGCGATCTCCGCTCTCGCCGACGGAGATGTTGAGGACGAGCTTCTGCACCTTGATCTCCGCATCGGGTTCGACTGCTTCTTCTCTGACGCCTGTGAGCACCGAAACAAAGCCCTCCACACCGTCAAAACCGCATAAACACAGAGCACCCAAACGTACGAACAATTCGACGAAAAACAGCTCGAAATGCAACGAGTTTCTGGGCGCCGAGCTCACCATGGGGGGATCTGGGAGGAGTCGGCGGCCAAGGAGGCGAGGAGAATAGAGGAGGGACCCGGAGCGTGGCGGCAGGCGGCGGCGGCAGAGGAGGTTTTGTAGGAAGAGAAGGAAAACCCTAGTGCTGGGTGCTTATGTAATGCAATTACCTTCATGCCCCCGTTGATAGTACGTCGCATGGAGGGTGTTTTAGTAGTTTCATGTGATGGTTGAAGAAAAAAAATAGTTGCCGGAACTAGAAACCAGGGTCTCTTGGCGAGAGCCGAGTATCCTAACTGTTGCCACAAGGTTTTCGTGGTTAAATGATATCTGAAGTTTACAAATCGATTGAGCGATTGGTCCGCCAAATTTCAAATATATCACTGATTTATGTTGAAAAAGAGCCGTGTATTTGGACATTGTTGGAAATTGGAATGCATCTAATCTTATGCTAGCTCTTCTGCCGGGAGTTTCGCCTCACCTAACTGGTGCACACTCTGGGATTATCTTCTAGTTCTAGAGCATTGTTGTGTGTCGGAATGCCAACAAATTCAGTGGGAAATGTCCCATCTTGCTCCAGTTCAGCAGTCACAGAATCATACGTCATTGTTGTTACCTGTTAACTTCAGTAGTGCTGTAAAACCCGCACAGTTCTGATGATGAGGTAACACAAGACAAGGTTTCAGAGAGATGCAACAGTTTCAATACTACTTGTACATGGCCTGCAAAAAATCATCATACATTGAAGCTGACCATAGGAAGAACATATACAAGTACCCCCCCCCCCCCCCCCCAAAAACACACAGAGTCAAATGAAAAGGATATCAAAGTGAACAAAAACTCAAGAAACAACCTCTAGAAACGAATGATTCTAAACTATCTCAATTTAGTCAGTACAACACGGCCAATAATTTACTGGTATGTAACCCCCTTCAGACGATCAATCAGCTCCCTCTTCTTCAGCTTCGAGTAACCTTTCATTCGCCTCGCTCTCGCCAGTTGTCTCAGCTCAGCCACCTTCATATCATCCAAATTCAGCGCTTTCGGTTGCCCATCTTGATGTTCCTCCGAAACACTACCTATGCCTTGTCAAGAATCGCAACGCGGCACGATAAGCAGATGATCCATAATGAGAAAGCAAACATCTTGTGTTTCATTTGATATGTTTACAGCAGAACCAAAGACCATTCTGTACATGCAAAAATGATGGCAAGTTCTATGTCGTCACATACCGTATGACTGCTTCCTCCTGTCAACCTCTTCGAACGGGTCAGGCGATTGCTTCTTTGACGTCCTCTTAGAAGTTTTAGGCGAGTTCATGGCAATGGAGGTCTGAATGCTTCTGAAGAAAGCTATGAGCTCTTCTTTACTATGCTTTTTAACCGTTCCTGGCGATGGAGATCCGTTGGCTTCTGATCTGATCGTCGCCAAAGATGAGCGCAGAAAGCCTTGCCGTGGAGCACAATGGAGAGCCCCATCTGCAAGTGCTACCAAGTTCAGTGACTGCACCAAAAGACTGTACCTCAGTCTCATTTCTTGTTTTCTTTTTTCTGACTACTCAGTTTTATTACTGCAGTTGTTGATCAGGTGTTGGTATATGCATTCAGTTAATTCACGCTTTGGGGGGGGGGGGGGGGGGGGGGTGGATTTATTTTTGTTTGGCAAAGAGCAGAAAGGGAGATGCTGCAAAGGCTAATTTCATGCTTGTGTATATCATCAAGAAAATTGCTGCAGAGTAGCACAAATGAACACAAGGGATGAAAATTCAGACATATGAATCAGGTCACCTTTGTGGAGAAACATATAATCCCGGGAAGGTGGTCTTCGGCGAAAGATGTGGGCAGATTTGGTGATGCGGCAAGAGAATGCCTCCCATTTCCTCTCTCTTCTTGCTCCACCAGAGGAGAGGAAGAAAGACGACCTTCCTGTCCTCTAATGGAGTCGGAGTTTGTTCTTTTGTGCTCTGCTGTCTTCTATCCACTTTCTCAGCCACAAATGAGAAACGACACGAGCCATGCAAATTTGCATACATGCCCTCTACACAGAACATAATTTTCCGAGCAGCTTATGGAGTGGGAGGCATGCCAATTTGTTCTGCCCTTTAATTGAATTTTCCATATGTGAGGGGGCAGTGGAGAAAGAGGCACCCTAATCCAGAAAGCTATCCTCCGTCCGTTGCGATAAAAAAACCATACTGCATCGCGAGATTTCGCGGCAAAATTTGAAGCCCTCCTGCTGCCATTACCATGGCGACGACTCCACTCTCCTCCATTTCCAGCCATCTCCGAGACCTGCCTCCATGGCCACCTCCCAAGAACACCAACTCAAGAACAAGGGTTTGGTGTAGCGTCCTCACGGCGCCCGGTCAAGTCTCGGAGACAGCCGCTGCTCCAAGGAACACCAAGAAACCGCCAAATCGGATCACAAGAACCGATGTGAACGTCAAAATTCAGAGTTTCTGTCGGTCGGGTGACCTGACGGAGGTTTTGAGGTCGCTCAGCTTGGATGGGTCATTGGGGTGGATGCCTGGAGCTATGGCGCGGTCCTCCAGCTGTGGTCGGAGGTGAGATCTTTGGAGGCTGGGAAGAGAGCCCATTTCTTGGTTCGCGCTTCTGATTTCGGAGAAGACGGAATGGACAGTGTTCTCGGGCAGAAATTGGTGCTAATGTATGTGAAATGCGGGGACTTGTTGAATGCAAGAAAGGTGTTTGATGAAATGCCTCAAGTAAGTGATGTGCGTGTTTGGATTGCTCTGATGAGCGGGTATGCGAAGGCTGGTGAATTCCAAGGAGCCTTGCTATTTAGTCAGATGAACTGTTGTGGGGTTAGACCAGATGCACATGCCATTCCCTGTGTCGTGAAGTGGGTTGGTAGTTCAAGGGCTCCTTGAGAAATTGGGTATTGGCGCGCAATGTGCTGTTGGAAATGCATTGATTGCTTTGTACTCAAGGTGCGGCCATATCGAGGATGTGCTGCAGGTCTTTGATGGAACGCCTCACCGGGATGTCATCTCTTGGAATTCTGTGATTAGTGGATGCTTTTTAATGGACAGCATGGTAAGGCTGTTGAGCTTTTCGGCAAAATGTGGTTTGAAGGTCTGGAGATCAATTCAGTGACGATGCTCAGTGTTTTGCCTGCTTGTGCTGAATTAGGTTATGAGCTTGTTGGAAGAGTGATTCATGGATACCCTGTGAAAGCTGGACTACTTTGGGAGCTTGAATCTTTGGGAAGTGGAATAGATGACAATCTGGGATCCAAATTGGTATTCATGTATGTGAAATGTGGTGACTTGGACTATGCAAGAAAGGTGTTTGATGTAATGTCATCGAAAAATAATCTACATGTATGGAATCTTATGATAGGTGGGTACGTAAAGATTGGTGACTTAGGAGAGCCTTTTGCTTTTGGAGAAAATGCATGATTGTGGAATTACCCCAGATGGACACAACATTTCTTGCCTCCTAAATTGCGTCACTAGTTTGTCTGGTTTAGGGATGGCTTGGTGGTTCATGGACATCTTGTGAAGTTGGGTTTTGGGGTAGAGTGTGCAGTTTGCAATGCACTGATATCATTCTATGCGAAATCTGACAGGATTGAGCATGCACTCATGGTGTCTGGCGGAATTCCTCATCGAGATGTCATTTCTTGGAATTCTACGATTAGTGGGTGCGCTCCAACGGATTATACGATAAAGCTATCGAGCTGTTTGTAAGAATATGGCTACAAGGACAGGAGTAGGGGCTCAGCCACATTGCTAAGTGTTTTCCCGGCTTGTCACTTGTGCACAATTGCGTATTGGTTTATAGGAAGAGTGGTTCGTGGGTTTGCCGTGAAAACTGGATTGATTGGTGAGACATAGGGACTATGTAAAAAAAACTCAAAGTTCGTGAGTTGCTCAAACTTAATTTATTTTAGACTCAATTCGAACTTAGCATGCACCAAGGCTCAAGCTTTTAACGAGACAAGCTCGAGCTATTAAGAAGCAGCTCGGGTGCAACGCAGCGCGCTGTCATCTCCAGTCCTGATGAATCGGTCCAATGTCTTGCCCTTCCCTAGGTAGCCCAATAGCCAAAGCCCATATGCAACCTCAAGTACTATATGGCCCAACTATGGTCCCATATGGCCACGTACGGCCCAAGACTTCCATTAGGCTTTGCCATCCTCTTCCGTTCGCCATTCAGCAGAAGCCACAGCCACTGCCCTCTTCAGCTCTTCATCTTCGGCGATTCGACCCCTCTCAGAGCCCTAGCCCCCCACCCCCCCCCCCCCCTCTCCTCTTCTCTCCCCCCAAATCCCATTTTCCAGTCAGATCGCAACTCCAATTTGTGTATGAACCAATTCTTCTCAACTTTTTTTCTTATTTCAAAAAAATCTCAACCCCGTCTTTTCTTTTTGTTAATGTAAATATTTCATTGTCCCTAATTAAGCTTATCTTTACATCGCTTGTATTAATCGAAGTTTTTGTTGGTTGGTGCCGTGAAATCTTGCCGTTTTGTAGTATTTATTCCCTTGCTACGAATCTTGCCAAAGGTTGGTTCTGAACCTTGCTATTTCTGTGCTTCTTGGTGGGCTGTCGTCAATGCTCTGAACCTTGCCATTCTGTTCTTCTCATCAACGTTTTGTGTTATTGAGTTTACTTGAATCAAAGCTTGAACCTATTCAAATTTTAGCCAAGTCGAGCTCGAGCTCAGCTCCAAACTTGAATCCCAATCCAGGCCAGCTGGATCTCGGCTCGATACGCTCGATCTTGTATCGAGCTCGAGCTAGCCTGTTGAGCTGGATCACGAGTTATACCAAGGCTGGGCTTTATGACAAAGTGACTGGATTATTTCAAGAGATGGGATTAGAAGGTATCAGACCAGATGTCGTTGCAATCACCAGTGCTCTTCATGCTTTTGCTGGCAATGAATCGCTGAAACATGGCAAGTCTGTCCATGGATATGCCATTAGAAATGGAATGGTGAAAGTTCTTCCAGTTGCCAATGCGCTGATGGACACGTATGCAAAATGTGGGAATATGGAAGAGGCAAGGTTGATTTTTGATCATGTGATGAATAAGGATATTACCGTTTATATTGATTTTTACTGATGTTTGTTAGCTTTAGCTTATGAACAGTAACAGCTTGTAGAGCCGTACGGAGAGAGAAACTTACGTGCGATTTTGGTTGATATAAATAAAGTCATTACAGTGTGTACTACAATCAATTTAATAAACTCTGTCTTAAAAAGATACCCCGTTTAAAAATTAGGTATTGTAAAAAAATCATTTACCGTAGAAAATCAGCTTTTAGAAGCCGAGATAAACAGTGCCTGATGGAATACATTAATAGGGGTTACGCCAGGAACAATCTTGCCAATGAAGCCTTCAGTTTGTTCAGTGAAATGCTGCTCCGATTCATGTTCAGTGAAATGCTGCTCCGATCTGATGCAGCTTCTTTCAGTGCCATACTGTATGCTTGCAGCCATTCAGGCCTTAGAGATGAGGGATGGAGATTCTTCAATGCAATGCGGAATGAACACAAAATAGAGCCCAAACTGAAGCACCACATCTGCATGGTTGACCTACTTACCCACACCGGAAACCAGCAAAGACATCCATCCTAAGGTGGTATGATAAGACATGAGAATCACCCCAAGGGCTAGGAACATTATAAGGGCAAGAAAGTACGAAATCATATGCTTAAGATATTGCAATAGCCATTCACCATTAGCAAGGTTACAAAAAGCGTTAAGCGCTAAGCGAGCGGTGACCCACTGCTTAGAGCTTAAGCGTTCCTAAGCGTGCTTAAGCGTTTTGTACTGTAGCAAGTCTGAGGAGGGAGAACCGGAGAAGGGAGGGGGAGAACCGGAGATGGGAGGACCGGAGGAGCATATATTGGATCTTCTGCCGTAAGGCTTTCCCCAATAGGCATCCGTAACAGAGAAGCAGAGGAGGGAGGGGGGAGGACCAGAGGAGGGAGGAGCAAAGATTGAAGAAGAAAAGCGGAGGAGCTCACCTTGTTGGACGCTGGGAAGAGGCCCAGAGGTGGGGCGCCGGAGATCGGGGTGGCGACCACAAGATGCAGGAGACGGAGTAGCTTGGGCCTCGGGGTCGCGGCACGTGGGTGCGCAGGAAGAAGATGAGGAGGTCGACGAGCTTGACCTCAGGTCCGGCGGCGGCGCAGGTCTCGTTCCCCAACCCTATCCGCAGGTCGACGAGGAGGTTGACTTCCGCTTTTATCCCCTGCCGCCGCCCGCAGCAATTTGTCCTCCCGCGCGGCCGCTCGCGCGCGAATCGTGCTCCCGCGCAGCCCCTCCCGCCCAGTCACTGGCTCACGGCGCGTCGCTTCCGCAGCGCTTTTCTCCGCCTCCGCCGCCTCCGCGCGCCTCCGCGCCCGCCTAATCCCGCTGAAGCGGTGCGACCGCTTCAGCGGGAGCGCTTTTGCCCCAAAGCGACGTGTGACCCGTCCGCGTACCGCTTCAGCGCGCTGAAGCGTGCGCTTAATAGCGCTTTTTCTAACCCTGACCATTAGCATTGTAAATTTTACAGAAATGGAAAGAAGACCTACAAAAGGAAAGCACGTACTGGCCTGAGAGCATAATACCAGGATTTCCCAGTATCTTAACCGAGAATCCTTGGTGATACATGACATTTCTCATCTCAGCCTACTGGTACTTTCTACTGAGTACAAAGCATTTGATGAAATCTCTATGACAGTCAAATGCTGAGAAAGTCATGCGACACTGAACTCTAAGTGCCACCATGTACTCATACTTTCAAGGAGACAATGAAATAGGCCACTGGATATTAAAAAATTTAACCGAGCACTACTCCCACAAGGGCATTGCATTCTGTACAGCGGTAAAATGCATCAAGGAATCCACAAGGTGCAGTCCAGTTGCCCCTGCAGTGCCGAACTCGACGTGTAGCCAGAGAACCAAGAACGTCACAGATTGGCTGCATTGTTTGCCTACCCAGTGTGACAGTGTCCAACAAATTAGCTCAACCGCTCCCTGCTAAAGCTCAAGGAGCGCCGCACCAATGCCTCCACTGACAAAGCCAATGGAAAGAAGCAAGGTTCTGATGCCAAGATTACACTATTGCAGCATCGAAGAAAGCAGCACGCGAGCCACAAGATTCGGCCACTAGCCCAGTAACCAGCGCCCACGAGGTGTTCGATCGGTGTCCTCAGCGAAAGACATCATCTACTACAACCATGGACAGCGCGAAGACAACCACAGGCCACAGGGTGCTCGGAGAAAGACATCATCTACTAAGTAGCGCGAAGACCGGCTGCTCGGTCCGCGAGGATGCAACGTGAAGTGAAGCGCGTACCTCGCCGGAGGATGCAATGACGCCCGGGGGGGAGGAAGCGACTCAGCAGGTGACGGCGCCCTTCTTGTGCCCCCGCAGCTGCCGGGGCTTCCTCTCAGTCGCCACCGCCGCCGCCACTTCTGTCTCGGACATGGCGCGCGCGACCTGGGAAGACACCAGCTTTTCCCCCCTGGCTTCGGCGCAGAACCCGAGAGGTTAAGAAGGCAAGGCACGGGTGTGTGTGGACCGTGCGATTGAAATTTGAACGGCCCAGATCAGCATCCATTTAATTCCAAGCGGGTCCAGACGGACCAGACCCCAGACACAAGTCGACCCGATGCGGCTTCCACTAAAGATTCCACCACCCAACTCCGGCGACTCCGCCGGCGAGTTTTCTTAGTAAGCGGTGGCGCCGGAGTTAGGGTTTCGTGGTTCTGGCGCTAGTGGCGTGGTGAACCAGTGGCCGGTTATATGCTCGGTGGCCTCCCGAAAGGACATGGGTGAGATACGGAAGCCTCCCTCGTTTAGAGAAACCTCGTGTTTTAGTAGTAGTGTGTGAGTCAGTTCTTGATGGCTCTGATCAGTTCTTGAAATGTTTCCTTTCCAGTTTGGAAAGGTGCTCGTCGATCCGGGTAATGGGGGAATAGCAATGTGTCCTAGATGCCCTTGGCTTGCGTGAAATCTTCCTGAGAGTTAATGGTACATTACTGCATCTGTTATATTCTGAAGAAATTGCCTGGATAGGGGGTGAGCTGGTGTTCTTCCTCATCTTCTCTAGTAGTTGTACGGCGCTGGTGGTGATTTTGGTTTTCCTCTCAATCATAGGCGATAATGCTGATGCATTTCATTCTTTTGTGTTGTGAATAGCCATCATGGATATTCCTGACAGCATTATGCTCTTTTGTGTCAGCTACTCTTATCATGCTTGATTATATATCTGTCATGATTCACTTATTTTTTACCTGTTATCTTGCATGCTACATCCTATATGAAATAAGAGTCTCTCTTCAGTGTTCAGAGATGCCCTTCTACAGTACTTAATTGGATAATATTATGCTCACGACCACAAGATCTAAAATCCACATATCTTTTGATTAAAATATCAAATGGCTGTGAAACTTTGTATGTAAATATCTATGATAAATTTGAGACCTTTTTGCAATTTGAGAACGCACACACCAACCAAGCACTAGAAACCAAATCGATGATCAGATCTTACTCGTGGGTGGAAGATAGCCAAGATGGCTTTGCATACGCTTCCACATGTCACGGCAAGCTGGATCATCGCAAAAATCAGATCAAAAGCCCTTGGATCAAGAAATCACCTGATTAGACCTAAACTTGCAAAAACAAGGTTTCTTGAAAATCTTGCTATTGAAGTGCCTAGATGATTGGAGATCGATCTCAAGAGATTATCACCATCTCGTCCATGTCCTTGACACAGCAAGGTCAAGAGAAGGGCAGAAGAGAGATCAAACCAACCGAAACAAGAGCAACAGGAAGAGATCAAGAAAGGGTTGAGAGAAGAGAGGAAAAACCAACTCAAAACAGAGCAAACTCAATCAGACAAAAATATACACAAGATAGATCAAAGATTGATGTATTGCCCACTTGAGATGATTGATTTTACAGCCACTCCACTCAGGAGGACATAGCTCTACAGCTAGAGCACACATACTCTCCAACCTATCTCCCATAGGAGGAAGGAGGAGCTAACCACCAAAAGGCTTAGCCAACATTCTTAAACCCTAACTCTTGCCTCTTCTTCCCTTCTATAGGCTCACAATCTAAACCAAAATAAAATGGATCCACCCATTAGGCAAAACTAGGGATAACTCGTTAACCCCATCTAACACCGGGTTTTACTCACGCACGTTTCTCTGGTATTGAGCAATTTTACCAAAATGCCCCTCTACTACTTTCGATGAAGCTTCCCGCTTCCTTTTCCATGAAGCATCATCTATGCTTCGCCATCTTCTACGTGGCCCCAATGACTTGCTGTCAAGCCTCTCACGCGTCCGAATCCCACCGAACGTCCTCGTTTGCAAACAACATAAGTCACTTGACGCACCACATGCCTTTCCTCACGCATGCGGCACCCGACATCCTTGATCATCTAGACCTCAACTTCTCCTTGAACCTAGTCCCGGTCCACCTTGCCGTTGCCCATCATGTTCATCACTGATAGCTCCCGCTTCGGTTCCTCGTCGTCCCGGCTTGCAACCACCTCGCAAGCCTCAGTCATCTTCGGCGTCTCCCTAACCATTCTGAATCTCAGCACGACCCTGTGCCTAGTCCCGATCCTCCTACGTCTCATCATGACCTAGCTTCAAAATCCCGCAACCAACACCAACAAGCAAACCATCACGTAGCACCGCACAATACACAAAAGATCATCAATTTACGCAATTAATCCAAACAATGATTAATATAAAATGTATGCACTTAAATACTGATCCTAAACCTAGGACCAAATAATAAATACATGTGCACACTAGCAACAACACCCAGGTCAACCCATGAGTACTCGGATGCTCAAAGATCACAAAACTTGAAGTACTCGAAGCCTACAAGTAACGATCGAGAGGCCAACGACCAACACAACAAATCGCTACGACCATCGATCACAAAGGCTACTACTACCACAACAGATCACCAAGGCTTACGACTTCCGAACAGATCACTACGACAACCGATCACAAAAGCTACGACTATCGATCGCCCAGACTTACGACTACTGAACAACGATCACGTACTGAAGCACGACCATTCCGTGGTCGTTCTGCTATGCTTGACAAACCGTGGTCGTTTTGTCGATCTCGCACAATTGCCGATCAGGCCTCTTGATCGGACCGTCCGACCACGAAATTGTAAACTTTGAATACTTCAGTACTCACAATCAGATGAACTCGTAAACCACAAAGTCATCAGACAAAAAGCCATCTTTTGTGAAATCCTCAAAAACCATACTCAATCTCCACAGATACTCTAATCTAAAAGTCAATTACTCATCACAACCTTGGAGTGACCTTCACATGGTCTCACACCTTGACTAAAATTTTTGCTTCCTTTTGGAGTTTTTGGTTCAAACATGATAACGTAGCCTCTTTATTTTATGTTTTGAAGTGAAATGTAGTGAATACATTTGTGAAGTTATATATATGAATTACGACACAACAGTATTTAATTTAGCATGTTTCTTTACATTTTAAGGTTTACAAAAATTGGCCAGATGCTTTGGTTGGTTGACAAGACACTAGGAATACTATGGTGTCGAACATGTGTGACAGCATGGACTCATTAAGTACTTTACCAGTGCAAGCTTTGCTTTCATGATGTGAGGCAGTGGTTTTTTTTTGGTAAATATTCAGTTCCCCATTGTGAAGTTGCAATATCAAGTTCTAATTTTGTTTTATGACTTGACTTAATATTTACTATCTAAGTAGCTACTGGAGACAGCAGAAGATCAATACAGCACTTACTTATTCATGTTCATGAGAAGTAAATATGGATACTTAAAATGCTGACATAGTATCATATGCATGCAGGTACTTCTCTCGAGACTACAATGATAGTGGAAACATAATGTACCATGGAAAACATAAAAAATGATGAATTCACATGTTACATGAATGTATAGGGGAAAGGAGGATGATCTTGTGGTGTTGAATGGCAGGGCAGTTCTCCCTTGGCAGGACTGCAGAAGCATGATTTTCCTTCTTGCTTGGCCTCCCTGCCAAGGGAGAACTGCACTGTAATTCACAAGCCCCACATTTCTCACTACTGCACTTGTTGGTTTTGCTCAAGCCCTTCGACCCTCGTACAGAGAATTTATAGTGCAGCGACTTAAATGATCTATTCTGGATATGCTGAAGGATATGCTACCAGCCTACCAAACCTAAAGGTATTCTCATGGAGCGTCTTGTATTAATCATCAGCGCATCTCTTACTCTTTTAAAGCTGTAACTGATAAGGTGGACCATTTTCTCCACCATCAATGACATTACTTGGGATTTTGTTACATTGTTAACATTCTTTTATTGCTTGGTTCTGCACTAGCACTGCTTCATGACACTACATCAAAATGTTATAAGAGGTCATCAGTGTTAATCTTTTGCTCTTGTGCTAGATTGGTCGATGTTAAATGTGTCCACATATTGGAGTGAAGTACATCGCTTCATTTTTTCCACATAAATTAAGTCATCTTGTTTTTTTGTCATTTTTTGTTCATCTTCGGTGCCTGTTAATCCAGTGAAGAGAGCTGATATAAGATGCTATAAAGTTAAAATGAGATTTTGCTCTAGATTTTCTGGTTGTATAATTGTCTTCAAATTTATGGGTATCACCTAGTTCTCTTTTGTTTCTGGTATTTCTGTGTTCATTTTAAAACCACACCATGAATTAGGCCAAATGTATACGAGATGCTCCTTATATCTTTGTTCCGTGTGTATGGAGTAGGCTTCTGAAGCACTCTTTGGTTTTGTCAGTCTCTGTTTGATCTTGATTGTAAATTGCAGTCTACGTGCATGAGGTTGTGGCATGCACAGACACATGCTGAGGGCATGTTTTGGACCAGACTGGGGCCACCTTATCGTTCTGGCCAGGTACAGGCATACAGCATATATGTTTTAGCTTTGAACTCAAGCTGCACTTTGTTGGGGAATATCTCACAGATATCCTGATCTGATGCTCTGCACCACCATCTCTAAATATACTCATGTCAGCTTCGGGAGCAATAGTTTTCAGAAATGAGCTGCACACAAGAGGAACATATTTCTATGTGTGAGAGCAACCATTGGTTCTCCGAATGGCCGCATATATCCTGAACTCCTGAAGCATCACATTAGGAATCAATCTCAAAATGCCTGGGATTGCCACAATTAAGCTCTGCTTATTTTGATGCGGGAAACAGATATTCATATTATCACCTGACACCAGAGCTAGCAATAGAGCCTCCTTTTGGTTAGACATTAAGTTGACCTGTTTTACGTGTTTGCAGTATTTTTGGTTGTTTTGTCATCTCTAGTGACAACAAGTGGGATTTCTTCCTCGCAAAGACATGGTCTGCCTCAGCATTTCTTTGATGGATAAGCCAGTAGATCATTATGTTGGAGTTGATCCACTCAATTCTAATAATCAATTGCTGATTTCTATCTCTCAATTCTTTTGTTTTTCACAAACACATACTTGCACAGGGAGGAAGATGTACACACAAAGCTTTTTTTGGTGATGCTCAAAACTACATTGCTTCTTTTCTTCTACTTTTATGGACTCAAAACAAAGTTAGAAAGTAAACACAATATGGAAAAAATATCTAATTTGATCAGATGCCGATTGCATCAGGATCGTAACACCCTATTACTTGGAAAGTCTAGATTACTTTCCAACAATCACCCCCTAATTCAGACTTGCTTTCTCCTAGTTTAGACTCAATACATGATCTGAACTACCAGCTACACCTCTACATAAAGCGATCTACATGCACACATAGTTGCATGTAGAAATTTTGTTCAACTGGTACATGTCTATCTACATACATGTAGGGACTTTAACTCGACTAACATGCAAAACACTAAGATGGCACCCTCTTAATCTTGACGCATCTCTAATTCGTTGAGGCAGTCGGTCTCAACTATGACTTGCCCAACTCATAGTCGACACAGGTAGCGAACACATCTCAATGTCCCGACTCAACTCCATAGACTCGACTTAGGATGGCGAACACATCTTCTCAACATCTCAGACTAATCTCCCAGTGGCATCACACCACCGTCGTTGTTGGCCTCACACCGACGTTCGCCCATCGGCATCGCACCTCTGTCATCTTGTAGCGGCATCACACTGATGTCTTTGTTGGTTTCGTACCGACTTGTCTTGTGATCGCCATTGGCTTCACACCAAGATGTATCGTAGCGATCAACATCGGCTTCACGCCTACTCTTCTTGTGACGATGGCCTCCGCCAACGCCATCGGCTTCACGCTGAATCGTCTCCCAATGGCTTCGCACCATTGTTCGTGCACGTTCCCACAACGGCCTCACATAGCCACCTCGTCTTAGGACGAAGAACATTGTCGTAGCACCATGTCACGTCACCGCCCATAGCGCTGACTAGACTATGCCACCTGGTCAAACTGGGCTACTACAACCGGTCATACCGGTGCTGCAAGCCACCCTGTCGCCGGCGCCGCATTCACCTCGGCGTCCAGCACCCCGTCTGCTTCTCCTTCGGCTCTGATACCAACTGTTGGAGTTGATCCACTCAACTCTAGAAATCAGTCGCTGATTTCTCTTTCTTTCAATTCTTGTGTTTTTCACAAACACACGCAGCACACATATGCATGCATACTTGCACAGTGAGAAAGATGTACACACGAAGCTTTTTTTTGGTGACGCTCAAAACCACATTGCTTCTTTTCTTCTTGTATTAATTCAAAACAAAGTTGGAAAGCAAACACAATATGGAAACAAATTAGCTAATTTGATCTGATATTGATTGTATCAGGATTCTAATGCCCTATCACTTGGCAAGTCTAGATTAATTTCCAACATATTACAGCTGATTTCTTGGAGCATCATCGCAAGTTTTATACCGTTCACAGCAAACCTTGAAGTAGAACCTATCTCCATTTTCAGATAGCATTTTTTTTCTTTTATGGTCAATGCAGTAACTCACTAGAAGTTGTCACATGCCTTGTCATCTATTATTATTTTTAAAATTTCCTGGTTAATTGTCTTCAGCTTATGTTTACCTGTTTCACTTGTTCGTAAATTGTAATGTTTGTTGTTGTTTCCTCATAAATCTCTAGCGATAACAAGTGTTATTTCTTCCTTGCAAAGGCATGGTCTGGCTCCGCTACTCATGGTAGGATTGGCCAGTCGACCGTTACAGAGGATTTCTTGGTGCATCATCGCAATTTTTGTACTGATTGCTCCAAACCTTGCAGAAAAGCCTGTCTCCATTGCCATATATCATTTTCTCGCGTGATCATGCTGCAACTTAATAGAACCTATCCATGGGAATGGAGTTTTTCCATGATGCCTTGTCATATACTATTCTTGTCAGATGGGATGTCATATACTCATATAGCCTTGTCAAGCTTCTGCAATGGAGTGAACCACCTGTTGTCCACGTAAGTTTAACTGCAGAAGCAGATAACTCAATTGTGTGTCCAGTGGGATGTAAGCACAGATACTGTGTTACTTACCTCTTGATGAATGACATGTATATGTGTCTCTTGTAAAATTCTTGCCTTCCTTGTTGTGTTGCTGAAACAAAATAATCATTCTGCAAAACTTCTAGAATGGTGAATCATCCTCTTGTCTGTAGTCCATTGTATAGACCATAGCATGCCTAGTTGCTGGGCGGTGTGTGACTTAAATTGCTTCTTAAGAACGCTTGCATGCAATACGGCAACATATGAGGAGTAAGGGCCGCAGGAAGTCAGCCTTCTATAAGGATCATAATCTTAAGGTAACTTTATTTGCAGCTTTTGCCCCCAGTTGGAACTATCTACTATCTGCTTTAATATGGCAAATTTGCAATAGATCTGTTGTATTTTATTGATGCTTCTACGTTTTATATGGCCTGCTTGTTTAGTTAAATTTGAAGAACAGCTCCAGGAGTATCTTCTTATATCTGTGCTTGCAGTTCCTGTACTATCCACCGAGGGTATTGTCCCAGGATGGAATACCGTTGTCTGATGAGTCATGATCATTTCTGTAGCAAGTTCTGTTTTTGAAAAGCACTGCAGCAAGTACTTGTTAATTGTAAGATCATTTTTTTGTTGTTGTATGGGTGGTTGTAGTGCAACAATTTAAGATGCATGCCCACCTCACAGTAATACAAGTGATAAGTTATGTGCTCTTCTCTACTAATTATTTCAGGTTGGTGAAAAATATGTCAGATGAGACCAAACAAAATGCATACTGCCTGGATTGAGTAAGTGTGTAACCATAAGCCCATACTTTATCCATACATCATTGAATTGTCCTGGTGGAAACTTCATGTCTTCATATGTTGAAATAACATAAGTGTGAACTTTCCAACAATTATCATCAGTAAAGTTTCACTTCTGATAATTGAAATAAAGATCAGACGCAGAATTTAGCACCTTATTTTCCCTCTCTAAGCCAGAGGAATACATTTTCATGGTGCAAGATGTTATGTGGTTTTATGTCCAGGTGAGCAATTCTCTGCCTGCACTCATGAAGATAAGATAGACCCCTGGCAATGTCGGTAATGATCCTCTGCCGCGTGCACCAGTCTAGACTCTAGAGGAGCATTATTGCTATATTGGTAATATATCCACTTTTCTAGTGATCCTCTAGGCATGTAGTCATAAACTAGGGAGCCTGTGTGATTTCTATGCACAGAAATCAATCAGCTTAGCCAGATATATGTGATGCATGCTGTCTAATATCAAAATCGTATGTGAGTTTCTGTTACTCTATACTTTCTCTCACGAACAGCTCAAAAGCTATGAGATATAGTTATAATCCAGTTTCCAGGCCCCAGCTTGCTAGTTGCTCATGTGGGTTTTCCGAACTATCGCACTTGCACTTCGTCCTCTGCTTAATGCTTCTTCCACGCCTCCTATGCCTACTGTTATCCGTCGTGGCCGCATGCCTACTGTTATCCGTCGTGGCGGCACGTGTGGTTCTGGCGGCCGTCCGCGTCCAAGCACGCAGGGTATCGCCTCCCCCACGCCGGCTTCCTCAAACCTTTCCTCAACTCTACTGCCCAAGACGTACGGTGACCAAAGCTGGAAAGAAGATAAGTTACTTACATGACCCTGGCAAATAGCAGCGAGTCAGTCTCTTCATTCTTTATTCCTTTTCCTCCACGACAGTAGCAACCGTATAGCCAGACGGCATGGTCAACAAGACGAGTTACACGAGGTCACCTGAGGTTGTGGGAGTGTTTTAATCGGCTGGATCTGGTAGTTCTTTACTAGAGTTTTTGTTTTTTTTGTTAAAATATAATAGTAACGGTTGAAAGAAATAAAATTTGAAATAAAATTTAAAAAATGGCTTGTGAAAGATACGGACACAGAGAAGATGACGGAGGTTAACCGGTAACTTTTGAAAGCAGCTTGAAGAAACCACTTTAGAAACCAAGGTGGTTAAATCGGCTTCCAACTTTCCTGCTACCGAGGTGGTCAAATCGGCTTCAACTTTCCTGCTGCACCACCTTCCTCCGCGCTGAATGCTCCTCCACGCATACTCCGCCTGCTACTCTTCGCCGCCGCCGTGGTCGCACTCGCACATCTACCCTGGCCCGGCCGACCGGCCGCGTCCAAGCACAGGGCGTTGCCTTCCAGGCCGTCATCGGCGAACCTTTCCACTGGACCAGTAGCTGGCCTGACGGCAGAAAACGGGTGAAAACCATGGCGTGCATGGACGGCACGGCAGCCCGTGTCTGATGGGCCAGCGCGTCATGGCTCACCTCAAGTAACAGGTCAGGTCAGGTCAGGGCTAGCATACATCCGACGGAAGTGGAATGCGGTTAGAAATTTCCAAGTTTGGCGAAATGGCATAAATCGAAGTGCGGTTCAGAAATTTGACGGGGAAAGAATTGCGTAGTCACAGCGGCCGAACGTGACCTTCCGAGTAGCTTTTTTTTTAATCAGTAGAGGAGCCGTTGGTGGCGCTTGCACGAGATATCGCAGCCACCGCACGCCGGTAGCCGTCGGATCTCTTTCCCGAGTAGTTGCACTTTGCCTGGAACCATGCAGCTGAGAGCTTTCTATAGTGGACGCAACGCAACAAAGACGCGCACCATTACAAGATCAGCTGGGAAAAATGGCTCTTGCCTTCTTCTTCCTTCTCTTGGCGTGCCTGCTGCTTACGGCGGCTCTCCAGCTCCAGGGCCAAGTCATCACCGTTCCCCCCCAGGTCTGGACGAACAGCCCCTCTTCTCCGCTGTACACCGTCACGTACAAGGACGGTTCGGCCGTCCGCCTCGTGCTCGGCGGCGGCCTCACCTACACGCGCCCGTCCTTCGCCGCTGGCTTCTACTGCGCCTCCCCTTGCGAATCTTTCCTCTTCGCCGTCTTCCTCGCAACCGATGTCACCAGCGACTTGCCGTTGCCGGCCATGGCCCAGGTCGTCTGGACCCCGAACCGTGACCGACCCGTCCACGCGAATGCAACACTCAGCCTCCGCACCAATCGCGGCTTGGTCCTTTTGGACGCCGACGGCAGCCTAGTTTGGTCCACCAACGCCACCGGCAAAGCGGTGGGTGGAATGACCCTCACCGACTCTGGCAATCTGATGCTTCTCGGCTGGAAGAACAAGGCGATGTGGCAGTCGTTCGATCACCCAGCAGACTCCCTGGTTCCCGGCCAGTCACTAGCTGAAGGGATGAAGCTGACGCCTACTGCCTCGCCTGCTGCCAGTGAACAGTTCTACCTCAGCGTCCTTTCTGATGGCTTGTACGCGTTTGTTGGATCAAGCCCACCTCAATTCTACTACCGGATGTCCACCAGTGAAGCAAAGCCTCGGAAAAGACCATCATATGTTGTATTCAGGAACGGGAGCCTCGACATTTTTGTTGATTCATCTGCATCTGCAGGGCCCGACGAAACGATCAGTCTGCAGCCCGCTAGCTCGCCTCAGTACATGAGGTTTGAAGCCGACGGGCATCTCAGGCTGTATGAGTGGCAGCTAGCAGGCTGGGCAATGGTGCAGGACGTCCTCAGCGTTGATGGAGGGGACTGTGGCTACCCAACTGTCTGCGGGGAGTACGGTATTTGCTTGAGCGGGCAATGCACCTGCCCATTTGAAGCCAACACCAGCATCACCTACTTCAGGCAGATTGACAGTTGGAGGATCAATCTTGGATGCGAGCCAGTGACTGCAATCTCTTGCCAATCCATAAGGGATCACAAACTTCTTGTCTTTCCTAATGTTTCTTACTTCAATTACATTGATCCTGATGCCGCACAGCCTCAACTGATCGACGAAGACAGTTGCAAGCAGGCATGCTTGAGGAATTGCTCTTGCAAGGCTGCTGTGTTTATGTACTACGACAACACTTCTGATGGATCTTGTTACTTGCCATCACGGCTCTTTTCATTGCAGGTCATTGCGCCAGAAACAGTGCGATACTATTCTACATCTTACATTAAAGTGCAGATCACACAACCAGCTCCAAGTCTTGCTACACCTGTTGCGCAAACATCGTCCTCTGCACGGAGAAGAATTTTTGTGATTTTAGGTTATGTAGGAGGTTTCATTACATTCATAGTGTTCACCATTCTCTTCGTATGCAAACAAAGGAAAAGATACGAAGAAATAGATGAAGAGGGAGAACTTGGGGATATACCGGGAATGCCTACAAGGTTCTCATTTGAACAGCTAAAAGTAGCAACCGAGCAATTCAGAGAAAAGCTCGGGGAAGGAGGATTTGGTTCTGTTTACGCGGGACAGCTTCATGAGGAAAGAATTGCAGTAAAACGTTTGGATCAAGCTAGTCAAGGAAAGCAAGAATTTTTAGCAGAAGTCCAGACAATTGGTGGCATTCATCATGTCAACCTGGTGAGATTGGTTGGTTTCTGTGCAGATAAATCACATAGGCTCCTGGTTTATGAGTATATGTCCAAAGGATCATTGGACAGGTGGATCTATTACCGACATGGTAATGCCCCTATTGATTGGAACACACGGTGTAGGATTATCAGTCACATCGCCAAGGGCCTATCTTATCTACATGAGGAGTGCAGACAAAGAATTGCTCATCTGGATGTTAAACCACAAAATATCCTTTTAGATGACAACTTCAATGCAAAACTTTCTGATTTCGGACTAGCCAAACTGATTGACAGGGATAAGAGTCAAGTCATAACTAGATTGAGGGGCACACCTGGGTATTTAGCTCCTGAATGGTTGACATCACAAATCACTGAAAAGGCAGATGTCTATAGCTTTGGTGTAGTAGTCATGGAAGTCATTGGTGGGAGAAAGAATCTTGACAGTTCACAGCCTGAAGAGAGCATTCATCTTATCAGTTTACTGCAAGAAAAGGTAAAGAATGATCAGCTGGTAGATTTGATTGATGAGAAATGTGATGACATGCAAATGCACAAGGAGGAAGTAATAAAAATGATGAAGCTAGCAATGTGGTGTTTGCAGATCGATTGCACCAAGAGGCCTCAAATGTCAATTGTTGTCAAAGTTTTGGAAGGTACAATGGATGTGGAAACTGACATAGATTATAACTTCGTATCTACAATTCCAGCCAACCTTCACGCTGCTGGAAAATTGGGCTCATCAACTCCACCTCTAGCCTCACATTTATCAAGCCCTAGGTGAAATAGGTAATTCTGAGCAGACAGTGGAATTAGATCACATGCAGAAGATTTGTGTGTCCAGATATGGCAGTGATTTTGCTCAGAGAGTATAAAAATACTACAAAGCTTTCTGATGTACACTAGATGAAGAATTTAGTTAAGTTTTTCTTCCCTCAGTTTCTCTATCTATATGGGAACTTGTTTTACAATTGAAATAAATATTAAGATTCTTATCCTCAGAAGAATTATATCACTCATATCATGTGGGAGAATCATATTCTCCAAAAGAAATGCTAGACCCATTTAAATGGGGTTGCAGCCTTGCAGGCGGTGAACCAAAAATATTACTATGAAAATTAAAGGTTGCCATGCAAACACTAATAGCATAAAATTCATGTTAGAGCTTTGCTAATGCTAGAATTTGTGATCATGCTTTTTTCAAAAGGAAAAGGTCCATATAATACTCCAAACTTTGCCCGAAAGCCTGTCCAACACTCCGAACTATGAAACTAGATATTTGACCTCCGAACTTTGCAATCCAGTTTAAATAACACCTTGACCCGATTTCGGATGGTGGTATTGCCCACGTGGCGTGATAAGCGGATGGTTTTACTACGTACGATGACATGCTGATTAAGTTTAAGTGAATAATAAGTAGGCTCACAGCCAAGGTTATTAAGTCGTAAAGTCGAGTCGGGTCGCTAAGGGGGCGACTAGTCGACCGACTAGTCTCGACTAGTCCTCAGAGTCAAGTCTACAATTATCACAGTCATAATAAAGAAGCAAGCTAGGATTATTATACTAATACTATAACCAAAATAGCGTGTGTGGTGTGCAATGAGAATATAGGGTTATTGAGTCACTGGTATTAAGTCTCGGTCGGACCGAACCTCTCTAGTGGGCCTCAAACTTACTGATCTAGTGGGCTGGCTCCTAGTTGTGCGGCTGGACATGGCCAGCTAGTCGTGACTAGTCGCTGACTAGTCGTTCGGCCACTCAACTAGTCGCTCCAGTCGAATCGGTCTCCCTAGTCGTCCATCATGTACCGATTGGACGACTAGTCGTAGATTAGTCGCCGATTAGTCAACGACTTAATAACACTGCCCACAACGTCCTCTCCCTAATTGAAACAGAGGGAGGGAACTGCAAAGGGCGGTGGTGATGGAAGCACAGCTAGGAGCTCGATAGGGGAGAAGACTTTGTTGGCTCCACATGTCACTGACCCAATTTGGCCAGCGTGTCATCCTACGTGGCAAAACTACCCACTCATCGCATCACGCGGGCAATACCACCATACAAAATCAAGTCATGGTGTTATTTGAACCGGATTACAAAGTTCAGGGGTCAAATATCTGATTTCATAGTTCGGAATGCTGGACAGACTTTCAAGCAAAGTTTATGGTGTGATATGGAGTAATTCCTTTTCAAAAAGAGGGCTAAGTTGTGACCATGAGTTGTGTTAATCACATAATAATGCAATTGAACATTGCATGAACTTGGAGAAGACACTTGCACACGTGGACACAGCTCTGGACCTATTCATATTGCATGATGTTCACTAAAGTAAAGGACATGCAAGGGGGAACTGTTCATCAGCTCCACCTTTCTTATCTACATGAGTGCAGACAAAGAATTGCTCATCTGGATGTTAAACCACAAAATGTCCTTTTAGATGGCAACTTGATGCAAAACTTCCTGATTTCGGACTAGCCAAACTGATTGACAGGGATAAGAGTAAAGTCATAATGGGCACACCTGGATTTTTAGCTTCTAAATGGTTGACATCACAAATCACTGAAAAGGAAGATATCTATAGCTTTGGTGTCGTAGTCATGGAAGGCATTGGTGGGAGAAAGAATCTTGATAGTTCACATCCTCTGAATACCATCTGTAATCTGTGCATTGCTAACATAAGAGAATGGCGGACACAATCAAGCAGCGCCCTTCCCAATAGCACATCCAAGAAGCAGTACCCCAGGCTAGGCATATCCTCGACCACCTTATCTGCATCACTAAACTCAGCACACCCTAATGCAATTCATGACATCCACCTAGTCCTAGATGCAGCAGAAGGCCAGGAGAAGGGAGATCGCTGCCTTGCACCCACGCACGTCGTCGGAGTCGAGCAGCGCGCGGACGGCAGGGGAGGCTGCCCCCGCCGCGGGCAGGGCGGAGCAGGGCAAAGGCATGCCTGCTACGTCGCGCGGCTCGCGCCGAGCGATGCTTCACTGACGCGTGGGCCCGCCACTACACAAAACCGTCTTGGGCCCACCGCTTCCACGTAGGAGAAGTGTGAATTCTTGACAAATCTAGACCCCCAATGACCCAAAATTCTATTTTTGGCCCTTAAATAAAAAAATTCCGGATTTGGACCCCTCCCCATCGCGCGTTTACGAGCGGCCGACACGTGTCCCAGTCGTGCGGTACCAGACTGCACGACCGGTCTGCCCTTCGCTCCGACCGCGCGATCAAATGCCCAAGCACACGACCGTAGGCCCGAGCGCATGTTTGCTCTACCAAGCGCACGAGACGTGCGGTCGGGAATGGGGGTCATGCGGTCGGGAACGGGGGTCGTGCGGTCAGCACTGGGTCATGCAGTTGGGGAAGCGTCGTGCGGTCGGCGGGGGGTCGTGCTACAATGCGGTCGTGCGGTACCACACCGTACGACCGGGACACGTGTCGGCCGCTCGTAAACGCGCGGTGAGGAGAGATTCAAATCTGGAATTTTTTTGATTTGGGAGTCAAAAATGAAATTTTGGGTCATTGGGGTCTAGATGTGTCAAGAATTCGAGGAATGTCTCGCGCACGTCTCGGCCACCAATGACAGGGATGGCCCACCTGCCAGTGAAACGGAAAGAAAAGAGAGAGGCGGGAAAACCGCCGCTTGGTTGTTCTCCCCCAATCCGATCCCGCCCACTCCCTCTGCTTCTCCCTCGCATCCCCCTATTCGGAAACCCTAGCAGGGGTTCTAGAGCTTTCCGGAATGGGAGGCGAAGCCCATCCGATGGCGGGAGCCGCCGACCAAGCGCTGCTCGACCTGGGGAAGCAGATCCACGCCCTCTTCTCCGACCCGCTTCGCGTGGTAATGGAAACTATCCGAATCCCCGCTCTGATGATTCTTTCCGGCGATTTCGCGCTGTCTAGCTATGCGGGGTTGTTCTACGTTGAGGGTTGGGGAACGCGATGCGATTTCTTGGGTTCCGTTGGTCTTGTTCTTGTTTGTTCGGTTGGTGCAAGGACTCACTTGATTTAGGGTTTGTGATTCGTGTTATGTTCGAGGAGTTTATTTTGGCTATCATATCTGATTATGCTGGGAAAATTCGAAGTGAAAAGGGAAACAAAACATCTGTGCTAGTTCCCGGTGCATTCGTTGTTCCAGGTGGACTCATTTTTGTTGTGTAAAATGATAAATGGGTTCTTTTTTTCATTGGTGCCCAATTTCTGTATGGAGTCTAGGATTCTTTTTTTCATTGGTGCCCAATTTCTGTATGGATTCTAGGAAAAGTGATTCTTTTTTCTTGATGACTAGCTAAAATTTATCGTAATCCTCTCTGAGGATTATTGGACTTGACACTGTACTCTGCTGAGTTTTCATATTCGACAGTTTTGAACTGACTAAATTTATTCACCATGAATAACTCACCATAGGTGGGGATGAGAGAATATCGGTATCCAATGAGATTGCTGTGTTACATGGGTTTATTCACACGGGTGTAACTCAAGCTCCATACAATGAATCAATGATTTGTCTTGTCACTTGATTTTTGTTACTTGTTTAGTGGTTGCTCCATTGACTATTGGTGAGTTCGTTGTGATTTTGTACCTGGTGGCTAACGTTTATGTGTGCTTTTCTAACAGATTTCATACAAATGGCTCAGTCGGAACTTCTCTGTGTCATCAAATGATGCCAAGAGGTAATGGTTCACTTTCTAGGGATGTTTTCCTTGGATAACTATAACATCATGACCTCAACTAACTTGTCGCTACTTCTGTTTAGGTTGCTTCAGGAGTTCGTCAACAAACATGGAACTGATCTCCAAGTGATTTACAGTGTGTCTGGGTGGTTAAAGAACAGTCCCAAAAATTATTGTGTAAAACTCACTTCAGGCCCTAAACTTGAAGGTAATGTGCGACAGCATATTTTTTATCGTACAATTTCCCAAACTACAGCATTCCCTTTCTGGTCAAATGTCTCTGGGAATTAGCTTTAAAATGTAGAGGGGGGTTTTTTTTTGTCTCTCCACTCTCCAGTGATATGTTGGTTTATAATGTCAACCTTCTTTGCTAAATAGTTGTTTTCTTTGTATGATGCAGAAGCAAGGCAAGAATTTAAAGATTCTTGTTCAGTTCAGGTTTACAGTATCCAGGCTTGTATTCCAAAAGATACTGCTGTACTTTGGAATCCTGAATTTGTGCAGGCTGAGGAGCTTTTCAACCAGCCATTTGGTGAAGAGAATTGTTTGAGAGATAATAGGTATTGCTCTTTTTAGTCCCTTTGCTTTGCCGCAAAAACCATATGTACACATACTTGCAAAGGAATTGTAACATAAGACATAATCAGATGAGAATAGATGAAATGGGCACGAGAGGGAGGGTGGGAGGGAGGGATTTTATATAAAACAGCAAAATATTAAAGAGTAGACAGAAGAGAACTGCCTGACGCAAAATTTGTATTTACAAGCATTTCAATGTATGCCACTTATTTCCCTGTTCAGGATTCTGAATTTGGTAGCTTCTCAATTCTCGCACAGGTTTTGTGGTGTTTTGAATTCTTTTGTCAAGCGAACTGCCAACGGGAAGCATGTGAGCTCATTGCCACCAAAGCCTCTAAATAGTGTTGCGGCAGCTGTACAGTCAAAACCTAGTAGTGCTCCCAAGGAGCAATCTGTTACAGGTCCGGGTCGGCAGCAAGGTCCACCTGGACCTTCCAGCCCAAAGAAAGTAGCAAGCAATAAGGCTGAGAAGGACAATTCCTCAGTCTTGGATAAAGCTGCTAATGTTCCTGTTGTCAAAGAACCATCAATTGCTGTGCATGCAAGCACAAACAAAGGTCAGAACGGAAAGGCCCTGCCCAGTAATGGTGGATCACTGGCTACCATGTGGGGCCGTGCATCAGCAAAACCCAAGACTCCAGATACCACTAATTCTACAGCTTTACCAAGTGTTGCTGGTATTGTCTCACAAAAGTTCATGTTTTAACCCCTGTTGCTTTACTTTCTTTCATGTTAATTTCCAATGTATATCTAATTGTGTAAAATCGACTGTGACATATAATGTATACTGCTGGAATTATCATGTTAAAATTTTCAGTTACAGCTGATGCACAGATATGTGCAAAAGAAGAAGCAGATGCTGATAGCAGTGATGATGAACAACGTGTACACTACAAGTGGGGCTCTAGTGGTGCAAATAACAGAAAGAGAAGAGCGGTCTTTGATTTTTCAGATGAGGATGAAGAGGACAATGTTGTAGCCATTGCATCTCCTGAGCCACCAGAACAGTGTGCCCCAAATCCTGTTCCTGAAGGTGCTCAAGACAATAAACCAAAACAGAGGAACTTGGAAAATGAACAGAAGAAAGTGAGCGATGTGAAAGGTTGCACTAGAGGGACAGATTCCGAGTTTACTACTGAGTGTAAAACCAAAAGTGACAACACCATCAACCATTCCAGAATTACCTTAAAAGAAAAGAGCAATGATCCACCAACCAATGATAATAAGCAGGATCATGCTGCTGAGACTGCTTCCACCTCACCGAAAAGAAGGAAAGTTTTGAAGACACGCATTGATGAACGGGGAAGAGAAGGTAGAGTTATACTCTTGAGCCCATGAAACATACTATGATGCTGATATTATTTACTTATGCTTAATGGCTGCTGCAAAAGCAAACACTGAAAATGCAATGAAAACTTAAAATTCCCCTTATTGTGATGCTGCTGTGTTAAAATGTTGATATCCACGCTAATATGGCCAAATGTTGTAGCTAACACAGTGAACATTTTGTATAAGCAGTGTTATTTATTGTTGATCCTCTAGTTTTTAGCTCTAGTAGGATTGTGCAGGGAATGTTGTTTTCTTGTATATATTATTTTGGATGCATGTGTTATGTGTACGAAGTTTAGAAAAATTTTGAAGGTGCCACTGAGGCCCT
Organism: Dendrocalamus latiflorus; assembly: GCA_017311315.1. Taxonomy (NCBI): domain Eukaryota; kingdom Viridiplantae; phylum Streptophyta; class Magnoliopsida; order Poales; family Poaceae; genus Dendrocalamus; species Dendrocalamus latiflorus. The sequence goes on along the minus strand of CM029647.1, from coordinate 5,144,656 downwards.
GTTTGGAATGCGGGAATTTTTCCCGATTCCTGCGGGAATTGAACTGTTTCCTGCAAAATTCCTGCAAAATTCCTGTGAAGTTCCTCTGTTCCAAACAGGCCCTGAACATGTGTTCTCATATTATTGTTGTGCCTTGCATCTTTGCTTTGCAGTCTTCCTTTTGCTTAATTTTCGAATATTGTTTACACCCACATGATTCCAAATCAATTGAAGCTTTGCTCTATTTCAGTAACTGAGGTTGTCTGGGAGGGTGAAGCTTCTGCAAGTGATAAGGCAGAGAAGAATGTGACCAATACTGATGCTGCAAGCAGGTAATGGACTTTTTTAATTCTGTATTGTGTGAAATTCTTTATAACTCATCTATATTTGCATTTTATAGTTTGACACCATCCGGTGGCAGTTGATAGTGATGCAAATATCATTGGACTGTTTTGCTACAAACTAGTCTTTTCTTGTCTAGTTTGTCAGAGTAAAAAAAGAATTTCATTATGCATCAGAACTCATCAAGAAAATTTAATCTGCTTTAAGGCATTGCCTATAATATGCTATTGACCATCTATCCAGAAGCTTTTTAGTTTATCAGTGGGAAACATTAGTATATCCGAGGTCGCAATGGTGTATGTTTGAAGGCTTTTACATATCTAACGCTTTGTTTGGTTGATGGCCCCAAATTACCTTAGAAAATCTGTTTTAAGTATTGTCTCTTAATGTTATCATAGTTCGCTTTGTCAAATAACCATAGCTGTTTTGAGGCTAAATGAGGAAACTTAACCTAGAAACAGATGATGACATATCTAGTAGGTGACTAGGTGCTGCAAGAACCATTGAAACCCCATCAGACCACACCTGTGCTGCTATATTTGCCTATCTGAATTTGGCTCATTACGCCCTCAGAATTTTCGAACGCTGAACCATGGGCATTTCTGCATGACAAATGGTAGTTAACAGTTATTGCAAAATGGAAGAGTTTTTTTAAAAAATTCAAGCTTTGCAATAACTTCATTTGATACGCCAAGTAATCTGATATTTTTTTATTACTCTCTGTTGAGTCCATGGTTGTCACGGCGTCGCCTAGGCGACGCCTAGGCGTCCTGGCGGCCGGAGGAGGACGCCGTGGCTGCTCGCCTCGCCTGATCCCGCCGTTGACGCCAGCTAGGGTTAGGAGATCGGGCGTGGGGAGCTGGAGGCGGCGGGGAGAGGAGGCGGACGCGGGAAGCGGCGGAGGGGAGAGGAGGCGAACGCGGGAGGCGGCGGCGGGGAGACGGGAGAGGCGGAGAGGTCGGGAGAGAGAGGAGGCAGAGAGGCGGAGGTCGGAAGAGAGAGAAGGCGGAGACGGGCGAGGGGTATTGACTATTGGGAGAGCATCGGTCGGCTGACTTGTTGGCTTATATGAGTCCTCCTCCGGCCGCTCGACCACATATTATGCTAACCCTACATGTCTGTCTGCTGGATAGCCTGGATACGGCGCTCGCCTGGGCGTCGCCTGGACGTCGCCTAGGCGTCCAGGCGGCTCTCACTCGCCGTGGTCGCTGACTTCGCCGTGACAACCATGGTTGAGTCTAAAAGAACCTGCCCCTGACTATATTTGTTCCCATCAGACAACTACTGAATTGTCAGGTCTTTTTTCCAAATTACATAGGATGGTTTTCTTCGATTTGCTGATCTGCTGGTGTACCTAGAAATAAGTCATCCGGTATGAAGCTGTAAAATATTATCTTACGGAGTTGGGGCTATAGAGTGATAGGACAAATTCTAGTTGTTTTGATCTTCATCCTGTTGATTGGTACCTGAATCCATTTCCATCCTAAACTGTACTTGCAGATAGAAATCCTAGATTTGGTTAAACTATCTTTCAGTCTGTTTTCCTGAGCTCTTTGTACTTGATTTATTTTATTCAATTTCTTAGTAGCTGTGTTGGGTACATACAAGTAAGCCATCTAGTCTGAGATCGACATGTTTTCTTGACTTGATGTCTCATCTTGTGTAGTTGCTCATCAGACGAATAGACTACTTCAGCTAGTGCATCATTGTTTATTTAACTCCCTCACGAATCAACTTATCTAATCCAATCGAACCCTAATGATATTTCTCTTTCTCCCGAACCCTACTTATATTTCTCTTTCTCCTTTCATTTTCTGTCAGGCCAACTCTTCCAAGTAAGCCACAGCCAGCAGCAAACACTGACAGAGGCAATGCTTCAAGTAAAACTGCAGGCAACAAGAAACCTGCCAAGGCTGGTACCAAGCAAGGGAACATAATGACATTCTTCAAGAAGATATAAACCTGCACTGCACGCCTATCTGATGGACTTGCTGAGCAAACTGTGTGTTGTTGCACTGGCTTCATCTACTGAATCAAGCCCCCCAGACAGCCTGAATTGGCTCTACCTGAATTTCCGGTCGAACAAGGACTCCATTGTAGCATTTTGTTGTAGCAAGTAGTATTGATTAAATTAAACAGGCAGCATGTTTCAAAATTCTTCAGAGGTTCTCTTGCTGTACATATCCTGTCTTTGTACTGTTACAAGTGTGAAGTGTTTGCACGATGTTGTCTGGAAATCAAGGAGAAACGCTTTGACATGCATCCAGTTCGTGAAGACTGTTGTAGCATGTGGTAACGATCTGGCTTCTGAGAATTTAGGTTGGCGCATGCGTGCCTCTGTTGATGCACCGTATGTTCAGGTTCAGATATGGGCGATACATGGGATGGCCTGTCGTCGCCTGCTCTGCCTGACACAAGCGCTGCACAACACCTGTTGCTGCATGTTCCAACGGTTGTTGGATCACCTTTATGCCCCGCGCATTTCAGCTTAGTTTCTGTATTTTTGTTTATTTTTCACTATTTATAAATTTCGTCTTTTTTTTGAACTTTTGGTTTTTTGACGTATTCATTTGTGTTATCTGTGATGAGCTAATATATTTTTTCTATTTTTATTTTTTTTAAATTTAATTACGTCAAATAAATCACTTTTAACTATAGTATAATTTCAGTCATAAATCACTATTTTTTAGTCCAAACGAGCGGTGCCACGTACCAAGTTAACCTCCGCGAGTAAACAACTGTTGGCCTCTGATAACGAGAAGTAAAGGAGGTGCCAAACAAGGAGAGGAGTGACATGCAAGGGAAGCGATACTAGCAGTATGATCCTGTCTTCTCGTACTTGCGTTTCTGGGCTTCACCGATCCGAGACCTTTTATCCGCGTTCGTGTGGCGTTCCTTCCATTGCCATCGATGGCTACCATCATCACGCCGGGCACGGCATGATCACGCCTCGCTAGCTACGTATGCGAAGCTAAACAACATATCCTTATTCTCGCCGGTAAACTAAGACGAAACAGCCATCATCATTGAGGATGGCTTAAGACGACAGCAAACGGCAGCGAAACAACGCAAGGAAAGGGGAGGTTTTGTGAGAGATCGCGAAAGCTCCTCTCACTAATTCTTCCAGCCGTGGATGAGTCAGGCTGGAGACGACGTGAACGTGCCAACTCTAGTGAATTCTTTTCTCATTAAGAACAGCAAAAGTGAAAATTATATCGAGTTATAAGCAAGACCTAATCCGGTCGAGCCTGGCGTCGATTACATGCAATCTTATTTTTTGGCCAAGCTGTCCGTTATACAGCAAGCAGCCAGGGAAATTTCTACAAGATTACTATAAATTCACGGGTTAGTCCGCTACAACACGCTAAAATACTCCAAATTAGGAAATTCAGAAGCGTATTGGCCCTAATTTTTTCCTGCAGCTAATGACTTTTGGATATCGCTGATGGCTTTTTCTACAATTGAGACAGTGAAGACATCAACACAAATAACACATATAATTTTAGACTAAAAAACCATTTAAAAAACGAATTTAAAGAGCCAATCTATTTGTTTCAGCTTCTGAAACAGAGCTATTACCGTGTGCCCCTCTGGCCCTTTCACATCTCACTGACAGGCGGGGCAGAACGTTAAGTGAGCCCCGCATGTACTATGGACACTTGGCTGGATCATTAGCGTGTTGGGGCGGTGGGGTGGGAGCGGTGGCCGATGAGTAGTAGGCCCCACGGATCAGGCCCACACGTGATGGGTCGGATTGAAGCAGGGGCACATGGGTCTAGCGCCGCCCGGAGGTCAGAGCGTGGGCCCCGCGCGTCATAAAGAGACAAGCGCCTAGCAGGCGGCTCGGTGTACATAGCCGTTGGGCTAGAAAAGAAAAGCCTCGAATTCGGGGGACATGTTGACTCCCTCGCTCCCTCTTCCTGGGCCCCGTGCACGCGATGATTTGCGAAGGACATTTTCGTAGGTTTTATACCGCCTTGTGCGAAATTTCCAGTTAGAAAAATACAGTTTTTTTCCCTGTCGATTTTGTTCTATGAAACGTTTTTAATCAGCAAAGTTTACTAGTTCGATGGACCTTGTTCAGGGATGACAACATCGTGTAATTATCACGAACAAAACCGTATTACCGTAGCTAGAACAGTGGATCAATTGCAACGGGGCAGTGCATGCCGTGTGATGCTTTTCTGGATGGAGTGAACAGTAGTGTATGCGGTTTTAGGTTTGTGATAGCCCGCTGCATGTATATGCAAAGGAGAAAACCTAAGAGGAATTGACAGGAGCCAGCTTTTCGGAACACATTTTCTCCTGATCCCCTAGCTTGTTTGGACCATTCTTTCATGATTGATGACTCAAAACACGGCTATAATTCTGCACAACTTTCAGGTCTCGTTCAATTCTTCTGTTTTTCTTTATGATAAAATCCGATATTCTCTGGTGGTGATCGGTTCGGCTGAAAAGCTCATGGCTTATGACTGAAAACACTGTAGCTGGCTGAAAAAAATACTGTAGCGGACAGAGGCTTATTTAGCATAATTAAATTTTAAAAAATTTAAAAATATAAAAATATATTAGCCCATTACGTATAATACAAACAAATACGGGAAAAAAAGAACCGACAAAAAAGCTCAACAAAAAGCCAAAAGTTCAGAAAAAGACGAAACTTATGAATAGTGGAAAATAAGCCAGAAGCCGAAGCCGAGTTGATCAGGGCTGTTTTCTTCTTCTGAACATGTGGTACTCCGAATCTAGTCTGCAAGGAATTCTTCCTACCTTCCGATCTTGCAGAGGTTTTGCAGCATCAAAGACGAATCCCTGGTGTAACAACGGACAGCTTACCAATAAGTTACTGATAAAAGAAAAGACGCAACTATATATCTATCCTATAAAAAAGGACTAAAGGCTGGGCCAATTACTAGCCCCAACTTTGCATGCATGCATGCCAGGGACATCAAATGTGACAAAACTGCAAACTCTTTTGTATGAATCTATCCATCGATCTAAGCCATGATTTGCTACGTCTTAATCATGAGTTTGGTAGTTGTTTGAGTGATATGCTCAGGCCGCAGATATAATACTCCAAGATCACGTACCTTGCAGTCAAGGCATATGGACTGATCTTATCTTAGCTTGCGATACACACACTAATCACTCCTAGGTGTAGCTACATCCAGTGCATCCACGGTTACTGACTATTTGAGATTTGTGCTTCACTTAAAGTCTAACAGGGCTAAAAGTCATGGGTTATTACCACAACCCGATCCAATTCAGACTATAAAACACTCAGCCATCGAGTATCTTCCATCAATTTCGTTATGAATCGAGATCTTTCGAAAGTTTCGCTACCTATCGAGCAATATACGGAATTTTGGCTAATACATATCTTCGGCGGGGGTGGCCTCCTAGGCGGCGCCATCCCCTACACCAAGCTAGTGCGGGACCGACATACTCCCTAGTTGAACATAGTACATGTGCTTGAAAAGTGGTATATAATATGTACTTGAACAGTGGTATTGACCATACTCCCTCGTTAATTTTATTTCCAAAAACGACATACTAATATATACGTCATTCTAACATGGTCCATACACTCAATTCTTGCTAGTGATACTATACGACGGAGGCATATATATGCCAGCTTGTATGGTCATACAAAAGCACATACTCCCTTGCAAGAAAAAAAGTTCCATACTCCAACTTGTGTATACTACTTTCTTTAACAAAGTTCGTCTTTTCCAAACGAACCACGTACCAGCTAATTGCCTAAAATCTAGGAGATACATGCATGTATGAATTTTTGAATTGAAGTTTTGCACAGCCATGCGGACCTGGCCGCAAATCTTGCTAGTAAACGCGTAACAGCCATGCATGCACGCAGCCGCAAATCCTGTAATTAGCCAAACCAGATGCCTCATTGCGTGGGTTTGCTACCGGTGGTTCTTGCGCCCACAAACCTGATCGGCAGATGAGTATCCCGAGGAAAATGGATGGAAGATAATATGGGTGTAATTACACCTAGAGTAGAAAATAGGTGCCCTATATATACACATACACATAGATATATACACACATATACATATATACATACATACATATATATATATATATATATATATATATATATATATATATATATATATATATATATATATATATATATATATATATGCATACATATATATGTGTATATATATACACACACGTACGTATGTGTATCAACCAAGATGGCCAACTAATAATTTGCTGAGCTCGCCCAACATCTTATGATGTGTTTGGTTGGAGGGATGGGGTGGGATAGGGATGGGATGAGATAGTTCCACAAAAAAAGTGGAACCACATGGTCCAGCATCTAAGAAAAATATTCTCTAAATTTGCACAGGCTCATCCTACTTTGGACCATTCCATCCCACCTCATCCCTCCAACCAAACATACAGATAGGCTTGGTCAAAGGAACCATCCCACCCCATCCCTCCAACCAAACACATCCTTAAACTATTGCTATCTAGTACGTGCCACATGATCATGATTGTACTAAAAGCAAATTTTAACTCCGCTCGTTTGGGTTTTAACTTTTGGGTTCTAGCTTTTAGTTTCTTAATTTTGTCTTTTTTTTACTTTTTGATTTTTTTGAACTTTTTTTGTCTTTTCTTTTTTTTTTGTATTTCTTTGCATTGTCTGTGATAGGTTAATCTATTTTTTATTTTAATTTTTTTAAAATTTAATTACATCGAAAAAGTCACCAATAGATACAATATAAAATAAGACAAGTATAATATCAAATAGTGAAAAATAAGCTAAAATGAGTAGCACTTAAGTTACGATTTGTTTTAAGACTGGGAATTGAATTTTGCGCCGAACACTTCTTTCCATTAGTGACATTAGTGACATGAGGTAGATATGCATCTTAACATTTGTTTTAAAAGCAAATGTTAAGCTGCGATTTTTTTTAAAAAAAAAGTGCATCGGACTCGTGGCAAGGACGTCGTTCATTCTCGCTTTAAGTCCATATCAGTTAAATGTACTGTAATCGGTAGATTGTGTTTTCGCTTTAATTGTGATGTAGATCTTTAAATTTACGAGTGATCTCGTTATCTTTTTTCACCAATTCGATGATCTTCATTGCATAATCATGGCATGTAGTGCGTTCGTCACAAACGAATTACTCAATTGATCGAGTCCAACACCTCCCTGACTTTCATGTGCATGTCATTAACTCATTGACTGAAAAGTAAACCCACCAGGACACGAAATACAAAAATTAAACAACGAGCAATCTTTAACCGTGAGCTAGCCATTTTATGCCTGAATCGCAAAGAACGCTCATGATTCGACACATGAGCGTTCTAATCAACACAGACAAGCTAGCCATCCCTTTTGTTTTTGGTACGTACAGTGCTTTCGACAAATTTATGCCGGCTTCCATCAACACCTATCTGTTCGGTGTACACGCTGCACACACCAGCGTGTGTTCTTTCTTCAGAGCCACCTGCCTCCGAGAAACTTCAACGGAAAGCCGCTCGTGAATGGCGAGCGAAATGAGTGAGCAAATGTACGCAGGCCATGCATGGAATGATTGGATTCGTGGTGTTTTTTGCCTTCTTTTTTTGGGTGTGTTTTCGCTTGCTTTTAAGCTAGCTGGACATGAGTGCTAGAGGCCGGCCCCACGTGACAGACGCCCCAAAGGTAAAGTGCCACATTTTGCATGGCCCACAGATAGATAGCTGCTTTGAGATATTCTCAAATGCGCTTACATTGTACCCTA